>JBBEEQ010000029.1:5000000-6250000 GCA_037950945.1 Hypolimnas misippus | reverse complement strand
ACTCACCAACACCAGCGCCGCTAGTTGTTAAAATGTGAACTATAAAATTGTACGTTAAAATACTGGTGCGGTTTTTGATACTAAGAGAATTTTGAGGTTACTTGAGGGAGAGCCTAGCTGTAGCTTACACATTACAGCTCCTATATGGGCTGGGTCGACCGGGGCAGTACCTCACTCTCACAGAAGATCAGTGTAAACTAGCTGTAATAAAGTAAGTGATAGAGACAGAAGCCCAACTGCCTTCTTATTCCTTAGCTTACTGCCTATTTTCTTTTATCCCTAATCCCCTTTTAAGCTAGCAACACATTTGTCGCTCCTCTGGTGCTGTACATGTCTATGGATGGTCACTTAACATCAAGTGTCCTACTTGCTCGTTTGCCAGCTACGTTTATTAAAAATAATTATGAGATAGATAGGATTTTGAAACTAGCCTTGTATGTACTAGATCGTTCTTCTTATCTCTTACCTCCATCCTTTCATGTTTTCTATTAAACATCTCGCTCTGTCACTTGTATTGATAAAATAGATTTATGTGGTGAAGTATATTGTCATGTATCAAGTATTGGTTCAAACTGATATTTGAGCCAATGTTTTGTTTATTCGAAAGTCATTCTATACTGGGTCCAATGTATCGTATTTCCGCATGTTTATCAGTGTTGTATTAATTTGTGCCATTATACAAGGAATATTGAGTTGTTTTCTGTTAACTCCGTGGTGTATAAAATATAAATGTAATGTACGTTTCATAAATATTTGTAAAGTTTGATTTTCATTTCTCACATCATTAGTAGAAATATTAACTGTCATACTACAAAAGACGCATTAAAACCATGTTGAACACGTGTCTAGCTGAACAGTGTTTAAAAATTAAACATTGCTTAAAATATTATCGAAATAGCTTAACAGCGAATAAACTCATAAAAACTTATTGATAAAATGTTATACGTTACATTTGATAGCTAAAATAGGTTCTAAACACCTATTAAACCCACTTAAACGTATGTTAATCTATCTCTAAAGCATGTTTAACTCAAAACTGTGCTTAGACGCGGATTTGTAGTACGGATTTTTTTTAAACACGCGTTTAACGTCTGCTTAAATCTTTTGTAGTAAGAAAGTGAATGTTTATATGAATGTCTTGGTAATAAGTAATGCGATATTTATATGTATGATATATACATAAAAAGGCTATGATTTATTCTGTTAGCATTTCCTTAAAAAACACGAACTTAATGCAATCATAATAAATACTATGTTATCAAATTTTTATTAAATAGGAGTAATTGTTTCTAATTTTTTTTTAACTATCAACAAGTTGTTAGTTAAGAGTAAGGGCTTAAATTAAATAACCACAATAACTTTATCATAATTTTTTTTCTCGGACGGACAGTCCGTTTCTAGTAAATAATGTATAATTTCTTTTAAGAACTACATGACTAGATAATCTGTAATGATTATAGTTTTTTTTTTGTATGTAGAAAAGATCGTTCTTAGAAACTTCATTTTTAAGTCATTTAAAATCTAGAACATTCTAGAAAATAAATGTGTATAATTTGTGTAAATAATATAATAGTAAAATAGAATTATGAAACACACATTGAGATATCGTGTAGTTTTCTGCCTTACTACAATACATAACTATGTGAACTGTTGGAAACATTGTAAATGCTGTGATCGATGCTGATTCGAGTCAATGATTTCAATTACAAATGAAACAAAAACGAAACAACTACATATTCTTGAATAGAGAAGTTGCTTTAAAAGCAAAAGATAAACGAAACATTATAATAAATGCTAACATTTTTTTATAGAATTATAAACTCGCAAATAAAAAAAAAATTAAATAAATCGATTAAATGCTCGACATTCTATTAAATGTATAACATCAATGAGTAATACTTAGTTGATAATAATTTTTATTCTAGTCGTTGCCCCATTCAGCAATCTTCTTAGTGGCATATAATTATACCCTTAAAGTAAATGATGTTTATGTTACGGTCAAAAGTCTTAACGGGTCAGTAGTACTTTTAACTGGTTGACAGAAATAAGCGTTAAAAATAATCTTGCAAAAATATTACTATACATGATTTGCAGGTGATTTGCATATCATATTCGTTGAAAGTACTATTGTCGAAACGCTGCGGTCAAAAGTACTTTGATTTTACCAGTTATTGGTACTTTTGAATGGTTAAGAGTTTTGACTGTAACATTTATAATGAAATAATGAAATTTTTCGTAAAATATAAGAATTACAAATTATTTTCTTATAGAGATTATTTAAAAATATTATTTTTACGTTTGCAAGTTATATATAAAATTAACTTTGCATTTCATATCAGATATTTTATGTATTATTATTTATTAAGTTAAACTATTGTACAATTTTAGTTAAATTTATTATATAATTACTGAGAAAGGTCCAAAAAATATTTGTAATGTCATACATTAGGTTGTTTCTAAGTTTATTTAGAAAAAAATATATAATTACTCAGTGGCATAAACATAAAGTAGACAATTGAGAGTACATTATTGGTACAGTTAAGTTTAATTATGAATAAAATTTAAAAGTCAAATGAAAAATGACCAAAATAATACTTTAAAAAAGTAAAAAAAAAAACTAAACTAATATTACTAAAGCGAAAAAAAAATCAATTGATTTTTATTTAATTCATAAGTATAATTAAAATTTCAAAACAATTAATGTTTAAAAAACCAAAATGGTATATAAATTAAAATGTATTTATTAACGAAGGAAAACACAACAAAATTGGTAACACTAAGGTTACTATATACAAAAACAATGTCTTATCATTCGTTATATAATCGTAGACAAAATTGATGATATAAAACCTTTTGAAGGCAACTTATCAAAGAAATTGTCGAACTTTATTACAAAAAAGGGTAAGAGTTCGGCAATAAGCTTATTGTGTATTAAGTGACAATTAACCCTTAATAGCCAAATTTATGAAAGTGTTTTATTTTTAAATATTACTGTGTTTGCTTGAAGGTCAAGATGGACGGAAAAATAGTTAAAAATTAATTTTAATTTTAAATATTTAGAAAAAAAAACAGGTATTAATTTTGAAACTTAGGGCATTAGGGCCATAAAGAAATACCTAGGCTAGAACTAATAGTAATGTGAACATTTCGTTTAAAAGATTGGTATCAAAATTGATACTCTAGGCTCTTAAGGGTTAAAAATGTAGCCATATACTATGTCCGTTATCGACAAGATACAAAGTGGTTGTTATTATCAACGATTGATTCATTCATAAACGAGCATACGTAAAATATAATCTAAATCGAAACAACTAGCGAGTATTGTTTCAATGAGTCCCAATTTAAATTAAAATAACTATTAGGCATATACTTTATTATATTATTAATTAATAATAAATACTTCAAAGTATTGTATGGTATTAAAATTTTATAGATGTCGTGGTATAATTATTTGGTTTCATCTATGTTTATTTAAAAGACATTTAGTAGTATAATATTTACTAAAAGTTTTTAAAAATTAGCCTTCTTGACAAATGACCTTAATTTATGGAATTGTTTGAAAATGTCTGTCAATTGTAGTGAAAATATTTATAAAACTGGATATGATTGTAACTAGTAGGTGAAATAATTTCCAGTAGTTTTAAAAAGTCTTGAGTTGTGCAATTCTAAATTGTATTCTTTTTACTATGAGAAAATGTAACTTTGTGACGTGTTTAATAATTTAATAACAGTTTTCTTTGTAAGAAGAGAGCTGTCGTAGATATCGTATTATGTCCATAATTTTTATTTTGATTTGAGTTAAGTAACACATAATTGCAAATTTAACTTCAAATTGATTATACATACGTAAATAAATCAATTTGTCTTCCATAATATGTAGGATTCCTCGTATTTGCTATCATACCATAAAATATTATTTTTTTTTTCATTCATTTGGAAATACTAATTTTTTCATCGTAATAAATTAAAGGAAAACAAAATACCAGTTAGTTAATTTTATCAGTAAATTAGTGAGTACACAATATCTGACTAAAACTTTACACGCTATGAGAAAAAAATAGATTTCGAACATAATTCCTTAGCGGGTCACAATGCAATTTTTCTGACCCGCTTGTCTGCCCGAGAAAGAGGGTAATCTTTTTTACCTATGTATGTATATATATTCCTTTGATACGTAGTATAACTTATTGATGGATGTAAGTATTGTAGCAAATAACGAGGTCATAATACTGTATTTATACTTAATATAATATTAAAGTCGCAGATTCTTGTTTCTATTATGTCCTAGTGCCTGTATGTGCACATACTGATACTGTACACGAATACAAATATTATTCCTTAAGTAAAATTAAAAATATTTCAACAGATAATGAAAAATGATATGAATGATATGATAATGAGAAACACAAGGACAAGTAAAACGGGGGTTTTAAAATGAACACTTTTTGGTAAAATAATTTTAGTTTTGACCAGCATATAAATTTAATTTTATAAACATTGATCACTAAGTAGCTGCTTAGATTGCGACTTGTTTCTCAATTTTACTCGCTTTGTTCCAATGTTCTGATATTTTACTATTTTAGAATGCACAATAGTATTATTTTTAACATTGTAGATGTCGTTTAGAGATAAAGTCATGTATTATTAAAATAGTAATTCTTATATTATTATTCTAATTTTAAAAATATTTGATATTGAAAATCTTAATATTGTCATAATTTATTATGTTATATTCAAATTTTGTGTAGGTAAGCTACGCTTTATTCTACGCCAATTCAAAGTATCAAGACTATTTACGGAAGACTAATACAATTTCTATTGAAAATGTAAAACTATGTAAATGATTGTAAAACTACATTGCAAGTAGAACTGAGTTTTTACTATTAAATAGATACTAGAACTGTTCTCGAACAACTATACTAATGAAACGTAAAGTAAGTAACTCCAGTGATATGTGCTGTTATCTTAAATGTCAAGATGACGTTATAATTTGCTAGTCCATATTTGAGTCATAGTATAAAATATATCTATTCTGTATAAAGTGTAATGCTAAATATACTTAATATTTCTCGCTAAACTGTCTTTTATTTTTTTTATTTCTACCTTAATTTGTAACATTATTTAATCCGCACAATATCAAAACTTATTTTTTCCTTTCCAATAAAATTAAGGTGTTGAACAAAAATATTTTTTTAAATTTCAAAATATATTTTTAAAAAATACATGTTTTCTATGGTTCTTGGCGATATTCGCACGATCAATAGGAGTAGTTATCCATAAAAATGTGGCTACAATCGGGTCATATGTAATTTAATAAATAATCTTTAAGTTGTGTAAATTTATTTCTGAGTATTATTGTAGTGCCATTCTACGCATGCTTTTCCTTTGACACCGTTTATTTCAACGTTGCTCCATCTCTCATAGAACTTCGCTTCCCTATCCTTTCCGATGTAAAAAACATCCTCATCTGTCACTTGTACCCGCACAGTATATGGTTTTCCGCCTAAAATCAAAGAATTCAGAAAATAAAATTTGATGATTGTGTTGCTTGTTTTACAACAACCCTATAGCTATTTAGTTATTTTTCAATTAACCTAAAAAAAAAAATAAAGATAGCAATGAAAACATCTAAATGTCTATTGCGATTTTAAATATTATAAAGTAAATCAGATTTGTGCAGAATTGAAATAGCGCCATCTCGTGTTAACAAGGAGGTACAAATTAGCGAATAACCGAGTAAAAGTGATTAAGGTTAAAACAAAAGCACGTGCGATTGGTGGATTCTTTATGAGTGAAAGGAACAATTTTGGTACGTCGAATAGTTAGCGTTAGTAAATTTTAAATACTCGCGCTTAGCACACTACTGAGCTCTTCTACCAGTAATTTATACAAATACAAAAAGAGGTATATTATAACTTGGCGTAACTATTCTATATCGACAAGGAGTAATGAAATAGATTTAAAATGCACTCACCGGCTGTAAAAGTAAAAGCATAATCCTTAGGAAGAATTTGATTTTCTCCATGTTGGTACAGGTGATAATCCGATGAATCCACTGCAACTACACTTTGATCGGCTTTCGTACATAAATATCCAATTGTTAGACTGGAAAATGAAGAAAAAATACAGCTATGAAAATGTAATCCTTTATTGCATTACAAAAATATTTTACTACACTTTTAGACACTTTTTTATAATTTTAACGACTTAATCAAAGGAAGAGGTTATCGATTCGGTTACTTATTCATTTTTTTAAGGGAATTATACATTACATATATACAGGCTGTGAAAAATTGAAGTCTTACTGTGAGAGTATAGCCGGTTGCGACACACTGCCTATCGCCATACAGTCGCCGTTTTCAAGAAACATGAAGTGATAAACGTAGCGATGGAAGTTGCGCCAATCTCGTGAAGGTCCTGTAAATATGTAATGTAATTTAATTAAAAATAGACTTACTTATGCGTCGCGTAGGTCAATACAGACACAATATCTTTGAAAATGAAATCGGGAAAAATTTCTATTGCTATGACATAATACACCATACCGAAACTTCTATCTCTGACACAAGGCAAGTTTAACTTGTGAGGTTCGCCATTAATAGTCACAGTACCGGCGATAAATCCCATTTGTTCATAATGAGTTTGGTGTAGTCTGAAAAAAAAGATTCCTTTTTATTTCAAAATACTTAAATAAATATTATTAATGGAACATCCTTTAAAACATAACAGTATGAAGAAATGACGTAAGTATAAAATAGCATTGATTTAAAGGTCTTATTCAATTGGTCTATTTTATAGTTTAATGTTAATTAATACGTCGGAAAATCATTTAAAAACTAAAATATAAAGTTGCGCCTCTCATCTTTTAGAGCACTGGACCATGAATGCCGAGTTGTGCTGATTCGTTTCTAGCTGTGTCGCAATTTTTATATGATTATGAAATTAACAAACAAATCTCTTACTTAATTCCAATTTTTGAATTTGTTCGGATGAAATTCTTATTTTATAAAATTCAGTTTTCAGTAAAAAAAAATTCTATCCCACCGATACTTATGTATGTATGTAAATATGATGTTCCATTGTGACCTCCAGTGGCCCAACTACTTAACCAACTTTGAAATGTATTGTGTAATTATGACAGTCTCATTATATTATTTCCTGGGACTATATAGTGTCAGCAAAAAATCAACATGCCGTCCGTAAACTGCCAAAACTAGCTAGCTATTGTAACCTTTTCTAGCATAAACGGTTTAACCGATTATGAAATTGCGAAGTATTGTTATTAGGCAGGTTTTTCATTTTTAACTTACTTGAATCTTATTATTTTATAAATAAACTCACTTCTTAACCAGTTTAAAGTAGTCTTTCGACCAAGGCTCCCTCGCCATGTCGTCAGCGACGCTGTTTGGCGACATTTGTGTGTCATACTCGAACGGTGCCCACTGCGCGCTCCAAGTAAGATCAACTGATACTTTTAGTCTTGTATTAGGATTATTTCTTGATCTAAACAATAAATTATATTATCAGTCACCTTATATAAGAAGAAAAGAAGAAGAAAGAACTTTCTGTTAACAAAATAAAAAAAGATTTTATCCTGCCAAACGGAAAACCATCAGTATATGTTAAGCCACTGAAATCAACTCATACGCTGGTTTTCAGTTTAATTGTAAAACGTCGTCATCGAATCTTTTACATAGCGATATTGTAACTGGCCTTTTCTTTCCTATTTCATATTAGAATAGCAACACAATACGTTTTCATTATTAAGTAGTAATATATCACATACTCATTTTTATTGACGTCAAACTAGTCTTGAATGAGAAGTAGATATGTTTGTTATCGCGTTAAACACACGGGTGTATGTAGCCACGATTATCTCTCGTGATTAAACATATTGTAATAAGACTTTGTATTCTAAGTTATAGAGTTCCCTATCGATACCGTTCTCCTTACGAAAAATTAAATTAATTGCGTTAATATCTACGAAACACTATTTTGCTAGTTTCGTTTAGTATTAGATACTTATTACACTAATTATTTTTATTTAATTCTTGCATCATACAATGAAGTAGCAGCCAGTCAATGTTCCACTGGCGGGTAAAGGCCTCTTCTCCTAATAACATGAAGGTTAAGAACTTAATCCATAACGCTGCTTCACTGCGGGTTGGCATATATGTACATGTGTCAGAATTTCTCTCTGCACATACGAGTCCCTCGCGGTGTTTTTCTTCCTTTCAGCCCGAAATGTATTTAATCACAAATATAGCACTTAACAACAAAGATGATCGGCATCGATTAAGAACGAGGTTTCCTAACGATTCAGCCATCTCGGATCATACAATACTAATGGTTTATAAAATTACTTTTTGTTTTAATGAGTTCATTCAATGATTTACGAAGAAATGTACTTACTTCATTTCTCCATTGTAAGATAATTTCCAAGCGCGCATGGGTATCATTTTTTCAACATTAATTCCTTGTACGCTATAGTTATCTCCATCTTCATTAGATTGTTGCAAGTAAGTGTCAGGAAGTTCAGGTGAAAGAAGAAGATCTTCATTCTTTATCTACAAAAGTCTTAGATAAATATTCGTATTTTTATTTAAAAGAATTATTTTATAAAAATGTTATTGAAAAAATAAGGTAAATAAATAAAGTAAATGAATAACATCTAGTAAGGAATACTCTAATAATAATTTGTGTTCTTTTTTTTTAATTTTTAGGAGTTATCAAGACGAATAACTACCGGAAATACATTATAAACGACGGAACTCCAAATGTGTGCGGTGCAAGTCACCATCCTAGTGAATCGTTTAGACTTATTATTTCCGGTCGTTGTCATCTTGGTAACTGTGAGTATTTGCACAGACATAACCAAGTAGCCAGGATAATTCATCAACAACTTGCTGTTCGATACGGTTTCGTGGATTTCGAGGTGCCTTACTATAGGTATAATCCTACAGCGGTTCTCGAAAATGGTAATACACTGCTCTATTGGGATCGATCAAGTATCACTGACAGGTACATAACAGCCAATAAACCTGATATAGTAATAGTAGACCGGTCGTTTCAGCGTTTTTTATATTTTTCATATTTTTATATTTTAATTGTAAATATATTTAAAAATGTAATTAATAAGGAAAAAAAGTAAATAATAGTATATACATTTGTCTTTAAATTCTCAAAGCTCGGCGGTGAAGGAAAACAGCGCGAGGAAACCTGCATATGCCGGGAGAAACCCTGACACATGTATATTTACCAACCCGCAGTGGAGCAGCGTGGTGGATTAAGCTCTAAACCTTAGTAATACTCTGTCGTATTAGTAATCATTGCGTTATACTATACCTTCAAATACAAGAAAGAATCGCAAATTCGATTTGGTCTTCTCGCTAATCCACAAATTACAGCTTCTCCAGTCTTAGATATTCCATTAAAATAAACCCCATCTACTGCCTAAAGAGAAAAATTATATCAAAGTTTATTCATTATCACCCATGACCATAATTTAAGCAAATTCAAAGATTGGTTTATTATTATTAACCTACCTTCTCATGGTCACCTAAATTATATTTCTCTTCTAAATTAGCATCATGTTCTTGAACATGTGTCGTTCCATCATGACTATTACCTAATTCTACAGCTAATAGTCCTTTCAGGTAGTTAATCACCTAAAATTGATAAAAATATCAACAAATTCAAATAATCGCATACTAAAAACATCTTGATTTTTAATTTTGAAAGGTTATAAGCAAGCGACATGACATGTTGCAATTATATTCGCCAATCCGCAGTGGAACAGTGTGACGGATTCTAAAATCTCTATATTTCTTAACAGTAAATTCGCTATTGCCAAACAGTGGGACATTAAGGGACTATTATACAATAAATTAACAATTGACTGTGTCTTACCTGTCTAACTCTCAGAAATGAGTACATAAACACAAATTTAAACCAATAATTCTTGTTTCGTTGTTGATAGATACCAAGTAATGCTGGTTTGTGCTTCTGATTGACGAATCGAAATATTAACACCAAAACCACTGACACTAACAACGAGGTTAAACAAGTTAACATACTTATAAAATTCTTTAATTAAATACGAGAGTAACTCTGTTACTACTGGAACAATTGATATAGATAATGAACATTAGGTAATTATTTTGTAACGTGCACTATCTTATCTCTCTTCGATTAATTTAACCCGAATTAACGTCAGATTTTTATTAATTAGTCTTTTCAGATTTCACCAGTTCCAATCACGTCAAGATTCATTAACGTATATTTGTCATTTGTGACAAATATACGTTAATGAATCTTGACGTGATTGGAACTGGGTCGCAGGATAAAGGTCTTTTAAGATCTCCATTTACCAAAAAAAATATTTTTCGGGGTATTACTCATAAATAAAAAAATAAGATTAATTCATTTAGAATTTATTTTAATACCAATTTTGAACATCATTCAATCAAAATTATTTTGTAAAACACAAATGAATCTTACAAGCTTTTTAGTATAAGAGGTATATAATAATAATGTATTCTATTCCGCGGTAGCTAATAAATGCTTGTGAACGCACTCTTCCTTGTTGATGAGATGTGTTGTTTTGTTGACGAGTTGCATCAAGGTGTTCAGGTTGCTGGACCATTCGTTCAGACGATCTGAGGCATCCATGTTTAATCTGAAAATTAGTATGTAGGTTATAGGGGATGATATTATATAACTATAGATATCTCATATATTTTGGCACCCAGTATTCCGACCATTTTGGACGTTGCCTAGTAACTAGTTACACAGGAAAGAAACAGGGGAGTATTTTTTGCCAAACAAGCCAATTAAAGAACTTGTCAAAGTTGCAAGTAGATATAGATTTGAACGTCAAATAGTGTGAATGTAAAATATCTATAGTATATAAATTATAATTGGTATTAGATGTAAATTATTAATAATGAATACATTCACTTCATTATTCATGTTTTATTATTACCTTTTGGTCGTATAATATTTTCAAACTTTTCTAATTTTAGAAATTTTTTAATAATCTTATAAAATTTTTCGACGTGTGACTGACATACAAAAAAAAAACAACCAGAACTGTCCATCAGTTCTAGACCTTATACAAAATATATACGAGAGCTGTGGCTCAGTTATAATACGTTGAATTATATTGTATACAGTGTCACCTAATGGATGCTTAATCAACATAAAAATGTGAAATATTGTTTTACTGCACTAACCTACAATATGGTGACATCGTTAGGCAAGAATTACATTTGTAAGTTTTACTAAAGTGATATAAAACAACCCTGTAACCTAGTAACTATTACCTAACCTTACGAAAGCTTTGAATCTGTCAATTATACTGTCACTAATTTTTTTTAGGTGTATTGCAATGACAAACAACTCATGTAAATCTTTATGAAATTCTAAGAGCAAAACTAATAAGTGTAGTTTTCGCCTTAGACACTAATGAAACTTATTACCCTTTGCTAATACAAAATTAAATTTGCATAAAAACAAATGTTGAGGTAAAACTATCCTATCTCTTAATTTAGACCAAAACACACATAGCTTAAAAAAATTAAGATCGGTTGAATAATATTGGATTTTATCATTGACAAACACAGTAACACAGAATTATTATATACAGGTTGAATTTTTCAACTGGGCATGGTAGGCCAAATCTGAAACTATAAGGAATAATGAAAAAATACTTAAAGGAGCCTGGAAGGAGAATTTAATCAAAACTAATACTGCATCATTCGTTTTTTTGAAAAATTTATTTTTCAGAAATCAAACCCGCTGATTTAAAAAAAAATACACTTCCTTTTTGCCCTATACTATTACTCCCCAGAAGTTCAGATGTGCAATAATATAGGGCGTGTATAGACTAGAAAATGAAAATTTCAAAACAACTAATGATGCAGTTTTAACTTCCATCAAAATCGGCCCCATAGTCCTTTAAGTATTTTTCGCTATTCCTTATACTTTTGGATTTAGCCTACCCAGTTAAAAATTCAACCTGTATATGTTAGGGGCTAGCTGACCCTCACAGACTGAGAGAGAGTTACCGCTTCGCTTCTATGAGCTGTAGCATGATGTAACATAGCCTATAACCTTTATATAATATATTTATATATAACCTTTATATTAGTATATATAATATATGATTTTTTATACCTAAAGTGGACAACACCAGCTGGTCTATCAATTTTTGCACGAACAACCCCGCTGACGACGAGTTGACTCAATGCTTCCTCAGTTTCCGTTACACTCAGGCCAAGGAGTTCACTCATCCGCTGAAGTGTGATGCGCGTGTAGTACATCGACATGATACGGATATTCTGTTGACAAGGTTTGTATTATTATTGTATAAAGTGTTTTACTAAGGGACGTAACATGTTTGTGCATACATAGCAATATAGTCACTTTAATGACAAAGTTCATAAAAAAAAGGGAAAAGTTTATTGAATAATTTATTTTAACATCTTCAAAATAGAAGGTTTTTAATTCAGAGGTTTTTGTGCTTATGTTAGAAATATTGGTAATTATTTATAAATCAATTATAATGATTAAAGCTAAGCTATAAGAAAAGGCTAAAAAGAAAGGACATCCTACAGTCTCATTAATTATAGGAATTTTGGAGTAAATGGTTCAATGGAGTCACGCTCCTCCTGTCAATTTTAAAAATCTTAACACAACTGATAAAAGTAAAATACTGATTGCAGATTGGAAGACAGCACAAAAAAAATTATAATGATTATTTTATTTTATTAAATTGAATGAAGGTGGCCCCATATAAATGTAATTAAATTTGATTAAACCATCCATTCTGAATAATAAATCTCCTAACGAAAGTACATAAATATTTATTAAACATAATCATTAACCATGCATTGCTAATTAATATATTTAAACTTAAGGGTTATTAAGCTTTAATTCCTTTTAAACATTTTATTATAATTTTACTAAACTGTGGATATCAAAAGAATAGCATAGTACATCAGTGGATGGCAAGACAGGCTTTGATGGAGGAACAGCTTTCGATGTGCAAGCCAGTTTGAAATTTAAATTAAACATTTGATAAGTTATATATATCTTTGGTGGCCATGTTGCGGAATGGAAGATCATTCCATTTTTAAATAACACGACAAACATGATATTACATCGTAAATTATTAAGCCGCTAAACGCGACAGATATAGATTTTCATAACTTTAATTGGCGGCTGCTCGTCCAGTACAGTAAGTTCGATTTATCTCAAAATAGGTTGTCACGAAATGCTCAAATTTCCAATCATTAAAAAAAAAAAATAATAATTGTAAAAAATTATTATTTAATAAAATACTTACATGTTCAACAACCCTATTTTTCAGGTCATTCCAGCGTTCTTGTCCTTTCTCGTCATTGGAGTTAAAGTAAGGTGTCTTTCTTAACATCTTCTCATATGTTGAACAGAGGGTGCTCCATCTGATTATTTCAGGATTGATGAACAAACCTAATAATTGCCTGCAACAAGTAATATTATTTGATGATAAATTGGCAACACAAGTTCTAAGCAAGCCAACTTATCCATCAAAGCCAAGGTTTGATGTTAATTACAGGTTAAAAATTTCCCATTTGTTTGATAGAATAATATAGATATTTATTAAATTTAATAAAATATTATCTTTAGAAACAAATCCAGTTCAATTTTATATAGTAATAGCTTTTTATATGTAAAAAGATTATGTTAAGCTTTTTTAACCAACTACAAATTGCAATTAAAAAAAAAAAGAATATCTTCTTATATTTTATACATTAATTATATTTAAGAAAAACATTTTTTATAATGCATGCATGTTGAATATTTGCAGATCAACAAGCTGATTTATTATTTCTATTAAATAATAAAAAATAACGAAAATCTCCTACTTGTATTCAGGCAATTTGTCCAAATCCTTATCTTCATTGAGTCTATGTGTAAGATCAGCCTGTTCATTGTCATATGGAGCTAATATGAGAAATACGACACTGCCAATGAGAGCATCGGAGCCACCAGCCTGGCCCAGAGCTCGGAAGTGGCGGCAAACTGATAAATACTGCCCATTATGTTGATCAACTGCAATCATTAGTCTGTAGAATTTCTCTTTTAATTCCTGTAAAAAAAAGCAAAAGATTGAAGAGTTGATTAGTTATGAAAATGTAGATCGAAAGCATTAGTTACTATTAAATTAAAAGGCAGTATTAATAGATTTTCTAAATATATAAGGTAAATTAAACTTAAGAAACAAATAATATAAATATTACAATTAAAGAAAAATTTTTGCATGCAATAAATGCATTATCTATCATATCATTATGTTTAAAATTAATCTATAATATATAAAAAAAATGTGACACACCAAGATTTAATTTAAAACTGAATGCTGTATAAATTACATTAAAATTTAATATTTTATTTATATTCGAGTTTGATACAAAAAACATGACATGTTTCAATAGTTCTAATCAGACTTACTTGTGTATTGTCCTCTTCGAAGAACTTAGTATTTATCTTCTTAGATATAATCTGAGTACGAATATAGTCTTTGATAGCCAGACAGAGCCTCATTTGTTCTAGGATCAGTTCAACTTTTTCTCTCTTGTCCATCGACCCGTAGGTCTCAACTTGTAATTCTTGGATAATCTTAGCGGCTTCAGTAACATTGCCTTCTTCTTCTCTTATTTTAGCTAGAATATGAGTGAGTCGAGCTCTCTCAACTTCTACATAGATTTTACCTTCGGTTATAGTTCTCAATGTTTCGATGAGCTTTATTTTAGTCTCTTTATCTGGGGTTTTGTCTACATAGGTACAGCATTCTTGCACCATTTTAACTACAGCTTGCTTCAGTTGTGACCTTAAAATATTTTTATATAAACAATATTACTTGTAGCCGATTGTCTAATTATCAAACAATTACATAACTATTTATAACAAAGAAAAATATATACAAAATTGTTTTCTTGCTCTATTTCTTTTGTTAGTAGTTGAAAAGTCCTACCAATATAAATCTTCTCTTTGTCTATTTTATATATCTTTAAAAAGCATGTTGTGTGTATCAACTTTTTAAACTTTGTAACTAGGATTATTGTTACTTGAATTTTTATGTAAAAACTGCACTTTTTCTATATTAATATATATGTTATGACTCCCTTGATACATTATTATTAACTAATGTTACAGATATAACAATATTAATTAAATTATCACAAAATTATTATCTATAACAAATTTACCTTCTTTTTGAGAGAAGAACAACATGATCATTAAGTGCAGACCAGTTTTTAGCCTCAAAGCAAATTTGGACAATGGTTACCAAGATCCTTGCAGTAGAAGCCATGTCTGCACCCTATAAATAATAAATAAATAGTTAGACAATATCTAAAATATCTGTTTTACTTTGCAGTAATCTATATACATATGTAACAGAAAAATATCCAGAATACTAGGTCAATTGGAACAATTAATAGGTACTATTTCTGAGTTTACTCTGCCAATAAGGACCATAACCAAACAAACTTAAATGTATGGTAATACAAATACAGCCATTTTTAAGTACACAGTGCTTACTGTTCTCGTTTGTTTTTCCAATGCGAGGAGCTGGTCTATAGCTTCCTGAACCTTTCCGCTTGATGCCCATGATTTCCACAAAGGTATTTTCTCATCACAAGTAGCGCTGTAATCTACCTAAAAAGAAATCGGGTAAATTTATATTTATGTACACATCATAAATGCATATCTCGGCGTTTATTAACTATAAACTTACTTCCATTTTAATTATTTTTCCACTAGCATCCAAGCTCCCTATATCACCGTTCGTGGTCATCTTGCCGTCTGAAAAACCGCTATTTTATTAAAATTTTAAAATACACAAGTGTTATTCATGATGATTTATTATTTATTTTTTAATATAAACTTACTGAATAGTTAAAGCTGTTTGTATTTCAATAAGACTAGTGGAATAACAATGTTATTTCTTTGAGTTGCGTTGAACTCTTGTTAATGCAATATCACTACGAGTGACAGAGTTGACAGTTAGTGTTGAAGTTGTTGTAATGTCAAAATATTTCAACGACTATAAAATAGAATGGTAGCTGTACACGTAAAAATACACTTGCGCACATATTGTATATAAAAAGTTACAGTTACTGGCACATGCATATAATTGCGCAAGTATACCATGACGTGTATTGTATGTCTAACAATATAAATGAAAAAGTTCACCTAAGGATGTTAATGCGATTTTATTATTTCAATCAAATAATAAAATTCTTTTTTCTCTAGAATTAGTGGAATAAACTCACATTCATAATTATTATTTTAATCATAGACATTTATTTTATTTTATCCAGTGAAAAGGCTAAGATCCAAGCCATATAGCCTAATGTACAACGATAATTACTAAACCTACTTCTTATGTTTCTTTTAAATACTATCACGTGGTTTATCAATATAATTACTACTCTTGGATATTTTGGAAATTTAAGGTATTTCGTCATATGAAATGTGCTTAAACAAAAAAAAATTGGTTTATTTGGCAACCCCAGAATCTTTGTGGTTGATGGATGATTGACCCATTGTTTTGTAATGATTTAGTCTGTGGAAAGTGGAAATGGCGTAGCGAAGTGTAAATTTGTTTTTACATTTTGTATATAGTTGTTTTATTAGACGCAAATCCATACGATTTAAGCACCTTATGTAGTATTTTAAGTATTTATCTTCTTTTTCGTGTTTCGTTCACATGTTGTTATTTAGGGCACAAATAGCCTAATTTTGGTTGAGGCTTTGTTCACATCTATGAATAAGAATAAATTTCGTGCTAAGATTTTATGTCGACGAGTACAATGAGTTTAATCAGGAGTATCGAGAGAAATGTTATGGGAGCGAGAAGTCATTCTGCTCAAGGCCTAGCTAGCAATGTCTCTAGTCCTGCAATGAAAATACCATTACCCCCTCGTATGTGGATTACAGGTCTGTAATATTATGCAACGAACATATGTATCGTGTGTTACATAGAATTAATATCTTGCGAGTGAACCTCGGTTTACTTATGTGTGCTCTTTAATGTGAGAAGAATATGTTGTTATTAGATGTTGAAGATGAATCGTCTGACGAAATGAGTGGTAGCTTAAGAGATGATGGAGTAGTGCCTGTAGAAAGAGCGAGAGTTAGATCTCGTTTCCGACATCACAAACAGCGAACAGCTGTTTCTGTGCCAGTTGGAATATTTTGGGATATTGAAAATTGTCAGGTAAATATTATCAGCATATTGTGACTGTCATGAATTTACTTTTAACAATATTTTGTCACGTGATTTATGTACCGAATATACTTTGTTAGGTGCCACGGGGTTGTTCTGCTATAGATGTGGTTGCAGCAATTCGAGCCAAATTTCTTACAGGGAGACGTGAAGCGGACTTTGTAGTTGTGTGTGATGTGAGAAAGGAATCTGCAAACCGATTGCAGGAACTTAATGATGCTCAAGTAATTGGCTTTATTTTTTAAATTAAGTGTCAGTGCATTTATGATGTGTATAATAGTTATATACATATTAAAAAGATTAATTCAATGTAAACTAAAAGTGAAAATGATGACATTTATAAAGACTTATGGTAAATGTTCATCTTTTCCTTGTGCTTGTAATTGTACATTGTTAAAATTTCAATATTTAAAATCATAATAATATTTACACATTGATCTAAAACTTTTGTTATTAAATTATTTGTTATTTTTGAAAGAATAGATAAATATTTTACTTAATATAAATTTAATCATAATTTGTTGTTTTGAAAATAGTCCACTTCTTTGTTTTTTTTGGCTTTAGTATATAAATTCTATTCTTTCACTCAATAGGTTAGTTTAATTCATGTATGTGGGACTCAAAAGAATGCTGCCGATGAAAAGTTAAGGCAATGTATGAGAAGATTTGGGGAACTACATTCAGCTCCTGCTGCCTTATTGTTGATCTCAGGGGATATAAATTTTGCAGCAGATTTGAGTGATTTTAGGCATAGGTTTGTACTTGACAAAAATAATCCTTTTATTTTTAATTAAATATGTTTATTTTAGATTTAAAATGGTCTAACTTGATTTCCATCAGGAAAATCTGTTTGAGATAAACAAATTCTTGTGCTAGTGGCCCAACAGCTTTTATAAACATATTTTTTAATTCATAATGTGTTTGTTTTGCTCAGGAAAAACATGGAAGTGATATTGGTGCATAAACAGAACACGTCGTCTGCTTTAATCACCTGCGCTTCATCTCATTATTGTTACAATGATCTGACTGCACATCTGCCTAGGAATCCTAAGGTACTTTATAAAATATTTTATGAGTTATTTTTTTTATATAAAAATAGTGGGCGAATGTAATGCATACTGGTCACCTGATATTATGTGACTGAATAGATGAAGGGAAATAAGGAAAGGAATAGGGTATATATATAGCGGTGGGGGATGTGCTTCCGGCTCTTTCATTCATCCCACAAAA
The DNA here is from genome assembly GCA_037950945.1 of Hypolimnas misippus. NCBI lineage: Eukaryota > Metazoa > Arthropoda > Insecta > Lepidoptera > Nymphalidae > Hypolimnas > Hypolimnas misippus. Next base: position 6,231,492 of record JBBEEQ010000029.1, on the reverse strand, counting down.
TGCAGCTTTGTTTATTAGCTTCTGATATAGATACAGCTTTGTTGCTTACTTCATACCAATTTTATGTGAGAGTGTCAGACTGCCCGTGACCATGTATGAAATGTAGTCACAGTAGAATTTTATAGTTAAGTAAATAGTTTTTGTTTTTCAAAATGGACACCACTTAACCTCATTAAAAGGTCTATATAAGGTCTAAGGTCTAGGTAAGAATAGATAAAAAAATAAACAAAGCAGTTAGCCTATATTTTTTATTGATCAAAATAGTTTCTCTATCTCTACTCTTGTATAGTAATTATTAAAACAGATTCTTTACATTATCCTACTTAATATTTTGTTCAAATATCTGATGATAAATAAAATTATAGTATATTATTATCAGAAAAGTTGAGGGGAACAAAAAAACCCACTTTAAAATATGTAGAAAAAATTGTAATTGCTTATTGTTTTTTTTTTTTTTTTACTAAAACTATATAAATGTAAAATACTAACACCTTAATATAAACATCAAACATACCAAATAAAACTTACATAATTTACCAGATATTTAAAACAACTTTATAGTTTTTGTTCTATTTTATTACATTTTGTGCCAGTGATAATGGAATGACTTTATGACTTTATCTGTAATTATAAATAAAGCTCTCTGCGTTTTTATTATATTTTCTATATTTGTGGTTGGAGTGTGTTTTAAAATTTGATTACTAGTATAATATATTACACTCCAATATACTATTGAATTCTTTGAAGTTTGTTTTCCTCAACTTTTATCTGTTATAGTGTGATGTTATATAGCCTATCCTAATTGAGCTGTCCAATGTCATAAAAAAATTTCAACTCAGACTGATAGATTATATGATTAGTGTAAACAAACTCAGTGATGTATATGATATATAATTATTAAACCATTATAATGAAGGTTTGCATTGTCAGTAGTCCAGAAAAAGCATATTGTAACTTTTATCAGGACAAAAAATTATTCTTCCTGAATGATAGAAAAATAACTATCCCTGATTCTTAAATGTAGACAAGACATGATTTATTGAGTTAGTTTGTAAGTAATATATTAAGAAAGGGGTACAGAGTAAGTAAATTTTTTTATTTATTCTTCTTTACACAAAGTTAAATTGATAAAGATGTGTGGATACTAAAATTATATTATTTGCTGAAACGTTTACATAATATGTTTACCATTGGCCTCCACACTAAGTGATCTTGTATAGTGGGATTCCTTTATTAGGATTGACTGAATAGACGTTTCACCTTCGGTTAATAGTGTGACTTTTAATAATATATAGGAAATATAGATTACGATTTTAATGTAATAATAAAATATTTTTTTATTTATTATCAGGTGAGCCAAACCGAAGAAGAGGAGCCGACGTGTGAGATGGAAGTGGCGAATTTGCCAATAGACCAGCCACCAGAGCGTGTTTCGAGGCGTCTCCGGAGGCTGGCTGATAACTGTGGGGGGAAGGTGCTCCGGGTCACAGCGTCTACAGCTATGCTGAAGTTTCCCACCCCTGATCATGCTTCACGGTGAGTTTATCTGTACTAATATGTAAATTAAAAATTTGTTTGTATGTTTTTATGTAGGGGGTGATCTTTGATTCTTCTGACCTGATTGAAAAATTTTTTCTGGGTTGGATAGACAGAAGATGTTTATTGTAGAATGTAATAGGCTGTATTATATTAAACCACGCCTTTTTGAAGCCAACCTGTAACCACTAACGCGAGTGAAAACTTGAGGAGTAGCTAGTCTTTTATATTACTAAGTAAGGTTACGTTATTTTAAACTTTATTTGCATAAACAGTTAATTTCGTAATAATAAATACAAGAGTTACTAAAAACAACAATTTAACTATTCTTCTAATATTATTATTTGGAGTATAAAGCTACTCTGTCTGTCTGTTTGTTTGTATGTTATGAAAATGAAACTTGAATGGAGTGAAATATTGGATGAAAGTTTGTAGGGAGTATGTTTGAGTATATTGGGATACCCCCAAATTTATCGAAGAAATATGCTATTTATAATAATCAGTTGACCGAGTCGATATCACTGATACAAACAATTTTTTCATAATAAAAATAAACATTAAATTACTATTTTTATTGAGGGCCACATTAATTTTGTTACATATTTCGTTTACTGAAGTTCTAAAAAATACATGTTTTATTGCCTCATGTAAAACCACTAATAGAGAGTAAGTTCGAAATATAGAGTGACTAGCTGTCCCTTGCGGTTTCACTCGTGTTTATGGTTTCTGCTTCGCTCCTATGAGTCGTAGCGTGATGTAATATAGCCTGTAGCCTTCCTCAATGAATAAACTATCTAACACAAATATAATTTTTCATTTACAACGTATCGTTCCTGAGATTAGCGCGTTCAAACAAACTCTTCAGCGTTATTATATTAGTATAGTTAAGTGTTATATGTTCTACGTTTAAAGTAATGATAAACGCATATTATAAATTAGTCATTAAGAGCATTGACTCAGCGTCATATGATTGTCAATTGTTTTTTAGTTTTAATGTGTTTTTTTTTTACAATTTATATAAGTCATAGACCTTTATTTACAGTACTATATATAATGAATTAGATTCAATTTTGAATGAATTTTTAATAACATTCATAGTTTTTTGAAAATTAAAGCATTGCGATATACTTACTAGGAACATAGATAATTTTGCGATAGCGAATACGCTGGAATTACTCCATTATATACCTAATCGGGTTATATTTATTAAGTATTGAAATTTTATTATAAAGAAGTGTCATTTTTTGTTGTTTTCGTCATGAGTCGCTTGCTTGAAAAAAAAATGATCACCTCTTAATATACTACTATTAAAAATTCGAAAATTCTAACGTAGAATTAATCGATTTATTTCGAAACAAAATGTTAAAATCTGTACTTATAGGCTCAGTACAGTGCTATATTATACATGAAGAAACATTTTATGAAGTGGGAACTGTGAATAAAGTGCGTTAAAACATAAATCAAACTTATTTTATTTTGATATAAAAACGTAAATGGTGACAACAGTACAAAAAAATAAAAACAAATAATATGCATGCGAAAAATATAACGTTAAAAAGTGAAAGTGAACCAAGATTCATAAACGAGGACAACGCGATTTGAATCTTTCGACATACAACGCTTGAAAACTCCGCTAACGGGACATTATTTTTTGATTTTTGTGTCATTTTGACTGCGCCTATAAAATAATATCTATACTGATAATAATAAGAAGAGAGAGCGAATTTTGTATGAGAACGAAATAAACTCTGCAATCACTGAACATAGTTTAAAAATTATTTTATAATTTTAAAGTTACATTATTGTAAATGGTAATAGGCTATATTTATTATATATACGTATTCTTAAAAACTAAATCTAAATTAGCGCCAGCAAGCTATATATAATTACTAATATTTAAACAATAAAAAAATATTAATTTTTATTAAAAAAAATAATAATAATTGATATTAATATAATCTGTTTTTTCTCTTTTTATAAACCCTGATAATATTATTCATATTAAAAATTACATTTAAAGTAGATCCATTTCATTGTGTGATAATTCATGTTTTGATTATTCTTAATTTTTTTGCACGACGTTTCGACTGAATTGCATCTGACGTGGTGAACTCGTGACTGTTAGTCAAAACAATATAAATAATTTACGATTAGACGGACTCTTACGTATATTTCTAAATCGCGAAAGTTAAAATATATTTATAATTTTTATTTTTCTTATGGAGTTGAGGTGATAGTTAACTAGTAGTGTTTCCCGATGTCACGCCCAATAAAATACACACTTACTGTCATACTACAAAAGACGCATTAAAACCATGTTGAACGCGTGTCTAGCTAAACAGTGTTTAAAAATTAAACATTGCTTAAAATATTATATAAATAGCTTAACAGCGAATAAACTCATATAAAAGCTTATTGATAAAATGTTATACATTACATTTGACAGTTAAAATAGGTTCTAAACATTAAACTCACTTAAACATATGTTAATCTATATCTAAAGCATGTTTAACTCAAAACTGTCTTGAGACGCGGATTTGTAGTACGGATTTTTTTAAAACACGCGTTGAACGTCTGTTTAAATCTTTTGTAGTAAGGCTGTTATGCTTAACTAATAGTCTCGATTTCTGCTACTGTAGTAGTATTAAATGAAACTATTATTTCACCATGCCTACGATTGATGGAGTGTTCGAAGAGTCGGGATGATAAATATAATTAGTATACACAATTTAAATCCTTTTAAAATAGTCTCGATTTCAACGCAACTTTATTTCATCGCTATTACTCTACCTATTATCTTCACGCCGTCTGTACGCTTAGGCCTAAACTAAGCAACGGATTTTAATGCAGTTTTATCAATTTACCAAGTGGAAAAAAGGGAAGTTTATAAGTATAATACAATCATAAATATTTGAAATGTAATGTCATAAAAAACTACATTGCACCCGTGCAAAGACAGTGCGGATCGCTAGTATATTATATTACCTTCAGTCATTAACGAGATATCGAACATAAAATGATTTTTTTAAAGTTGGACTGGTGGTCCCATCGATTAAAGAAAATAAATAAACTCTTATGTATATATTACATACGTTAATATCTATGCTTAATATTATAAAGCTAAAGCGTTTCTTTGTTTGAACGCGCTAATCTCAGGAAGTCCTGGTTCGAATTGAATTTTTTTTTTGTGTTACATAGTTTATTTATAGAGGAAAGCTATAGGCTATATTTCATTACGCTACGACTCAAAGGAGGGAAGCAGTAACCTTAAACGCGAGTGAAACCGCAAGGCACAGCTTGTATAATATAAAGCTGATTAATATATAAGGGGATATTGAAGGATGATTTATCCGATTTCCGATTAATTTCATCCGATTATACCTATTAAGGATTGTAGGTAATCGTGCGAGACTAATATGTAGTTACCGTAAACATTGTTTAATTGTTTCATACTTTAGTTTCTCTGAATAAAGATTCGAAGATTGTAATCTTTATTCTATAATACCGGTTTTAATTCACATTAGTGGCCAGTAAAAAATTGTTCCGTATTTTTTTATTTTTTTGTGTTACTAGATGATATATATATATATATATATTTTTTGATAACTCGTGTAATTTTTTATTATGTAGTTATTTTATTAACTTAACTATGGCTATTCTTTAATAAAATTATACCATACCCCAAAAAATGTTTTATCTAACGCAAAAAGACATCTTCAAAGATTACCTACAGGTTATTTGTGTACTTATAAAAACAATATATCCATTTTTAAAACGTTTGGTATTATTTGGTTTATAAAGTTAATAATTGTGTTTAAATAATGAAACTATAAACAAAAATTCTAAAGTAAATTTTATAATTTTTGATGACACGTTGCACTTTTACTTCGGTGCGATGAGGTCAATGACCTATGTCTGAGTCAGATCAGCTGACTAGAAAAATTACGTTATGTGAGGGTAGTAAAAAATTATAACCTCTTTTCTTATGCTGCGTCCTCATATTCTCATTTGTTTTTTTTTTTTGAAATATTAAGACTGATTTATATTTTATTTATAATAAAAATAATATTACAAGATTTTTAGTAGAATTTTAAAAATAGTAAAGTAGACGTTTTAATTATAAAAAAGAAGTTATAAAGAAAATATTTAATAGGTAACTTTATTAGTTTTTATTGGAAATTACAATTTTTTAAGTTGAAAATCGTATTATTAAAATTATCGTTATTTGCAGTAAAGATTTCGCTAACATTTTTTTGTAAAACGGAAGGTACTCAAATTATTAACAAAGCTAATTTCGCAACATTAATCAATTAATTGATTGATGTTGTGAAATAGTTACTTTAGTTTGAATAATACTGTGTTATAATAATAAAACAAATTAAATCATATATTTTTCTTTTACCATTACGTTTTAAATAGTTGCGGTAATAGGATAAATTAAATACAAGTATTATGATGTCAGTAATTTCGTGTAAATTTAGGAAAAAATCGAGAGAAATTAAAAACTATGGTCTTATTATTATTAAAATAATTTATTATTGATAATAACTACGTCGCATGTCTAGACATTGCATAAGATTCCGTTAAAACGTTATTTTATATTTACCCGCAAAAATGTATCATTTAATACATGAATGATTTACAAATTTGATCGGCCATTGCATCGCCAGGCACAAGCAAGAAAACAGTTAAAATATTTATTATAATTATATTATTTATTACATTAAATTTTATTATTTATTATTTAGTTATTAAATTATTTAATGAAGTCGCCGTAAACCAAGATTAAGATGTTACTTACAGGGTAAGCGATAAATATTATATTTTCGTTTAATTTGTTCGTAATAAGTGGATATGGATTTGAATTTCGAGACTAAAATATTATAGTAATTTTATTAATCGATGTATAACTTAATAATTAAAAAAAATAATCATTCGCACTGTTTGTGATCTTTAAACTTTACTGGTCTAAAATGTTATTATAAATGAAATCATTTTGAAACAAGTGAATCATTTGCGGTTATTTATAAGTTTTTAAGTGTAATTCGCGCCTTCAAATTTCGTACTAAATTTCTTTTGTTGAATAAGTTAAAGTAGATTTAATACGTAATATGTTACCTATATATTAAGCGGGTAGCACACGTCAGACGATAATCCCATTTGTGCTAACATAAAGTCCTTCAAGTAAAGATCAGATTTCTTTCCTGAATAAAGGGTAGTGTGTATAAGTTTGTGGTAAAAAGTCGTATTTCACATTTTATTTTATTATCATTACGAGATCTCAATGTAATATTTTTTTTATATATTATTTTTTTTTATTCGTGTGTAGTCCGGGTTTTTGTGCAATGTAGTGATAACGACGTTTGCATATTAACATGTACAGAAAAATTGCAGCTTCCTCTTGCAGAATAACTTATTTTATTTGCTTAATTTTTTAGTTAAAAGTTTTATATATTTGGAATTATATTTTTAGTTAATTACCTTTTTACAAATGTACAATTATCTAAATGGTTTAGTTATTCTTTTCTTTTATATTTTATATAAACATAATATAACGGATTTTAATCAAGTCGCTCTTTGTTATAATGTAGCTTTCAGTTTATAGTTCGATTGCATTTATCGTATACAATTTACCATTATCTCTTAATAACTTCTCTAATGACGTGTCGTATCTTGATCAAATTTAAATTTGATCGTAATCGATCTATAAAAATAGAATCGTAAAAATTAATTTAAAATCGAAGATGTTCGCGTGATGTGCCATAAAAAAAACAATTGAATTAAGATATTTTTACTTTATTCATATATAATATTTTAATATTATATAATAATAAAGAAAAATGATAAATAATAAAATTGTAAATTCATTGATCTAATATTTTAAGCATTAATCGATGAACCGCATCTTAATTTTTGTTGTTTATCTAGCTTGAACGAATTGATATTTACAGTTCGCTGAGCTTAAGCTGAAGGCTCTTTAGTGGTCACTGAACCGTGTACACAGTTTAATCCGTTAGTCTAAGAATTTTCTTACTTTAAAAGCTGCATTTTAAATAACTTACGTTTACGTCCTAAGTGGTCGTAGGAGTACGTTTTAAATATAATTTCTTTGTGCTTATTTTATTTTTTAGGGTTACGTAATGCAGTTCAGAAATCACTTTTATTTTATTATTAGGTTCTTACATCTTTGTTACACTTTGATACTATTAAATATATATTATTATTTATATCTTATTCTGTTAACGTTCTATAATTTATATTTATAAATATACTGTAAAAAGCACTTTTTATTTGTAACGTAAACGTATTTTATTACTCGTTGAATATCGTTGAAAGTTGAAGATTCTTTTAATAATGTAGATGTGTTTTTTTTTAATATTTTAATTATCAAATTTGAAAAAAAAAACAGACTAAAATAACATTGGAATTGTTATTACAGCGATTAATGTATATCAATACGTTTGAGAAATATCAAGCTATTTAATTGTGGCCGTACTTCGTAAAAAAGTAGGAGACCTTAGAACATCATTTGTTACGTGCTATATTCATGACTTTGAAACCATATTAACTGCGTGGGCTGAAACGAAGTTATTGTTAACGTTTCAACCTATTTGTGTATTGTTTTTAGTTACTACGGCACGTGATCCGATCGCATATTAAGTGACCAGCTGTAATTTATTCAAAGTACATTTTTTATGGATAATAATGTTTTAAAAAAACGTGTTCCTGCAAGATTGCGTGTCAAAATTTGTGCAAAAGTTTTTTTTTATTGGTCATATTCACATTTTATATGTCTTAAAAGGCAGTTAAATCACAATTGCATTTAGTGCATATAGATTGTTTTACTAATACTACGGAACACTTATATAAAAACAATTTGCACTTGATCGTTTGAATTAAAATTTATATTAAAATTTAATTCGTTCTACGTACATATATAATATGTATTATTTCGTATAATATGTAGTGATATTTTGTAGAGCTTTAAAACGCATGGATGGCGAGGATGTATTCGGACGAAAGATAAGCACGCGATATGCTCGCAGTGCGTTCCAGCCGACATATTCGAGCGACGAGGGTTACAGTACCGCGCCCGGGCAGCCCAGAGCGCAAGTGCAATTTGTGCAACCAGTAGCACAGGTTAGTAATGAGATTTTATCAATATCCCTAAGAATATGTTTTTAATACAAAAAATAATAGTAATATTATTTAATGAAATATAAATTAATCTTTGTTTTGGTTTACATGGAAAGACTTGTAGGCTTATTTTTGGCAATGGTTCTTTTTAAGCTAAATAATTTGATATGTTATATGTATATATTTTCGTTTTATTTTACATTATTTACTATGAGTTTGTCTTGTTCATTACTATTTCATACCACTGCCCGAAAATAGGATACTGTTTTATGTATGTATGTATTTTACTACATGAAATTTCGTTTTATTCGTTTTAAATGTAATTATGGGCACATTCCATTTTACCCACGAAAACGTTTACTTACAAAAAGTCTCACTTGATTATAACGGAAGGTTTGTTTTTTTTTTTATCAAATTTCTTTATCGCGTGTTTAAGGGATAGGGGCTATACGGGAAATTGTGTCCGATCGACACTTGCTTTTAGAGCGAGACAGAGAGACGAAAGACAGACGGTAAATGTGTACTTCGTTCATATGAAAGGAACTGCGTTCATACCGGATGTCCCCCAAAACCTCTTTTTTTGTTTATAAAATCGCTTTTTCAACTGACTTAAAAAAAGAAGGATGTCTTGGATGATTTTTTATTGTCTGTTGCCTTTTTTTTATTTGAAAGGGCTTATTTTTAGGTTAGTCGTAGAATTTACATCAAAATTGTTTCAGTAATTTAATTTTGTATCAAATTTACTGGTATGAGTCTGTGCTCCAAGTAAACGAAATTGCATTTTTGCTTTTTCTGGCAATTCTATTCTTTTTTACCTGAAAAGTCGGTCTTTATTATCAGTCTGTGCGATGTAAGGGAGAGTAATGTATTTTTATCAGCCTTTGTATGCATGTGGAATTGTACATTTACGCACTATTTAGACCAAACGCGTGGGTAGATTTTGATAAATGATACGGCGTATGACTCGTCATGAGAGCGCGAATGTCGTAGAAAGCATTAAAATTTGGAAAATGACCCTAATGTGAAAAATAGAAACTGAAAATCAGAGAAATACGTCAAGTGGGCTATCGTTTAATAGGTATTTAAAAATAATTTTTAGGTTTATCATATTATTTTCAATCAGAATTATTGTTTAGGATCTATACGACGATTTAAAGTTAGTTAATAACGATTCTCACTTATAGGCTTTTAGACAGAACTGATGTTGATACGGTACTAGTGACTGCTGGTGGTCTTGTCACGTAATAATATGTTTTTCAAATATATGACATTATTGTATAAAAAGTAACATATGGAACTTGAAATTCGAAACAATAAACTGAGAAACTTTTTTCCGTACTTTTGAACAATAGTTATTAGGTGACACATTATCGGAATACATCGATTTCTCCGAATTTAACCTTTTGTGGGTAGACACATTATTGCTTATATCCAAGTAAATTTCGTTAATATTGTGTCAGCACATTTCGAGCGAGCAGCCGGAGCGCGCCCGCTGCGTGTCCAGCGAGTGGGCGCTGGCGCTGCAGCAGCTGCCGGCGCCAACGCCGCCGCCGCTCGACTTCTGCCCGCCGCCCGCGCCGCGCCCGCGCAAGATTCGCGGCACGCACGGTGAGACGCGACGTATTGATACGTTTTAGCTTTTGCGAGTGGTGTTGGTGAAGAGGGTTTCTTAGCTCAAGTGGAAAAGTTTAATAAAATGATTATTGATGAAAGGTGGGTCTTAACCGATGATCGTGGGTTCAAACCCACGCTGACCGCGCTGAGTTTTCGAGTGATAAATTTGTGTCAATTTCTGACACATATATCCGCCAACCCGCAATGGTGAAATTAATACTTTTAACCTTCTTAATAGGACAAGAGGCGTTCGCATAGCAGTGGAACATTTATTGGCTTTTACTTACATTATGACGGTCGATGTTTTCAATTTATTGGCTATGTACTTTTAAGGGCTTTAGCTAATCTCTTTACTAATTTTTGTCTTCAAACTGGATAAATGAATTATATTTGACAATGTAACACAGACCGAGAGACTTCAGTATTTATAGTATTGATTGATTAAATGCACTTAATGTTTTTATTTAATTTAATAAAAACCTAATTATTAGGCGAGAATCACACTTATAAGTTTTGCTCTCAGACTTTTTATAAAAATTTACCCCAGCTGTTTGTTATTGCTTTACATCTAAAAGTATTTACTGTCAGGGCCATATTACACCATAAGCTTTTGTAAGTACTTACTACATATCCGTTAGAAATAATTGAAGAACAAAAATGATAGGTTTGATAGGATATTACGAGGGACGCGGCGCTGTTGTAGATATTGCAATTTAATTTATATAGTTATTTACATATGTATTTTTTCTCTGTTGTTGTTATTTACTTCAATAAGGCAGTTGTTACAATTAAAATATGTAATTTCAAGATTTTTTTTGCTTTTTATTGTTGTAGTTAGTCAAAATGTAAATCTGTTTAGTTATAGTTTTATTATTATTATTAGTCTTTATTAATTCTCTATTATTTTTTGTACTTTTACTTTTTTTTTTGTAATAATTTGTGTCTACATCTGTGAGCTGTGTTCTAAGTAAATTAATTCTAATTTTTATATCGCCAGGCACAGTGAACCTGGACCGGTCGGGCTGCTCGTCCAGCAACAGCGGCGACGACAGCCGGCGCGCCGTCTCGCCGTGGAACTCCTCCGCGAGCTTCAGCGAGCACAGCGAGGCTGAGCTCGAGTCCACCGCCGAGCTCACCGTGTCCAACCTGCCGCCGTACGAGCCGGCCGTCTTACAGGTGATCTGGCATCTTTAGACGTGTCGTCGGGGATGCTGCAAAACCCCGTAACTAGTTATAAAGTCTTATACCAAAAATTCATTTACATTTTTGATAAAATAAAGCCTGATGCGAATTTTCCGTTACGCAATGTATTTGTAGTGTCACCGACAAAATTGTCGAAATATGTTTACGTTAAATATATATTTTTCCAATTATCGAATTTATAATCTTCACTTATATATTGGCTTTATTGAAAAAGCTATTAACGCAGTTTTTTACACTATCCCCGACAATATGGGTTTTATAGGTGAACCACGGGGTGTGGAGTGTATTGATGTGTGATTTTTGAAAACATGACAATATGTGAAAAAAAATGTAATGTAATTTACAAGTATAATTTGTTTGTTTATCAGGAAATGTTAACGAAACTATTCAACCAGTACGTGCCCGTGGTGCGGGTGAGCATCTGGGCGGCGGGCGAGGGTCCGCTCGCCACGGTGGTGCTCCGTTCGGAGTGGGACGCGCGACTCGCCATCGCACGCGTCCACAAGCGCCGGCTCGACAACCAGTGGGCGGGCCGACGACTCGAACTATCCTTGGGCCGCCCCTCCCCCGCACCCAACCTAGATGTACTGAGGATCCGTTTGCGCGCCATCCTACTCGACCAGAAGAACTACACGCTCCCACTCCTCCGCCTCCGAGACGCGTACGCCAGCCGCCATTGTTGCGCCCTAACCACTTCGGATATCGCTAAAGTGAAGGACACGGTTGTTATACATGAAGGTTACGGTCGAATGGTCCAGCTGGTTGATCACACCCCAGTGTCGACTTCGGAGACCGAGGAGGCTCCGTGGAAGTGTCACATCCACGCGCTTCTGAATACCGGTCACGAGGATGGTAGTCGCATTTTACAGCCTGTGTTCATGGAGATAGCGGTTTTGGCTAAGAATACGCAGATATTGTTGGAGAATCATGGCGGGATTTTGCCGTTGCTTAGGTGAGTCGCCTTTTCTTCTTTTTTATTCCCAAATCTATATTTATGTATATTTGAACAATTAAATTAAAAAATTACTGGACTGATTGCAATAAAATTTTACAGGCATGTAGTTTACTTCCTTTGAAAGGACATAGGCTACTTTTAATTCCTCTAAAATATATAAATGCACGGTCTGCGCTATTTAAAATAATACGCGATGTAACCGAACTCCACGCCGACGAAGTCGCGAGCATTGCCTTCGTCAATAATAAAATGATTTTAATTATGCAATGTTTAAGTCATGCTATAATTAAAAATGCATTTCCGCAGTTTCGTGGAGTGCTACGAGGCCATGTTCCCTCCTCTGGTGGCCGATGCGCGACGTGGTGTCGCATTAGAGCTGCTTCTACGCAGTATCCCCAATGTCGAGGTCAAGGATAGTCCTTCAAGACATCTCACTTGGCGCATCACTCGCGCTGATTCGCCGCCATCCCTCAGCTACTTAAGTAAGTATAAAATTTTTTAAGTATGTTTATTAAAATCTAAAATCCGATGACATTTTTTAAAAAGTTTGCCGTAATGATTATTAAAAATATTTATAGTATTACAATATCTCGGGTTCAGTTAGTAGTTTTATAAAAATGATATATATTATTATTATATAAGATTATTTAATAAATAAATGTATCCAGGCGAGACGTCTCGCTCTAGCGGCGATCGCGAGCGACCTCGCACAGCGCCCGCACTGGAGCCCATGCTGGCGCTGTTCGAGAGGGAGCTTATAGACTTACTGCGCACATCGCCTCGCTGCTCCATTCCGTTCAGCAAGTACGTATGGCATTATTATATTGTATATAATAAACATTAAAATCATGTGTCGTAGGTCCGGAAACACAAGATATATACTTTTTTTTAATAAAAAAAGCTGGCAAACGAACAGGCGGGACACTAGATGTTAAGCGACCACCGCCGCCCATGGACATCAGCACCAGAACTACTTGAATCTTTAAACGTTTTTTTTTTATTTGTTTTTAATAATTTTTTTATCAATCAAGATCTGGTGCCCGACGTTCATAAAGCCATCACTGCCCACTTTTTTTTATCTAATTATATCCTTGTTAGAGCTTTATTTACCTTTAAATGTGTGTCTAGTACATGACCTTTATTTTATTTTATTTTATTTTTGTTTCTGCAGACTCATACCCGCATTTCACCATCATTTTGGTCGCCAGTGCCGTGTTGCTGATTATGGATTCACAAAGCTTCCAGATTTACTATTGGCTCTCGGCAACACCATTGTGGTTAGCAATAATATATATTTTAAAAAATTTATGCTAGTCAGATAAATCTCGATTACAAAACTGTAATGATACTTTTACAGGTTTTGGGCTCTGGATCGTACCGTGTGATAACTATTTCCGCGGCAGCGCAAGCAAGACGCTGGACATCAGACCTTCTAAAAGTATTAAAGGCCCAACCGGGTCGAACGATCATGCTCCACGACATACCGGAATTATATCAAGCTACCATTGGACGTCCTTTCTCAATAGTCGACTATGGCGTCTGCACGATAGAAGAATTAATGGAAAGAGTGGCGCCGCAGAGTGTGATAATCGGTCCGGATGGGACTGTATCTCTGCCTCGTCGAACTCCAACCCCCGAAGAACGCGCACGTACCGTCCAATTCGCAGTACAAGCAGTCGAACTGCTGTGCTATACGCCTAATTTAAGAATGGAATTCTCCCGTTTCGTGCCAGCGTATCACGCACATTTCGGAAGGCAGCTACGTGTAGCGCACTACGGTTGCGTTAAACTGGTCGAGCTGTTCGAGTTGATACCAGACGCGGTGACTATATACTGTGAACCGTCTGGTGAGCGTAGCGTTCGTATGGCTACGACAGCAGCTCGCGCTGTGATGGCTCGCCGGCTGAAGACTCTAGTCCCGGTGGCGCTGTCGGCCCTTGTTTCACGCTATTCGGCTCAGTTCGGAGCGCCCCCCCAGCCGGATATTCTAGAAAAATCAACGATTGAAGCGCTCGTGTACGCTGCGGGCGGTTTCGTGGAGGGTGGTATCGTTCAAATGGCTGAGGATGCATCGCGTTGGACGAGCGCAGCGCTAGCCGCATGCGCTGTGTTGTCGGCTGATCGAAGCGTCGCGCGCGGTTCCACTGAGGAGTACTTTGTTACTGCCTTCCGAAGCCTCTGTGGCACCGATCCGGACTTGAACAGCCTAACCGCGTCCGGTGTTCTAGAAATATCCGAGCGCCACGTGTGTTTGACCGCGACCTGGCGCACCGTGTGGCGCGTCGCTCAGATTCTCTCCGATCGCTCGGGTTCACTTCCTGTTGTGGAAATTTTCATCGAGTATTCGAAACGCTACGGCCCGTCATTCCCTAATGCCGATTTGGGTAAGTTTAGAAAAGTTACAACGTTTTCCTTTTTTGAATTTAGAAAATATAAATGTCTTTCTTTGCAAAGTATATTTTAGGTGTTTAAAAGTTAGTGTAATTGAACATACTTTGTAAGTAAAATTTCATTTACTTGGATGACATATTTTTTTAAACCAGACTACTTATGATAAAAATTGTTTGGGACTAAACTTTGAAAAAAATAAAGAATTTTTAAAATCGTTAAAGCAATTATGGAGCTCTAAGGTGACAAAAAAAAAGAATTGAAAACCTCTTTTTTTAATCGGTTTAAAACGAATTGGAATCTATTAGTAGTCGTATAATAATTTATTTTTTCATTATACGTATACAAATTTATTTATTTATTATACGTTTAAATAATTTATTTATTTATTAAAAATCGCAAAACAATCAGGTATAGAAGCA
The DNA here is from genome assembly GCA_037950945.1 of Hypolimnas misippus. Lineage (NCBI taxonomy): Eukaryota > Metazoa > Arthropoda > Insecta > Lepidoptera > Nymphalidae > Hypolimnas > Hypolimnas misippus. The sequence continues at coordinate 6,216,237 of JBBEEQ010000029.1, read as the reverse complement.
GCATTAAGTTTCCTCCGTCAGCACCGTGCTGTCTTCAACGAAACAGACGAAGGGTTATGGAAACTCGCTGTCGGGGTCACACTACCGCAACGTCGCGACTTGGCTCCTGTTAGATGCGCCGTGGAAGACTATTCCGTGTATGATACACCCCCAGGGCAGAAGGTTCGTTTGCAGATTAAGTCGAAGTTCTCGATAATTTATTACACCTAAAATATGTTGAATTTTATTTTATTAGGTAACTGCAAAGACTTTAATTGCAATTAGCAAGTTTTCACAAAAATAATAAATCGACTTCAAAAGCAAAATACGCAATTTCGTTTGTTTGGAAGAAGTACTAATTCTAGTTATTTTAATTCAAAAACCAAAATAATTAATCAAAATCTTTGCCTCGAAGAGCGCGTAAAGCTTTCGGTCCCGGTTGTTATCAAAATACCTTAAAACACCTGATAATATTCCAGTCTAAATGGTTACTGGTTTGCGCCAATTGGTTGCACAGATCAGATGGCAATCGCTTTGTAAAAAAATCAGTAACTCGTCAATATCTGAACTAGAATAATGAGCAGGCTCTGACATAAACGGGAAAAATGCTAGGTAGATGATGATGATGATTTACTTTCAGGGTTCGCGCGTGTTCGAGTCGCCTAATACAAATATTTGGTGTTCGCCGCCCGCGAGTGCTCTGCCCGCCCCTACGGCTTTGCTGAGCCAAGATAACAAACGTAAGAGTATCTTCATCTATATTATTCATTCATTTAATTTGGGGATATTTAATTGCTAATCATAATATTAGCTTCCACTCCAGGCTTCGTCTATGTGGTTGTAAGTCGCCTATGTTGTTGAGAAGTAGCTTTTGTATTATACTGGTCTATAAGTTATATTAGTGTTGGTGGTCACTGAAAGTGTGTGGTAGTCTATGGGAGTCTCATACATAAATTATTATTATTAAATCTTTTTTTTACATTATTTTATTTACATATTTTGTGTGAGACTCCTAAGACGAAAATAAAAGCTAGGTGACTTTCCTAATTGTGGCGTCACACTGCTGCATGTTGTTTTTATTATTATCTTTATTTTTAATTGTTATGTTTTTAATTTATTTTTGTTAGTATTGTGCTACTGCTGCCTATGCAGGAATGTTTTGCTGCAAATAAAGATTTTCTTTCTTTCTAAACTTTCATCAAAATCTCTTCAGTTGTATTTTTGTGAGGACCATACATCCACCCATCCTCACAAATGTTCGCATTTATAATAGAAATAGGAGTGGAATATTTACTTACGCATAGTATAAAAAGTTTATATTATATGTATAATTTTACATTATAGTTAAATAAATAAATATTAGAACAGAATTAATTTATATTTTTTTTTACCAGGTCGCACACGTCTGGCCGCTCAATTTGATGCAGCATAAAAGTATTCCAAACTCAAAATCATTCCAATATATCAATATTACAGTGAAATAATGATGCATGTGCTCTAATCCAAAGCTAGCAACACAGAGTCGCAACGAATTTTATCTCTCAGACTAAAATAAGTGTCCTAAAAAATGTGATGTCTATAACAATAATGTTTTAGATGGCGTATATTTTTGTGTGTTTATTTAGGTTAAGAAAATCTTCTCGCGTTCGTAAAATGTTATCAAGTGCAAGGAATGTGCAAATTGAGCTAGTTCTAGTGTAGTAAACAATGGCGCTTAAGCCTAAGTTATATTATGAAATTAACGGTATTAAATAAATTTTATGTCATTAATTTCACCAACCATGTGCAATTAAATTAATTTCGTAATGTAAATTAGGCTTCAAGAACACTCAGAATGTTATATGCAATTAATTATTTTATAAACTCTGCAATTATACGTTTAGCATTATATTTACTTTATAATTCTTTGGGATTGGCTTAAATTTACGAATACATCCTAAATTCTACCCAATCTTTATTTTATCTTTTGACATTTAATATAATGTAACATTTAGTTTAGGAATCCTTTTCACCAGTGTCTGATGTATGCAAATGTCAGTATTTATTTTTATTCCTATATTTTATTTATACATAATTACTGTGGAAAATCCTTTGCAAGTGATAATATAAAATATCTGCGATATTTTTATGAGATAAAATATTATTTATTCGATGCAATGAAATGGAACAGGAATTTAAATGTAATTTCCTAAAAACTGCAATATATTTTCGCTTTATAAACTATCCTTATTGCAATCTCTTTGATCTTACATATCATACAAGCCGTTGGAGCCTAACGAGTTAATTTATAATTAGATGGCGCACATAACATTTTTCGAATGCTCTTCAAAGTACAATAATAAACTTTAAAATGTTAATTTTTTAGAATTTTATCCTTTGATATTTGATCTCCAATGATTGTACGAGTACATAACATAATTATACTTTAATTTGGCTTTATGTGACTTAGTTTAAATTCGTGTTGTAATAATAGAATCGTCAAAATGTCACTATCGAATTTATTATTTAAGACAACATTTTTATTATTTTTTATGTAGAATATTATATATTGCAATAAAATTTTTAGACTTTATTTCAAAGAATTCTTACAATTACCCATCAAACTTACAATGTAAGAGTCAATTATAGATGTTCAAATGTTTTATAAAAGTATTGTATTATAGTGGTATTGCTTTGTAAGAATATGCTTGTGCCTGAAGTGCAATGTCGGTTTTATTTTGGACATTTTATACTTAAATTCGTCGTTCCACATTAAAAGCTTAGGTACATATATTTTTATAAGAATTTGGATAATATTTTTAGGATAATTTTAACTTTTTTTTTTAATAATAATGGTCAATCTAAAAATTTGTTCCAAATGATTGCCGTTGTTTTATTTTAAGTAGTTATTATACGACTAGAATCAAAAAAATGTAAAAAATAATAAGTATATTGTTAAGAAGTATAAGTTTTTTATCAATTAAGAGATACAAATGATGTTAGTGTAAGTAAATGTGCAATCATTTATTTAACTATCAAAAATAATTGTGATATTCACGTACCAATAAATATATCACTTAATAAATGAAAAGAAACATACAAAAATAATTTTTATGTATATTATGTACATATCTTATTGATTGGTACAAAAATCAATAAGCACATTTATTTACAAGGTTATCGTTACTCCAATCTTCGTATAGGAGAGTTAATGTGGAACAACGACATTTCTGCTTTACATGCTTCTACATAATAATGATAATAAAATTAATAGTTATTTATTAGCCTTATGTAAGCAGGCCCTTGCATATGTTTTCAAGTATATTGATTTAATGCAATTATATTTATTAAAACACTGCCAGTCTGCATTTCAAACGAACACTAAACAACCACCTGTCCAATAAATTATAGTACATATTATATTATAATTAAGAAGAAGACAAAACTTATAATGTATTTCTGCTGCAGATTGTATTTAAGTAATTTTATCTTTGTGACTATATATAAAAAATTATTCTTATTTAAATGAAATTCGTTAATCACAACATCCTTTTAAGTGAATAGAATTTCATGAGACTGTAGCAGATAAGTTAGATACTTTTAATTAAGCCAATGTTGTTTTTACTTTTGTGACCAATAACAAAGTTTTAAATTTATAAGGGTAAGGTAGATTTTAAGATTTTCAAGTACAGTAAGTGAAGATGTTAGTGTTATTTTCTACGTCTTCGTCGTTCTGTGATCTTTAATTTCTTGTTATAGTTTCCAACTAGTAAATCGGTGTATGTACGGAAATTGTATCTCGTCATAATTGCATGAAATGAATGTAGTGTTGGAAAATAAATGTTATTTTTTGAGAAAGTTTTTTATTGATTAAAACTTTTATTTTAGGTTGAATTATGTCATATTTCAATATTTTTAGAAACGATTTTTATTAAAAAAATCAAGTTTGCAACTAACCACTCTTAATATAGAAAAAATGTCACTTTCATGTCTTAATAATTTCATAATTTCATGGATTTTTATACATTTTTTTGGTTTTTTAATAATTTGTTGATTTGATTTATTTAGTTAAAATAAATATACCATCGTAACATTCGTGTAAATGTCATACACTGTAACAACTCAAAGATCATAAAAACCAAAAATTTGTTAGTTTAAAATAACGTCACTTTTCCATTCAACTGACGATATTGTATTACAACTGTTAAAATACTAGAATCTGTATATCTAGTATCTTGTCAAAAGCAAATAGGAATTTTTGTGTTCTTTTTCTCCTGAGGCAATCTTTGTATTGATTCAAGATAGCAATTTTGTTGTGATTCTACATATTCTTACTAAAAAAATATATGAATTAATTTTTTTACTAACAATTATATTAATTAATTTTGTCCTTGGAATTCAAGACTCAACTATAGTCTATATATAACAGTGCATGGTTCAGCTAAAAATCAAAAATAAAATATTTTCAGTCCAATGATGAAACAATTTCTAGTGCTTTAGATTTATTTTTTACTTTAATCAACTTTATATTAACATTAATTCTATGTTACATCAGTTTATATGGAAATATTTCAATATAAAAAATGTATTTTGGACACAAGCCTTGAAGTCAATCGCTAATCTGAAGATACATGAACAACACAAATAAGTATCATAGATATTTAAAAGTAAATAGGGTATAAGTATTTACTAAAATTTTTATTGCAATGACTTTTAATGTTATCTACTTATATATTAACATTGTGTTTTTGTATTCACTTTGTTTGTTCGGAGAGAGGACCATGACGTCTCTCCCAAATCATACGATGCTTCTGTTTCATGTAGGCTTTCTTAGCATCAGCATAGGCTCCGAGATCACCGTCTATAAAAAAAACAAAAGTCAATTTTAATGACTAGTTTCCATGTTCACCTAAACTGTTCAGTAGCATTTGTTTGAAAGAGAAACAAACAACCATTGATTCGTCCATTAATTCCTACAAACTTTCTTATTTATAATGGTAGTAAGATTACTACATTGTAATAAGTTTAACACCTCCCCTGCCACTATGTGGTCAATGTATTACAAAATTGTGTATGTACAATGTATATAAAATAAATTTTTTAAATATTTTATTTATGTTTTTGTAGCAAACATCTCATGTTAAGTAAATACAAATAGCGCAACTCACATTTGATAAACCAAGCCTCTTCAGCAGCTTTGTAACGTTCCCATAATGGCTTGCACACAGTCAAATGATCAGGACTTTCATAAATCATGCAGTCCTCATAACGCATACGCAAAATGTTTAAGATCTCGGAATCTACAGCTCTGAAAAAACATAGTTAAATTATAAAAATAATATTTTTTTTAATGTGTTGGTACTTAAACCAATTAAATCTTAATACTGGATAGTTTTAAAATCACCAAAAATACAAAATCAAAACTATCACAATAATTAAAACAAAATTTTATATAGCCCTTTTTTCAAATAGATTGACCGAAAAGTATTTACATTAAACATACCATTTTGTAAACAAGGTGAAAACTAACCTATCACGTTTGAACTGCAAATTGGCTTCATAGTCGCAAAGAACATCGTCAGTATAGCATTGATCGATGGTAGGTACACGACGGTACTGCTTGTGGTACCACGCATATTTCTTCTGGTTTGGTTCCACGACCTTTTCTGTAGCACAATGTTCATTTTATTAGTAACCAACTTACATAACAGTGAGAACCTCAAGTCAATGATTCCTACCTCGCATCCATGTTACAGGAGCATCTATAGTGTTGTATACGGCGCTCATAAACGCTCTAAATACATTATCGTCTGGAGGATTGTCCCCTTGTACCATTTTGCTAAAACTTTTCCGATGTTCCTACTAAACAGGGTATTTAGTAGTGATTATTTGATTTTGACACTTCTTTTAGTAACTGACATTGACAAATGTTATATTGATTTTGACAAGTTGACTACAGGGTTGTGATGTCTAAATATTTTATTAAATAAAAAGCAATTCATAGTACTTGGCGTTAAAAATTAGCACACATTTCCAATTTGAAGGGGCTACATACAGCAAGAAAACCGAAAAAAGGGATCCTTCCAGAACTTTTCCTGAGAAAACGTTTAAATTTATTTAAGTATCAATAGACGATTTTGTTTATATGTGCGTTTAGCGACTCCGACCGTGGGGTGGATAAACGGAATTTCATTGTGATTGCTCTTCCGATTCTCCACCCCAAGGTAAAGGTATTAAATTATTTTATTAGAATTTTTTTAACATAATAAACCAAATTATTTGTAGTAACCGGCTTAAACAAAAATCATATTACACAAATAGAAAAATTAAATTAATATTACAATACGAATTTCGTTTATCCATCTCGGCCGGATTGGCCAAACGGTCACGCAATTCTGAGTATCTCCCTTAGGGTGGATACTTTAGCGTGGATAAACGGAATCTTACGTAATATTTTTTTACGGATATTATGGTAACCTTAAACCGTATTTTGACATTTTTCGAAAAAAAAAAAATTGATGATAACGATGCTTGGATTTAGTATAAGCTGGATTCACATTTCACACAAGGTATTTAATATATTTGTAACTCTTAAATGTATGTACCTATTATAAAACTTTTTAATAGAGTAACTATCGAGTTTCTTGCCGGTTCTTCTCGATAGAAAGTACATTCCGAACCGGTGGTGAATTCATCAATTAAATTTTTTGGTTTCTGTATTGACGTTTAAAAGTGATTGTAAAAGCCTCCTTGAATACTTATATTTTATTTAACATACTTTATTATATTTTGATTTTGTACAATAAAATTCCAGTCGGTACCTGCTCATAGTCCGGAGGTAGGTACGTGTCGTAACGCTAAATGATTCATGATTCAAATTCTTCATTAATAGGAGCAAAGCCGCAGGAAAAAGCTTGCAAATGTATGTAAAAAGTTAGATAGGGTCAGGTGGGGCATTTGTAATAACGGGGTATTTGTAAGCAAATGCGTTCATATTTATTTTACTAAAGAAACTAGTACTGCCATCTATTGTGTATCTCGGGTACTTCGTGAACTAAGCATAGACAAATTTACGCAGAAGATTGACGATTACATAATTAGATAAAATGTCATTTGCTGAGTGACAGCGACACCGCGTGATGTGCAAATTGATAACCTTACTTTTAAATCAAAATTCATCGTGGAAATAAAAGTAAGTTTTTAATTTTATTTTTAATTGTGTGATTGTATTTGGTATAAGTATGTGTTTTGATATTGATTTTTTGCTAACTTCTTCAAATTATTGAATTATGTATATTATTACATTTACCCCTCAATAATTCTGTGTTGGGGCAAATGTAACTGCCTGGCATGGGGTAATTGCAAGGTTTTAATTTAATTTAATTTTTTAAATAATGTGATAGTATAACGTGAAACAATGAATCTGAATGTTGATTTTTTACTAACTCCTGCAAATTATCATGTTATGTATCTATGTTATTTCATTTAGCCCTTGAAATTTTGGTGTTAGGCTAATTGCATATTGCATGGGTTGGCATAATTGCAAAGCTTTGTTTGCCTTTTAGATGGTGCGAAATTATGTAAAGAAGAAAGGATCCGAACCTAAATACTCCGAAGAGAAATTACAAAGAGCTTTGGATAAAATTAGAGCTGGTACGCTTACAACACATAAGGCATCAGTCATTTACGGTATTCCGTTTGCAACTTTGTATTGCCGAAATAAAGGGACTAGAGGAGCTATTAAAAATAGTAAAGGCCGAAGGACGGCATTGCCTGAAAATGTCGAAAACGTCTTGGCAAATTCTATTAAAACATTGGCGAAATGGGGTTTTGGCCTCAGTCGAAAAGAAGTTTTGGAACTAGTCGGTCAATATGTTAAGGCGAATAAAATCGACACTCCGTTTAAAGAAGGCGTACCAGGAGAAGACTGGTTTCTTAATTTCAAAAAACGTCACAATTTGTCAATTCGTAAGCCTCAACAGCTAGAGTACGCTAGAAAAAAAGCTGCCACAGATCCTTTCATTATCTATGGATACTTCAACCTACTAAAAAAAGTTTTAACGGAACTTAATTTAGAAGATAAGCCTAAACAAATCTGGAACTTAGACGAAAGCAGCCTTAGCATAGACCCGTCGAAATCTAAGATCGTTGGAGAAAAAGGTGAAAGCTCATCCAGAGTTATTAGCACATCAGGAAGAGAAAATACAACTTTTGTTCTAGCTGCTAATGCTGCTGGTGGTCGGGCGCCACCTTTAATTATTTTTAAGGCCAAAAATATATGGGACAGTTGGAAGGCATCACCAGAGAAAGAATACCCTGGTACGGCTTATGCTGCAACTCCGAATGGATGGATGGAGACAGGAATATTTAAGAATTATTTCGAAAAAGTCCTTTTACCGGCTCTGGGAAACGAACGGCCAGTCTTGGTCCTATACGATGGCCACTCCACTCATGTATCTCTTGACTTAGTGGAAACTGCGATGGCCAATGACGTAACAATTTTAAAATTACCAGCCCACACAAGTGACCGCTTGCAGCCGTTAGACGTTTCGGTCTTTAAGCCTTTCAAACAAAAATGGGACCAAAGTGTTGCTACATGGCAGAGAAAAAATATTGGTCAAAAGATGCCTAAAGCGCTGTTCTCACAGTTTTTAGGAGAGACTTGGACCAATCTCAGTGAAGATGTCATTATCAGCGGATTTAGAAAAACAGGAATATGCCCATTTAATTCTGAAGTCATTCCAAGAGAAAATTTTTCTAAAGAAGCTTTGGAACGCTGGGATAAACATCTGGCTAGAGAACTTGCAAAAGATAATGAAGCATATTCTTCAAATGAACAGAATCTTAACCTTCTTCGCTCAAACATCAGTTCACCATCAATATTACAAGTTGCTGAACAAGAGGCCACCCCATCATTTGTATCTTCAACTATCCGAGTAGGTTCGCAAAATCTTATGCAATCAGCTGAAAATATAACTACACCACCAACTGTAACTTTAGAAGACATTATTTTGTCAACTATACAACAAAAACAAAAGCCTATAAATAAACAAAAAAGACGTAAGGTTGCATCCGGTGCTGAAGTGCTAACGTCTACTGAAATGATTCAAGTGTTAAAGGATAAAGAGAATGTAAACCCAAAAAATAAAAAAGCCAAAGTAACAAATAAGAAAGTGACAAGGAAGGGGAAAAAGAAAAATGAATATGCAGATGATGATAGTACAGACATAGGTTCAGATAATGAAGTACATACGAATTCTGATGAAAGCGACTGGATAGAAGGGGAACTTGAAGATGTAGAGTCACATGACGAAATAACAGTAGAAGAAATGAATAAAGAAAATAAAAAAGAAGGGGAAAAGACTACACTGGATATAAGTATTAATAAATGGGTGGTCGTTAAATATAGTTTAATAAAAGGACATAAACTTTATGTAGGTTTCGTGCAAAAAATGATAGACGATCGTTGGGAAGTTAAATTTGTACGTCGCAAAGGCACAGCCTTTGTATGGCCTACCGTTGACGATGTTGATTGGATTACTTCAAATTCTATTGTGAAGATACTTCCCAACCCCAGTATTACTAAGCGGGGTATAATAAACTTTGATTTTAAATTTAAAAACATGATTATTTCATAAGACTTGTTATAAGAGTTTCGTTAACTAATTTAAGAATAATTTTTAGTCTCTATGAAAAAGTTTATATCTTGGTAACTTTTGACTCGAATTGATTGAAATAAAAACTGAAAGTTAATGTTTTTTCTACTTTTCTTTACAATTACCCCTGATTTTATTCTTTATGCAGTAGCAATAAACTGAGCAGTATTATTACATTAGCCCCTTTACACGGGGTAAATGTCACAAGTGAACTACATTTTATTTTTTACTTTGATATGGTTATTTTAATTTATCATTTTCAATTATCTATAACATAAAACTGTAGTTTATTAAATGCTTGATGTCGATGATAATTAATAGAATTATAAGATTTGCAACGAGAAATTTGTCATTAGTTCAATATGTTATTCTAGTTATCATCCTCGCATTTACCCCACCTGACCCTAAGTCACATATAGCAATTCATTTGTAGATAAGTCAAAGTAAACCATGTGTCCAATGTTTACTGTTAAGCTAGTTTACTATTTGTTTTGAAGCCTCTTCTTGTTATATTGCTTTACTTCTACTTTATTTTGTTTACGATATACTTGTCTATGTTGTCTATGTGTACTCGCTGCTTTAATTACGTATACTTTTTATTGCTTATGTACTTGCTTATTTATTGCATCCCTTAGTACAAACACGCTAAAGCTGTGTTCTGCTATCGCCTAAAAATCAAGTCGCCGATTTTTTGCTATACTTAGTCGTCAACTTATCTCTATAATTTATAATTTATCAGTTTGAAACACTTAGGTATATGCTTACCTAAATTGTGTAGCTATGTGTTTACGTGGTCTACGAAAGTATTTTTACATACTATATTAATTTATGTATTCTTTGTTAAGTCTTTATTCCTTTTTAATACAAGTTGTTTCAACATTTCATTACTGTACAAAGACTTTCAAGGAAATAATTTTCTATCTCCACGGAATATTATTTGTTACTACATGAAAAGTACCCTGAGCCCTATTCTGCTTCCCGGCAAATCGTAACAAACAAACAAACTCACATTTGCATTTATAATAGAGGTTAAGATATTTACTGACACAGTATATTTTCATGGAAATAATGATAAAAAAGCTAATTGAATTTGTGATTTTTTTTCTATAAACATAATTTCAATTTAATAGGATCGTGCCTAACTGTCTATGTTTGAATATTTATTATAATTATAAATATTGGGTTGGTCGTAAAGTAATGTTTTACTAATAAAAAGTAACTCGATTTTTTTCAGACACGAAACAACTTTTATTTAATGAAGTGATTTCCTTTGTGTTGTGTATTTTTTACTTTTTCTATTTTCGCAATTTTCTATATTAAAAAAATAATAAGAGATGACGAGGAATTGGAAGTAAGAAAACAGACGGTGAGATTAAACTTATTCTTAGTTGTGAAATAGGCGAATGAGAGGTCTGAATATTCCTCATAAATGTATCATGTGCAAAACGATCGAGTAGGTAACGTAATAATATTATTTCTAAGAAACGTTTCCTAACTATAGGTGTAGATATAAGATTTTTAAATGAAATAGAACTTTCTTGATTGTCTTTTATTTTAAAAATAAAAGGATTTATAATTAAGGTAAACTAAAAAGCAAAAATTTACAGTAAAACAAAAAAGCAATTTTGTTTACTATGATAATATACTTAGTCTAGTTATTTAAGTTAAGAACCAAACAGACTTTGATGAAGTTATATGAGACAAATTTGAAAGTATACCTATCCTATAATCCTATCAAATAAATAAAAAAATAATTTTCTAAATCAATTTATTAACGATGGAATTCTGAGGCAACCTTTGTAAAATACAATACTATTGATAACCTCCTCCTTTTTTTAAGTCGATTGAAAAGTGTGTTGAAACTAAAAATTGTCCCTTGTATAAGTAACAGTGTTTGCTTTAGCATACCTCATATAACAAATGCAACACAAAGCATTGATCCTTAGCAGTAATATATTTAACCGAAAAGCAGACGGACCCTATTACAGTTAAATGTAGGTAATATTCTTTCGCCTTCGAAGAAGGAGGAGGTTCTATGTTCGGCTGTATGTATTTTTTTATGTTTGTTCACCGATTTATCTGTCGTTTGTGGACCGATTTTCAAATTGTTTTTTGTTTAAAAGGGTATACTTCTAGTTTGTTCCCATTGTCATGAAGTCAGGATTTGATGATGGAATCCTGGAGAAATCGAGTGAACTTTTGAAATACTATAGGCACACCTATACCGATTTAGGTATTTTTTTATAGTAACTCGTGTTTTTGCTCACGAAAAGCTACATTTGTTGAGGTGGAGCTGATGATGAAGACCACAGATGGGCACCGGAATCAATAAATTTTACTAGTTGCGATTCGATTGCTTCAATATGATTGCTAAGCAATTTATGCTCGGCACAATGTATACGGTGAAGTGGACTTCGAATGTTTTACCTGGCATCGACTAAATGTTTTAGAAAATATTTATATTTTACGTTTTACTTTACTTGTTTCGGTATCGAAGTCGGTTTGTTTTTTTCCATAAGTTTTTATTGTATGCAATGTTAATCCCAAACTCAAAATACACTTTATTCAAATAAGCTCTTTCGAATCGTCAATTTACAAATTTGTCACGTCAGTTCCACGTGAATTTACCATCGGCTCGGAACGTGGACTCTTCTGAAAAATATCTTTGTACAATATTGTTGGATACAACTAGCTACAGTTATCCTGCAAGAATTTCAACGCACTATTATTCCATGCTGCTTTATCATTAATGTAATCGTGTACTGAATAGTACTCTTTTTCTATTAATTAACTGTTATTTATCTTAAATTTATCACCGCCTTCATTTTAATCTACTTAACTTTTATTAAACTTATATTAAGTATAACGAAATAAAACGTCAAATAAATTAGAACTGTATAAGCAAACTCTCTCAATTTTATTTTATTTAAAAGTTCATTCATGTCACATCTTCTTTAAATTTAGCGTCGTCTTTGCTGTACTAAGTGTTATAAATTTTTCACTTTTCACATCTCGCATTTTCCGCCCCTAGTCACGTTCCGGGGCGGTCGTGAACCCGAGACGGCATAAAATTAATAGCCATGCGTTTATCTTAGAAATTCCTCTCTTATGGAATGTTTCAACTATTTTACGTATACTTTGGAATTCTTGTATCATCGCGCGATACTAAATAGTAAAATGGCACTCATCATCATTCGTTAGATTAAAGTTTTTAAAATTAGTAAAACAGCCTTTTTATCTATTTTAGCAGCTCATTTAAATATTTATCTGTATAAGTCTGTACCAAAGCAAATTATTAGATAAATGAAGGCGTCGATAAATTTAATCGTTAAAGACGATTGGTTGACTTGTGAGACATTCGTATAAATATCAACTGCATAATATAAACATTATTTCTTTTATGTATGTATCATATAATGGATTAATTAAAATGTGCATTTACATTTTTCTTCAACAAATATGAATAGGGCTTATTAGCTCGTTGTCTATCTGTACGTCAAAGTTCGATGTCAATGACTTATTTTACGTTGCCATTAACCAAAGAATTGAATTGAACTTATTTCACGTCGTAGATAATTGGAATTTTTAAAACTTAATTATTAAAATCGACCATTTGTTTTGAGGGTAAATATAGGAAGTATAAAAATCATTGTGTGAGATGTAAGAAAAATCGTTTATTTCATAATGTATTATTGATTTTTAACCGACTTTAAAAAAAGGAGTCTCCTATGTACGTATAATGTATTCTTATATATTTTTATATATTTTTGCTAACAGTATTTTTTTCATTTGTGTTGTCTGTGTGTTTGTCAATAAAGTTCTCCGGAATTATTAACCGGATTGTGACCGTTATTTTTGTATTAGTTTTAACGTAGGGTATAATGCAAGTTTCAAAGAAATCTGTTCAGTGGTTGTCAAGATATGGCCTAATAGCTGAAGGCTTGGTTCTTTGATATGAGCAACGGGTGTGGTGTCAAAGGGAAAACATCTTCAACACCGTAATTAAAATCTAGTGCACCTCTTGACAAAGATCTCGATATGCTATTAATAAATCAAACACTACGCTCTTCTATGAAAAAAAACTAAAAAGAAAATCTATAAATATATCTATATATATAAATATAGAAATGAATATTTAAGTTCGTGGTCAAAACTAAAAATTACAAAATAGGGGGGAAATTATAAAAACAATAAATTAACATAAAAAAAAAGAAGACTGCCAGTTTTATTTTGCGGGATTCGGCATGCGAGTAGCTAATAGTATTATGATAATAATCAAAATGTTTATGTAGATTTTTTTGTGTATATAGAAGTATAGTCATATATATTGTATTGTAGTTATACATATAAAAACTAGCTGCCAGCGACGGCTTTGTAGATAGATATTTTAGGTCGAACTTTACAATTTTCCGAACGATTCTTCAAAGATTTTCTTTTATACTTTGTCCTGATAGTTACAAACACAAAAAAAAGAGAATTTGCCGAATAGGTTCATCAATTCTAAAGAAATGCGCTTTTATACATTTGGCAAGAGTTTTTATTTATAGACACTTTCATTTATACAAATAAATACAATTTAAGTGTCTGTAATTTCAAATTAAAAGCTTTTAACTAAATTCATATGAAAGTATATACGATACTTACAAAAACGCAATTTTAAAAAATTGTGCCTGTCTGTCTATCCGTTTGTTACAGCTAATCTGCGAAACGCCGAACTGATTTTGACAGGACTTTCACTCTCAGATAGTTAATATAATAAAGAATAACTTACTTAGCTTACTTTTATTTTAAAAAGTTTAGTTTATATAAATAAACCCATGAAATAGTGAATAATATGCGATTGGAAGGTAAACATTATATAAATATTATTTTTTCTCAAATTAACGCGGGTAAAATCGCGTGGCACAGCTATTACTAGCATAATGTATAAAATTATTAAATATAGCATTTTCCTTTGAACAAGTTAATACGATGTTTACTAACGAAGGAATTCCTTATATTTTAATTGACAGTGTACGTTATATTATCATTTTCGGGCTGAAATTACAAGCTATCTGTGTTTGTCGCAATTCATTTAATAATGATTAATGAAGCATTTAAAGAAATTGTAAGTTTATTTGTATTCAAGAAAAGTAAACAATTTAAATAAGTTTTTATTATAATGTACTTTAAAGTTAAAGTTTTGTATATAGTCAATTACACATTTATGACTAAAATTTCATTAATTGTACCATTTTTAACCAACTTTAAAAAAAACGGAGGGATTCTAAATTCGCCAGAAACTTGTTTTATGTGTGTTCTTTGATTACTTGAACACGATACAGCTATTGGGCTATTCGTTAATTCTTTTTTTTTCGTTTGATAGGGTATACTCTCCAATTAGCCAGATATTTCATCATATTTCAGATTTCATCAAAATCTGTTCAGTAGTTTCGCTTTAAACTCAAAATAACTAGATTTTTTTTCACTTTTAAAGTCGGTTCACATATATTCAAATGTCTTGAATATAAGAACAAACTAAGATCAAAAATCGAAATCTTACAAACAAAACTGAAATAAAAGAAAAACATTAATTTGACCTTAACACGTTAAGTTACTTCTGAAAAGTAAGTTATTTATAAATAAAGAATTATTGCTGCTTCTACTACTTCTTTAAATTCAACTAGATCGAATTGTTACATATTGTGATAGATTTTCAAATTTTTGTAACAAAAGTTTGTGTGGGTAAAGGCATAATAAATGTGGTATTAAAAGAAATAAATTGTGCTTAATGAGGAAGAATAATAACGTAGCAAAAGAATCCAAAAATAGAATATTACCACCTGCCTATTACTTATTCGCAAGGCGCTGCCTCGCCGCTACATAATTAGCATAAACTATTTTGGTCAGATTTTAGTATAGTACCAAATTTGCTGACCTACATAGGTTAATCGTGCTAAATCAGCAATTGATTACAATCATTTTTAAACGATCTTTTAAATCGTTTATGTGTACCTTTTTATTTTACAATGCTATCGTAGTTTGTTTGGTCTTAGTTTAGTGGTAATATTTTAATCTCGCGTTCAGGTTTTAATTCGAGAAGCTTTCCCAGCTTTTTAAGCCGCCGTCAATGAAAGTCATTGAACGGGGGCGGGCGGCGCGCATGCGCTTTAAAGGGATTTTATTTTCGGGTTGCTAGGTGATATAATAAAATAAATTTGTGGAAAATCGTTGCTTATCAAAATAATTATATTTATGATAATTACTATTATACACTGTAAGCTTAATAATTGCTGATATAGGCTTTGCATAATTTTAATGTTATGCTAGATCACCATTTCATATTATAATATTTGTATATTTTATATAAATATAAAAAGCCAAGTAGTGGATTATATTAAATTATGTAATAGTATACTGAAAATGTTCATAAATACCATTAAAACTGCATCACTAGTATACAACCTACTATAATTATACAAACTTTATTATTGAGTGATTTCTGTAAAATACTTGCAATATTCAAAATCACACTCGACATGGTTCTCCAATGTAAATATTGATATAAATAAAATTTCAAAAACCCTTCATTAACATGCCTGAAAAAGGAGTTTTCGCATCTCTCTACAGGAGCTTGCAACCCAGTTTGACATAGTCAAAACCGGCAAGCTGTCATTTCATTGTGCGTTAGTGTGTGGGAGCGTGGTGTTGTGCCGCAAGCCGTGGGGTCCGCGGCCCTAGTGACCGACAGAGCGCGTACCGTTCAGTAGCGTGTCGCCCGCGGTAGTCGGCCATTGTCGGTTCGCGCTCATGAATGCGAGTGCAGTGTCGGCAAAATGCGGTGGCGGGCGCGCGCGGCGCCTTCCCGCGCCAAAGAACGCGCGAACATCAGCTTCTTCATCGTCATTATGTTCTTCGCTGTGTTTGGTGTAATAGTGTTGACTGAATTGTTGCTGCTCGAACGACCTACGCCGGGCTCTACGAGATCGCGGTACAATGAAGACCTTCAGGTCAGATATCAATATTGTAGTGGTTTTTGTCCTGTGTTAGTTTTTAATCAGTTACAGGTTTTGTGTTTTATAAATTTTAAAATATGGATAGATATTATGATTTAGTGTAATGTTTTTTTATAAAGCTTATTGGAGTTTTTTTAAGAAGCGGAGGTGAATAAATATAGGTATACGATATAAAAATGAGTGGGAGCTTTCGCCACTAGATGATACGCAATTTTATTATTTATTAGAGGTATTACATTTTAAAGCATGTGTGCATTTCCTGTTGTGTATATTTTATTTCTTGTAACAAAGCGATGATTTGTTAGATACATTGATATCATTTAAAATAATAGTGATTTCCATGTACTTACATAAAATTACTATTTAATCTTCTCTGTTCATTCAATATAATTTGCATTTATAATTTTATAGATAACAAGTCTTGAAGATTAAAATTGTTATTATTTACAATATGAACGCAAATATAATTTATTTATTTATATAGCTAAATCAAGTATAAAGTACCGTTATTTAATTTATAAAGTATATTGTAAATGCTTTTTTGTGAAGCACTAATACAGTGCTAAATATTTGAGCAAACAAAATTCCTGTATGAGAAATACAGCTACCGCTTAAATGGCGAAAATAGCTTCTTCGGGTCATTGCCCCATGGTGCATCGGTCGAGGTCATGGTGTTTCGGCCATGATTACGAAGAACATATCTTATTTGTCGGTTCAAACATTTTACCAAATTACTCTCAATTAGTTTGCACTTACTTATTTATATTATTTTTAAACAAATGTGTTCCATTTTTAATGTTACTGGATTATGCTACAGTTACTCTCAGTACATGTTCACTCAAGACATACATTATCTCCATTCTGAAATCCATTCATATTCATTCATTTAAGTCCTTGCAATCCGACGAAGAAACAAAAAATACATTAACTACACAAAAAATACATTAACTTTACCCACACTGTGTTATGACAATTGAATACTAGTTCAATTATTTATTTTGTCAATTATATATATGTATATATAATATCAATTGAAATGTTTTTATTCATTTTATCTTTCGAAAGGGATTTGAATCGCCTATATTAATTACTTTTCACACCGATGCGTCAAGTAAGATTATCGAACATAATGTTGACATAATAGATTGTTTTTAACTACCGTCAAGTTTTGTTGATATTTTTTTAATAACGTTCTGGATACAAAAGGTAAAAAATTCCGCATTATTTAAACTTAATTTATTTCATATTTTTATCTGGTTAAAAAAAAATGATCGGGTAACCTTTAAAAACATTGGTGGTTCTGTTGGGTTTTTCTTAACTGTCTCTTTTTCTAAAAGTATGTATTGTAAAACATTTTAAAAGAGAAACTATCGAGTTTTTTGTCGCTTCTTGTCGGTAGAATCTACATTCTGAACCGGTGGTAAATTTATCATTTTTTTTGTTTCTGTATTGTCGATTGAAATGTGCTTAAAAGCCTAATTGAATAAAGTATATTTTGATTTCATTTTTACTTAAAGAAATGAGGCAAATAAAAAATAGTTCTTGTCGGTCGAGCTATTTTTGAATCTTTGTGAGTCTAATGTACGGCAATTGATTTCATATGTGTTATACACGCGCTTGGTATTAAAGTAACCGAATTCAACAATTAGATTTAGATTTAAGAACGCAAAATGTTGGTAGCATAGTTATTTGTCTGTTTTTTAAGTCATAAATTATGAATCACAGTTTTATATTAAACTAAATTTTAATTTATTTGGAGATATGTCGAATTCTTCGGAACAATGTACACCCTAAACAGTAAGATAAGTTTTAGTATGAGGTGAAATTCGTAAGGTTCGTGGGAGTAACATGAGGTATATTATATTTCCCGGAATTTTGATCGGAGCGGGAATTACGCGGTTAAAACCTATTTCCAATGCCGATTTGATTTTGATATTACTTTCTTTCATCTATGGAAAGTTACGTAAAAGTTTATTAATCAAGCGGGTTTTCTTCAAATTGCAACTGTTCATCGAACAACAGCGCTGGATTTGCTATAGGGGCACGAGGGCCAGTTGTTAGGGCGGCAAAATTTTGGATTTTCTTTTAAATTTTCAATTAAAATTTATTATACTCTACTAAACTTTCTTTCTTTTTAAAGAGTGCTTTTTTATAGTGAAAGTAATGATTTAAGTAGGTAAAGGGGCGGCAATTTTTACTGTGCCCCAGGGCAGCACTTAGTGTAAATCCTGCCCAGCATTTATAAATCGATAAACTGCTAGTTGACATCTACACACACGTACACACACCTATAATAATAATATTAAAAACAATAATAACATTAATAAATCAGAAAACTACCTACGTAAAAACATTCTGTATATAAAGATAAAATCCTTTCTTACTATTAGAAGTTATAACAGATAAGCCAAAAATTCGCTATGCTCCGTTTAGCATTGTGTTATTTGATATTCCCTGAGGATTTCTTTGTAGTCTTTTATATAGTAAGCTATATAACGATTATCTTAGTGTTTTTTTTAATAAATAACTGAGTCCATAGTTGTATAGCTTTTTATATAACAGATTAAATTACGTGTATTTTCTGCGTATACAATATACGCCTTTAAGTCTTGTATGCGCTTTTTATTACAATCGATCGCGCCTGTACAAGTCTATTCAAATATTCGTGGGTCATCAACGGTATTAAATAAAAACGAAAAATGATTCGCTATTATAATTTTATACGTTATTATTTTAAAAGTAGCTGTGCCTCGTGGTTTCAACCGCATTAATTTGAGGAAAAATTATATTAATATAATGTTTAAGGTTCCAACTTGAATCGATTATTGTTTACTATTTCATTGGTTGCAATTTTGTTTTTGCATAAACCTCTATTTTATATGTTAATTAAAATAATTAAAATTTTAAAAATTAAAGTAGCCTAAGGTACTCCTAATTAATTTAGCTATCTGTGAGAAAATCCCGTCCAAATCGGTCCAATCGTTTCAGATATTAGCCGGAACTAGCTGACAGACGGACAGACAGACCGACAGACAGATAAAAATTTAAAAAATGTGTTTTCGATGAAAGTACCGTATATATTTTCATATGCATTTAGTTTAGTTAGTTTTTAGCTGTTAATTGGAAATTAGAAACAGATACTTCAATATTATTTAATTGTACAGATGACAATCTGCTACGACAAATAATATGATATTAATCTTCGAAATAAAACTATTTTAAACGGATTTAAATCGCGTATATTAATTATTTTTATCATCCTGACGTTTACCCGAAAATCTAAGACAACGATATGATATTACTCTGTACGTATTCAACATTACAGTGACAAAGGGTTTTTTTTAATTTCTATGTAATACCTAATAATAAAAATTAAATTTTGAACAAAAATATGCCCGGTATTAATAATGCCCACATTACTAAGGTTTTGTTCACGAACAGGATTCAAACTTTCGTAAAGTAATCAGATTGTATACTCCTTAGCATTGAAAAGACCTTGATAACATTGATGAGGCGATTTTCGTATAAAACTTAGAAGAACCCTTTAACCTTTAAGGGTTGAAGTTTGAGAATCGGTGGAATAAGTTTCTTCTGTAGTATAATAAGTTTTGCTGATAAAATATAATTTGAAAACTTTACGTAGGTATTTTAAAAGTAGGAAATTAAAACATAAGCTATATAATGGTGTATCTAGATTAACTAACACGTTATAAAATTTAATATAGCATGACTATTATTTTTATATTGTTTTTAAATCTATCAACAAGATTGCGCCATATACATATACATGGACGCTGATAAGTAATACTAAGCCACTGGAATCTGATTTTGAGAAAATGGTGTCAGAAGATATCAAACATATTCGTAGATAATAAATTTGTTATAAGACATATATCATACATATATATCCATATTTTCTTTTAATAAAATTATAGCAGACTGGTATTGTAACAATGATTTTTCTAAAAATAAGAAAAAACAAATAAGATTATTGTATAAACTTCAATATTCGAAACACTTAATTTTGTTAAGTTAAGAAGTTTTTTCGTATTTGTTAAGTTAAGATGACTTGAAAAATGTTTAAATAATGTTAAATACGTGACGCATTATCAGAATACATCGATATCTGCGAATTTGACTTTTGTGGGTTAACACATTATTGCTTATCAGCATCCACATGTTAAATAACTTTATACCAAAGCGCTGTTGAAAGTTTGATTTTACACTACTTTGTGGAGTAAAATAAAATATTTTACCGCGATAAAAGAATGAAAAAGTGGTACAGCGGGTAAGAAAGTAGCATATGGTGGATAATGTTATTAGTACCCTAAATGTAACGAGAAAATATATTTAAAATTAACTTCATTTTGAATATGCGTACATTTCAAAACTAATTTTAAAAATTCATTTGAATTACGTGTCTATTGTATGAACATTATTTATGTTAATTTATTATTATATCATTTGTTTAAATAATGTGTTAAAACTACGACCCAATTAGGTAAATTAATGTGTAATATGATTAAATTTTCATTTGATATATGCCACACAATACAATTTAACGGCTAGTTTATTTTTGTATTGTCTCTAAAGCTAAAGCTTATGACTAATTAAAAAAAATTAAAATTATGATCAACTTTGTTTAATAGCAATGGTACATTTACATAAAACAATGGTTATTTAGTAATGACGATTTGTAAGTACTTCTAAAAGTATTTCTTTATTCGAAGATAAATGTTGAATTATCAAATAGTGATTCAAAACTCACTAGGATAATATTATCGAACATACTACATACATACATAATCACAGACAATTAGAAATATATATTTTTTAATTCTCAATAATATTCCTTCATAAGCCGTTTGGAAATATTTAAACTTACTTCTAGTTACAAATTTACATGCAATGCACTTAACGGTTAGTATTCTTATAACCCGATATACATACATATTTTAAAAATCATATTTATCATTTTATCAATTTATCATATCAGGGTCATAGATGCTCTATATCAATAGGATTAATTTACATTACAAGTGCACCCCGAATTAACCGAAATATTTATTTGACGTGTTAACAGAATGAAAACAAACTTTATATAAAGCCAACTTTTGTTTACGTCTTTGCGGGCGGTAATGAAGGTTTCATTTGAAAATAGTAGGCACATATACTAGATACTAATATAGTCTATGACCTAGAGTACCTTTTAAACAGTACCAAAAAATTTTAAATAGCTTAAGCAGTTTCGAGGTTTACTTCTTACATACAAAATACACTCTTTATTATATCCTATTTACCAAAGAGGCCATTAAATTAGTCTTCATATTATACGAAGATTCTTTTATCAATGAGACGAGAGCAAACGAGCATAGTTGAAGTAGCCGTTGGAATTGTCTGTAGTGAATAAAGTTAAAAATAAACATAACTCGTGTACCATTCATGGCACATACATAGATTCAAAGAGCAGAAAGGAGAAGCAGAAATAATTTTGTTTGAATTATCGAGTTAATTAATCTATACTAATATTATAAAGAGGTTAAATTTGTTTCTATGTAGGGAATAATCTCTACAAGTACTGATGCGATTTAAAAAGTGCTTTAAGCGTTGGATGGTCCATTTATTGAGAAAGGTTACAGGCTTTTTACATCGCGCTACGACTGATAGGAGCGAAGCAGTAGCCTCAATCGCGAGTGAAACCGTGAAGCGCAGATAGTGTTGTAGTAAACTGACTCTTAGGCGAGAATTACAAGAATTTGTAAGATATACTTACATACTATCATAAAGATTAACACAAAATAATTTAATGTAAGTCATTTATATATTGATACAAACAGTCTATGTTACCTTGATAACTTTTAGCAGGTTTGAAAGGTGTTTTATATCAGTTATGACCGTAACACTTAGAAGTGTGATTTTTATCAAAATCTGTCTTTTTGATCCAGATGAAAAATATATATGGAGCTAACAGGCACATAGCGCGCACGCATTTTTTGCGTTAAGAAAATCTCAATAAAAATTCGTTCTATAAAAACCTATTAAGTAGCAGATTGTTTAAATAAAAACTATAACTCCAATGTCAATTAGTTCTGTAATTTATATGAAATCATAGCTTAAAAAGTAACATCAGTATAATGAAATGACATTTACTAATCGATGATTAAAACACCGTTCCTAGAAAGGCTAATGACGTTAAATTCATAATTTATTCATGAAAACTTTTCGATCGGACAGGTAATACAATTTTCAGTTGCCTGCATTCAATCCGCCGGCTGTGCCTTCAAAGTCCATTAATTTTATTAGGAAGGAAGACGTCCGGGTATTCCTACAATAGACAGCTGTAATGGATATTGAATGTGATAGGCTAATATAATTTATCGACTTTAGAAAGATGAAAAATGATGAAATGATTTTTTTGAAAAATTACTTTTAGATAAAATCGAGGACGAATTAAAATCGATCTGTTCGATTTAGTACCGTAACAATCTGCAGATGCTCCTCTTCGGGATAAAGTCTTTTTCTCCTATTAACGAGGAAGACATAAGCTCCATGGAGCTTGATTTGCCATTAAGATTACAACAATATCAAGCGCCTATTCATATTGATTTTCGTTATGTCCATTATGCTTATAGACTATCTAATATCTCATGTCAATTATGTGACACATTACATAATAATATTTGTAATTATGATTGGTTAGGATCAACTTATTTTTTACTTTATATACTAACCTCGATGATGTAATAAAATATATTTAAAATTTAAATGTTCTAAAAAGAAGAAACTAAACTTTAAAATAAATTAAACTTATTATTTAAACGTCAAAGATTGTAATATTTCAACTCCATAGAAAAAGAGGAAGTGGTTTTAATTCAACTTGAAGGATTTAACCCGAACCAACATTTATAACAGGTTGAATAAAAGCTTATAACATTAATTAAATTTTTCATTGTAAATTGAAAATTATATAAACCGTTTCTTTCAAAGGAGACATTATTTAAAATACTTCATTCACAAGTACATTAGACATCTTCATCCTTATTATTTAGGAAGATTTTTTTGTCAAAAAATAATAGATGTAACCGATAGTGACTATGGTTAAGGAGGCGCATATTAAAACTTTGTAGATTACCATCATCTGACCGTTTGACGTACATGCGTTCTTTGTATCTCATTCCTTTACATACAATTTGTGCATGTATCATTTTATACACTACGCTGGTATAGATTATCGTCACCTTAAATCTTTAGGATAGTTTAAACATGACCAGTTAAACACTAGCTGCCATAATAGAAAAGATGCAATAAAACCATGTTTAACACGTGTCTAGCTAAACAGTGTTTAAAAATTGCTTAACAGATAATAAAATCATGAAAACTTATTAATATAATGTCACACATTACATTTGACAGCTAATATAGGGTTTAGACATCTGTTAAGCGTATATTAAGCTACGTCTAAAGCATGTCAAACTCAAAACTGTCCTTAGACACGGATTTGTAGTACGGATTTTTTAACATATGTTTAAATCTTTTGTAGTAACGTAGTAGGTTTTTTTTTGTATTGCATCAAATGTATGTATTTCAACATTAAGTCATTTATAATGAGCTAGTATTTCTGAAATAAGACCGTTTTAACTAACAAACAAAACTAGCCGGCTATTTGTGACCGACTGTTAAACAAAAGGCCCACTTGAACTGAGAGTTTATACAACGCGCGCTGATGACTGGTTAACGTCCGTCGTAGAATTTCAATTTAGAAATGTAGGCTTCCTCACGTTAATGTTTCTTTTAGCCACGGAATTCGTAATAAGTTAAATCGTTTTTTTTTGTGTTTTGAACCGACTAAGTTCAAAACTGGGACGATTATATAATTAAGCGGTCCTTTCAAATTTGTTTCTTTGTTCCTTTATTGTGGTATCCAAATTAAAACGAAATATAAAGTATATAAAAATATATAAACGAATATTTAAAACAATTTTTTTTGTTAAGCGTCGAATAATAGAAATGGAATTGACCGTTTAATAAAAAAATGTTTTGTATTAGTTCTTGACATTTCATGTAGTTTTTTAAATTTCATACTATTTCGGATAAATTGCATAATTTACGTATTTAGAATTTAAAAGATCCCCTAAAATAATAAAAAATCTTGACGGTTTTATATCTAATTGTATACGATTATATAAAATAATATGATATTATATATAATTGTACACATAAACCGAGGTGGCTCATTAAATAGAACGCGTGGATGACGACCATTGTTTGCTTATCAAATCTGTGTTTGGCTGTAAAAAAGACATGAATAATCGAAGACGCTTTTACCAGAAGTGATACGCTTTGCTCGGAAACTTAGATATTTAGAGGCCGCGTTTCTTTACGTTTACTTACCTAACCATAATTTTTTTTTTCTAACCGACTACAAAAAGGAGGAGGTTCTCAATCCGTATCTGTTTTTATGTTTGTTAATATAGAACTCCGTCATTTCTTTTTTCTTACGATTTTTTAAGGGTATACTTTTAGACTGGGCCTATAGAATTATTATCACAATCGGCTTAGTATTTTGGTTTTAAATCAAAATACCTGGAATAAGTATGTCATACAAGTAAACAAAATGTTTTTAAAATCGGTTGGTTTTTTTTAAAGACTTAATTATTTGTATTTAAATATAATAAATAACACGTAGTGTACGTGTTATGTACTGCGCAAGATAATTCCATATTATATTTAAGTGAAGTAAAAAGAAGAACATTTGTTTTCTTACAACTGATAAAGCTTAATTATATGTAGGTAATGACGCAATAAAATTATCAGCATGTGTTCTACTTATGACATGTGGGCAAGCTAAATAACGAATATGCGATTTATTTTATTTACATATATTTGTCTATTGCACTGAAGTATTTGTATAAATGGGATAATCTCAGAAACCACGTGTCTGTTGGGGAAATCTATGTTTCACTATGTGCGTTTCGCGTGCAACGTAGGAATATAGTATACCTTTGGGTAAGTTCGTGAATTGCTAGCGTGTATTCCACGTGCAAGTTATATTGTCTTCTCGCGGACACGAAAAATGCGGTTTTCGCCCACTCAAACATCGCATGGACACTATGTGATGGTTTTAGTGACATCATATCTCTTTTGAAGACACCTTGCGATAATAGAAACAAAAAGTCTGTAAAGCGTGCGGGCACGTGGAATATGACGCGTTAACAGCCATGCGAGGTGCGTTGCATGCACGCTTCGTGCACCAGAGCAGGTTTGAACGCGATTTTATGTAACCCGTTTGATGACAAAGATTTTCGGCTTTATGCTATAACTCGTAGGAAGCATTAATCATAAACATCGACCAATTTGACAATAATTGTAATATAACGCGTGTGAAAACACAAACAAAATATACACATAGCTTGTAATATTCAGTTAATTAATTAATTAATTGAGGAGAATATATTAACTGTGTTCTGAAACACTCGTATAATTTAGCATCCTGGCTAGAGCTAATGATATCTGGAACGGGAATATTATATTTATAAGACGTAAATGAGTGAAATTCGGTATCGATTTAAGGTATGTTTAAAACTGACCAGTAAAATAATTTCGTCGAGCTATTGCAATGTGATGCATTTTAACAGTTGATTTTTGGTACTAAAACGAAACAAATCAATTGTATCGCGTGGCGATGACTCCACGTAATAACTATTCAGTATACAGCTATGCTGTATGCATGGCTTGTGTTTTAGAATATACCCATTATTGATAATGAGTGTATAAGTAAGATTATGTATACAGGATCTGATAAATGTATTATTTAGAAAAAAATCATATTAATTTTAATAGAACCTAGTTAAAAAAACATTAAAATGTAAAATGCCAGGACGGACCCGATTGGACTAGAAAAAGCTTATTAAAGAAAGTGATTTTAGTAAGTTGATAATGAAGATATTCGCAGGAATTTTTGTTTATTACTTAAACTCATGTTATTAATTCCATAAACTTGAAGAAGTTTTGTAAATTTCCTAACTTTAATGAGACTTTGAATTTCGGTGTGCTAGCCACTTCTCGATGCGAATACAAAATTATTATAATTATAACCGCTATGCTCCAACGTATTAGGAAGTAAAGTTAAAAAATAAACCATAGCCAAGAGCTTAAAAATTGATCATTTATAAATCATTTATATATGTATATTTATATTTTAAAAATATTTAGTTATTTTTTTTCACTTCTTTTTTTTTTTTTTTTATAATCTTTATTTAAAGAGCTTAGTCACCATACGTGACTATGCCGCTCTGTTTTTTCTGATATAATTTTAATTTCTTAATCTAAAATACTTATTAACTAATTTATATAAGGCTCTAGCTTTATCACTTAAAGGAAATGCCAAAAACGTCATACAATCGGTTATGCTTAAATTATTACTATTAAATAGATTAGAAATACTAATTCTAAATGCCTCGTTCCGAACACATTCCAACAAAACGTGGTAAATGTCCTCAATTACTCCGCAAGGGATGCAATTTGGTTTTTCACTTCTTGTAAGAATGTAAATTAAGTTGATATAAACATACTTGTATTATAAAAGCATTTTTAGTTTGTAACGAAAAAATCTATTTTGACATTGACTGTACGTACTACAAGTATGTATTCGTGTATCGTATCACATATATGTACGTATATTATGGTATAAATCAATCATATAATTATATACTACGTATTATTGTTGAAAGTCAACGAATTTTTATCGAGACTAGATACGTCTAGATTTATATGTTCCTACTCTTTTACGTGAAGAAAAATGTGATTAAGTAACTTCAGTATTTATTATGATTCTTAAAGTCTTTTTAAAGTGTGTAAAATCTATGTGTATAAAATATTCTTATTCTTTTAGGGTTGGGAAGGACGAACGGAAACCGGTGGCGAGGGTGCGGAACCGCCGCCACCAGCGCATGCGCCGTTGGACGCTGTCTGGCAGCCAGTGGCTGGCACTCGGTAAGTCAAGTGTCAGTAACCTAGTTCGAGCCCTTTACTTACCTACATTAATATTGATGAACCTTAGCGCGTCACGTCTTGGTTTTATTTTATACTTTGTCATGCTTAATGATACACTGGCTCGCGTGAGCTCTTGAGACATTCAAATGTGCTCGTAAAGCGCTTGTGTAATGACATGGATGTTGGTGTTCATTAACTTAGTTTGATGAGTGAAATATGGAAGTAGAGAAAACTTTTTTCTTATGCTTTGGACAAACGTTCTAGCTTGTATAAAAAAATAATAATTTAATAATAATAATAATTTATAAAAAAAAACGATCAGAAATCTAGAATATATATATAGAACTATAAAAAAATGAGACATCACCTCTCAGAATGTATTATTTTGTGGTAACGATCGTTTCATAGCACTAGGTCACACGTACGAATATTTCATATCATTAATAATTTTAAACTTTTTTTTTGAATGAAAACATCAACTTTTAGATATTTTCTTTATTTTCGTCATCAGTGCGTATAATTATCTTGAAAATAAGAAGACGATTCCTATTAAGGATATTTCATAACACGTGAAGCATAAGCTTTGTACCTTTTTAAGAAAACTGCGCGGACGCAGGTGTATGAAATGTCGCATAAATATTTATAGTTTATGCAGAAAGCTAATTTATTTTTAAATTATGTAAAATATTAATTAAAATCAATAAACATTACACACACTACCATGTACTTAACACACACGCGCATATATACTCTTTTATTTATTTTTTAAGTCCGTGGTCGAATTGAGAATAGATTATCTGTGGTCAATCTGGAAATCAGATGAAAATTTAATGAACTACGTTCGAATTCCGACCACTAGGTGATCACTATAGATAAATACGTAAAAATTATTACCCCATGGATAAGAGTCGGCAATATCAATCATCAATCACCCGTAACAATGGTGATTTAAAACGTTAAAATTTGTAGTTCAAAATGAAAAACCATCAGCTATACCGAATATAATTTCACCGAAAACTCCTCCAATAAATCGGACGGCATTAAATATTGCCATTAAAACCTCCGAACTCTGGCACACAGCCAGGAATTGTTCCGTCCGATCTCCACTTGTTTTGTATTTGTTTTGCTGAAATTCTCTTAAAGCGTAACTGTCAAAGTCCAGCAAGTTATAATTGCATTAATAAGTTAAATGAAATAAATGTTGTCGTTCTCTAAACAATTTCAGATTAGAGTTAATCTTTGTTAAATATTAAATTATTACGATTATAATGATGTAAGAAACGAATTGCTTACAATTGAAGGCTGATTTTAAGTAGCTAAGTTATTTTGATATGTATAGACGAAAATGCTGATACTTATTATTTTTATGATCTTTAAAAAATATATTCACACGCACAACTGAAGAATCGTTTTAATAAGCAATATGTATGAATAAACGTATAATTTGGTTAAATGAAAACAAATATAATAAACCATAAATGTACAATTGTACAGAAAAGTGATAAAAGATATTTATTTAACAATAAAAAAACGTTTATCATTAAAGATACTGTTGCTTTATAAATAATTAATTAAGTGCCCTGGTTTCAAACAAAGTAAATAAACCTCGTCTCATTACTGAGCGTTTGAAATTTCATAAAAGGAGCGCGCTAACGAGGAGTAATGGTGAAAAAACCCTTTGCTTTTAAAGTTTCCTTTTCCAATTTGCTAACTGCTTCCTGCATTTTCATTCTATTCGTATAAACGTTTCAACGTTTACGGTGTCGCTACTTTCATATTATTTGCCTAAATGCTTGGGTTCAATTTTTACTCAACTTCAAAAAAGTAGCTCCTCAATTTGAGTGTATTTTACTGTTCTTCTTACGAAATGTCTTAGCAAATTGAGAACAGATTATAATAATTATTTTTAATTTGATTCATTAAAAGGGAACAACATTTTAATCAGTTCGATTCAAAAAGATTTAAAATTTCAATTTGTAGAAATTATTCCATCTCTAATGGTAGAAAATTAAAGGATGAATACTACATAATACTTCTCGTCGTTTTTTTACGAAAAAGTTATTTTTATTTTTTATTTTTCTTAAGAAAAAAACTGAACGCTTTAACCCTCTAGACGGACGGATTTAGGGCGCTTATACACTCAGCGTATTTTTAACGTTTTCATACATTCGTAATTATATTCGTTTGCTTATGCTCGAATGCGCTCTTTGCACTCGTGTTACTTGACCTTGGTGTTGAGTAAATTACGCACTTACATGCTCCTATTACGCCACGTACATACGCGTATAAAAGGTGCGTAAAAATTTTGACTCTAATTTGTGTGCAACGGTCTACAAGTATATTTTGTAGAATTTAGCTTTATAGAATCACCTCGATGTCTGTTGAGGACGTTTTCTCAAAGACTATTTCTCCTAAATAACGTCTTACTTGAAATATTTTATGTCATCGTGTGGGTTGCAAAAAGACTTGGAAAAAATTACAATTCATTTTCTTTTGATTGTTTTTATTTTATCATTTTCATCGTATGGTATTATATTATTTAATCACACTATATATATTATTATGCTGAGAAAATCTTTAAATAATCAGACATTTATACAATACAACATAATCATTTGGTAGTTTGTAGTAATAGGAATGTTTTCCGTGAGTTTTGAAAATTAGTTATCTTATACATTTTTACATGCTTTTTCAATGAACCTGAATTTGAAAAAACTACCCAAAATTTGAAAAAATCTGGCTACGCATATTTTTGAAAATATTGCAATTAAGGTAATGCAATGTAATTTATTTTATTTCATTACTAATTAATAATAATGCTTGAATTTACAAATTCAACTTGCTCTGTTTTTTAGCCGGAGTTATATTTACAAATCTCTCAGTCTTTTTTACAAATTTTTGTTTCACTTGAAATGAAAACTTGAATGTTTGTTCGGGTGGAATCTTGCAACTCAATTTTGAAGCAGATATCTTCAACATATTGAGTTGAAATTTTGTGTATATGTTTAGTTTGTATGACAATACATGATTATATTTCTAACGTTTATCAGTGGCGATAAACAAGTAAATCAACTGAAGTAAATAACTTGATCTGCTTGATTTTATTTTTTAAAATTTTTAGACCAAGTAATTACGAGTACTTAAATCTCGCGTCAAGCTTTTATAGCATATAAATTGTGTTATGACGTTATAAACTGATAGTAAAACTTTAAGAGGAAAAGTTTATTTTATTCTTTTCAGCGCGTTTAAATAAAAGTTTGTTTTGAAAACATTTTTTTTTACTTTAAATTTATTTTCCTATCACAATACAAAAACAAGGTTTTATTATGATTATGATTCTTTTGAAACGATTTAATAAATAATAATTTATGAAAGAATAACTGCCTATTGTGTACATTAATACGAAAATCAATTTTAAAATACTGAAATAGGCATTTGAAAGTCTATTGATAACATTGTAAGTATAATCAGTGAATGCTTATCGTATACATTGTACTTTTTTTATGAAATACGTATTTGAAAGAAAAAATAAATTTCTATTTTAAATGTAGGCACTCAAGGCGTAAGAATAATTAATCTATTGTTATAATGATATTGTTATAATTATAAAAAATTGTATCGAGAATGCGTCTTTAAAAAAATTAATCGTGAGATTCCAATAAAACCGTTCTACTAGGTTGAAAACATATCTTTTTTCTCCTAGGTTCTGTCTAACTATATACCCAAATTCATCATAGAGCTCGTAAATGAGCTGGCTCGCCCAAGTCAGTATCTCAGTCTCACAAAGGATCGGCGTGACTGATATAGTAGCGTTTCGTAGTGCGAGTTTGAGAGCTGTAAGCGTAATCCCCTCTCCAATTCCTTTCCTAATTTTTTCCTTCTTCTTTCCTTTTTTTTAAGCTGACAACGTTATAGAAACAAATCGTGGCTGCTCGGGTGCTGCAAAGATTCAACAGTGGCGGTGATTACTTAACTTCAGGTCGCTCAGTTACCAGCTTTTTTTATACAGAATGATTAATTAGTATGGGTTAGTGAAAGAAATCTGAAATTATAAGAGCTAGAGAAATTTGTTGAGGGACACCATGTAACGTGAAAGTGAAAGTTAAGAAAAATTGCATTCAAGGATTTGCGAAAAAATTCGTGAAAATTTGTTAAACTTTTGTTAAACTAAATATTAAAAATTGAATAAGAACAGTGATTATTTTTGTCTGTGTCTGTTACGTTATTTGCACATCTGAGCCAAACAAACAATATTAAGGTAAAATTTAAAGGACTGTACGAGAGAAACACTTTGAACTAATTTTTTACTAGCTCTATCCCCATCGGCTATAGAAATCTTATCGGCCGATAGTCGGGTTCTTTGTAGAGACGTGCGTACAGTATCACGATTTCATATCAGCCGATATCTCATACGAAATTTCCACCGTCAAAATTATATTACCATTTGAGAGGTACATTATTCTGGATACTATATTTTATGTATATATGGATAGTATTTTAAAACGAAATCTACAACCCAACTTCACTATAGATTAGTAAAAAACCGTTGTGTGGAGGCTCTTAACGTAATTTAAAAATAATATAACATCAACCGTCGTTGCCATATTCCATCGAGTACTCAAAAAAGGTCGATCCACACCAGCAGTTGAAATTAAAACAAAGAATATCAAACAACAAAGGATTCGTGTATTCCATTTGAACGATATTTTGTGCTTCTTATAGACAAAGGCGATTCCAACGAGGAATTGAGTGGCATCGAAGTCTCAAGAGAGCCGTCTGTAAAGTTCTCGGGGCATAGTACTCTTGATGTGTGCGCTTCCTAAGCGAACTTCAGGAAGATTTTGCAATTTCATAACTCCTTGTATGCGTTTAATATTAAGACCTGTATTAATATTGTGGAGTAGTTAGTACAAGTTAAGTAACGATTTAAGTTATTCGAATAGTCTTTACTAATGTAATGAAGTTAAAGCGAATTTAATATGTACGAAGTAAACTTCTGAAACACTAAACATATTAAAAAAGTTATGTTACCATTTGAGAGGTACATTGTTCTAGATGGCCATAGACTATATTTTATGTATATATGGATACTATTTTTAATACGATTAAGTTAACTAACCGTGTCCAGTTTCCATAATATGCCTATGTACAAAATCAGGGTTTTTTTGTATAAAAAAGCTAGGTAACGAACAAGCAGGCCTAATGTGAAGTGACCACTAGCCCAAGAAAATTTGCAGCACTAGAGAAACCTCAAATGCGCAAAAGGGAATAGAAAGTGAAGAAAGGATTGGGGAGATCGTTAGGCTTCCGGCTCTCTCACTCACCGTGCGAAACGCCTTGATCTTTTATGAGACTCACTCTTGTACTGCGACGGTAGAGCCATTCCGTTTACGAGCTGTAGTCATTGGACTACAGCTGGGCTTTATTTCCATTGATCATCTTCTTTTTCGTATTTCTTTCAAATCTGTTAAGCCGTTACAATAGGTAGAAGTTATGTATTATAGATTTTATTTATTTTACGCATCAAAAGTAAGCTTCTAGGAAATTAAATATGTATGTATGTAATTAAATATGGAAACCACTGCTTTGGTTGATGGCGGTTACTATTGATTCTATCAAAACGTTAAAACTTATTTTTAGGTACATCGTTTGTACTAGCTGGTCCTCGCGGTTTCACTCGCCTTTCTGGGTACTACTTCTCTTCAATGAGTCGTTGGGTGATGTAATATAGCCTTCAACCTTCCTCAATAAACGGGCTGTACAGCGCAAAAAGAATTTTTTAAATCGGATCAACAGTTTCGAAGATTACCCCAGATACAAACAAAGAAACAAATTTTACCTCTTTATAATATATAGATTTACAGTATTATTTATTTTGTTCTACATCTCCATCTTATTTATTTTGTCTATCAACTTAAATCAACTTTATTAGAAATATGAAATTATCTTTAGTCGAGAATTACACTTATAAGTTTTGCTTTCAGTCTTTCTATAAAGATAAAATGTTTGTCATTGTTTTACTGAGAAGAAAAAATTGACTGTCAGTTCTTTATTCTGACAACCACAGCTTCCGTAACGCTACCTAGGTAATTGTTA
Source organism: Hypolimnas misippus (assembly GCA_037950945.1). Lineage (NCBI taxonomy): Eukaryota > Metazoa > Arthropoda > Insecta > Lepidoptera > Nymphalidae > Hypolimnas > Hypolimnas misippus. The sequence goes on along the minus strand of JBBEEQ010000029.1, from coordinate 6,182,540 downwards.
CCAAGATCAGAAATATTTAATTTAACTTACGAGGGTAAAACTTACAAATGTAATTCTCGCATTATAAATGATTAACTATAAAGCTGCGTTAAGTTTTCATAATATAGTCAATATAAAATTTACCTAATATATTCTATTAAATTCTTAAAAAGAATTTAAATAATTGATTAATTATTGAAATTCAATAAAGACTACTTGATACATAGTCAACCTCGATTCTAATGATCGTAGTGGACCCTCGTAGACAAAGGCAATTGTAGTGACAAGAGGTATCGTTGAGAGTCTTCGCTGTAGTGCCCTCCCAGCATCTACAACTCTCGAAGCAGTCTTCATTACGAACAATGTATATATGTACAACATAACTTGTCTTCAGTATATTTGATTGATTCGAAATAACGACATGTTGGTCATTGTAAAAATATGTTTGTATCAACGATTCGAATGTCTTTCACAATCTAGTATACTATACTATTTATATAATTCTTTTCAATTCTATAATTTGTTATTTGACTAGAACTTATAAACAATTTATAAAAACAGTTTTTACGTAAAATTATAAGGCCTCAACATTTACATAAGTTCCTTTGTCTTGGTGTACAAGTATATTCCCTAAAGTTATTTAGATTGTGTAATAATATGTGAAGATTGTTTTTAAATGTAAACTTTTTACGTATACAATTATTACGCAAATTCTGAAAAACACGCGATAAAATGAATAATAATTGTAACTTGTGTATAGTTCGTTTAGATTTGTATCGTGTCATTTCTAAAAATATTGCGCACGCCACGTATTTCATATATTACAATTATAGTGCATAAGTTTATATCTTTTTTACAATTGTCGTCTTTTAGATCGATATCGAGTGATAATTTCGAAATGTAGACATTAATTTGTGTGGAATTATAAATTGATATTATTTTATTCTTTTTTCTTTATTGCACACCAACACAATACAGTATAAAGTAATAGTATTCATCATTTTGACCGTGACCACAAACGCTGTAAAGTGCTCGAAACGTCGGGATGATAAAAATAATTAATATACGCGATTTAAATCCGTCTAAAACAGTTTTATTTCAATGAGCAATAATCGCGAAAATCTAAGACAACAGTATTCATCATGCTTGAAAACGTTAACAAAACAGAGTGCAATACATTGATAACCTATAATTTAGTAAATTCGTTCCCTGATGACAGAATAACGAAGATGAAGGATTATGCCGTTTATAGGAAAACTTTAAGACGTTTTCCAACTTGAATAGCTTAAGCTGTTTGAATAGAAAATAAATATCTTTTGCCAGATTGCGTTTACCCTAAATGTATTAAGCTTCTTAGCAATTCTTAGTATACATATATTGTATTATTATATAATGTCTCGTAGTGTAGTAGTTCGTCAATTTTAAGTACTGTCCTTGGTATTGGGTTGATTTAAAAGTTTTTTTTTTTAATATTATTAAAAACAAAGAGTCGATTAAGTATATGGATATTGGGTCAAGAGCCTTTTTGGGCTGATATTTTTCCTAGATGTTTGTCTTCGATAGTCATAATAAATAGCAGGAAATGAAATCTCTAACCCTGATATTTAGGGAGATATATGGTTAACAATTCGTAACCTGAAATATTTTATTTCAAAAACTATTAAAAATAACTTAAAGAATTTCACAGAAATTTATATAATTTTTTTTTCCAGATTTTAATGGCAACACTTAGTGCATAAGGAAATTACTGCATTTTTTAGAATTCCGTTTTGTACCGAAACTTAGAGTAACAACGGCAAAGACTCTTATAGATGGATAACTGTTATGTGTAAAATATTTATTACTCAAAAAAAAAAAAAAACAATAAAAATATACTAGTAGTAGTAGTAGTAGTAGTGGGATGATATTTATTGCTGTTATTATTATAGAGTGGTTTATTAACTTTAAAGAAATCGTCAAGTCCTTAGAAAAACGAAAATTTACTAATAAAAAAAATATATCAAACATACCTAAACAGGTACACTTAAATATTAACAGTCTGTTTTCCCCAACTAAATATTTACACAGTTGCTGTTCTGAATAAACATAATTTTAATACATGAATCAATCGTTGTGTGATCTTTGAAGTATGTAAGAAGTATTCTTGTATCGGATTGCCGTGTATTGAAATGGCAATGTGGGAGCATTTTTAATATTTACGAGTGAGCTACGTTTCAAGACTCTTGCCTTACATATTTCATGGCGACGCTACCTGCATGCGATGCAATATTACCGCTACGAAACATACACACGTAGCTGCACGTTTGCGTCGTAGCAAAAAGAAATACCGTAGACTTTTATTAGAGCTACATGTTTCTACTTTTATGAAATATTAATTTGACTAAGATTCGCTAATGTAAGTCCATAAGGGGAATGTTTATCTATCCATTTAAAAATTAGATTATGTTGGTTAGTCTCATTTAAATTCGTAAACGGCTGGGGCATTTTGGCTAATTTTGTTTTTGAAATACTTGTAGAAGTCCAAGGAAGTGTTTAAAAGGTCAGAAAATATGAAAAAATGCAAGGAATATAGTAAAAAGTGCCATCAGGAATTTAATAATACGGTACCTCTGTAAAACATGGTATTGTTTGATGTATTGTTTACTCTAGTATTTACTATTTTATTTTAAATGCATTATTAATATGTAGATGTAGTATTTTAAGTTTAGTCAAGAAATAAATTTATAAATCCACCAAATTCTTAGTTATTGAAATTTGTCCCTTCATTTAATTCAGAGGCGGTACGATGTTCGCCGGGTTAGCTAGTTTATTTTATTTCTTTTCGAAGGAACAGTAATGTAATGTTGTGCTCATTTTTTTGCATAAGTTTAAAGTGAAAACTTAATATTTAGTGATTTATATACTATAATATTGTTATTATATTTTAGTTGCAGTCTAGGTCCACTTCTTCTTATACTTGTAAGATGTTAATGCCCCATTCGAAACAATTTATCACTGTGTCAAAGCATTTCAACGTTCAATTTCAAAACTGTTTCGAAAAAAATCCGATTCGTAAACGATATTCGTCACACATAAAATACCTACGCCGCAGGATTTTTTCGAGAAAAAAACTTCGTTTCTAGTTTAATCGACTTTTATTCACTCAGCGTAACCGAAAAGAGTAATGATTTCTATACAAAGATACTTATACCTTTCAAGTAGACAACGTAAGCGCGGTTGAAAGAATGGACCTTTGGTGTCTCATTTTTCGACTTTAAGACACATTAGAGTAATAACAATAGTACTATTATTATAAGAATAAACGAAAAAATTCCATACCTCAAGAAACAGTGTTACCTGTAGGTGAATACATTAATGAATTGTGTTTGCGGTTTTTCCAATCTTGCCTGGTTTCCCGATGGTTATCGACAGTTGTTTATGAATAAATATCGCTCACATCCACAGCAATCACCACCGCATTCAAATAAATTGCACGTATCGTTAGAATCGATGTAAGCCAGCTATATTGCTATACGTTTAGAATAAGAATAAAAATATAAACAGAAACATTTTGACGTAGCTTCGTATGGAATATGATAATAATTATTACAGTTAACAAATCCCAGAGGAATGGTCTTTATCCGATTTGAGAGAAAAAAAATGGATTAAGTGAAGTACAATGTTCTTATCTATACACTTTGTATATCTATACGCATGAATAAAAACGTCAAATAACGCAAGCTTAAAAGTTAAAAGATTAACACAATTATAAACTTCGATTCGTAAATCAAATTAATAAAAACAAATAATTAAAATAAACAAATTCTATTAAAAATAAAATGAAAGAGAAATTAAAAATAACTATATTAAACCTAGACAACTATCGATGTCACAGTGAGGCAAGGTGCCCAAAACACTGGCAGCATTACCTCTTTGTATGGCCAGACTGATACATGTATAAAATGATTGAGGTTTTGAAATATTTTCTAAAAATGTTCGTAGTAAAAAAATGTTTATTAAACTACGTTGCGCGGAAAAACGCGAGCATTATTCTGATCCGTGTTATAAAATAAAATAGCTGTTCTCTCTTGCTTATTACACGCCCCTGAAAACGTTGAAAAATTCCGTTATGCTTAATCTTTGCATACAAATTAGATGGACCCTATTAACCCTTTATGGGATTAATTTAAACAATAAGTATCATACTTAGGCCCTTTTTCACTTTCTTTTTAATGTATGTAATTAATAATAATTGGACAATTGTAAAAGATTGAAGATTGTAAATTTTTCCAATAACACACTTTAACACAGTGTTAAGAGTATTAATTATACCTACCTATTATTGTACCTACCTATTTATTTTTATTTTGTACTGACTTCACTTGTTATAAGTCATTTGATACAAAAAAGAAATAGTATTATCAGTATTTCGTTATTATACCAAAGTATCAATTTAGCCCGAAATTAGCGATATAGATACTGGTAATAGACACTGACGTATATAGTGGGGTTTTAGGGGGTCCGGATCCGTCCCCCCCTTGGTATAATTTCTAAATAACTGATATTAGCATATAAAATCATACCATCTTACTGCGTAATGCTCAGATAAAAACTAGTTTATCTTTGTAGATTTTGGACTTATAACCCCCCCTACCCCCCTTTGGACCCTTCGACGGACCCCTAGCTTATGTAAGCTATAGCTACGCCCGTGATAACAGATAAAAAAAAACGGTTTACTTTTCTTCTCAATATTAACTACTTTTTTTTTAATTATGTGTAAATATTGTCAGCCATTGTTTTATCGCATGGCATTTTTATATACGTAGTTATAATGCAACTACAATATCGATATGGGAAGCATACGCAGAACTCGCACAACATCCGATTATGCAGCGAGGCATGAGGATTATCCTTCCAACATCCCGGAAAGCTATTAATGATACGTCGCTCGTGAACAGGAAGAGGTTTCACAGCTTGTTGGAATTTCATTAGACTCACGGAATTCGAATTAAATGTATGAGAAACGTTACTTAAGTTTTAGAAGTTCTTCTTGGCTGTAATAAATATGTATGTTTAATTTTCTTAATGAATCTATCTATGGACAATTCGACTGCTGTAAATATGAAAAATGTTTTTTTTTTTTTATAATTTAAAAATCGTGACCGATGTTTTTGTTTTATTTTTTATTTAATGTTTGTTATTTTACTGTATCAAATTTTATAATATAAAAAATTTAGACTTCAAAAAAAAATATGCAATTTTTTTATTTTGTTTTTAAAACCAAACTACCAAATGGAAGTCCCACCTGGAAGTATATATGTATTGAAATAAAAAAAAAGAAAATCTCAAAAACGGCTACAAAATGACGGGTTCTGATGTAATAAACATTAAAATAAAACATACATTACGAATTGAGAACCTCCTAATATCGAAGTCGGTTGAAAAATATATAAAGGTTCTTTAAAAATCTACAATTACAGTAAAACTGGCCTCGGGATGTTATTCCACGAATTCATCTTGAAACGTAGAGATTGATAGGTTTGCGCTGTAGGTATCTTTTTTTTATTAAAATCACGTTCCCGATATTGATTCGTGTAGGCGAGGGTCGTATTTATAGACTCTAATAAATGTACCGATAAACCCCTTAGATCGCTGTAAATTGCCTGTTGCTTCAATAATTGGATTTCTGAAGTTTCAATTTTGTTATTGTCTCTAAGCACGGCATTGGAAAATGGAAGCATTTGTCTTTCAACCTTTCAAATACATTATAATATTCAATATTATCACGTTTATTATAAAAATATTTGTTTTCCGTTTCAATAGCTCAAATGGAATATGTTTGCGCAAGCAATATTGATTCTTCGACTAGTGGAGACTGAAAATACAATTACTACAATAGCGTTTTGTCATTATGTGAATGTTATTTTATTCAATAGTACTTATGTAGATAGTGAAGAGTCTTGTTAAATAAAAAATTTGTTGAAAAAGTAATAATATTATTTTATAAAAAACGACACGTACGTTTTTATGGAAATGTTGTTTTTCTATCAAACGAAGTAGGTATTGGACGAGTATTACACTTATAAGGTTAGCTCTTAGACTTTCATTTAGATTTACATTAGTTAAGTGTCATTGTTTTACACCTGAATGAGTGTCATACTGACAGTAAATTTTTTTTTTTATTACAGCAACAGCTTTCGTAAGGTAACATAGGTAACCGTTACTAAGTTACAGAGCTGTTTTTTGTTAATTACGAGAGTATAACTTACAAATGTATTACTTGCCATACGCAGAATTACTAAACAGATATTAGTGTAACTAGGAATATAGGTTTAGAGGAGATCAAATAACATTAGCTCCATCTCATTAAGTACGTAAAATAAATGATTTGATACCGAAATGCATACATTACGACACCACGCTATGAACGTATCACGCTACGACGTGCGTCGTAAAAAATTAGAACGCGATATCGCATAGTGATTTTCATCATCATCACACGAACCCGCGACGTCGCAACGTTTGTTTCACGACGCCGTGACGAGCTACGACGCGACGTCGGACCCGGTCATTACGTCGTTGTGTCAGGCCGTGACATCGTATCGTATGTACGTGTTTTGGCTCTAATCAAAGTACAAAAAAGTAATATCTATGAAACAATCGATATATAATGAATATAGATAACGATGAAAAAACATAAAAGAGATTTATGAGGCTATACACGCATTACCTACGTCGAGTTGTAATGATATCATAGGTAATACCCATGAGACGTGTACAGAATTGGTTTAAATATGGTAATAAATGTAATATTAATTCAACATTGTTTGCATGGCATGCTATTATCACACCATAATTGGCTGATGGTTATTTGTTTACTTTTCGTTTTAATTTAATTATCTATGTATATATAATAATTATTGTTAAAATAACTTATTGCGGATAATTTATAGAATTTATCAAACTGCCAAAAAGGGAATGTATTGCTTTTGGGTTTAAGTATTTTTGGGAAAGTTTCTTTAAAAATATCTAGATCCTAGACGCCTTAATCAATTAAAATGTGTGTAGTATTGCTAAAATACATTCAAAATTTTGATTTAATATATTAATAAAAATTAAGAATAATGTGTATCTATAATTTTTTATAATATTTCTCTACTGCTTAAATTGTAATTACACAATTAAAATTACATGTTAACTTTACATTAAGTCAATTTAAAAACTTTTAAACTGAATTTATATCTACGTCTCATACACGATCAGTGCATTAGTGCCAAATTATACACATAACCTCACCGCAGTTCTTTCCTCGACGATAACATGTCTTTGTACTCTAACTGGGTTGCTTGCTGGGGGAATATGTTAGCACTCAAGTATGCAATAAGGGTGATATGATAACTAATACGTGTGCTGCACTCAGAGCGAACCTTCTCTGAGGAGTAGGGTTGCCTGTTTTATAATAATTAATCCCGAGCACCAAGATGAAATTCAGAATTTTTAAACTTGCTTCGCTTTTCTAACATAAATAGATGTTCTTTATCTTAATGGAATGAGTAAAAATAACATGATATATATAAAGAAGTTGTGGAAATTTTTTAGCTAGTAATGTATACTAAAAACTATTTTCTGGATACTTTAAACCCACACAAATTTGGAGAACACGCGTGAGAGATAGTTGCTTAAAGAATATTGAAAACATATCCGGAATATTTCATCTTTATGTTTAATATAAATGTAATGAAATGATATTTCATTATCCCAAATTATCTGCGCTCCGCGCGTTTTTAATCTGTAACTGAAAGTCAGTTTGCCGCGCATTTTGATGGTTGAATGACAGATAATGTTTAGATTACTTTGAACTTTGATTTTGTAAGAAAAAGAGATATAATTGAGGAGGCGATATTAGTGAACTTTAAATGTCAGATTCAGATCAGAACTTTAAATACAGATTAAAAACGCGCGGAGCGCAGATAATTTGGGATAATGAAATATCATTTCATTACAATAAATATGAAGATTTAGTGTTGAAATATTTTGGTAAATTATATTTGATTAAACAAAAAAAAAATCATGTTGTAATAAAATATAACCACATACAATGTAACAGTTGTTTCAATATAATAAAAGATTAGTGATAACGAACACAATCCAATATCTCTAACACCTCAGGGACAGTTTTATATTTGTTGTTTCACACGCAATGATATATTTATCCATTATATTTCTGGATATCTACAGTACCGTTACAAATAAAGAAAATAAGTTTTTCCCATTGCTTCGAAAATGCGTGGAACAGAGGGCGAATACCCACGAGACCAAAAGGTAACATATATCACGGCTTACATACAACAGTACACGATTTTCGGTCCACTTAAATATTCAACGTAAACACAGCTATGTAATAAATTCATATTTGCGTCCTATTGCAACGAATATAAGGACTTAAATCCATTGAAAGGGAGTTGGATGTGTTATTTCACCTTCCGTGAAGGTCTCCCTTGAGGATTAATATGGTATTCGAATCATCTGTGCTTACTTACATAAAATTTAGTATGACTTGTCATTATATTCGTATAATGTTTTGTTAAAATATGTTAAATATTCGGTAGAAAATTTGTGAATTGATATATAATACATAATTTTACATAAATCTGAAGTGTAGTAGAACAGTATATTTGTTTATTTGAAAATGTTGATCTCAGAATCTATTAATCTGATTTGAATTGTTTGCGTTAAGATAGTTTTTTGAGAAAGTTTATAATGAAATTTTACATTACAACTGATAGGAACGGAGCAGGAACCATGAAAATTATGGTAGAACGTGGGTAAAACCTGGAAGTATCTTGTGAATATTGAAGTTGACAATTTTTTTTTGGCTCCTACAGTATTGCTAAAATAGATATCTTATTTGTCATTCTCGGCAGGAATATTCAGTTTCGCAATAGACGTGATCGGCGAAGCTTGACAACTAAATGACATCGATGATGTGCATTTGTATATTTTTTTAGGTAGATATGTAGTTAAAGCCATTTAAACATTTTCAGAATACATCAATATCTCTAAATTTGACTTGATGTGGGTTGACACATTATTGCTTATCGGCATTACATAGTAAGACTGCGAGCGGCAGCTAGTAATTAATAAATAAAAATCTGATATTAATTTATATAGTTCTACTTTTCTACTCTTCTCTACAAATGCGCGCGTTGATGTCGAGAATCGTGAGTCGTGTCAAGTAGGTACGTGTTTATTGATTCACGTGAAATGAATATAATGACACGTGAATGTAATGAGTCTTTGATTGCGACCGATTTAACGGTTTTCAGGATATCTACATTATTATCTAAAGTGAACATAGAATTATTTACATTAAAGTATTTACAAATAGAGTGTCTTAATTATGAATCTATTCAAGCGGAAATATATCTTTTTAATAATTAATGAATTGTAAATATTTCAATTTTTCTGCAGATTTATTACGGTGAGCTATTGATTGCAACGTGGTATATTTTGACATTTTATTTCTTAAGTTTGTACTAAAACGAAATAAATCAACTGTCACAATGTATCGTGTTGCGATAGCTCCGCATAATAACCCTCTTGTTTTTGAAAGCAGTAATTGTATGTAAGTTTCCTTTACTGTCTCAAAAGATTAAAGAATAGCGTTGCGATAAGTCAAACGCAAGGCAGATTTAAATTTCCTGTAAGAAAAGGTAGGAAGTGCTTGTATTTTATTAGAAGCAGAAAGCTTAGAATGCAATTGAGTAAGGACAAAGTATTTTAATAGATATACGATCTACCTGATAGAGATACGATCTACCTGATCTAAAAAAGTAGGTGCTGTATTTCGACTTGTGTGTATGTAAGTTTGTATGTCCGCGATTTTCTCAAAAATGTTGACCGATTTGGATGGCGTTTTCGATATTTAAATACATACAAACAAGGTTTAGTATACAATATATTTGGATATAATGAAGATTTTCGGAGATAAACAAAGGAAATCTTGAATAGCTAACAGCAAATGACCTGCGATTACTGGGATCATATGTCTTGTATGTATATATATAAGAAAACAGTTCTGTAAGAAGTCAGTTATATCTACTTTTCTGACAAAGAACTTACTATTAATAATGATGTGGTAAATGATATTCTAATCATAACAAGACTACTACTAATATAAGACAAGACCATTAAAAACATTAAATACCCGAGAAAAAAACTTTACCTACAATAGTATAAGGTAAGATTTTTTCTATGATTTGTCTTGTCAAACGGTTTTCAAATATATATTGTAAATATTTTCGTACTCACTCTTAAGCTGCTACTTGGTCTTGATTTTTTTTTCAACCGGTACGTCAAAGCGCATAAATTACGCCATTTTGTTTTTTCCTGAATTTTATGTAGGTACGTAGAGATACTCGTGTATTAGTTACGAGTGGACATAGGAAAGCACATACATGCAGGCACATATAGATACATATACATCTAAAAACATAACCCTCATTTTGGATTTCGCCAGTCGAGTAAAAAAAGTAGATGTATATTTCATATCTGGACTAAATGTATTCATATTATATTCGACAAATGCGTTCAATAAAAATGACTATTATCAAGAAAAGCATTGTCAAAGCAACAGTCGGAAGTTTGATATCAGGTCGCTGAAACAAGCTATAAAATATCTTAACTATTGATTTTCTGCGATGTCCACTGGACCAATGACCGTATGTATAATTCAACCGATTATTCTCGTCGACAGCCTAATACAATGTAACCCACACCGTTCATTACGTTTGAAACCTTTTTGATCGATGCTTTTATTTTAATTGCCTCAAAGGTCCATATTTTAAGAAAACAAAAGGCTATTTTTAATAACTTTATTAGATTATACTCAAGGACATTTTTAATGTTTATTTGAAAAAATTATATAAAGAATAATTTAAAGATAACATTGCATTGTTACATATTTACATTGTTTTTTATATTTCATTTGCGATAGACTACGGAATGCTTCTGTAGTTCAGAAATCTTACAAATTATTCTATCCAGCTTCGCCAGTACGCTTAAATAAACAAGGTGGCATGTTTCTCCCCACTGAACATCAATTTTGTGTGAGTCAAATAGCCTTCTCAGTACATCCGTTTTCCACGTTATTCGCTAGTCACTATTTGCTCAGCCATATTTGCGAAACAATTAATTTGTAAAAACACTTGAAGTATTTCGTACTGTTGCTATAAAAGTTAAAATAAAAGACCAATTGTTGCTTCCTCTTTTAATATTTCGAGGGTAATTTACGAATATGCGCAGAAAGGTTTTTTTTTAAATATTTAACATATTAAAAAGTTAAGCAAAGTATTTTTAATATAGTGTAATTGAATTTAAAAACGTAAAAGCCTAGAGCTTTATTTAAATCGTTGGACTGCTTCTATCGCTTTTTTAATCGCGTCCTTAACATTTAACCTGAATACGGTGAAAGATGAAAAAGGCTGTATATCGCTCAATCTTTCTTTCAGTGTCAACGTTATCAGGTTTCAGTGTCCCTGAATAGGACCCGATGTGAAAGAATTGTACCAATTACAGTGAAGTATGTTCAACAGTGACACGATTTCCAATACGGAAAACTATCAATAAAGTTTTGTGTTGAATATGTATTGCTTTGCTTATGACTTTAGGGGTTGTAAAATTAGTGTTTCAGCTATCTTTTGATAACACTGATATTTCCTGGATTGAAAATTGTGCTTGGTGTTTATTTATGGTCTAAGGAAAGGTATACTTTATATTCCTTTATATATAACTATCAATGTACAGCTCGGGTATTTAATGCTTGACACGCGAAATGTTAGGTAAATATTCAAAAACTTTTTTTAGTTTTTAGGTTCACAGTGTCGTATCACCTACATATAGTATTATTATAATATGTTACTCTACTACAGTGTACAAGAATTCTAAGATAAATTTTCAACATTGCGAAGTATGAAATGATATAACGTCATCGAATTCCCGTTTCGTAAATCTGAAAGGAGATTTTAAAGATTTTCGGTATCATGTTTTTGGATTCAAGCTATTTCAAACCTGAATTGCATTAATTTAAATGAAATTTAGTATAGAAATAGCTTAGATTTTGGATTCGGTTTACTGATTCGGCCATGAAAACAGTCTTGATGCATAATTTATAATATTAGTATTCATAACTAGTCTCGCCTCTTCCAGCAGTTTTGATAAACGACCTGTCGTTACATTAGTAAAATTGTTTCAAAGTATATACCTAAAAATATATAGTCTGAATAGAATACCGAGTTTTTACAATTTTTTTAGCTACGAAAAGCCGTAGCTATTTAGGTACTACAAGTTCACATCATACCTACACGTTTTACTTATGCAAAATATTAGGCGGTGAAAACTCGTACGCGGCGTATCCTCAATTCTATTACAATATCAAAATGTTCGTTAAAAGGAGTTTATAAAAATTCTTTATATAAAAGCGTGAAAGATATAACAATAATTACATATCTCGTCACAGTCTAAATTCAATTAAGCGCTCGTTCATTCCAGTTGCTCTGAAGCGAATTAATGAAATAGTCTGTGTAACAGTTGGAATAACTCATTGAAATGAAAAACGATATTTTTATATCTCTAAAGTCTTGGAAATAATGGAGGAACGATTGCAAACAACGGAAGTTGACTGGAAATTGGTTTATATCTGGGCAAAGCTCTTAGGAGCGTGAAAGATTTTGACGCTGAATTTTATAATTTTTAGCGTTTTTATTTTTGTTCGTAACCGACGACAAAGTTATAGAAATTGGTTATACTATCATTTAAATTAAAATAATGTTTGAAATCATTGAAATTAATTTTATAAATTCAATAACTAAAACAATTTAAATATATTGGCCACTATTTTTGTTTTCATGTTTCTATAAAGAAAATCATTAAAACCGCTTTAAAGTGAGAAATAGTGAGAATTTTTGCTCTTTTTGACAGTTTTCGTAACAATTTACGACGTGTCAGTTATTTAGTTACACGAGAGTAAAACTTACAGATGTAATTCTTGCCTAATAACAAATTAGGCCTATTCTTTTGACGTAGCTACAACTGTCGTAGCAAGAATTAAAGCTATGTCATAAACGTACGAACGACTGTGATCGGTAGGCGAAAGTACACATCGACCGCAATTTGTTTGAACATATAGTAGCGGCCGTGCGTCGAAATGAGCACAGGCGGGCCAATATTAAATACACATTATGTAAATCGTAAACAAGGGTAGGCGGCGTTCCCGCTAACGAACCATAATCAGCTACAGTTCTTAATTTCTCCTTAAGTACTACGAGTAAAATGTGATACCGCTTATTATTTACCGTATTTTATTCGCTGACGCGGTTGGGTTTTGTTATAAATAACATGTTTGTTACAAATGTTTAAGGGCGGTGGTGGTAAATTTGAATTGTTATTGCGGAAATATTAAATACACATTATGTGAATTATAAAAGAAGTTATATTTTTCGTTAAATGCTTGTAATAAGCTAAGAAATAAAATGATTGTTTATCGAATTGAAAAATATTTTCGTTGGGTTTGTTATGAATGAGGGTTACATATTATTCGTAATGTTTATTAAAATCTAAATAAATTCCACCAATGGTATCCGGCTATAATTCTTTATAAGCCGCTATATATTTGCCGATTTTGAATACCTACATAATTTTCGCGTTTGAGAAAGCCTTAGAAGTTGACTCGTTTGGTGGTAGCTGGCTATGAATGAAAATTACATTAATTTTATTTTCGGTAAATTGAGTTTCACTGTGACTACTATATATTCTATTGGTATCTGAAATTGGAATGTTAAATATTTTTTTAACCTATTCGTTTTTTAAGGTAAATACTACTAAATATAATTCATGCGACTAATTTAGTTATAAATGTTTGGAGTTATTTATTTGAATTAATTACGTATTTATTATTTGTAAATTAATAGAAAGTACTATTTTGGCTTGTCGATTTAACTAAAAATAGAAATAAATACATATATCGTTAATAAAATATCTCTTTTAAATTATATATTTTTTGTGATGTGCAGACAGCGAATGCTCGTAGGGCATTTGATAAATTGTTTTTTGGTGATCATTTATGGAGGTAACATCTGTCCATAGATTTTATTAACGCTGTGAGAATCTTTACTGACATATTTTATTCTTTGTTGAATGTATTAGGTTTATACTACGCAAGTATACTTTTAATGAAATAAATATTAAGAAATAAGAAGAAAATATAATGTATTTTCATATATTTATTATATGTAACGTTTTTTCCAATACGTATTGTTTATTATATGAAAGCATAATCTTCTATTTGTTTTAATTAAACATTTATTATCAAATCCGCTTAAAATGTACGTGTTATTTAACTAAATTACACTCTGTGATTAATGGATAAACTATCCTCTTAGTCCATTAAGCATTAAATCCATGTCGACACCGGATTGTCGGTTGCAATAACAGCTGTTTCATACCATCCATACTAATTTATAAATCTAAACAGTTAGTGTGTTTGTGTGAACATATTAATCCGAGGAAATACCGCGTCAAACACGCGAAGCGCAGTTAGTATTACTGTTCATTAGTAGCTGCAACTTAATTGCACGTTGACTCGCTTTTATATTGATGAATGCAACGAAAAAATGGACCCGTTGTTGACCCTTTTATCTATATTGAAACGCTATTAAGCACTTAGGAAATAAAGTTTTATTAACAAGATTATTTGTTATTTTTTACGTTGAATCTGATGATAATTAAATTGATTAGAAATATCTTTAATATTTATAAAGCGAGAATTGCAGTTATAAATTTTGATTTCAGCCTTCTATAAAGATTTACATAAGCCGTTTATCATTGCTTTATAGTAGATAAAATTTACTCTCAGTGCCTTATTTTTGACTCTCGCAACTTTCGTAAGGTAACGTTGGTGCCTGTTCAGGTAATAAAGTTGTTTATATCAATTACGTAAAAAGTACTTTAAGTAAAAGTTACCTGTTTAATACTCGCCTATGGAGAAAAACAATTTTGCATTTTACTATATTAGACACAGCAATAATATAATAATTATAATACTTACGTAAAGCAATACCATAGCATATATGTGGTACAGTAGGGTTAAAAAATGTATTCATTACATCATTAAATAAATCGTATATATTATTTGGATATGTTAAATATATCAATCTGCATTTAATTCATTGTACCGTTTATAAAAAAAATAAAAGAAAAGATTGATATATACTTCTTCAAACATATTTATTAAGAATAGGTTGGACATCTTTAGACGCCATTTTCTCTAAATGAAGTTCTTGTGGCTGGACACAGTATTGCTTATCAGCGTCCATTTGAGGTTATATATAAAGGTATACATAGTATCTAACTAAGCATACTATATAGAATGAGTAGGTACGCCGTAGCAAACAACACTTAATTTAATTGTAAACTCGCAGCGCAACAGGGTGGAGAGTTACCGCACACCGTTTACCTAATACAAATAACGTTATCGAAATATAACAAAATGATGCTCCTTCATAGTGTTGCCCAAATGCAAGAACAAGACGAGACTTAGCCAGTCTTGGTCTTGGTCTTGCGCCCATACACCTGGTCTTGGTCTTGGTCTTGGTCTTGCGCTCCCGGTCTTGGTCTTGGTCTTGGTCTTGCAGCAAGAGTCTTGCAAGTCTTGCAATTACCTATTAGTCTATTACTATTTATTAAAGTTTACTTTAAATGTTAGAAAAACGTATTAGAATTGGAACTTGGAACATTGTGAGCTTGAATTAACATAGCCATAGTAAAGATCAAGCAGATTAATAAATAACTGAAGATTTGATAAGAAATTCGAAAAATCAACTGACCTATATGTCGTTTTCATGGAAGTAACTGTTTCTTAATAAACATTTATGATTTATAAGCTTACATTTGCTACAACATGTAAAAAAAAAAATTAATTACAATAACTTAAATCGTTAAATTGATATTTGTTATATTAAGGTTGCACTGTACTGTAATTTACCAAAATAAAGTACTTAGTTGTTACTGGCCGATTCAATGAAAATATGGGTGTTAGTGGTGTTTTCATCTAGAAACTTCATCTTTCATCGTTGCGACATATTAAGTATGTAATTATCGTCTAAAAAATATTTTAGACGATAATTACATACTTAATATGTCGCACCCCTAGATGAAAACACCACTAACTCAAAAATACTTACGTAAGTTAATGGCGTTTTTGAAAGTATCGCATGAATAGCTACGCGGAGTTAAAATTCTTTTAACTGTTAAAAAAATATTCTTACCTGTCCACTTCTTCCAGCGGTTACTAAAAAGCTTGTGATATCTCCACTTAATTTTGGTTTAACAGGAAGAAATATTTCTGATTCCTTTTTGTGGAAAGATATTAGATGTTTCCTTAAGCCTGAAGTGTTTCTGTTTTTCATTTTTATTTCAATCTTTTTATGTTGGCACAATTTACAGAAGGCAGTTTGGGATGCACGAATTATTTCGAAAAACTCTTCAAATTTGCTTTTGGGTCTTTTAGATCTGTGACTCAAACTCTCGTTACTCGGACTAGAATAATTTGAATCTTCGTCACTCATATTAAATTGTACACGTGATACGTTTTTAGAAAACAACGAGAATTAGTAAAAACAATTATTAAGTTAGACTCGAAGCACAGCTCAATTGGAAATGACTGGAATTAAAATAATTCCTTTATTTATAGTACGTTTCCTTGCTTTCTACCGCGCCGCCTCGCCACGTGCCGGCTCTATGAAAAGGATGCCGCCGCAAATGAAACAATGCCGCGTGCGGCGTACAAACACACACTAAATATTACCTACTTGTACAGACGCGACGCGTGAATAAAATATATGTAAAGAATTAGTGCCAATCACTATTCTTTACATATAAGTGAATGTTTTGGCGTACATCTATACTAATATTATAAAGCTAAAGAGTTCGTTTGTATGTTTGATGACAGAAGTTTTAAAATAAATAAATAAGTTCTGAACGTCACTATACCTCCAAAGTTACTATTCCTCGTGGACGAAGTCGCGGGCACAGCTAGTAAATACTTACTCTCATCATCTCTCTCAGAGATATTCGGGCTGATAAGTAATACAAAACTCTTATCGCAGGCTTTTTATTTTATTAGTAGATAAGTACCTACGCTTTTTATATTATTTTATTAGTTTTGTAGAATTTTTTTACACGTTTCAAGTATATTTAAAAGCGGCTACAATATTTATTAAACGGGTGATATTTGAACACTTTTTTGCTATTTTTTCTTTTAAAAACTTAAGAAATATAATGACTAAATGTACAATAATAGTACCTAAGTAATTAGTTTAAAACCATATAAGTAATCAATATTATAATATATACTTACTAGAATGAATTAATATGACATCTACTACCTATCCTTACCATTTTATCCTAATCATAATACTACTTGCGTGATCAGTATAATGTATTCATTTTCATTCTAAGCACTCTGAAACTTATTTATTCTTTGGAACACCTGTAGGTACTCTTAAAATTCGAAATTATTTTGCATGAGTATACCTACGCCCTATGGCGGCAATCAAATAGTGTCAAATGTTATGATTTCGGCGTGGCGGCAACGATTGTTTTAGATTTCAAAAGAAGCCGCCGGCGCGTGTATCATAACCATGTACTTCCGAAAAGCGGCAAATTTCTTTGAGAAGTAAGTACAAAACCTTTGATGCCGCATTATCAAAGTGCCGATGGTTAAAACATAACTATGCATGCACTCAGTTTGATTTTAATAGATATTTTAATAGATATGTTTATGGTATTAGTCGTAATGCGCATAGGTCCAGTTTTTCATATTTTTTGATACAGTTTTTTGCGTCTCATAGAATTCCTAAGCGTACCTACCTATACACCGAACTGTTACACCTAACTACTCAGTGAAATAGCGCTAAGTCCTAGCTGCAAGACGCAAGAGTCTTGCAGGCTATGTCTTGTTCTCGCTCAAGTCTTGCACGGTCAGTCTTGGTCTTGGTCTTGCTAAAAATACGCGGTCTTGTTCTTGGTCTTGGTCTTGCAAAAACGCAAGAACAAGACCAAGACTGCAAGACCAAGACTGAATTTGGGCAACACTACTCCTTCACATAGTACGTATATTGATGTCTCAATTTGTAATTAGTATTTTCATTATGTAACCTATTATATGTTTGTAAAGAAAACCTTTTTAGTTATTTATGTCAATTTCTCTTATTACTTTTTATTGTTGACTTTTGTCATTTAAAAATATTTAAATTTATAATTATTAGAATTTTCTTAAGATATAAAATAGACCTGAAATAGAGGCTTTAAATGTTGTTTCTTTAATTTTCAGGTAAGATAATAATATTTTGTTAAATATATTGTAATTACTTTTATGTTAACTGTAAATAAATGTCGTAAAATAAATCTTTAATTTTCAGAGAAACGCAGTTTTGTCTTTATTTCAATAATAAGATTAACATCATTATATGTTTAATTGTGGGATGTTAAATGACTTGTTAATTAAACATTCTTTCTGCGTTGGTTAGCCCGTTTATTGAGGATGGTCATAGGCTATATGAACTCACGTTACAATTAAAAGTATTCATACTGTGTTAAAAGTGTTTTAATCGTTTAATGAAATCGCATAAGCTAGTATTATGTAGGTACTAACTTTTACGAAAACTTTTACTGCCATGAAAAGCTTTACTCCGCTTCGTATGGAAAGTTATAGACTATATTCATATGCTCTTTTTTCAATTCTCTTTTTATAATAAGTTTTGTTTATCTATTCGTCATGGGCATAACACATTTGGGATGTTAAGCTGTTTGATTGTATTTTAACACGATTTTTAAATAAGGTGAGATACTAAGATTAGCTGATACGCAATACCTTTTTCGATTAAGTATTAATTTTAATGATTTTTTTAATTGAATAAGTTAAATCTCTATCTATCCACTCAATCAAGATCAGGTGAAATTCAGCTAAGGCTACAAGAAATAATGGCAAATCGTCCACGATGTAATGGCTCTATTATTATATTCCCAACAAGACACTTATTTTGTAAGTTGGTGATTAGTTTTATATTCTTCTGATTCCTGATGATGTTGAGGCATCAGCTCAAAATTACGTTCTTATGCTATTTCGATATCATTCCAAGATAGGAAATTTCAAGCCAATTAGACTAGTGAAAGTTGCTCATGATGACACTAATAACCTTTTTTGATTTGAACAGTTCATCATAAATTATAGCTAAGAACTATTTCGATCAAATCAGCTTTAAAAACAAAAGCCAACCGCATCAAAATTGGCCCATTCTTTAGGGTGCTATGATGCCATAGGCAGATAGACCGATAGACCGACACACAGATATACACGTCAAACTTATAAAAATATATACCCAAAATAGATCGGGATTATAAAGATTGTGGCATATCCAGAAATGTGGTACAACTTAAAGTAATCGGATTATGAATATATTTTATCCAGGTTTATCAAAATGACTGTATAATTATTTGGTATTATATTTAATTATTTGGTCACGTTTTACAAATATAACTAGATACCCGAGACTTTACTTACTTGGCATAATGTATAGCATGACAAAAATACTTTTAATTTCTTGTAAATAATATATTCATTAGATATCTTCCTATGGTGATAATTAAAAATATAAGTTTTGATATGAGATTTCATAATGATTCACAAGTTATTCGTCATTGTTTTACACCTGAAAGAATTAACTGTTTGTACTTTTTATTTTTGACAGTCACAACTTTTCTAAGGTTACCAAGGTGATCGTCACCAGGTTACAGAGTAGTTTTATCTCAATTACGAGAGTAAACATACAAATGTAATCGCCTACCACATTTGATTAAATACAGATTCAGGTGGATGAAAGGGCTGAACATAGATGCTTTATGTAAGTTTTGCGTGTTGCGCGCAATTGTACAATTCTATTTATTCTATTTTAGTAACATAATATCTGTATACATATATTTGATGAGATTAGTATCGAACATTCACGCAAACACAGGGTACAAATAACATGATAATTTTATTACCATGCGCGGTAGTTCTTGTTTCTTTATCCCCCAGTCTCGGAATTTCACACGCGTGCGTTACAAATAGTTGTATAGGTTCTGTTTGTATTTCTTTTGCGTAATTTGGGAACATTACAAGTTACTGTAGAGTAAGTTCTACAATTTAATAGAAGTACTAAATTGTACATTTGATTTTCACGGGAGGGCTATCGCATTTTTCGTTTAGAAAGTCGGAATTTTGCTTCAAAGGGAAAATTTTGCCAGCATTCTTTCCTTTTCACGCGGGTATAATGGTTTTAAATGTTTTTTTTTTTTATTTTAAAGTTTTTTGTTTTAAACTCAGTATTGTTAATTAAAATAAATATAATAAAAATAAGCTTTATTTGAAACTTAATAGTATTAAATATATATTACAAAGATGTGTTGGTGCTTTCAACTTTTTTTATGTAGCATACAGTTTTCTCTTGAATAAATCTGTTAGTTAAAAATTATCTTAACCTTGTAATGCACCCGGTGTACACGCTAATCACTGAACCGTGTATTTATAATTTACTTACTTGGTTAACGATTGCTCTGTTCTTAAATAAAATCGAAGAAATATTATTTAACACTATAACAAAAATCAGACGTTTTAAATAATATATCTTCATTATAACGAATTAACAATATTAAAATTTAATTAAGTATCTTAATGAAATGGTAATAACTTTGTGTATGCAGGCTGTATTTATATTTATCGATAAATTTGGAGGGAGTTAAAGATTATATATGAGAGAAATAGTGACTCGCATTGTATTAACACAAGAAGAAAGGATAAACTCATAACACCAAGCTTTCGACTTCGCAAAGTAAATGTTTCCTTTCTGGGGCAAGGTGTCCGTTTTTATAACAAAATACCAAAGAAATTTTTGCAGTTGTCAATCAATAAGTTAAAATTGTATATTAAAAATTCTTTAATAGCTAAAGCATATTATTCTGTACAAGATTATATAGATGATAATAATGCATGGATTTAGTATAGATGAATTTCATACAGGATGTTTAATATAAACATTTGTAATTTTTAAAATGTATATACTTAATGACACAATTTTAAAAGAGTACCTATCGAGTTTCTTGCCGGTTCTTCTCGGTAGAATCTACATTCCGAACCGGTGGTAGCTTTTCCTTAATTTAAGTACTTTTTGTTTATTTTGACGATTCAAAAGTGCTTTTAAAAGCCCACTTGAATAAAGATAGAAGAATATTTTTTGATTTTGATTTTGAACTTATCATAACTGGCCAAGTGAAAAAATCGTTTTAGTAAAAGCCATTGATTTCGGAAATAGGAGACCTATGGTAAAAGTATGAAGAATACGTAAGTTTGTCTTTTTAAAACTCGCAACTACAAAATTTGACTTTTTGTACAAGCTTTAATATGACTTGCAATGTTTGTATATATATACAGTTATATAACCCTTAATCAGATATGGCGAACTTCTAAAGATGGTGGACTCAATTTTTATGCTGTTTTACAATATGTACCAACTGAAAGAGTTTTCAGAGAATAACTCGTAAAATGAAGTGAAGACACTCCAAATTCAATATAAGCAATTTCTAAATATGGCGGACTAAGCTTTTTATGCTTTCCTAGAATTCCTACGTATTGAAAGAGAGGTCTTATGGAAAATTGCGAGTTTAAAAATAAAAGGTGAGTGAGCGAAAATTCCGTGGCTCCATTCCTTTTAAAATGTTGTATTGGGGTTTTTGGAATTCTCAACAAGTATAAGCATTGAGGTGGCTCATAAATAACAATTACATATATCATGACGTGATAAAATATAACGATGTACCTACAAATATTGGCAACGAAAAAGTAAAAAATAAATTAAAAGTAAAAAAAAAATGGTTTTAATAATAAGCTTTTATTTAAACGCGCTAAAAGGAATAAATTAAACTTTTCTTTAAAAGTTATAATAACAACTTATAACGTCATTACACAATTTATATGATACAAAAGTTTGACGCGAGATTTATCTGCGTCGATAAACAAGTAAATGAAATACTAAATCCGATTGATTAATCTAAAATCTCATATATAAATAAAAAAATATTAAATATTTTTCATTCACGAAAAATACAGTTAAAATTTACATTGATACGTTCGAAGCCGCGACCTAAACTAGTAAATAGTAACTTTATTACATACTAACTGGTGCTCGCAACTTCGTCTGCGATGTCTGTGATGCCTACGTCATAGTAGCTTTATGCATACAAAGTCTTAGCCTGATCGGTCTTAAATTGACAAAGTTTCATACAAACTTTCATCTTCTATTTTATTCCCTTGGGGGTAGAATTAATCAAAATCCTTTCTAAGCGGATACCTACTTCATAACATCTAACTGCATGCCAAATTTCAGCCCGATCCGACCAGTGGTTTGAGCAGTACATTGATAGATCACTATGTCAGTCAGTCAGTCAGTCAGTCAGTCAGTCACCTTTGAATTATATATATTTAGAGATACGTGCCAAATTTAAAGAGATTCATAAATAATTTGCATACAATTAAAGTGTTAAACATAAACAATAACAATGAAGTAAATAAAATGAGGAAGCATAATATAATATTCAAAGCTTGCTCATCACATTTACTTTCTTTCCAAAGCAAAAAATCTGCCACGAGACCTTTATAATGATACTTTTTTCTTTAACAATATTTCTGTATTTTAAAATGAATGTTAAACGTACTAAGAAAATAGTATAATTTCGCATGTTTTAAATGTCGGAATATAAATAAAGTATGGCATTCAAGATAATTAAAGGTCGCCTCAACGCAGTCTGAATCTCATTACGCGTTCATTTATTTCAAAGTTACTTTGAAGCGACTGCGAAGACTTAATAAAACGTCTAGTAATGTAAAAGGTAAAAAAATGCTTAAGCGAGAAACTATTTCATGAGTTCAAAAATTTTGTATTATTTTCAAGAAACGTCTTTGAAGTTTCGTTTCATTTTAAGTTCCTTGGAAATAATAATCAAGCTGCGAGCAAAACGATTTCTTTTTTGTTGAATCTTTTAATATAGAAGATTATTTTTGACGATTCGTTTATATAATTTTTTAGGGCTTTATATTATTATATTACAGGTTTTTAATATAAATATGTTACTTTTAATGATTAGGTATAAATAATGTTACGTTGATGCGTAATAAGTGAAATTAAAATTCCTACATAATCTTGGTCTGAGTGAAATAGATATTACAAGGAAACCAGCATGTATCCAAGACATGTTTTACAATAAACCCGAATTAGAGAAAGATCGTGGTGTATTACTCTTATTGAATTGTGTTATTATACACTACACACTATTAAAAATATAAGTAATACTGAAACAGGATCTTAGTATTTTACTGAAATACTAAGGTACGGGTCCATTATACAGAATGTTCGACTTTTAATTAAGATGCTTCAAGTGAGAGAGGGGGTGGGAGGGTCTAATATATCACGTTCCGCATAAAAAATGTTTTCTTCGCTTATCTTTCACTTTAATTTAATTCCAATTAGAAATTAAAGGACCTTAATTAAAAGTGGAGCGTCCTATATATGTATGAAGTCGGGACGAGCACCTAGTTAGTATCTGTACATTATGTAATATTCGGCATGTAATAACACGGCTCGTATGTACTAGGGTCTCATAACATTCTGCGAGTTCCCGTGCGATATTAATATCCTTCTCCAAATTACCTCGTAGGCGTTAACATGTGACGACATATGTCCCCACTTCGTTATATTGTAAAATTCTGAATTGTAACTTTAATAAAGGATGTTATTTGCACGGACTTTGCTTTAAAATAATATATATAAAAGGGAATACGACTTTTTTGTTACATGAATAGACAAAATTTTTTTAATAAAAGAAAAAATTATTTTTAAATTTATGAACATTCTGAAGGCTTTAGCTAATTTTGGTTACAAACTAATAAGTGGGTACAAAGATTATATTATTAGTAAATATTTGTTACTGTTATGAAGTATTAAAGAAAGCTTCATGTTTGTAAGTAATGTCGTATTAGCCCATAACCTTCCTGATAAGCAACAATTACAAACAAATTATTCAATTTCATATATTACTGCAGATTAGATTAAAACACACGATACAATGGAAACAGTTTTACCATTTTATTAGAGCACACATCAGAGCATTTAGCGAAACTGTGGTGGGCGTATAGAACCGAAATTGGTGCAGATGGGCTTATATTAAATATACATTATGCAAATTTGTTTCCCAAAAGCGAGGGCATTGTTTCGTCTAATGAACAATAACTAGCTACGATTCGTAATTTCTGTTTTAATGATGTTTAGCAAGCTTAATGTTATACGGCTGGTTTAGAGGGCAACTGACTGTTTTATTGGTATTTTAACTGACTTCAAAAAAGTACATTCTGTATTTTCGCTATTTTTTCAAAATCTCAAACAAAAACTGTTGATTTGATTTCAATATTGTTATAAGTTTGACTATGTATTTCTGTCGCATCGTAGCTCCTAAACGGGCGAATCGATTTTGATGTAGTTTTTTTTATTGAACAAAGGGTTTTTTAGCGATGGTTCTTAGATATGTTCTACCAAAATCGGTCCAGCGATTTCAAGATCACGAGCTCTTTTCTCTAATTTTTAAAAGTTTTTGTCAGGTGTTCTTTATATGTTAAATATGACTTGTTGGCTAATTAAATGCATATTTTTCAAGGGAGGTTTTAGTATATAATAATGTTAGGATCTTCAGATATAAAGGATGGAAAACTTCAATTACTAACATCAAATGACCCACAATTGTGGCGATTGTTTATATAGGAACAACAACATTTCTGTTTGAAGTCGGTTATATTTTTATACGAAAACAATTAGGTATTTATAAAAAAACTAGCGCCCCGCACCGGCTTCGCACGGGTACATACATTCACACACACGCAGGCACACACGCACGCACGCACGCACGCACGCACACACACATATGTACATCCTTCTTTTTTGCGTCGGGTTTAAAAAAAAAAAGTAATTTTATAAAGGGAGTTAGAATTTTTTTTAATGAATTTTTTTTATTCATAGTTTTTATTAATGTACTTGCGGCACTTTATTTTATTACATTACATTGACTCCCCCCGTACCCCAGTGACGATTGGGTTACATTATTAGAGTTTTAGTAAGGATCCCTAATTTTTTTTTTAAATATAATATAGCCTATGTTACTCGGGGATAATGTAGCTTTCCAAAGGTGAAAGAATTTTTGAAATCGGTCCAATAGTTTCGGAGCCTATTCATTACAAACAACTAAATCTTTCCTCTTTATAATATTAGTATAGATATATTTCAGCATTAGCTGTACATTTTCTTTGAGATATATTTTTGTTGAAATAAAGATTCAATTCACAAATCGGTTGGTTAAAAAGATAATAAAGATAGAGAGATGCATAATACCTTACAAGAAGTTCGAATGACGTGTATTATTTCACATATAGGCGTAAAAAAAAATCATAAAAATCGTGCGTATTTAAGTGCTCCGTATCTGTTGTGTCTACTTGTCTAGACAAACAAATGAAAGTGCTCGGGCATATGAAAAAATCTTTGGCGTATGTGAGATATGTAAACTCTTGAGTATTTCTACTTCTGTAATATTTCTTATGTACTTGCTAGTTGTTTTCCACGAATGCGTGCGTGAAAAATAATTATTTTGAATTACCAGTTTGTTACAAAAATTATGAGTTCTTCAGAAACTTTCGTTTTCCATTTCAACGCCTATACAAAAAAAAAACATCAAAATTGGTTTAGAGTTTTGGGCGTGAAACGTAACAAACAGACATATAATGTTACTTTTACGTGTTAAATATTGTTATAGATAAGATACAAATTTGGAAAATAAGATATAGTTAAATTTAACAAATTAAAAGTAAAATAAACTGTTTTAAAAACAAGCATTTAATTAAATGCAACAAAAATATAAAAGATACTTTTTATTTATGAACTTTAATATCTACTTATAACGTATTTTTTTTAATTCATATTTTATACAACGGGTCTTATCGCGATAAGTAATGGTAGTAATACCTTTTTATTGCCATACGTTTCGACGAAGGTGCATCCGTCGTGGTCACGAGGTGACTGGTGTCGTAAAAAAATATATATAATTTTCTCAACAAGCCTATTCATATGATACCCTTATTATAGGAGTGCATTATGTAAAACTGACTATTCCGCCATATGGCGGGTATCCCGCCATGTTGAATTTAGGATGACGTCACACATCTAACCATGCATTGTCATCCTAACCAAATGTGTACGCAAAATTTCAGCTCAATCGGTTGAATATATCTGTTTCAAAATTGAGCTATAAGATTCCACCCGAACAAACATAGTTACATACATATCATCATCTACCTAGCATTTTTCCCGGCTATACCAGGGTCTGCTTTCTATTTTAGTCAAGAGCGATTGCCGTCTAACCTGCCTCTAAAGGCAAGGCAGTAACTTAGACTAGAATAATTTCCCTACTACGAATAGCGATCATTATCAGATGATTGTGATAACAACCGGGACCGACAGCTTTACGTGTTCTCCGAGACACGGTGGGTAGACCCACAAGGACAAACACCCAGACGTAGGAACAAATATTTATACAAATATAAATATCTGCGCCGAGCGGGGATCGAACCCGCAACCGTCGGCGTTCACAATGTACAATGTACCTCACATTCAGCATTCTACACCAGAGCGGTCGTCCATACATATATATCAAGTATAATAAAAGCTAGCAAAACTCGTTTTATTTATTTGTTGTTATTTTTTAAAATGCATTACGCCAGATTTAATTGAATATGCAACATGCTCTGCCGGTATTCATTTCAGCGGACCTCATGCCCGCTGTTTCACTAAATGCCCAAATAAACTATTGTGTTTGTGTACTTTGTTTGGAAGCCTCGAATCCTCGTCGTTTACAGCGCGTTTAAACTAAGCGGTCCCCTTTTACGGTTGAATTTGTGTTATTTAATAATAAAAAGCAATTACTTTTCCTGTTTGTGTACGACTTGCGTTGTTAACATAATTTTTTTTATCATCTGTATATTCATACGTGAAGCAAAAATTTTGTATCGTTTTTTTACGATTGCGCGGAGGAGTACAAAATTTCGCGCACTTATAGTTTATATGTACATATGTATATAGAATGTTATATTTTTTTAATTATGCATAGAATACATTAAATCAGAAAAAGAAAATATAACACACACCACCGTGTATTTGACACACACACACACACGCATATATACATATATATGTTTGTTTATCGTTAAAGACTGTGGTCAAATTGAAAATAGATTATCTATGGTCAATTTTGAAATCGGTTGAAAAGTTAAAGAAGTACGGTCGAATTTTGACTCTAGTTGATAGAACTATCTATAAAAATTAATTGTTGAGAATAGGTATGTTAGCACATTACTACAGGACGGCTTTATCTATTTAGCTTATTCTTTTTTGTAGTTGTAATCGTATGGAAAAGTAAAAACTTGGATTAAAAAGTCTATATATAAATGAAAACTGACATATTCACTGACAGATTGATTAACGCCGAGCCCTAAACCTGTGGGTCTAGAAACTTAAAATTTCGCACAAACTTTCCTTTAATAGCGTAATTGTGCACTACGAAAGGATTCAAATTCTTAAGTATACGCGGTCGAAGCGGCAGAAAACTGCTAGTTTTCACATAAAAGTCAGGAAGTCTTAATATCGATCTTAAAATCAATTTTAAACGAAACTAAGTCGATTTCGATGACATTTATACGAACCCACCTTTAAAAAAAAATAATAATTTTCAAAATCGGGATTATTAGGTAACACAGAAAATACACAATTTTAAAGTCGATTGAAAATTAAAATAAAGAGAGTAGAAAATAAGCTATTCGAATCACTAATACTGCGCAGACGATGTCGCGGCCTCCAGCTAGTAATTTAATGAATCTAGTTTATGAATATTCAGTGAAAAGAAAAAAAAACTCTTTTAAAGAGACGGATCTACGAGTGAAACTTGATAGCATCAACGCACTGGAAAGAAGATCGAACGTTCTAAGACTTCAATCCTCAGCTGATTTCAAATACTTTAGGGACGCGGTTAATGATGTGCTTATAAAACATCATCAAATAACGTTGCGGGTAGATTTTGACCTAAAAATTTGAGTAAACGGACGCTTATGATTTATTTGGTCGAAATTAATCCTAACAGTTTTGCAAATTATATGAAAAAATGTTGGGATTTTTAAAGTATTTGATCCTGATGGTTGATGATTTGCTTTAAATTTTCCTAGAATTGTGGTTAATTTTTTTTAAGCCAAGTAATGAATATGCAGAGCACGTATGTATAGTACGCGTAGTATTTAACAAAGAAACATGATTTATTCTCAAATAAAATTATACTTTATAATAACAAAAAAACTTACTTTATGTTTATGTGAAACGTTTACATCATAAGTTCACAGTTCAAATTTAAACTTTGAAAGGAAGGACGAAAATACTATTCAAACAATCTTAATATGTATTACTGAAAGTAACATTGTAATAGTATATATTAGTAATATATTCTCAATGCTTTAGTAGCTTGGTTTTTAAACAAAATAAACGGAATTGTTATGTCATCAAAACAAACAAAATTGCGTATATTACTTTTGAAGTCGGTTTATTTATTTATTTTTTTTATCTTAATTGTCTGCGTAAAAAGTATATTACTATTTAGCTTGTGTCAAACATTATCGCTATCAAAATATGAATAGTATTGGTAGTTTCCTATTTATTTATCCATCTATACGTTTATTTGTGCTAAAATAGCAGAAATGTGTGACGATTTGTGATAGCGACTGTTTTCGGTTTGCTGGTTTTATAAGCTGTCAACACGGTTTATTGCCATTTTTTGTTGTGAACGTATGTTCGTTCATATTCATTGTAGCTTATAATTCGCACGCTTAGTATTAAAGTGACTGAATTCAAAAACTCACATTTTTAGACACAAAACGTTTTAAAAATGTTTTATATTTGGAACTTCAGCCGTTTATTTAGACTATAATGTCACAAAATTTCGATAGAATAGTTCTTTATTTTTTTCAATCATAGGTTCTGAACCACACAATTATATGAAACTGAATTTTAATTGTTAACTTAGCTAACTCCTTTCACAAATGATTTTAAATTCAGTAAATTTAAAGCATGCAATATTACCTTTTTATGCATACCTAACTAGCTTTAGTTCGCAGCTTCGCTCGGGTTTTGTCTAGCCGGTACGACACGCATACCACCTTCTGGAAAATAATTGGACGCTATCAGCGTCCGCAGCAATACTGTTTCAAGCCACACGGACTTCATTTTGAGAAAATGGCGTCTAAAGATGTCAGACCCATTTTTAACAAATTTGTTTTAAGAAGTATATACCTATCTTTTCTTTTATTTTTTGATAAAAGGTAAAATTAATTAAATTCAGACTAATATATTTAATATATTATCTACTAAAAAGTTTTTCAAATATTTGAGGTTATTGTATAAATTGCGAAATATGGAACGCACTTGAAATTCGAACCAATTAATTGAGAAACTTTTGTCCGTACTTATTTAGTTTATATGACTTCAATTTTTTTTAATGTTAAATAGGTGATGCAGTATCAAAATACATCAATATCTCAAAATTTGACTTTTTGTGGGTTGACACATTATTGCTTATCAGCAACCAATTGTACTGTTCCTTTTAGCAAATGCAACCTAAGCTGATAAAGTTATATCGCATTAAGATGAGCACATTAGATACAAATAAATATACAAACAACAATTGATTTAGCTATATGTATTAGATTTGGTGAACTATGTTTTTCATTATAATTTTCAAGAGCCATAGTATGAAACGAGGTCGTTGCAAAAACTCGTATAGATAGATATTCGATATATACAAAAATAATTGCTAAATGGAATTTATCTATTGGCGAAATCTAATATGACTACTTGACTAATTGGAATCCGTTAAGAAGAGACTTATGAGTTCCAATTACTTTGAAGACGTTAAAAGGTTTCAAGTCAGTCAAATTCATACCGAGTTTATTTCGTTATTTCATTTTCAATTTCATGTTACTTTTACGATCAATTTTTTAACGTTGCTTAATTTGAAGTCGTCATTAAGTCACGTGCTATATTTGTTAATTGCTGGGTTCAATGAAACAGGACCCAGATAACTGTTGAATTCTGTTGTCGTAATTAACGTACAAGAAGGCTTCCGATACAATTTCATCGCTCACTTACACGACTCCGCTCCTGCACGGCGAAAAATAAACATTCAAAAACAAGCTTAAAACATTTAATGTTGTTTAGGTACATGATACAATGATGACAGACACGTTGGCGCAGTGGTCACTGCAACTGACTAAAGCGCTAACGGTCGCGGGTTCGATCCCCGCTCACGGAAAAACGTCTGTATTGGCCATACGGATGTTTGTGGTGGTCTGGGTGTTTGTGGTAGTGTTGTGAGTGTTTCCGGACCCCCGACACAAGGTCATGAGTACTTAATGGGGGCCGTTGAGTGTGTTGCGTTTATTTATTTATAAGTCACTTCTAACGCTTGCTGGCTACGCGTTCTTGCAACTATATTTAGATGCTGATAAGCAATAATGTGTTAAACCACAAAAAGTCAAATTCGCAGATATTGATAATACGTCACGTATTTAACATTATTTAAAAAAGGTTTAAGTCACCTACACTAAATAAGCAGGCAAAAGGTTTCTTAATTTAATGTTGCGAATATTAAAATGTGTTTCATATTTTGTAATATGCAATAATATCATATATTTGAAAAAAAAAATATGTTAGATTTAAAACTTTTTATTACACCAGTCTGATTTTAATACATTATATCTATACCAAAAATTAAAACGTAATAGGATTAAATTATAGTATTATGTATACATTTTGATATGTATTGGTATTTAATTTAATTGATTTCATTGTATTTTTGTATTGTTTTAGATCCGTAGTTGTATATCTTCATAGTATTTCATCATTCATCATATCACTTTGATGTTCAAAGTGTTTATAACTGTTAGGACTCCTTCGTGCCTTCTCCAACATACGTGACTTTGGCAGAATATTGTGTGCACTAGTAGCGCGGATGCACGCCATATTATTAAAAAAATAGAAAAGAAAATATAGATATATATTCTTCAAACAAAATTAAGAATAGATTAGACGCCACTAAGAAATTAACTGCCTTACTACAAAAGATTTAAACATTCGTTAAACGCTTGTTTAAAAAAATCCATACTACAAATCCGCGTCTAAAGACAGTTTTGAGTTAAACATGCTTTAGATATAGATTAATATATGTTTAAGTGAATTTAATAGATGTTTAAAACCTATTTTAGCTGTCAAATGTAACGTAACTTTATTCGCTGTTAAGCTATTTAGATAATATTTTAAGCAATGTTTAATTTTTAAACACTGTTTAGCTAAACACGTGTTCAACATGGTTTTAATGCGTCTTTTGTAGTATGACAGTAAGAATTTTTAGACGACATTTTATCAAAATAAAGTCCGTGTGGCTTGACATAGTATTGCTTATCAGCATCCATTTATCCTTGTAAAGTTTATCTAAATAGTACGGCTTTTAAATTGTTTTTTAATGTTCCTTGTTTGTCGTGCGAATGCGGAGTCGTGTATTTGCGCGACGACCTTCAAAATGACAGTGTGACACTTAAGGGCTACTAAAAATTTATTAGCATTTGAAAATTTCCCTTTAAAATATTATGTGGATGAAGTCACCGATATAATTAGTTTTTTTATTAAATTTTACATTTACGTGTATTGATTCAACAAACAATTATAGAATAGTTTCGTGATGAAAGCTGATTTCGCGATAACGTTGTATTTATTGTTCTGGTATTTGTGTAAACTGTGTGCTGATTTTATAATGGGATTTGTTTGTTTGAGTTTTCCGTGTAACGTTTGTGTATTGCTAATTAACTAAAAATGTGGGATGGGTTCTTGCATTGTATATTAAGTTTACCGGGTCATTTGTCTCTACGGAATCATTATTGTATGTGCGCAACAGGGCAATATTTACTAATATTGTTAATTGCATCGTGACGAAAAATTATACAAATTTAATTGGTGTCATTTTTAGTATTTTATAATGCGGTAGGATAATATGAACGGGTATAAAAATGCCACGTCAAAATATATCTTTCTATATTTAACATTAATGTAATCGAAATCTATTTGACATATCAAATATGATAATAAGAATTATAGTCATCGTCTTAATACATATTAAAACTTGTAACCATTCTTGATGTTGTTAAAAAAACTCAACAAAAAAGTCCCTCTGTCGTCTGAGGTTCCAATTTTCTAAAACTACTGTATAGTCTATTTTTCTTTAATTGTCTTTATTTGGTAACAATATCTCGAACGAAAATCACGAATTTTCAATCAAATTCTTTCCATTATAATTTTGCATTAAAATATGAATTATTTCAATCATTTAACCGATAATTTCTTATCTAACTCTTATGTGTGACTAGAAATACGACATATTTGTCTGCTAAATAAGACAAGAAAGAAAAATAGACTATAAATCAATTTGCTTGACATTCAAAAAGAGAATGTCAATTCCATATTTCAATAAATATATTTTGTTTTGATTTTGATTAAAAAAATTTAGTCTCAAGTCCTACTCCTCAAAAATAAATGGCCAGTGTCGAATCAGTTCACGAACTATTATCGAAATACAATATTTTTATAATATATTTTGTTGGCATTTATTTATTATTTGTAAATACAAGGGACAAATAAGTAACATCTAAGTTGAAAGAAGCTCCGCAAATATTACAGTAGCAACCAATACCAAAAGAAACATGTCACTGATTTCTATTTCTGGCGCGGGCTTCATTTTTATGTTAATATTTTTCATAAAAAATATAGACGACATATTTTTATTATTTTCTATAACAATTGATATCTGGTTGATAAAGGCAACGACGATACAAAAGGTAACTTGATCGAATGGGACAATATGAAATTGGATTTAAGATACACCAATGACTGCACGAGTGATTTTTTTTTGATGTTAAATCAAAATATAACCCATTTTTTTGCTTGATGTTGATGGATGCTTCAGTTGAACGTAATTATTCTCGAAATTTCGATTACTGATTGGCATATCAAACTTTTCATGACCTCATAGTCGTAATATTTGCAACATTTCTCTGAATCGACACGAGGCTTCCTATATATTTGCATTATTTATCTAGGTATACTATGGTTACATTTAATATTTACCTACATAGCAATGACGTTAATCTCACAGGTGAACATAAGCCATGTATACCGAATAATGTCTATGTCCCATCTATTTTTAACATGTTATTATTATTTTTTGGTGGTAAAAAATGACGTACTAATACTTAAAGAGAAAATTATATACTTAATACGTATAATTACGTTTTATATTCTTTCGTAAAAAAATAAGTTTAAAAGAGCTTTTTTTTATTCAAATAGATACTATTTAAAAGAAAAATAGTATTATTATATATATTAGGTTCTGCTATTATCCGTAATTGGGTTTTCTCAACCATATAGAAGAATTCTTAAGTATATAAAAGTTTAACAGTTTTTAATATATGAGTACATAAAAGAAAATATACATTTTATAATTGGTTAGTCCGAAATAGTCGCTTTTCGACCACAAATATTGAAACAATTGCGAAACTGCCGTATTTGTAAATCGTCATTGAGCTGAGCCACAATACAGCCTGTATTGCAAGTCGCTTTTGAATTTGATGCGCAAGCAATCGGGCCGCTAAAATGTATAGAAAATATCAAGAGAAATATTTTAGTAAATACATCTTATTATTTTATTACACGCATAATATTAAATATAATAAGATCACATGACTAAGTTATTCACTCGTAACATTGACTGCATTAGACTGGATATATGCCAAAAAAATCTAACTTATGAATAGTGCCCGACGACATGTAATATCTGACTTCGAATACTAACCAAAATATATTTGTATTCAAATGTTGGGAAAATTATATCTATCGATTTCATTAAATTATAAATGTCCATTATGGAAATAAGGGGATGGAAATCAGAGCAGTTTTAATAAATATTTTTATTTGTGTTCTACTATTTAGATTTTTCACAACAACTGAGACTTGGTATACTTAAAACTTACAAATATAATTCTCGCCTAGGAATTACTTTAAATAATTGCAAGTTTCCTTCACGATCATATGTTGTTATAACACAATTAGCATGTGGGAAAATCGAGGTTTTGGTTAATGCCCTAATTTAGACACATATCAATTTATGTACATAGCTCATTTCAGTTCAATTTATATTTTGTTGAAATAATAAATATAAAAGTTTGTATAAAATTACGTAAATACACGTGTTCGTTAAGCTAAATACTAACTCAGAACTACTAGAAACGAGCCTGGATATGAAGTAGTAATATCCTCGTTTCCTCGCGTTTCTCACGGAGAGATATTTTCGGTAGCGAGGAACAATTTCCCGATGCTCGTAGCTGAATGAGTACTTTTCCATTTCCTGCTGTAGCGTTCCATAATAGGTCCTCAGAATAGAGTGAAAGAGAAATGGCAATACTTCGGATAAGTGCAATAGTTCGATTATTACCTGAAACTTTATTACGTTTTCATTTCAATAATTTCAAAGACTAAAGACTAAATTTTACCATCAGACTATAAAAATTTAAATGGTCTTCTGGTACTTCAAGCGTTAAGATTTAAATATGCATTTATTGAATTATTAATAAAGTGTTTTTACCCTTTTTTTTTGTGGTTAAATAGGTTATAGGGAGAGACCAAGGAAATAAGCTAATCTAAGCGCCAAAGATTGATCGATGACAGCTGCGCCTAATAGGAGGACCTAATGTTGGACGTAAACGGAGACCTTCTATATATAGATTCATAGAACATCCCTATATTAAAAGTTATTCTTTATTATAAATAATAAATGCACATACATACTTTGTTATAAATAATAAATAGTTACTAAAGTTACCCTTTTGTTTTGATATTAGTATGAGAATTGGTTATCACATCTACACGTATATGTTCCCACTAGCTGGTGCTCGCGACTTCGTCTGCGATGTTTGCAATGTCTACGTCATAGTAGCTTTATGCATACAAAGTCTCAGCCCGATCGGTTTAAAATTGACAAATTTCATACAAACTTTTATATAATTTGAGATTTTTATTATACCATAAGAGGGTTGTTACCACATTTTATGAAAGTGGTTTATTTGTATACTCATTGTTTATTTTATTTATATAATACGTAATATGATTAACGTAGGCGTTGTTTAAATAAAGAGAAATAATTTTATTTATTTAGCTTGTTACAGGTTGAAATTATCTATCTATATTTATTATTTCTCAAAATTATTTTTTGTAGATATGAATTTTCCCTCTTATACTGCATCAAAATTAATGTTTGATACGCCACTTTGAGGATCATTTTCAATGACAATTCACTAAATATATGAAAATTATTTTTTTCATGGAAATATTAAAGCTCAAAATTATTATGAAACAAATTACTAATTATTCGCACGGGTCACCTAGTAAAAATTTAACTATTGATATAAAGTACTTACTATTTGAATGACGAGTAATATTAATTTGTCTAAAATCATCAGTTTTATTTCAATGCAAAAAATAAATATAAACGATACAAATACGTGGACATAATGCGCGTTGATTTTCTCGCAGGATATGAATACCCTATAATTTTATTTAAATTAAGCTGTAATTGAAATATGGAGTGTATTAATTGATTTTTATGAAATAGTAACTATTGATTTTCTTTCCGGTTCGCTCTTCTCGGTAGAATCTACATTCCGAACCGGTGGTAATTTACATCTAAAACACTAAATGTAAATTGATAATTCAAAAGTGCTTTAAAAGTCTACTTGAATAAAGTATATTTTTAATTGGAACAATAGCTGAAAAATCCTAAAAATATTATATACTTAGATATATATTTTAAGGGTTTAACCTAACCTAACTATTATTAATTAGGTACTTGTTTAATGCTTCAGAACTGAGGATGTTGGTTAAAGTAGATTTTCTGTTGACTACCGCTGAGAATTTTTTTTATGGAATAATAAATAACATTAACCGGTAAGAGAATATTCCAGCGAGGCAAAAGCATAAACTTAATTTAACTAAAATAATATTCAGAATTTACAATCTCATTACATTCACCGCTTGAAAATCGATTTTCCATTTTCGACGGTGTAAAACGATCTGAATTAATTTTATACTGAAACCGCAATCGTAATACTGACTATATTATCATCCCTACATTCGTTCATTCGTTCGTGTTTGTTGTTATTTCATTCGTTTTGACCGAGATCGAAAACATACTGGTTTGTAGACATTTTGTACGTCGCACTGATTGTGTTAATGTTTACAAATCTGATGTGCACACCATATAAGCTTCCATCATATAGGATGTATTCATTTAAAAAAAAAGTTTTTTGAGACTGTTTTTGAAAACAAAACTTAAGAAAAAAAAAATCTCGAAAGCAAAATACGTAATTTCCTTTACTTTCTTATTTCATTTATTTTTATATTAAGACCAAACTTCTAAATCGATTTTATTTATTATTATTTTATTTTATTTTATTTATTATTATTTTAGATTTTGATAAAAAACCATTTCTATAAGAGCAGCCTGAAAACATTTATGCCATAGATGGTTATTGCGGCATACGCATACGCTAAGAATGGATTTTTCTAAATAATAAATGGGACTTTTTATAAAAATTTACGACGATACGATTTATTTTATTTTTTTCTTAAACAAACTTTGGACGAGACGGCAGTCCAAAGTTTGTTTAAGAAAAAACTTAGCGCAGGCGAAGCCGGGAGCAGTTAATTAGTATATGAAACAATAATGTTTATATAAAACAAAAATAAGTTTCAACTGAATCTTTTCAGGTTTAGATTCTACGTGTATTCAGCGTACATGGAACGTCGGACCGTGGCTGCGGTGCGCGTTATTGCGGCGACAAAAACGCGCGGCGCGGACGCTGTCATGTGTCGTTTATGGTTGCCAGACAATCGCACTGTGACTCTTAAGGCCAGGGTCAAGGTAATTAGTTTCTTTTGGCTTCCTTTCTTCAATTACAAGATTTCTTTGTTCTTCGTTATTTGTATAGAGAGACAATTCATTGATATTAAATTTCAAAGCCTTAGTATTGTGGGAAGTTTAAAACTACTGGATATTGTAATCTTATTTTGTTTTTCGTGTAATAATTAAAAGCGATTGATTTGAAATAATACAAATCGTACCTATTCTATATACCCAAAAAGTTTAGCCAGTAAATCTAACGTATCTAACATTTCTATTAGCTATTCTAAGTTTTTCGGAAGGATAGTATATAGTATAGCTTATAATATATATTTTAAAGATATAGCTAATAATAACGTACAAACTAAGCTGCGTATGGCATCCAGTCGGTAGTTATATAATACAATCTAAAGATTGTATACCTATGCAAAGCTTAATGAAATAAATGTATTCACATATTGCTAGTTTTCATTACTCGTGCCTTAATTATAAATCCTAACTTATGTAATAAATTAAGGTTAATTTGCTTAGAGAAAAATAATTAAAAAATACATTAATTAAAGTCGCCGTGCATAGATTTCTTTATGAGATTTAGCGCTGAGTTATTTCTATTTGAAAAAAAAATATTAAAAGAATTTTCATTTCATTTAAAAGTCTGTGCATGTATTTAGCAAATGCTAACTAACTGAATAGTTATATATTACTAAATGGTGCCCGCGACTTCGTCTGCGCAGTTATTTACTCCTGTTTATTATAATTATTATTTTATTCCTATTTCAACCCCTTCAAGCTCTTTTTTGGCGTTAAAAAGTGGCCTATGTCCTTTCTCAAGTCCTAGACTATCTCTGTACCAAATTTCATTTAAATTGGTTGATTAGTTTAGGCGTGATTGCGTAACACACAGACAGAGTTACTTTTGCAATGAAACTGCAAATATCAGCTAGTATCAAATATCATTATATATTCAATGGTAACACTTCGATTTTTTCAGCCAATTCGTGAAAATTGGAATCTGAAATACAGCGCTACGTATGTCCTGTGCTTATTACGCGACTCGGGAATCAAACCTCAAGATACGGTTGGCGCTTCGTTGTCAATAGTGGCAAGCATAGCGCCGAACAGACCGCCCACTAATCTGCTAACTGTGCGGGATACGGAGCCCAAAACGGGTATCGAGGTAAGGCTTTTAATTGATATTTTGTTTTTACTAATGGTGTAGACGCAGTCTAGCATTTGTTGGTAAGTAGTTTTTACCTGATTGACCTAAATATAGGGTTATGTTTTTCGTTCATAGGTATATATGTATGTATCTATGTACGTAAGTGAAAGTATATACCTACATATGTTTGTACGTCTGTTTCATTGTGACTTCCCGTAGTCTAAATGGTTATCGATTTTGAAGTGTATGGTGACGTTATATTCATATGCTTCCCCGAACTGTAATAGCCAATGTAATGTCAGCAAAGAATCAATATGGTGGACGTAGTCTCTGAAAACTGATGAAGCGTTATGACCTCTATGCCTATACAAAATTGTGATTCTGCTTAAGTTATTATGCCATAAGTAGCTTGACCAAGATTTAATAGCGAGGTGCTGTTATGTGTCAGTCTGTTTTCTTTACTTCTTAAGTCTTGTTTTTACGGAAGTGTCAGAAAAGCATTATTTAGTAAGCGATCATCTGTCTGTCGAAGCGTCACATTTACTTCACATTACAAGCGGTATGATTTTTTCTGATAGCGTTTTCATATAAGAAGTTCCATGTTAAGTTTTGGTTTCCTAGGATGACGTTTCCTGTCTTTTAGCGGCCGGTTTATGTCTTCAGATCACGTCACTCAAACCTTTTGTATGGAAACAGTATAGCACGGTTTTCTATAAAGCGTTTTCTGACACCGTAAAGTCGAAAGACCTTTCTAGACACCCATAATTTGACAGCCCCCAATCCTAGGAAACCCAGATTCAAACATAAAACATACTCAATCAAAGATCGATTGAAATGTCGTTATACAAGCTCGCTTAATGATCATACTCGTCATTAGGAGACGTAAGGTCGTAACAGGCTTTGCTGAAAACCATAATTTGACAATCCGCAATACTAGAAAACAAACAAAGCATCAGAATGCTCAGGCACCTTATTATATATTTAGATAATTAGTGCAGGTGTAAAGGTGTAAATGTGTGCACCGAATTTGTGTTGTTGTTCTTACCACAATTGGTTATATTTTTTATGTACCTGTGCGTTTATGTTACTAACGTACTTCTTTCTCGGTGAATTGGCGCCCTCATTTATTGTTTTATGCTTTGGTAAAGTCACTTGCATAAATAATTGCAGTATAGTTAATGGAGTAAAACACTCTAATAATTAATACTATATTGACCAAAATGATCCTGCAAAAAATGTATCTACTAATTAATATTAAACGTATAAAGGTTTAAGTTAAGCTATAACTTGACGATTAAAATTTTAATACGTATCAGTTATGTTTGAAGAGATTAATGAATTTAAAATATGTTGAAACAATATACGTCACAGTCAATATTGCTTTTAATCTCGTTTCATTGATTAACGTTAAAGCAATTATTTATCATGTGAATTTTTTATCATCATGCTTTATTTCATTATCACATCAGTCATGAAGATATATTTATAAGTAAACTAACTACTAAATACTACTTACTAATAGTACTATAATAACTTTAAGTGAGTGTGAGAGTTGGAAGCGTAACTCATTCACAAATTCATTGTTTCATTTGTCCGTTGTTCCGTGTATTCCTCATTCCTTTTTAAACTGACCACGCAAGTTAAGTCGCCTTTGACGCTGCATACTGATAGATATTTCCATGTGTGATTATCACTCAATATTAGGTGTCCCGTTTGGTCGTTTGGCAGTTTTTTTATATACATGTGCTTGTATATATTTATAAAATCGTTCACAAAGTACAAATAGACAATGACACCGTTCATAATTTATTAACGGTGCTTTGCTGTACTGTGCTCCATAATTACATACGTTCCACAAAGCGTGATAATTACAGTAATTAGTGCACAACTTTCAGGCCGTCTGTCATACGCGGTTCAGGAATATTTAAAAACGTTAAATGAGACCAACTACAACGAGCTCGGGTAACAATTGAAGTCTTTGTGTCATCAATAGAACGGAAATTGTTTGTTACACGTTGAATTAGCTAACAAAAAGCCTTTATAATTTACTTGCGTGACCTCGTTGAAATCACCTGCGTGTGGAATTGTTTAATACTGTTCATTTCTAAGTTATATTCTTCTTCTTCTAGTGCCGTCTCCTAACGGAGGTTGGCGACCATTAAGGCTAACTGAACTTTGTTCACCGCTGCTCTAAACAGTGATGCAGTACTCATATTAAACCACTGGCGCAGGTTTTTAAGCCAGGAAATTCTACGGGGGCCAGGTCTACGGCGGCCTTTTACTTTCCCTTGTATAATGAGTTGTAGCAGCTCATATTTCTTGTTTCGCATTATGTGACCCAGATACTCGAGTTTCCTTTTTTGGATCGTTTTGAGTACCTCTGTATGTCCTCTAATTTGTTTTTTTATTAAATACTAGTTGCCCCTCGTAGTTTCACTTGCGTTTGTGGTTACAGCTTCACTCCTGTGAGTCATAGCGTGATGTAATATAGCCTAAACTTTCCTCTGTAAACAGGCTACCAACGTAAAAAAAAAATTAAAACGGGTCAATAGTTTTGGAGGTTACCTCCTACATACAAACAAATTTTACCTCTTTATAATATTAGTATAGAAAAACTCATTAATAATATCTGTGCTGTTGGAGACTGAATTTGTATCCATTCATATAATAAAACTGGGATATGTTTGGATATGTTGAAGATTTTTAAACAACTTAATCGTGGTGACATTGTTAGCGATAGAATATTAAAGACATGGTTTACATATTGTAATCATATCTATTCTGAAATACAAAAGCAACTGACAAGGTTTTTTTTATAGATAGTTGTGATGATGATGAATTTTAAACTATTTTTATGTCTAAAATTGAAGAGAGCTAAATTAAAGGCACAGCATTTGTTTAAATAATATATAGCAATGTAATACTTTATCGTAGGTTTGTACTTATGGGGTAACCGCTGAAACTACTGATGCGGTTTAAAAAATTGATTGGACTCTTTTTGCGTTAGATAGCCCGTTTTTAAAACGGGCTATCTAACGCGAAGGTTATACGCTATATGGACGCTGATAAGCAATAATGTGTCAAGCCACACGGACTTCGTTTTGAGAAAGTGGCGTCTAAATATGTCAAACCTATTCTTAATACATTAGTTTGAAGACGTATATTCATCTTTTCTTTTCTATTTTGATAAAATATATAATTAATCAAAAGCAGATAGATTTATTTAATATGTTATCTAATAATAAGTTTTTAAATATTTGAGATTATTTTATAAATTGCAAAATATGGAACGCACCTGAAATTCGAAACATTGAGTTAAAAAACTTTTTTACATATTTATTTAGTTTAGATGACCTGAAATGTTTTTGAATAATGTTAAATAGGTGACGTGGTATCAAAATACATCAATATCTCAAAATTTGTCTTTTTGTGGGTTGACACATTATTGCTTATCAGCATCCATATTATACTCTATGACTTATAGAAACAAAGGAGTAACTATAAATACGAGTTAAACCGCGAAGGTCAGTTAGTAATATATAAATGCATATCATATATCTTCATAAGCAGACCCATGGGATTATCTGAAACGAACATTGTGCATGTTCCATGAATATATGAAAACACCATTACATGCGAACTTCGATGTAATTCCTGCGATCATTATTATTTATTAGTTATTATATTGTGGCCACATAAATTACTTCGAATACTACTAAGTAGCCGCTGTGGTAAATATTTATTAACCTGTACTGTTTTACAATTGCATTGTGAGAAATTATTTGTTTTTGTAGTTCGCTAAATGCATAATGAAATAGTGCGATGTTACGAAAAACATTTAAATAAAAAAATTATCATTATAAATAAAATATTTTTGAAACATTATTTTTACGCGATTGTGGCGAAATGTTTCGAGCTTGGGATGTGTTTTACCTATATGTGTATAGGTATATCTAGCTATGTAAGTCCGTTTCTATATCCGATAGTAACTGTTCAACGGTTTGACTGATTGTGATAAATGATACGTCATTAGATCGTCTTGATAGCGCGCGTGGCACTGGGTATGTACATAAATTTTTAAAATAGATGGTGAATTTCATGAGCTACAGGTAGGCATTCGGGGTTTTGAAATTTCTAAATGATTTAAGCTTTTTTTAACTAACTGTTGGATAGAAAAACGTTTTGTAATTTTATTTTAACTAGTAGTCGCCTAACGGTCAGAATTCGTCCGTAGTTCATTAAATTTTTAACTGATTTCAAGATTCACCACAGATAATCTATTCTCAATTAAACCACAGAATTTTAACCATTTAACCATAAATAAGAGTCTATGTATATGCGTGTGTATGTCTGTCAAATACCTGGTGGTCTGTGTAATATTTTTTATTGATTGATGTATTTTTATGCACAATTTAAGAAAAATATTAGCATCTGCACTAACTCTATATATATTATAAATGTGCGAAATATTTTAATCCGTCCGCGCTATTTTCGTAAAAGGGGTTACAAAGTTTTGGTTTCGTTAATATATAGATAATATTTTAAAATTTCAAAGCAAAGACTGTTGCTTAATATGTTTCGGTTGTTTTACAGGAGACGCTCCATGTTTGCGTGAAACCGTTCCACTTCTCATACTCAAGGGACGAATGGCTGGTGGAGTGGTTCGAGCTGAACCGTCTCCTGGGCGTCAGTCACTTCTATATGTACAACGAGTCCCTGAGCGTGCAGGTAGCCTGTCTATTGGATCACTATCGCAAACAAGGCCTCGTGACTTTGCTACCTTGGAAGTTACCTATTGTATCGAAAGTGGAAATTAGGTAAGTTTACGAGAGCTCAAGTTTATGAAGACGTAACTCTTTTTAATCTTTTCAATAAGTTAGTTAGGTTAAAGCTAATGAATTTCTTCAAAAACATTTTATCTTTTGATATTTGTATAGCAAAAAAAAAAAAACAATATAAAATCTCAATAAAAATTGCGGCACATTCACTTAAGTCGTTTAACAGTAAATAAATGAGTCGTATTAAGAATTTGGTCGGTGCGAGTACTTTATGCTTAACCATATTGGTAAACCATCTTGCTTTGAATGCCAAAGGGTCTGCATCCTTCACACAATTACGCTATTTTATATATTATATATTCGCTATATATTATTTAATAGATTTTATTCTAATAATTAAATATTATTGTACGACGCGTGGTCAACAAAACTCTTCAAAATGAAATGTTATTACACAAAAAGCAGTAATCCTTTTATTGTTTATTAGTACAGTCATTTTGAGTTCAAAAAGTAAGCAAGCACAGGTTATTTGGAAAGTTTTCCGTAACTTTTGAAAATTAGTGAGCTTTTGACATATTCTCTCCAAATTTCTATTTTGCCACCTCATATCTTCTCTGGAAGGCCCGTGTATTTGATGGCGTCTAAGTACAGTTTTTTAACAATATCGTCTTTGTTGTTAGGTGGTAAAGTTGAAATTCATAAAGTGCATGTTAAAATATATAAGATTACCAATTATCAAAACTGCTCGACTACTTTCCAGGTAAAAGTGCCAAATGACTTTATTAT
This sequence comes from Hypolimnas misippus, assembly GCA_037950945.1. NCBI lineage: Eukaryota > Metazoa > Arthropoda > Insecta > Lepidoptera > Nymphalidae > Hypolimnas > Hypolimnas misippus. Next base: position 6,138,635 of record JBBEEQ010000029.1, on the reverse strand, counting down.
TTGAGGACATTTAATATTTACCTACTTGTTTTTACTAATAAAATAATATTTGATCTTTCAGGACAGAGGGGCAGTTCGCAGCTTTCAATGATTGTCTATACCGGTCCATGTCAACAGCTGGTTGGCTTCTCGTCATAGATGTGGATGAAGTCATCCTGCCTCGGCGCGAGAGAACATTGACGGCGCTTCTGACGGCTCTAAGGGCTGCGTACAATCCTCCATCAAAGGCACCTTCCGCGTTTTTATTTAGGAATGCCTTCTTCTATCTTCGATGGGAGGTATGAATTTGGATCTTTGTTCAAGCTTTATTTTTTTAACAGCATGATTTAAAATTAATATGTCATAAAATTTATTAAACGTTATCAGTACTCGGCATGCGTTGCAAAGCTACCTGAAATATATAGATTTTTTGGCATGGCATAAGCCATGTGGGTTCCTAGTCACTAACACCCAATCAAAGTTTCATCACAATTCTATCCATGATTTCGAAAATAATAGAGAACAAATATACAACATTGATTTTTATTTTTACACGTTAGCTGATATCTTTTTTAAGTTTTAAGGGAAACTTCTGAGAGTTAAATCATTTGCTATATGCTCATTTATTTTTAAAGAAGAATATAGGTAAAGATGGAGTGCCTTGACTGAGGTAGAACCTAGATGTAGCTAACTGACTGCGGCTTATATACAGACTGACTCGATTGGGATACCTGACTTTCACAGAAGATCATTTCGAAGTGTCTAACATAGCTGCATTCCGTAGTATGAGTGAGAGAGCCGGAAGCCTAATCCCCTCTACCATTCCTTACCCTACGTTCTTCCTTCGTTTGCCAGGCCTTAATTCTCCCATTTCTTTTGAAACTAAAAACGAATTTATGGTTCCGCTGCAAATGTCCTAAAATAAGACGAAGACATTTCAAATATTTTGTAGATTAAAGGATAAATTAATAGATATGGGATGCTATATAATTTCAGGATGACGCAGAAGCTCCAGCGCCACTAGTGACAGCACGCAAGACACGTCGTTGGGCTGCTCCACATGCATTGAAAAACCGCAGCAAGTATGCTCTGCGCCCGCGCGATGCCGTCGAACTTGGAAACCACTTCGTGTGGGAACTGGCACCTGGAGCGAGCTCTGTGGGCGTTCCCACTGACAGAGCACTTTTACACCACTACAGGGTGAGTAGCGATTGTGATCTTGGTGAGTTCTCGTGAGAGCCTACTTGAATATATTTAAATTTTGACTTTAGACGTGTTCCGAAATATAAAACCTGGGTATTATATTTCGCAACTGGGACCGAGCTTTGATCATTATTTTTTTATGATAAATTGTGTTTTTTTGAAAATTTAACTTATATATAGTAGATAGTAAATAATAAAATGAGTACGAATTTTTTAATTCCTAAAAACACCTTTGAACCATGGATAAAACAACCTTTTATACGAATTAAACCTTTCATCGTCCCAAACCCCACGCATACTAAATTTTATGAAAATCGTTGCAGCCGTTTTCGAGATTGACGTTACATATGTGTAAAAATTGCTCGTTTAAAGATTAGTCTTAATTACACTTGGCAATGCACTAGTTGACGCCTTGTTAAACGTAAAAATATCCTTATTCCATTAGCTGTGGCCAGTTCAAATACTACCCAGGATGGATTGAATCAAATTATTTTAAATCGACCTTACTTGAGTATTGTAGTTATTTTTATCATTTAACAGCGACTGACCACATTGCGTATATCGTGTCCATCTGTTATTAAAACACAGTGTATATGATAATTATTTAATGTACAGAAGAACATGTTGCGGACAAATTTTGATAGGTAATCTTGCAGGAACACTTTCTCCTATTCTTATTTATTCACACAAATTGTAATTTGAATAATCTTTGCGTACGAAATCGAATTTTAAAATTAATACACATTATTATATTCGCTTTTTTAATAACAGATTGCTTGCGAATATGGTGGGATGCAATGTCTAACAGTACCATCGACTGTGGACCGAACAGCTCACCGCTGGGCCGACGAACTCATCCAACGCGTCACTTCAGAGAAGGAACAGCTAGCCAGGACATGTCCCGCCTAAACGATATCAGCCAAAACTGGGATCCAAACCTATAGGTAAATGTTTCATGTACTCGTTAGATACTTGTTATATTGTAATTCTCGATATCTTCATTCAAGGGTTCTGAATACATGTAAACGTCAATAGTTACAGATTGATATTTTAATGTACAATATATTACATACAGTAGACGTTAGGGCGAAAGATTTATTATAGATAATTAGGGCTTGATTTTCTAAACATTTAGAATGTAAAAAATTTCATAGTTAAAGGATAATAAATTGCTGTCAACTGATGTCATTTATTTTTTTATCATTTATAATCATTCGTGTAATTGTGTTTGAATATTATTACTTATATGTGTTTTATTTTAAAAATATAAATAATTATTATTACTATCGCTATATATAAATTAGACTAATGTGACACGCGACTTTATGGCCAAAATTAGAGAAATAAAAAATAAAGCAAAATGCTCATTTGGCTAATTACAAATTTGATTCAATTATATAAGGGAGGTGCATCAATAAACCTCACGGTATTTTTCAGTTCTTTATAACTTGCATGAAATAAAAACAAGGATTGCAAATGCATTCGGGAATTTTCACTTGAATGAGTGCGAGATACGTTTGTTAATGTATGTATTTAAAGTAATTCGAATGAAATTATAAAACCCGTTATAACATGTATTTATGCACTTTCCTTATTGATGGCAATCGACTGAGCGAAATATTTTTTTTTCTCATTTTATGCAAAAATCTACACCAAATTTCTTGTATGTATGTATCAATACGTTGTGTATTTCCTTTTACGGGAAAACGAGAAGCGACAGTACAGTAAAGGTTTATTTGTTTCTTTTCGCACATTTTTAGAAAATATTTTTGTTAATCTGTTGGGAAATATTCAGTTGTTATGTCTTGTGTTAGTCTCTCTGATATCTAAATAGCGTGATATGAATTTTATTTAACTATGTTGTGCAAAGTTAAACGAAACTATGGAAGAGAGTAATTCATAATAAAAAATAGTTCAGACATATTAAGAAAATTTTCAATAGCATAAAGAAATAATTATTTAAATCACATAAAAATAAAACACATTTCTTAAAAAATGAATTCAAAAATTTAAATTCATGATAAGCTTGCAATATACAGTTTTTTTTAGATTTGGAAAATTTCAAAATACTTTAGCAGATATGCATTTTTACATTTGACCTATTAGTAATTCGTGTGAACGAATTTCTAAAAGAAAATTTATTAAATTATTTTATCCTTTAAACGTGACACTGTAAGTAGATTTTCAATTAAAAAAAAAACGGTAAAATATGGTCTCCTCAATAGACAACATGCCCCAAGTACATACCATACCATACTATTAGAGGACCACTGATTTTAATCCCATTCTCGTTAAAACTCATAAATAACATTATTAGTATCATATAGATATTACGACTATTTTGTAATAAATACAATAAAATAAGGTTTAATGAAAATTTTCGTCGTCTGTTGTAATAAAATAGATTGCTCAATAAATTGACATTATCAGTATTATTTTGATTCTATGTCGGTTCAACAATAATATCTAAATTTATTATAAAATATTTCTAAGAATTTTCGAAAAGTGGGGCTGAAAATAGTTTTATGATACATTAATAAAGATAACTGGTTAATATGTCTGTTATGTGTTAATTAAAAAAAATAATCTTGCCGTTACAAAGAAACATAACTGTTTCGAGAATAAAAACAAAATGTCATAATCGTTTTAAAAGTTTTTGTTGAATCGATGTTGTAATAGCTAAAAATACTATATATTAAAGTAAAAAATAAAGCAAATTATATAAATATATACAGGCCAAATAATTTGTTTCGACAATACGGCCTCTGATGATAATAAGTAAATGTTAAAAGTAGCCTTTACATAAATGTCGTATAAATCATAATCTTTTGTATATAAACTGTCTTTATGTTATAAATTGTAAATAACATAACTTTAATATTATAGAATATATTTAGAAATTGCAGTTCGTCTAAATATTCTATATGTCTATTTTAAGTGAAATAATTTTTGTATTATTTTAAAAATGAGGTTTATCACTTTTTAAATTCATAGCGTTGGTAAAATAAACGGTATTATATTTTGCTATCATTGATGTCTAAGTTTTAATCTTTTTAAGACTGGCCGCATATGTCTCGCTCTGTCCAAATCCATGAATAATATATGATTTTCTTACTACGTATTCTGTGTATTGGAAATGTTCCTAAATTTTCGGTTCGGAAATAATTCTACGTTCATTTCGTCACTATAGTCTCAGTCAATTGGTTATTCCGTCAAGTTTGAAATCAGTCTTTTCAAACTTGACGGAATAACCAATTTGAATCACGGATTCGGGATTCTTTTTAGAAACTGTGTGCGGCTAATCTAAAGCCATGTTCAGACTGCGCGTTCTTGAATACACGCTCATTGAAATGCACGTACTTGCAGCGTATATAGTCAAACCGTGCAAAAGTGGCGTTTAGAGTGCTTAGTGCGAGTCTTAATTACTCGATTACGGTAAAGTAAACACATATTTGTATAATCTGCGCAATCTCGTATTAACAAGGTGGTACAAATTAGCGAATATAGCGAGTGAAAGTGATTAATTAATTGAAATAAAAGCGCGTATGATTGGATTGGATCCTCATAATTTCTGATTGCGAGCGACAATATAATACAATAGTTAACGTTAGTAACTTTTACTCAAAACTTCATCGAGTGTTTATTGTAAAACTCGCACTAATCTCGTCGCCGTAAATATAAGTTTGTTAAATGTCATAAGCTTGTTCAACACTATACACTATAGTACCCGAGAACGTGCAGTTCGTACGTGGCTTAAGATTTCGAAGGCGTTTTCTGCATAAACAGAACGGAACTCTTCTTAAAAAGATATTTTTGTTTATTTACATTTTATTATAAGGTACACATTTTTACATTTTTAATTTTGGAATATTTTATTTACGATTTGTAATAATTAAAGTACAGCTGTGTCAATGTTAATATGTAATTTTAATAATTTTTTTATGTAGCGTTCGTCATGCGATATTGTAAATGTATTTTAATAATAAATTGTACATATCTTTAATGTAAACTTCGCTTGTTTTATACATGAGTAATAAATTTATTGTTCTATTTTTAAATCTCATTGTAGGAATTAATTTGTTTTTCATTTTCTCACCAATGTGTTTTTGTTTTATTTTTTATTATTATTTTATGAATAGGTGTCAGTACAATTTAAAATGTTTATCCCTTAGACTAAAATGGGTGTATAGTATAAGTGTTTACCAAATCCGAGACATGTTATATTCTCGGCAAGCGTTACCAACAATTTATATAAGATTGTTGGAATATCAAGAGCATTTTTTATCTTTACTTTTTTTTACAAAATTAATTTTCAATTACGTTTTCAAATGTGTTGTTCATTCGATATTCGTGTTCCTTGCCTTTGTCTAATACGCTTAATTTATGTCTTTTGATATTATACGAATCCACCCTTACGTAAGGTGTTCGTATTCTACGAGCATTATTTTTAATGATGGGCTCTTAAGAGCTACTAAATCTAACTGCACATAAAAATAGTACAATTTGTTTTGTTTCTTAATTTATTCGTTATATAAAAAATAACATATTATATATACCATATCTGTTAATACATAATGTATATATAATGATATTATTTTTTAAATGTATTCGATGAGTTAATTCGTGATCACAATACACTAAATTTTTTGATAAGGTAATCAAGGAATGATATACGTTACATATGTCAACATTTTCATATAATTAAAAACGATTTCTTATGAATGCCATTTTGTTAAAATAATTTCATTTTTTTCGTTTTAAGCCAAATTGATATAATGGTATTATCCAGTGATTAATATTTGTTGTGATTGTTAGTATTAACACATATCTTATCATGAACAATTGTCGTGATGTATGTATGTAATATTGTGCATGTATTCATGTATATACAGATTGAAATATGTTAACGTTTGGTAAAAAATATTGTATTAAATCACTGAGATAGGCATTTCCAATTAAAAGTATCGATTATTTTATAACGTTCAATTGAATAATTTTGGAGCAATAATCTTAATAAACGATATCCTGAATTAAGTCTTACTGTTATTATAATAATAAAATAATTAACATTATTCATTAAAATGAACACATTTGTAATTTTATTTTGATATATATTTTTTTAAATATTTCCGTCATACAGCTACGTTTTAGTCCTAGTGAAAATCTAAATCGTTCGATACACAAGCTATAAGATTTAGAAATTGTAATGAGACACTAATGGCATAAAGTTTTTTGAAAATATTTAGCTATTAATAAAATTTATTATATTATTATATTATACGCTTCATTGTAACACTACGTGTTAATGTAATGCCGTTAGTGTCTCAAAGGAGTTCAAATACTGTTTAGTGGCAAAAGTATTTTGTGTCTATATTTTATCTGTGATGTCTATTTTAGAGAAAAGAACGTTGCATTTGTTTCCAAAGATGGATGATTCTTAGTGGAATGTTAATATGGTCTTTTGTAAAATAAAATATATTGACTTTAATATGGTTGTTTTATTATATGACTTTTTTATCGGAAAATAGAATGTAACAATGGGTTTTTATGTATGAGGCAGTAACTCCACATTTTATGACTTAACTTCGAATGTACCCAAAGTAAAGCTAGTCCGTTTACAGAATAAATAATAATTGACTAAAATTGAAAATTTTAAACAACCCCCGACAGTTGTATTCATTGAGATCATTTTATCGAGCACCAACATGACTCTGCTTAACGTTGATGAGGAGTTGTGTATCGTGTTGATCCTGGCTGCATCAGACCAAGAATTTCATAATTTTGCATGCATAGGTGTTTAAAATTTTAGATCACACATACGTTTAAAAGTAAATCAAATACTTATTGTGGATCTAAGATTCCTACTGCAGCTAAGAAGAAGAGCTCATGATCTTGAAATGGCTGGACCGATTTTAGTAGAAAGTGTCTAAGAACCATTACTAGAAAATCCTTTTTCAAATAAAAAAAACCGCATCCAAATCGGTTCATGGTTTAAGGAGCTATGGTGCCACAGACATATGTATAGCGGTCAAACTTATAGAGGGGTACCTCTTTTTATTTTATATAAATCGGTCCAGATAGCTCGTATAAAGACGGGATTTGTTATATATAACTATAGTATGATTAAGTTTCTGTGAAGACAAAAGTTTAATAGAATCAAAAGAAAAATTTTTATTCTATAGATATTAATAAACATAAAGTTAGGGAAACATAAGACGAGAATTACATTTATAAGTTTCACCCTTGTAATTGAAATAAAACATCTCGTAGTCTGGTAGCAGTTACCTAACGAGGTAAGGTATCATAACAATAGCTAAAGTCAAAAGTAAGGCACAAACAGTCAAATCTTTTAGTAATGCAATGATAATCAACTTATATAAATCTTTCTGAAAGTCTAGGAGCAAAACGTATCAGTGTAATTCTCGCCTTATGTCATATACGTAATAACGCATTGCGCGCTACGTCCGTTTTGCGCAACACGAACTGACAGTGACGTAAAAATACAGAAAAACTCTGAATGATGAATCAATAGAATAGAATAATAGAAGCTTTGGCGATAAAAATAAAAGTTATAGTTGTATTAAAACATTCTTGAAAGAAAAGTAATGTTTAAAAAATCAAACTACTACTATATAAAACTTTTTGTAGAAAACAGGTAACAAACTCATCACGAGCGCCATCTATGATATCAGTTTCGCTTTACATAGTGATATAAAGCCTTTGAAAGTAAGGAATCTGCGGTACATTCAAGTCATCTATTAATAATAGATGACTCTACAGCTGAATTTACAATGAGAGCAGAAAAACACATTAAACAGCAGGCAAATTACGCAGAGCTATCGCAATCACAACCCGATATATTTTAATAGTTTATTTCTTTTATTTTAGTACATATACTGTTGGTTCCGCAGGCAGGTACATAATCGGACGATGATAAGCAATACCATATCAAGCCACATTGACTTCATTTTGAGAAAATGGCGTCTAAAGATGTTTAATCTATAGCAGATGAGTATACTCAAAGATTTATCGGATAATAAGTTTTTCTAATACATGAGATTATTGTATCAATTGCAAAATATGGAACACACTTGAAATTCGAAACTTAAATTACGAAACTTTTTACCAGAATTCATCAATATTTCCGAATTTAACTTTTTCTGGGTTGTCATATTATTGCTTATCAGCATCCATATAACAAAGGAATCAGAAATTTTTCCAGTATTACCTCTTATACGCTACAGTAAGAGTACTCGCCAACTGACAAAGCAACTCTTGTATTGTACACTGAGGATACCACACTTACATTTATTTCTTATAATCTACTCCATTTATTTCTATAACAAGAAGTGACAAAATAAGCTTTTTTTTAAATTATCCGGCTCAATTCCCGAGCTGTGAAGAGTTTTTCTCTAAATCTTTAAATGCAGTGTTCCTTATCATCAACATATTTCTCTAACCGAGGTTAATAGACATATTAGTTAAGTAATACAAGTAACATAGTTTAAGGTTCAGATTACTGCCTACTGACCCATCTGAAAGAATCATTTGCATATATTATAATCGGTATTAAATGTCGCTACATATTTTATTCGAGAATCGCTTCTTATTTGAAGTCAGTTAATAATTAACAGATTATTTAGCCCCGCCAATAAGTAAATTAAGCTTCGTATTTCGTAATAATATGTCTTGGCTGAATACTAGGGTATGAAGGATAAATATTTCAGTGTCATTAATTTTGTGGGCATAAGCATTTATTCTTAAATAAAATGATATCGCAATTTTGCTGCTTTTTGTTCTTTATTGAGTATAAGTTATTAAATTGATAATTTTTACGGTGACCGGGCTTGAATCTGCGGTCTACGTTTAAGAACCATTTATCATTTACCTGAAACCCAAATAGCATAATAATACGATTTTATTATAAAGGGGGTTGTTAATTATTTTCATTCGAGGACTGTTTTTAGAAAATATTATGATTGACGCGGTCTATTGCTCATTCGACTCCTCCGCGCCTTTACATTTTCACGTATATTTACTTTGTTAAAAAGAAATAATAAACTTAAATATCTAAATACTATTTAAAGTTTAGAGTATCGATGATGCATGCTATTGTCCTCAAATTATGAAGATGTTTACCGATTCAAATTACAAAAGTTACTCCATACTAATACTATTAAGAGGAAACATTTATTTGTTCATTTTTAAGAGAAAATCTCTGATCTAATCTGATTATTTTTTTTTGTATTAATTTACCATTTATTGAGAAAGGTTATAGGCTAAATTACATCACAGAACCATATACGCGAGTAAACCACGAAAGGCAGTTAGCTAGTTTTTAATAGAAGTAAAATCTAGAAAGATCTAAACTAAGTTTCTGTAAGATGTCCGGCTATTTAATGTCACAGAAAGTTACGGACCGTGGTTCACCATTTAACGACGCCTGTTATAAAATTTAATTTTATAACAAATAGAAGCAGATAACAGCCTAAAAGTTCGCCAACAAGAAGCAGAATACAATCGTAATAATTAACTGTTAAATTTTCGTACTCTTAATTAGCTTACCCAAGTAGTCCAAATCACGCCATCGCTTTAAACACTGTTTTACGTAATTTATGTTGGTAGTCATATATTTCAGTAGTGTCACAAATCATATTATGATAACGGCCGGAGTGGTCATGCGGCGACCCGGGAATGACTAATGTTCACAATTAACTCGGAAATCGGGTCGGAACTCGGGCCCTTTCTGTTTACTTTTTCGCCAGCTTGGATTATACATAAATATTTGCGGGCCGGTGTCAACGATGTGTGTTATTTATTTGTTTAGGGATATATAAATAAACTTTATATTATGTATTATATAAAAAATCAATACTTGGTATTTACTTAATACGTTGTCTTGTTAAAGAATTTTCAAAAAATATCCAGGAGGAAATATTTTGTTTTGGCTTTTTGTCATCGTAGTACTTTTTAGTTTTTTTAACACCTGCCACAAAAAGAGAAATGTTATAAGTTTGACGTGTGTATCTGTGTGTCTGTCTGTGGCATCGCAGATCTCTAACGAATGGAATAATTTTGAAATTGTTTTTTTTTTTAGAAAACTGTTATATTCGAAATGGTTATTAGCTATAATTTGCGAAGTTCATTTCAGACATTTCAAGATCATCAACACATTTTTAGTCGTTGAACTTCTACTAGTCCATCGACTCAAAATCATCTTTACTGTTCAAAATATCAAAAATGACATAGTTGCGAAACCTTGAACTGAAGTTGCATCATCTGAAATCAGCAGGATATACAATTCTACACCAACTTACAACATAAGTATTGTATGGGGCTAGTTAAAATGGTCCCAATTATGTTAAAAGTAATTCCTATATACCTCTCAACTTAACCAAACTTACTCTGACACATTTCTAAAGTCCAAAAGTCAAGTATTAAGTAAAAGGATAAAAGAGTGAAGTAACAAGCTTAAGAGAGCTTTTAAAATCCTCTGCACTTTTTATAGTTTAATGTCATTTGGGCGAGGTTCTTCAACGCTAAACTATAGCATAAAACTTTAAAGATATTTAAGGTTGTATTACTTATTTTGAATGATATAAATTTTAAAAATATTTAAAAGTATTGAATTAGGTCTCATGAAACCTCTTTGAAAGCGTAAACGTTGTTTTGCACTGAAATAATTCAGATGTCTTAAAATATCAAATACTTTACCATAAATTGTAAACCTTAAGGAAGTTTATTTTACGGTATTAAGGCCCAAGAAACCACAACAAGACCAAAACAAAGATGAAAACGAAACGAGAAGAGAAATTAGATTCCTTACGTAGACTGCGATTTTCCCTTTCTGTTCGTTTAATCGCAGTAATAATATAAATGTTTTTGACGAAAATATACAGACTATTTTTAATAATATCTTTGAGCAATGTTCTTCTGGTTCTTGGAACGTTAAAATATAATAACGTTCGCTTTGGATATTGTGCTTGAGTTCGGAATAAATTATTTTATAAGTTATCGTTTCAAAGTTTCATACTATCGTGGATTACAATCATATTAATAAATGTACTGTCATGTAGACATTATGTACATTGGACATCAATATTGATATATGCACTCATATACTGAAATTATAACATATTATATATGAATTTATTTCTACACATTAAATAAATCACAATATTTACAGTAAAACATATATCCTAGCAATAAATATAATTTTAGTATACATCGATATTAAAAACGCAATATAATAACACTTATCGTGTTGTGATTAATTTCGTTATTACAATACATTTCGATCGTTGTTTATCCGTGTTTAATTAGTTTGTTGACGTTTGTATTTATTGCTTAATTACATAACTCGTGTAGGTATGTTTGTACTAGACATACAAATGGCTGGAAAACAACACTGTGATTAATATTGAGGCCTTTTCACGGATGAATACAGTTCGAGTTTCGATGTTAAAATACGAACATAACGAATATTGAGAAGTGATAACAATATATTATAGGTGATAGTAAAAATTTATCGTTTATTACGAAATATTGTTCATAAAATTAAATAGCCTATGTATCGAATGACTAAAAATATGTACGAATGCTTTTTTAGGGTTCCGTAGTACAACTGTCTGTCTGTCTGTCAGTCTGTCTGTCTGTCTGTCTGCGGCTTTGCTCCGAAACCCTTAATACCAGAAAGCTGTAATTCGGTATGAGTATACATATGAATTACGCCGAGAAAATGTTATAGGTGTGGGAAAACCATTTTTCCGAACGACGAACTGTTTCCGAAATATTAAGCATTGACGTGTCAATTTTTCTTAGAGTCAAGTGTCCCCCCCCCCCTCTATCCACTAAACTGCTGCGTCTAAAAATATGAAAAAATTCACGATAGTGGTACATATAATGAATTTAAAAGAAAAATTATCACGGCTATGTGGGTTGTTATGGTTATCGAGTTATAGATGATCTAAGTAAAAATAAATATTTCACTTTTTAAAGCATCACATTATGTAAATAGTAATAATTTTAAATTAATATATGAATTTAAATGAATAAATAAATAAATATTTAATAAGTTTAAATTAAAATAAAATATAAAGTAAGGTATAAAACAATGTCTCAATAAAACATGTCGCGAGTGAATCTGAATCGCGCTTATGAAGTTTTCAACCAAATCTCCAAGATTTTATAGGCGCTAATCAGGAAGGAAAATTATCGGCGCTAAGTATATTTTACAAGTGTTAGAATAATAAATAATCGACGAACATATAAAGATCAAAATCGTTAGTATAATTCAAATTCAAACATTCATTTTACATTTAAAATATTTTAGTCTCGAAATATAAAGAGAAATTAAAAATAATTTTATATATATATAATAAAAGGTTTAAAACTGTAAGTACGTATATTGTATAAACTGACTTAAAAAAGGAAATTCCCAGTTCGTCGTAAACTTTTTTACGAAAATAAGTACTCGAAGATTGCTTGACCAATCTTGACAATTCTGACAACTACGGAACCCTACATTGTGCGTGGCCCGACACGCACTTCGCTGATTTATTATTAAAAGATGGATGTTGACTTATAGTTTATTATTATACATTTTAAACTATCGTGACTTATATAATTCATATTTAATATAACGGGTCTTATCGCGATAACTAATGGTAGTAATACCTTTTTTATTGCCCAACGTTTCTACGAAGTTGCATTCGTCGTGGTCACGAGCTGAAAAGGTATTAGTACCATTACTTATCGCGATATATTAAACACGCGTTATATTAAAAATGAATATATTACTTGTTTAAGAATATGAAAAGTAAAATTCTATACGTTATTATATTCTAATTTGGTAGCGCTTAGCTGTAGTCTACTGACTATAACTTGGAACAGTGCCGTACTACAATCATAAAGAAAATCGACGTAAATTAGCTACAATTCTGTTTCGTAGAATGCGGTGAGTGAGAGAACCTGATATTTCATTATTTCCCTTTCGTTATATTCTTATCCCCCTTTCCTTATTAAGCTGGCAACATGACAACAATTCTCGTGGTTCGAATATTTATACGCGGCGTTGATTACTTAACGTCAGGTGAACTGCCTGCTCGAATCTTTGCTATTGTCATAAAAGAAAAACATTTTGTTTTATAATATGCGCTAATGGGTCTAACTTTAGGCCAAAAATAGTAAATCGCGAGGAAACCCGCATGCATTGGCAGAAAATTGGAGGCATTTTTTTTCTTAGAATATGGCGTGTATCCGCGCTAGTACATGTACGTGTATGTAGTATATGTACGTCTCGTATATAGTATGTTAGTGCGCGGGGGTTTCAGGGACGATAAATCGATCTAGCTACGTTTTATATGTAGAAAGCATTGTTTTATTAATTTTAATTTTTTTAATTCTGTGAAAATTCATACATTTTTTTATCTACTACTAAATCTAATTACAATTTCCAAAAACATTATTATAAAAAAAAAATACCGAGCAAAGGTCGGTCATACACGTGTTAAGGAAATAAAATAATATCGTACATAAAGTCTGAACTACCACTTGTTGTTTAACATTTAAATATTTTTTCACTTTTTAATTACTGTGTAGGTACCATATTCAGCTTTGAAATTAGCGAGATTCAAACATATTTGATATCTTCAAAACCACTATGTTAATAAACAAACACCAACTGGATAATATTAAAGCATATTTATTAGTATAATAAGCAGTTTAAATATTTACTTTCATTAGTAAACTTGAATCTTATTTATTTATTAAAATTATTGTAAAGATTTGATATGACGTAATTTTTACCTAATGAATTATCTATTTCAAAAAACTTACTACTTATTTATAAAAAAAAATCTATATCTATAGTTATACAAATAAATAAAATGGAAGTGCCTGTTTGTAATTTCAATTTAACAGCTTTTAATTAAACGCATATGAAAGTAAATGCAGTACTAGCAACGAAAATAAATTTTTTAATTTTTTTTTCTTTTTGTTTTAGTAATTTCTGAAACGGCTCGACCGATTTTGACAGTATGTATATATCATCTATGGCTAGTAGACAGGTGAAGTATAAAGTGACCACAAAAATTTGCAGAATCAGAGGAGTCACAAATGTGCTGCCAGCTAAAAAAAGAATGAAGGATAAATGGGAGTAGGAAGTAAGGAAAGCAATGGGTGAGGCTTCAGGCTTTCTTACTCGCTATAAGAAAAGCAGCTACATTAGTTACTTCACGCTGATATTTTGTAAGAGAAATACTTTGGACAACCTATATACGAGCTGTAGTCATTAGGCTAATACCCTAACTGGTTTAGGTTCTTTCTGGAGTGGAAACTTTTGGTCCTTGGGGCCCAAACGCTCGTTTTCTTTTTAAAGACCTCTCAAAGAGACTTTGGGAGTCAACTGGAGACCCAAGAGCTGGCAGCTACCTCAGTCAAAGGATCAGCTTGGCCATTCAACGGGGTAATGCTTAGATGAGGTCTACAATGTTTTAATGTAAAAAATAATCCTTTTTTTATTTTTTGTATTAATTTATTTTTGTTTATTGAAATGTTATATTCTGTACGTATATTTTGTAAAAGGTGATAAAATAAAATATATAAAAATAATTCTGAAAAATATAAAAAAAATCTAATAAACTTACAATTTTAACAAATTCACTGTTTGTAAAATTAGTAGGTCTTGTTTACCCGACACGCTTTAGATATTTAATTACATCAAGGGTACTTGTATCTTTAGGGCGTTTTTGTTATATCTTTAATTAAAACTCTTCAGGCGTGGGTTAACGTAATTATGACGGTTTATTATTTTAAATTAAATGACACAACTTCTATTTAGACTTATTTCCGTTATAATATATTTTATTCCTCCAAACCTTATAGCGGAGATGGGTCGTGGGATAAAACACGTGGATGAACCAAAGCTTACCCTGGCATTATTATTGTTATTATTTATTGAAACAGATTTTAGGATTTCTTTTATGAAACATATTTAAGCCAATTTAAAACAAACATACATAATTATATAAAATACAGTGTAAACAATCCTCTTAATAGTGTATTTGTAACATTAAATATCTCTCTCAATTATGAAATTAACGCAATCAAATATTGGAGGTAAATATAATGTTAAAGGAGAAGAACACTTTTTAGCTCTGCTGTCAGACTTTCATAAAGATTTACATAAGTTCTCATTGTTTTACACCTGAGAGAATTTACTGTCAGTGCCGTTTTGACAGCCACAGCTTTCGGTTACCTAAGTGACAAAGTTGTTTATTAATTACGAGAGTAAAACCTATGAGGGTAATGTTCGCTCGAGGCGAGAGGTTTTGGTTGCTTTTACGCTTACAAGAGCTTATTGGTGACTTATTTATTAAAACTCATAGCTTACGTAAAACACCTAGGTAACTGTTACCAACTGTGTAAGAATTTGGCCCAAAAATGTACATATATACTTTCAAATGGAATGGAAAGTGGAATTCAATGCATGCTGGGTGACTACTAATTAATAATAATAATAATTTTTAGGCAATTGTTTTTATAGTAACTTTATTTAATAAGTTTATTCTTTTTCTGTTTAGAATAGCGTTATTTAAGTTTTATATTAAAAGAACGGTAAATTACTCTTAACTTCAGGTTACATTGGCAGATATATAGTAAGGTTTATTGATATCGTAAGCAAATTTTTAGTATTAAAATATAAAATAATATACAGAAAAGTATATATTAGTCAAACAAATTACTCAACTGTTTCTCGTTCACATAAACACGGTCTGTAGTTGCTAAACAACTCTGTAAAATATTAGAGCAATTTGACAACGCGACCCGTTTCAGTCAAACGCTCAACAACGCGGAACGAGTGAAATGTTGCCAATAAAAAAAAGGTCGGACGCGTATCGGAGTGGTTACCGATATCTCACGGCACCTGTCGTGTACAGCCCGTTTTTCAGGTGAACACAGCATCTGTTCGCCACTCATATAATCCCACAGTTTAATATAGACAATCTAGATGACATAACATAAGTACTTAACTAAATATGGATGCTGATAAGCAATAATGTGTCAACCCACAAAAAGTCGAATTTAGAGATATTGATGTATTCTGATAATGCACTTCGTATTTAACATTATACAAAAAAGTCATTTAAACTAAATAAGTACGGAAAAAAGTTTTTTAACAAATGCTTAGAATATTGAAGTAAGTTCCATATTTTGGATTGTGCAATAATTTCATATATTTGAAAAACATATTATTAGATAAAAATCTTTACTAGTCTATCTGCTATTAATTAATAATACTTTTTGTCAAAATAGAAAAGAAAAGATGGATATATGTTTTAGTCATTTAATTAGTGTTATCAGTTATCAACTAAAAAAATACATTGTAGGATACTATTATATTACTAGTAACATAATTGGATACAGGTCAATTTAATTAAGACGTGTTAAAATACTATATGTATTTATGTTACCGTGAAACACAAAAGTTATAAAATGATTATGATTAAACTTTATGTTTAATGCCCTAGACGTCTGTGTTATTGAGCGTGTATAATTATCGCGATAAGCCTATTAGGAACGCAAAGCTGTTTCCACGCGGACGAAGTTGGATGAAATATGGCAATAGTTAAACAGTTTATACAACTTTTTTATAACAACATTACTTAAATTAAGAATTTAATTTAATTAATTCTATGATTTTGGTATTTGATTTTGTACCATAGAAGTTTACTTTTTCTGAAAACTTTATAGTATAACACATGATAGGATGTCTTAAGGAACATTTTTTTTTTTATTTAATAATTCCTATTTTTGTGTAAATTTACGTTTCTATGTCTCGCTTAGAGAATGCTTTTTTATTCAATAAGTTTATTTTAGAATTATTCAAACTAACTTTAAGAAATTATTGCGGTATTTATAGCTTAAAATACTATAAATATATAAGTTTAATATAATTAAGTCAATAGATACAATAATGCAAAAAATATTACATTGTTTAAATAAAAGTACTTGTAATCTTATCGAAACATAATATGCAGAGCACTTTAAACTATTGTCATCGCTACATACTGCATTCGGATAGTTGATATCTGATTTTTGTACTAAAACGCTTAAGTTCATCATAATTGGACGCTGATAAGCAATACTGTGTAAGCCACGGACTTCATTTCGAGAAAATGGTGTCTTAAGATGTCAAGCCTATTCCTAACAAATTTGTTTGAAAATATCGCATATATATTTTATTGCATCTACTCTTTCCTATTTTAATAAAATGTGCAATGAATTAAAAGCAGATTGGTACAATGAAAAGTTTTATCGCATAATAAGTTTTTTCAAATATATTATATAGATTATTGCAGCACACTTCAATATTCGAAACATTAAATGAAAAAACTTTTTTCTTTTACATACATATTATAATTTAGATGACTTGATTTTTTGACGTACTATCAAATACATCAATATCTCCGAATTTGACATTTTGTGTATCCAAGTATCCCATGTTCTTAGCGTAACTATGTAAGACAATCTCAAAATGTTTGCTATAAAGTAGAATGGTATAACACTATAGAAGATTTAGGGCTTATAGTACACGATGGCGTCTATGCGGGTGGTCGTAATTACCAGTGGTAGCGCAATGGGGTGCGACATCAGTAATTGGTCGGCCGGAGTCGGCGGGACAGCGACACTCGCTTGATAAATGGAGCGGCGGGAAATTCACAGCGGAAAAAGGCTTTAGACATTCTGTAAATTAAAACTGTAGCGAAACTGATCTCGTTATCCGGCTAGTTACATTTCGGAATCCTGTTCTGCTGTATGATTGCAACTGTTGTTTATTTTCGTGGAGCTTGTTTTGGTTTAGAACATTTTTAATTTGTTTTATAGTTGTAAATGTTTATGGGTTTGTTGTTTCTGTTATAAATAAGAATATACGAGTATTTCTGTAATGTGTGATGGCGACTTTCGTTTTTTGTAGATCTTTTTTGAATAGCTTGTTTTAATTGGATGAGCGTTTTTTTAGGAGTTACTTTCTAGTTTTAAATGTTGATGCCATCAAAAACTTAACGTGTAAAAAACGCCTAAGTCTCGCAATTCAGTATATATTCTACCGTAAAAATTTGTGAGATCCACGTCATACCGAGTCCTT
Source organism: Hypolimnas misippus (assembly GCA_037950945.1). NCBI lineage: Eukaryota > Metazoa > Arthropoda > Insecta > Lepidoptera > Nymphalidae > Hypolimnas > Hypolimnas misippus. Next base: position 6,120,304 of record JBBEEQ010000029.1, on the reverse strand, counting down.
ACATAAGGGACTTTTTGTCTTAGGCTATTATGTAATTAGATAACCTGACAACATCTTATAGTGACCAAATCAATATTAAAAATATATTAACTAATATATTGACTTAGCCTGTCACGACTAACGTGATAATTTTTTAAATATATCTTTATTTATTTAATATTTTATTATGGTTAGCTCTCACTGCAATTGAGTATGTTGTGCTATGAAACCTTTTTGTTTTATTATATTATTTAAGTGTTTAATGTGTTGTTTTTTTAAAAAGTAAAGGGGTTGACGTCTGCATGTCTAAGGAGAGACGTTGATGTTGATCTTTAATTTATCGGATTTTAATTAATATAACTTGCTGTTTGTTGTATGTAAATGGCTGCATGCTCATGTTGTGCAGAAACTGACTGCCGTTTCGCTGCATGAATAGCCGTCGAGTTACTAACAAGAACGACACAGGAGCCTTACTGCGTAGACTTGGTGAGAGGACTCTGTGACAAGATTCTACGGATCCGGCCCTGACATCTGATTTCTGGATAAGCTACAGAAATTTGACTTTTTGTGAATAAATATTTTGTTACGTATTTCCGTGTAGTTTGGAATTCATGCTCAACGTAACAAATGGCGCCCACTATGGAGGTTTAGAATCTGATCTAATTGTTTGTAATTTCAACTGTTGAGTCTTCTCAAACATCTTAATTTAAGGAATTGTTATAACTTACGCAAATATTTTTATGTGAATAGTTGATTATCTAATTATTCTTTTTATTTTTGTTTTCTATAGTTGATTAGCATTAAGTTTATTGTTAATTTTACATTAGTTTTAATTTAATTCGTTTTAATGATTGTATTAATTTTTTTATTTTATTTGTGTTTGTTACATTTTGTGCTGATTCTACTTCTGCGCTAAAATACCTGCACGTGCACAACCTACTCAATTCAGGTAATTTTTTATTTTATTTAAATTAATAGACATTAATCCACAACATGGATCATAAAATTAAGTTTCTTTCTCTACAAAAGACCGAACTAGAGTATGAGGTAGGTATCCGTGGTGATACACCCGCTGACAATGTTATAGATTTGCGAAAACAAATTACTAAACTTAGTCGGGGTTTTGCATCGGAGGATATACTAGAGTCGCACCTTGATACACTAGTAGATTTGAAAGGTGCTAAGGATTGCTTAATTAAAATTAAACAATTTATAACTACTTTAAAATTAAAATTTGATAAAAACCTTTGTCTTCGTACTGATAATCTTCTTAATCATATTTATCACCGTTTGGCAAGAATCTCACCAGACACTGCTGACGAATTAACTTTATTTGAGGATTTAAAAGCTGACTATCAGTTGCTAACTAGGGAACTTATTAAATTTACTCCTAAACAAAATATTGCTTTACCACCTGATAATTTTTCTAACAATAGTAGTGAAGATTTGCATTCTCCTACTATTGCAGTTACTTGCGATCGCGGTATTAGTACTGATTTATATAAATTAAAGTACGATGGTAAATCTTGCGTTCGAGCGTTCATACAAAAAGTAGATGAATTTATACAAGCTCGTAATATTTCTGCCGATAAAGTGTTGTCATTTGCAACAGAGATTTTTACTGAAAATGCTTTGCATTGGTACCGTAGCATTAGGAACTCTGTCAATTGTTGGAATGATGTAGTAGATTTATTAAAACAGGATTTCGGTCGATTTGATTACGATTATCGTTTAATGTCTGAAATCCGGTTACGTACACAAGGGGAGAGCGAAAACATTACTGTGTATTTATCTATTATGCACGGTATGTTTTCTCGTTTATCTTGCACTGTTTCCGAAGATGAAAAGCTTGAAATACTACTTCATAACATAAGACCGTGTTACGCTAGTACTTTAGCTAGTTGTCCGGAAATTAAATCTATTGACGCTTTAAAAGGTCAATGTAGGAATTTTGAAATATTTCAATCTAGACTTTTACAATTTCGTGAACCACCTAAAGTTACTTCAGATACGTTAGCTCCTGAATTTGCTTATAACAGACCTTGCACATCACAAAATAGGACTTTTAATAATTCGATGTATAAATCTAATGCTAACTTTAATTGCAAACCTACGCAACAAAAACAGAATTGTACATATACTAAAACTAATAACAATTATACTTTTCCTATTGACGAAGCCGTGGATACACCAGTTAATGCACTCAATAGTAGTGACGTAAATTCAAAGTATTGTCCCCGTTGCCGCACTCATGACCATTGGTTGAAACAGTGTAAGCAACCAAAATTTTTAATTTGCTTTAAATGTGGAAAGAGAGACGTAACTTATCCCACTTGTCCTGTTTGTGTGAAACCACCTAATTATCCGAATCAAAAACTTTCAAAAAACTAAAGAGCTGGGATTGTAGCCACCATCCGTACTTTAATCAATCTGAATGGAATAATTGGCTTTCGTTTATTACAACCTTTGCTCAAACTTATAAAATAGCTACAATCCTGCAATCTAAACCAAGTAACGATCCTCGGCCTTATATTAAGATTAATATCAGTAATTGTGCTGGTCTATCATTATTCGGACTTCTAGACTCGGGCTCAGTTATTACTATTTTAGGTAATAATTCTCACCTTGTATTTATGAAATATGGTTATTTCATCAATACGGATGAGACTACAACGGTCACTACTGCCGGAGGACAGAAAATTAATTCTATAGGTGTTATGCACTTGTCTATTATGATCTAAAAAAAACTATATTATGGATAATATGTAAGTCATATTGTGAAAGATTATGTAAAAAAATGTATCTGTCTAAAACGCTCACAACTAAATTAGTACGTAATATTTTGTTTTGTTTTCTCATTAAGTGAAATGTAATTTCTTTTGAGAAATAAATGTCTTTAACCACCCTATTATGTTCAGTAATCAAAGTGCTGTTATAAAAGCTCACGTCATCCCGGATATAGAAGTTTCTTTAATTTTAGGTATTGATTTCCTAAAAACTTTCAATATTTTTCCTATAAACCTATCGGAAGTAACGTTTTTATCTAGTAATATTCCTAAAATTATGGGAATATTAAGTTGTAATTTTATACAATGCTATGATAATCTTACTGAAACTCAAAAGGTATTCGCTGATAAATTAGTCGATGAATTTAAAGATATATCTTTTGAAGTCAAGGGTCTTGGCAGAACTCATCTTATTACGCACAAAATTGATACTGGTGAATCGACACCAATTAAACAAAGATACTACAGAATGTCTCCTGAAAAACAGCGTATTATTACAGAACAGGTTGATGAGATGCTTGCTCTAGATGTTATTGAGCCCTGCGAAAGCCCTTGGTCTTCTCCAGTACTAGTTGTCCAAAAAAAGGACGGGAAACCTCGTTTTTGTCTTGATAGCAGAAAATTAAATTCAATTACTAAAAAAGATGCGTATAGTCTGCCTTATGTGTCACAAATTTTAGATAACCTTAAAGAATGCCATTTTCTATCTAGCCTTGATCTTTCGAAGGCCTTTTGGCAAATTCCTATTCACGAATCGGATCGTGAAAAGACTGCATTTTACGTCCCGGGACGTGGGTCTTTAATGTTTAAGGTAACAGCTTTTGGACTTTCTAATGCTCCAGCTACACAGCAGCGATTAGTGGACCTTCTTTATGGTCCTGAATTTGAACTTAAAGTATTTTGTTACCTAGATGACATTATTGTCGTCAGTAAAACTTTTGAGGAACACGTGGACTTATTGAAACGTGTTCTTGAAAAACTTCGTAATGCAAATCTGACAATAAATTTAAGTAAATGTCAGTTCTTTCGAAATAAACTTCGCTATTTAGGTTACGTTGTAGATGAACAAGGTCTCCGTACCGACCCTGAGAAGGTTGAAGCAATTCTTAACTTTCCAACCCCTTCCACTAAAAAGGAAGTTAAGCGTTTTCTTGGAACGGCCTCTTGGTACAGGCGATTTATTCCAAACTTCAGTACAATTGCTGGTCCTCTAAACAGACTTACTTCTACAAAAAAGACTTCGTCACCTTTTCTATGGACTTCTGAAGCAGATAAAGCCTTTCTTGAACTTAAGTCCCTTTTAGTTAAAGCTCCAATCCTTGCTTGTCCAAATTTCGATTACCCTTTTGATGTTCACACGGATGCTAGTGATTTTGGTGTAGGTGCCATGCTGTCACAGACTATAGACGGAGTAGAACATCCTATAGCTTATATGAGTAGGTCTCTTTCAGGTTCTGAACGCAACTACAGTGTAACTGAAAGAGAGACACTCGCCGTTTTATCAGCACTGGAACATTGGCGCTGTTACTTAGAAAATGGAAAAACATTCTGTGTTTATACAGATCATTCTGCCCTAAAGTGGTTTATTTCTCTCTCAAACCCTTCCGGTCGCCTTGCAAGATGGGGTGTCCGTTTATCCTCATTTAGTTTCGAAATTAAGCATCGTCGCGGTAAAGATAATATTATTCCAGACGCATTGTCTCGTTGTCCCGTAGCTGAAATTTCAACCTTTCCGATTTCTAGACAGACATCTCCATCAGCAGATTCTCAAACTAATACGCCTTGTATTACATCTCCTTCTCCGCCGAATACTAGTGATGAATGGTATTTAAATATTTTCAACGGTTGTTTAAACTCTCCTTCCAGTTTTCCTAATTACCGAGTGGAGTGCGGTTCTCTATTTCGTTACATGAAGAGTAACAACTCATTAATTTCTGAGTTTAGCTGGAAGGAAGTAATACATAAAGAACGTCGTTCAGATATTATTTATTCTAATCATGCTGTGCCTACTGCGGCACATTTCGGTATTTTTAAAACTTATCGTCGTTTACTTTTAAAATACTATTGGCCAGGCATGTACAGTGATGTAGTTAAATATATTTCTGATTGTCAAATATGCCTTGCTTACAAACAACCAACTCATGGTACCCTTGGTAAAATGGGCAGACCTAAACATTGTTCGCGTCCGTTCCAGGTTCTTTCTATTGATTTAATTGGACCCCTATCGACTAGTCGAAAGCAACATAATTACATTTTCGTTGTAACATGCTGTTTTTCGAAATATTGTTTGCTATTTTCTTTACGAACGGCTACTTCTACCGCTATCTGTAAAGTATTAGAGGATGCCGTCTTCCTTGTACACGGTATTCCTCAAACTATCATAATGGACAATGGGTCGCAATTTATAAGTCATCAACTTAATAGTCTACTGTTAAAATATAAAGTACCTAATGTCCATTATTTGCCTAAATATACGCCTCAGGTTAATACAGTAGAGAGATATAATAAAACTATTATTGCTGCAATTTCTACATTAATTGATAATGATCATAGGGCGTGGGATGTGGATCTACTAAAAGTGCAATTTGCGATTAATTGTTCCGTAAACGAGGTTACCGGTTATAGTCCTTGTTTTTTAGTATATGGCCGTGAACTAGTGTCTTGTGGATCGCACTATATTGATAACGATAATTCGAACGACCTAATATTTCTACCGAGAGATATTTATGCAGAAAATCTAGGATATTTAGCTGATATTTTTGATAAAGTCCAAATGGCCTTATATAATAGCCACGAAAAAGCGGCACAGCGTTACAATCTTCGGAGAAAAGACGCGGAATTTAGTATAGGCGATATTGTCTGGAAAAGATGTTTTTTTCAGAGCGATAGGGATGCTCATTTTACTAAAAAGTTAGCGCCCAAATTTGAAAAATGTCGTGTCATTGCTAAGCGTTCTCCTCTTGTCTACGTATTGGAGGATATGTCAGGCCGTAACATTGGTTCTTGGCACATAAAAGATATAAAACTTTAATTATTTTCGTTTTTGTAATATTGCATATTTTCCTAATCTCCTCGTAATTTTAATTAAGACATTCTAGTATATGCTTTGCATCGGATTTTACCTAGGCAAAATCCTTCTCTAGGGAGGGGGGTATTGTCACGACTAACGTGATAATTTTTTAAATATATCTTTATTTATTTAATATTTTATTATGGTTAGCTCTCACTGCAATTGAGTATGTTGTGCTATGAAACCTTTTTGTTTTATTATATTATTTAAGTGTTTAGTGTGTTGTTTTTTTAAAAAGTAAAGGGGTTGACGTCTGCATGTCTAAGGAGAGACGTTGATGTTGATCTTTAATTTATCGGATTTTAATTAATATAACTTGCTGTTTGTTGTATGTAAATGGCTGCATGCTCATGTTGTGCAGAAACTGACTGCCGTTTCGCTGCATGAATAGCCGTCGAGTTACTAACAAGAACGACACAGGAGCCTTACTGCGTAGACTTGGTGAGAGGACTCTGTGACAAGATTCTACGGACCCGGCCCTGACATCTGTTTTCTGGATAAGCTACAGAAATTTGACTTTTTGTGAATAAATATTTTGTTACGTATTTCCGTGTAGTTTGGAATTCATGCTCAACGTAACAAGCCATCGTGTGAAAACAATGTATCTCACAAGTAATACGCTTTATATTAAATTAGATTATTAGTTACTTAGGTTAGTTTTGTATTTCGTGGATGTTTTTTCACTAGCTAGTTTTGACTGGATTAACATTTTTTATAAAGTTGTTTTATAGTTTTTAATGTTGACGTTCTTGTTGTTTTTATTAAAAATTAGAATATACGAGTATTTCTGTAATGTATGATTGTAACTGTTGTTTATTTTCATATCTATTTCGACTAGCTTGTTTTGGTTGTATTAACATTTTATAAAGTTGTTTTAATACTAAAATATTGACGTGTTTGTTGTTTTTATTATAAATAAAAATATCTGGGATTGTGGTTACCACTTTTTTCATGTATCATTTTCGACTAGCTTGTTTTAGTTAGGATTTCATTTTTTGAAATTAGCATTTTGTTATAAATATTATGTGATGTGTTTGTTGTTTCGAATATAAACAAGAATATAAAATAATTGTGTTGCTACGAAAATTCTGTATTCAATTTATTTTTATTAACGTCGTTGCACACTAATTTACAATCTCCGCACGCTTCGCTACACATCAATGCAGTAGAGAAATGGTAGATAGCTGAGCTTGTTCTATATGATTGTTATATTTTCTGTTATAAAAATTGTTAAAATTTTCGTATATTTATATTTATTTTTGATTAAAAACAAACAAATAAATAACAGCGAATAAAGTTCTGAACGATGAAGATTCAAACGTCACAGTATCCGGGGTCAATATATTTAACAAAGTCAACTGGGAATTATCTACAGCAAACAAGCACTAGGATTAGGGAACAAAAAGTGATATACAGCACAAAAGATTTAGTGTCTATATGTCCAATTTATACGCTACCTCTAGAGAGCTGTAGATTACGACTTCTCTGATTTGAAAGTGCAGAGGGGATGTGAGCCGGGGTAGTACAGTTATGTAAAATAGACCGAAGCCTCCTACATTCGAAACATTACCGTCCAATTCCTGAGAGCTTAACCATAAAGCGTTCACGTGTAATAATTTATTGCTTCCGTACGTACATGTTGTACAATATCTGATGATATCGATTATTGTCGATATTAAAACTTTGTTGCTTAATGTTTATATAATGATAGTTTAGTAGAATTGACTGATTGGTTGCGTTATTGAAGTCTCAGCTATGTTAAGTTCGAAAAAATTATTAAATTATTTTTTTTTTAAATCAAGACAAAAATTCATTAATGTATTGAAACGTCGTTTTTTGTGTGATGTTTTTGTTTTGGGTATTTTGTTCTGGGTATTTAGGATCTGAATACTGCATGTAAGGTTTATTTTAAAAAATGTCCCGCTGAAAGTGTGTGTTAACATTTCGCTTAACTGTTAAACGATTTCCAAAAAGAAGTACGTTCTTAATTCGTCTCAGATTTTTTATGTATGTTCTTTGATGAATAACGGCTAGATAAATTTGGTTTCTTTTTTTGTTTAAAAGTATATACTATTAATTTGGTATCACAGAATTTTCATCTAAATTGATTTAATCGTTTTGTTTTAAAATCAAAATAACTGCTTATATCATTCAAGTATTTTTAAATTACCTAATGTCATTCAAGTCATAGAAATTTTGTATTTTACGTTTGAAGTTGGTTTTCTTTATTTTAAAAGTCGTTTAATAAATACGAATTAAATATTTGAATAACATAAACATATACAATAAAAAGCAATAAAAGACCACACCAATTGAAGAACTTCCCCCTGTGAGAACCTCCTCTTTTGGAAGTCGATTAATAAAACTTTATATTTTAGTATGTTTAATGTTTAAATTAATTGTTGTTTTACACTTCTCCTCTTTAAATTATAATATTTATCGCTATAAAAGCCTAACCAACCAACCAAACCTTATTATGAAACAAAAAATGTTAAATAAAAGAATCAGGTAAAATTTGTTTCTAAGTTTGAATGTAGGGCATTTCTGAAACTACTGATCTGATTTGAAAATTTCATTTTGCGTTAGATATCCCGTTTATTGAGAAATGCAATAGGCTATATTACACCACACTACGACAAATCAGTAACCTTAAACGCCAGTAAAAGCGCGAGAAGCAGCTAGCTTAACATAAAGACGTGAACATGAAAGAAAACTTTCTGAGAATTTCCCTAAAAATATGACTTTAAATTAATTTGCCATTGAATGGCTTTGAATATTAATTAATTAGGAAATAATAATTTAGCGAATAAAATATTGTGTGTTATTAATGAATACTAAGAAATATTTTAACCTGCTGAATACTAGTCGTGCTCTTATTATTATTATTTATTTATCTTCTAATTTATTTATGATATTATTATAATAAATTAATTAATTACTTCATGATTGTACATCATGGAAATACAGTTTTATGTTATAAGTAAGTTTCTCTCGTTATCACGTTGTTGAACCATTTATTGAAGCAAGCCAAGTAGAAGACTTTGATAATTTCAATAAGCTCAATTTTCACTTTCGAAGACAATTTTAACCGATTTGTAGAATCAGTGAATTAGACATTTATTTTATATAATTATTCATTTGTAAAAATATACATTCACTAAGTTTTATAACTGGATGCTGATAAGCAATAACGTGTCAACCCACATAAATTGATGTATTTTGATACTGCTTCACCTATTCAACATTATTTAAAAAAATTGAAGTCATATAAACTAAAAAAGCCCGGAAAAAAGTTGCTAAATAAATTGTTTCAAATTTCAAGTGCGTTCTTTATTTCACAATTTATACAATAACCTCAAATATTTGAAAAACTTTTTATGAGATAATACTTTAATCAAAAAATAAAAGAAAAGGTTGATATATACTGCTTCAAACATATTTATTAAGTGTAGGTTTGACATCTTAAGACGCCATTTTCTCGAAATGAAGTACGTGTGGCTTGTACTACTAATACTGTGTAGTATTGCTTATCAGCGTCCAACTATACAAAAATGTTATTTACAGATTTGTATTAAATGTACATGTAATATTTTTGTTAAATAAACTTAATTTAATATGGGCTTTATGTGTTATTTATCGTTTCGATTCTAGGTCTTACTTTAATCGACTTTTTAATCATGCTTCGATTAGAGCAGTTAGTGCCATCACAGATATCTGATAGTAAATGAAATGATACTCGTCATAATTAAGTTTATATAGGAAAAAAAAGAAAAATATTTACAAATAAGTAAAATAAAATTAAATAATGAAACAAGATGATACTTGTCTTGGCCCGGTACCAATATTTCTAACATTATTTAGTATATCATAATATTCAACCGCTCTGGTGCAGTGGTGCTGAATGTACCTCTTACGCCGACGGTTGTGGGTTCGATCCCCGTTGTGGGCAGATATTTATATTTGTATAAGTATTTGTTCCTAAGTCTGGGTGTTTGCCTCTGTGGGGCTCCCCACCGTGCCTCGAAGAGCACGGGAAAAATGCTAGGTAGATGATGACTCATAACATACAAAAAAAAAAACTCTTGAAGAGAGACTTAAGCTATTTAACATATATTTCTCGTGAAAAATAAGGGCAATTTGATATCGCTACCCTTTTCAATCAAAGCTTAATAACGTGGAACAAGTGAATGTTGCTAATAAAAAGGGTCAAAAGGATAGCTTTAGGCTTCGTTTTTAATATCTCACAATAGGCAGGTAGGGTGTGGACTGGGCCGGTCTTATTGAACACATTTTTGTATTTTTTTTTTTATCTGGGCAAAGAGTTATTAATAAAAGATTTTAATACCAGGTACGAGTATTTACATAAGAGCCATACATTAATGTTACGAATATGTGTCTTATACAAATATTTAATATTTGGTTCAGGCTCAAAAGGTTATTAATGAATACCGAAAATCAAAGTTATAAATTCTAATTAATCTTGTTTAGTTAAAATTAATAATTAGTTAGTCAAATATTGAAACTAAATTAGTGAATATTGAATACAAATTTGTTTTCAGATATGAAAAACATATTTGCGTTGAATCTACGAACTTGTATTGTAGCGTTACCTAAGGGTTTATGTCTAAGTAAGATTCTATGTTACCTTTATGTATTAATTTAGGTTACAAACTTGGTATAAACAGTATATGATACACGAGATTGTAATTTAGTTACAATAAGACTTTGGTTAATTAAGTGAAATCCTTAGGGTGTTTTATAAACGGTAATTATATATGATTATTAAAGAGAAAACGTGAATTATAGAAAAAGGTCATGAAAGGGTTACGATGACCTTAAAATGCCGATACTTAGATTAATGGGTTTATATTTATTTTTAGAGTACCTATTCCTACACGTTATCTATATTCAAATTTAAATGTAGGCGGTGCGACTTAAGATAGTAGGTACAATTTAAAACTGTTTCATATAAAACTAAAAACAAAATTAACTCAAATGTATATGTCGATTCTATTGAAAAAAATCAAATTTTATGTTTAAATTGCTAAAGTTCCATTTATTTATTCGTTGGTATTTATAACTATCTTTTATAAATCACTTTCAATTTTTTAAAGCGTTTTTTTTTTAAATTAAAAAATACTCATTTATTAATCGTTACTAATTAAAAACATAAAAGAACAAGTTTATAAGAGTATACTTAGATATATCTCTGTATGAGACTAACAATAGAAAAGATCAAACAAATCTTTTTTGAAAGCAAATTCATAAGAGTGAATTTAAACAATATTTTTATACCTTTCACCAATAAAAGAACATCATAAAAAACAAGATCTTTGCATTTCCATTTAGTCGAGTTTTAAAAGAACGGTCGTTGAGTAAAATACGTCCGGGCGAATTCCTGTCTCGGATTTTAGGATTTTGCGCCTCCGAGCAATTTTGCTTTAAAATTTTTCCATACATATTGATATTTTAATAAACGTACCTTCAACATTGAATACATATTTTTGATTTAAATACAGAATATTTAGCAAATGTCAGCTATAAAGTAGGATATAAAGTTACAAGTTAAGTTTTTTTTATAGGTCGACTTATTTAACCTCATCTAGATTTGGTTGTGCACTTTATTACAAATAAATATTTAGTTTTATTACAAAACATGCTGCCTTCGATTTTGTCAATGTTGAATTTGAAGATACGTTTTCTTTACTCGTTGGGAATACTTTTATTTCCTAAAATAAAAAGTAGGCTATCAATTTATACCAATTCATTCAAGGATGATGTTTGTAGAGAGGGAGAGATAAATTCATTCATTAATAACGTATACGAGTATAATGAAAACAAATTTTATTTTTATTTAATTTATTAAAGATTTTTTAAATCCAAATATACTATATACATATATAGACTATACACATGTAAATAATTATATTATACTAGCTGTCCTCGAGGTTTCACTCGCGTTTGTGGCTAATGCTTCAGGCCTATAAGTCATAATGTGTATGTTACCTAATAAGCGGGCTATCTATCAAAAATAGAGTTTTTAAATCAGATAAGTAGTTTAAAAGATTACCCCCTTACAAATAAATTTTACTTATTTAGTATTTTCATGTTTTTTTATTTATAGTACTACTACAAATTATGGCATTTAAATGAAGTAAATTCTTGAAACGTGTCCTCATAACTTGGTCATTAATGTTACACATTCTTCTCTAGTTCAATGAAGTAGATACTCGTTGTAATACTGAATGTTTAATAGTCAATCTGCCATTTCCGTGATTCCACATCGTTTGATATTAGTACAGATATGAACGGTCTTCGATTGGGCGCTTGGAAATGGATTCCATCAGAATCATGCGAGGCCAGTATCTCGAGAACAGGCAGAGAGCCTGCATATTGCAATGCCCAATAACCGAGATGAATTTGTGTCTAGATTTAGAACAACAAGATGCAACAGACAATAGTCTAGATATATATCAAATGGACTTTAATTGGTAACTTTAAATCAGGGAAATTATGTGCATTAAATTGAAACTGATTAAATTATGTAATACACGCAACTTTTGTTTAAACGTCTTTAAAACCTTTTTCTACAAAATAGCTGGAGAATATTTGAATCGAATCTAATTAGGTATTTATCTAATTTAAATAATGGTGCGATTATATAAATATTGTATAATTCATCTATTTATGTTTAAAAATATATAATTATTTTCGATTTTCTTATCTAATTGAAAGAAAATATAGACTACACGTAATATTAAAGCCTAAAAAACGCGCAATAAAATAAAGCTTTACGAGAAGTGTAGTTCAGTGATTTAAGAGACAAGATTTGAAGGACGAGTACCGAAAAATGAAGAGCAAAAAAATTTAAAACACGAATGTAGTTTCAGGTATTCCGTAAATGAGACCGCCAGACGATCTTTTACTGAGCTAGTTAGTGTTAGTGACGAGGGGACAGCTTGCTTGAGTATCAAATGTACTCGTACTTTTTCAGTTTTCTTTATCCACTCAGTAAATAAAAATATTATAAAGAGGTAAAATTTGTATATTTCTAAGTTTGCATGTATTCTCTGGAATTAGTGAACTGATTCAAAAATTAATTTTACGTTGGATAGTGTGTTTATTGAGAAAGGTTTTATGCTAGCACTTTCCCGCAGCTTGCCCGTGTATGCTTAGAAATTTGATACCTTACTAAAACCCTCTTTTTAACCCCTTAGGGGATGGATTTTCAAAAATCCTTCCTTAGTGCACACTCGCGATATATAAGGAACGATTGTGAAAAATTTTATGTTTCTAGACCCAACTGTTTCGGCCCTGCGTTAATCGATTAGTCAGTGAATATATCAGTCAGTCTATTTTGATTTATATAGATAATAAACAACAACATCGCGCTACAACTCATAGGAGCGAAGCAGTACCCATAAATGCGAGCGAAACCTCGAATGGTAGCTAGTTTATTATGTAAGTCATGTAGGTATATTATTTATATTTGTTACCATGCAATGTTTAAAACTAGTTGGTTCCTGCAACTTGCATCTGCGTAGAAACTTTCATCTCTTATTTCACCCCTGTTCACGTTTTATTTTCGCGACATTAAATAAGTGATGCCCTTATTCAAGATCAAAAATATCTCTTGTTTATATCCATCAAAGTTGGTGCAGCGGTAGAGGTGTGAAAACGTTACACACAAACAGACAGACAGAGGTACTTCCATATTATGTTATATTAGTATTGGTATACTATCATATAACTTTATGGGTACGTGACCAGGCCCTGCGATCGATGGGGACACTAATTCCTGCCGGAGTTTGAAGAAGTGATTGATGATTTTGTTTCTCTTAAAATTAGAAGGATACCACTTTAATCAATATAGATTTCGTGTCCATGTTAAGAGAGTTAATTTATTGGATTATATTTAATGTGCGTTACAGTAAACAAAGACAGATATCAGAAAAATAAATCTAGAATTAAGTTTACTCCTGTCAAAGTCATGGGGGTTCGACTATCCTAATGTGCCCAAGGCCTCCAATAGAGCTAATACGGTCTTGGCTATTGTATATGTTCGAGCACGGCGTAAACTCTATTAAATATATTTTTATGAAACGTCCATTTACCTGTTACGATTTATGATTGGTATTTATTTAATAGCTCACTGTTATTTTTATACCGGAATAATTAAGGCAAACAAAAATAATAAATAGGTGAATTAAATAGTAAATAGAAGATAGACAAAATTATTAAGTAGCAAGGTCCGTGTTCTCAGTCTGTGCGTGTGGTGAAGAGTGGCTTCGTTTTCATACGGCCCGAGGAGGATGACTGTCGAGGTGGCCTTGAGCATCCGTACACACTAGTGAAGGTAGCGGAGCTGGCAACCACACTTTGCCCTCTTAACATGAGCTCCGCTAGCTACGACTGGGGTGGGGTATTATATAATAATATTTTTAATTTGTTGGAAGGTTTATCATTTTACTTGAAGATATTTTTACTCCTAAAAATTTTGTTATTTTATTAAAAATCTCTAAAGATTTCGAAAATATTGAAAGGTTAAAAATGATATTTGTATTTGAGCGTGTTTCAAAATACTCGTACAATAAAGTCCACGAGCTGAATTATGTGAACAAAACACTTTTGTCGAAAAATACATAGTGACAAAGACTGACTAGTATCAGCATAAAAACTGCAAAATTATAAAAATTTGAAGTATCGCTCTGTCCAGCTAAATGACCATCGTTAGTATAATAAGAACAATAATCCTAAAAGCCCAAAAAGTTTTTAATACGCATTAAGTAAAAAAAAATGACAAAATTCGCCCCCAAACAAAAGTCCCATCATGTTATATCAAAAGTTCTGCCTGTATGAACAAAATACTTCTATTACATACAAAAAGGTCATTTAAAACCCTGGAGCGGACGCGTAACAAGTAATATAAATAAAAAACAAGCGTATATATAACTTCTAGTCTGGACGTACTCGTATCTAGTGTTTGCAGAGAGAAGGGGAGCTCGTTTTAAATTGCTCTCATTAGTGCACAACTAATTATGTCCAACGCGTTGCGAGAAAACAAATCGGTATTCTCTATAGTGCGGTAAAATGTAATAGCTGGTGTCTGCTAAACAAATGCACGCGGTTAAATCAGAATACAAAAATTGCATTGCACGAGCTGGAAAAGGTTAAATTAAATATATTTTTTCTCGGTTGTTTATTATGTAATCTTCACACTGTATCCTAAATGCGAATTATAATAAGTTACATTTAGTTGAAATTAACCTACACTAATAATATAATGTTGTAAGAAACTCTTTCTGTCTGTATAGTTCATGCGTTTATGGTTACCTCCTTACTTCTATGAGTCGTAGTGTGATGTATGCAAAAAGAATTTTCGATATTGGGTCAGTAATTTTGAGCCGGATAGCCCGTTTATTGAGGACGGTTATAGGCTTATATTACATAACACTTCTCGTAAAAGCGAAAAGTAACCATAAACACGATTGAAACTGCGAGGGGCAGCTAGTAGGCGAGAATTATTTTTGTAAGTTTTACTCTCGAGAGAGATATAGAAAAAAAGTCTGTAACCTAGTAACAGATACGTCGTAAGCAGTTACAGATGTCAATAAAACCTTTTTTTTAATATACCATATCGCTACCAACTTCGAAATGTTGTAGGAATTAATGGTTTATAATAAAAATATTGCTTTTCCCGATGCAGAGCTGTTAATTATTAAGCAGTTTTTCTGGAGCTGCACCACCAACTTCAGTATACCATATGTATTGTGACCCGTATAAATTGCTTAGCGATAAGTAATAGAATCACAACACCTGAAATACTTGTATTGAATAGTTCCGTGGCCATCTGTGGTTTTCATCATCACTTCTACTTCACCAAATGTGACTTTCCAAAACAATTGCACATACTACTATCATATATATTATATCAAAATACCTAAATCATATTATGTTTGAAGAGTTCCCTTGATTTCCTCAGGATTCCGAAATCTCGAACTTGGTCTTGATTTCATCAGATCCCGACCTGGTGTCAATGGGACTAATTTGGATGAATACCATTTCAAACAAAAAAATATCAACATCCACAATCGGCGGCGAAATCGGTGAATAAACGTAAAAAAATATACCTACAGCCGAACATATAACCTCCTTTTTCTTCGAAGTCTGTAAAAATAAAGCGCGGATAGTAAATTCATTAGGTGTAAAACAATGAGAAATAACTTATGTAAATCTTTATAAAAGTTTAGGAGCAAAACTTAGAAGCGTACAATTTTTGCCGTAGGTATATAAGTTTTAATGCAATGTATAGTATTCGCGAAATTATCAAAAAAATGGAATTGAAATTGTTATAAATTATAACCGTCTGAGTGGATACTTCAGACTAAGTTAGAATTAAATAAAGGCAAATGTTAGAATATTAACCTAAATATTTCGACGATGTTTTTTCCTCAAGTAAATACTGTTTTTTTTTTTCGTTATGAAAGATATAAAACGTAGATTCTACATAAAATATAATGTTACAGTATTTGCTCGTGAATATAAAATATGAATTCATTTACCTTGTATGAATACGAGTCTTGCTTAAATTGTATTATAATTGTTTTTTAAATAGTAGTTATACTAGCTTTCACCCGCGACTTCGTCCGCGTTGAATAGTAAATGTAAATCCAAGATATAAGCCATCTTCATTTCAAATTTCAGCCAAATCGGTTCAGTAGTTTTTGCGTGAAAGAGTAACAAACATACATCCATCCATCCATCCGCACATACAAACTTTCACATTTATAATATTAATAGAATATTTGACCACATTTGAAAACACTGTTGATGAAGCACAGATTTTCATTATCGAAAAACTAAATGTGTTTTCGTATTAGTAACAGCGACGGTACCGAGTTTGTTTTACGTTTACGAAAAAATATAAATATTAATCATATAATATTTGTTGCTAGGTATAGGTTTCTTTTATTATTGGCTCTTCAAAGTATACGTTTGTTAATTGTCTTTTTAAGAAATATTGGTGTATTAATGTTAATTGGATACAAGACGTTTACAATCTATACTAATATTATAAAGCTGAAGAGTTTGTTTGTTTCATTGTTTGCTTAAACACGCTAATCTCAGGAACTACTGGTCCGATTTGAAAAATTTTTCAGTGTTAGATAGTCCATTTATCGAGAAAGTATAGGCTATATAGTAGTATAGAAGTTAGTTGTAAATATATACATAACCGTACATATGTCACTTATAAAAGTGTTATGTAAAATAAAATAAGTATATAAACGATACGAAAATAGTCTAATAATTAATTAATCGCTATACAACAAACAGCCCTTGTAATACAATACGTGAACGATTTATTATCAGCTAATAATGGCAGATGTTATCTTTATTGTCAGTGTGTCTCTGTAATTCAATAGAAATGGCCGTCGATCGTATCGGGGCTTGTTATGTTTTATTTATCTTGTTTAATACTTTGGTAAGAATTTGTCGTAGGTAATTCCACAAAATGTTTTTTGAGAGAGTCATACCGAGATTTGCTACTATTTTTTTAAATAATAATGTAAATTAGATTATAATTAAATTCAATTTTTTTTCAGAGCATTGTTATTTCTTTGTCCTATACTTTAAATGACGGAAACAAAATACCAGCAGTGGCTTTGGGTACTAGTCTAGGTCATTTGGCAGACGTAAGTACAGTTTTCAATTTATCCGTATTTTATGCTATACCGTTCATATGATAGCGACAAATCTTTATATTCTTTTTTCGAGAAGATACAATAAACGTCCAGTAGGTGGCACGCTTGACTTAGCGGTTAGATTGAAAAAAAGAGTTTTAATAATCGTATGACATAACATTTACATTAACGCGAGCAAAAACTAAGTAACATTTAGGTATATATAAGATTTCCGCTGGACTTGAAAATCAAGCGCCTTACAGCTTTCCAATATTCTTGACTTAAAGACAACGAGAAACTCCAAATTCCTTAACATTTCAAGGAGAAATTCTTGAACCTATGATACATTCGCCATACCATGTTCGACACAGTATACCATGTTTGTACGCGAACAGGGAACTAGAGTGCTACCAGTGAACCACTCGCTCGCACGCGCTGTACAATGGGCGCTAGAAGCCGGCTACAAGCACATCGATACCGCTGCCTTGTACCGCGTCGAGGATGAAGTCGGCCTCGGCGTACAAGACTATATACGGGACAATAATGCCACCAGGAACGATGTTTACATCACTACCAAAGTAAGTAAGTAAGTAAGTAAATAAGGAAATTGTTGGATGCTATTATCCAGTTACGAGACGAAATCAAATAAATTGAGAAAAAAATTTCAGTTTCTAAGAAGCGTTTTAAAAGAAGATATTTATCGTTTTCTTTAAATATGGAATCATTTTATCGTAAAAAAATACGAGTAGGTACAACCTTTTAAACAGAAACGAACATAATACCGATAGCTAAAATTTTTCCATAAAGTCCTTATTTTCTTTTACCAAAGAGGCGTAACGTTATATTCTTATGTAAGGCGTTATATCAAATATTGTTGTTATCATGTTCGTTTTATGTTATGGTGGAAGAAATTTCGTTATATGAATATATTTGTTTAGTTATGGAACGACGCGCACGAACAAGACGCTGTCATACCAGCTCTGAGGAAGTCGTTGAAAGAATTGCGTCTAGATTACGTTGATCTTTATCTAATGCATTATCCAATGGCATACACGGTGAGTAAATATTCATAGGTTTTTTTTTATATTTATATCAATACCTACTTATATACAATGTTTGTTCATTTCTTAGAGTTAAACTAATGAAAATATTTTATCTCGAAGTTCTGGTAGTACATATGTATATGTAATCGATTTTAACTATAGGATGTTTCTTGTAACATCTTCCGAGTCGAATGAACTAAGCTCTGTTCCTAATTTCCAATGCCGTTAACCATTACAAATAAAATAGTTAAATAATGTATCATTAAATTTTGTCAGTTTTATTTGAAGTTTAGCAGTACAAATATACAATTACGTATTGTTCAATGTAATTGGATGGACTTTTTAAATATTTACATTACCATAAAAACATTGTTCGAGTGATACTTTTCTCTCGTTTATTTTTGTTTCCAATAATCATAGACAGTAAGTACCAAATTCTTATTTACGCGGTTAAATGGAAAAGTAATCTCGTTTGAGTCTGAACAAACTTCAAAGATAAACAATACTACGCGGGCGTATTAAACTTCGTAATATAGCTTTTGATTACAAATACTCTCTGTCAATCTTAAAATAAACTGGTCGTTTAGTATGTTTATGACTATTATACCGAAATCGTAATGTTATATTTTTCATCTACCTCTCTTTAGGTAATAAGTGATTCTAGAAAAAATAGATCACAATGTATTTAATTATTATATGTTTTTAGTCGATTAATAATCTGATGTAACGAGAAACAGTAAACATTGTGCAAGCTTTGATAGGTGATATTTAGCTGTATAAAGTATTATAATGGTGAATTAGTGTAAGCAGTAGTTTGTTATACACTTCTGTAAGTATTTTTATTTCAATAAAATTATAAAAAAAAAAAAAACTCTCTGTCAATCAGAATGTATTAACTTGTTTCAAGGCGAACGTGTTGTTTGCTTTGACTTGGATGTCTCTTATTCCGTCCGCTGGGTGTAATATCGTTGAGATAAGCGATTATATTAAAGTGGAATCATAAATATAATGATTGAGTGAGCGTCGTAATACTAGACGTAGAATCAAGTTCGACGTCTCTTTAATAAAATTATTTATTAAACGGATAATTTACGCTGATATGTTGAAAATTAACTCCACAACTGACAATTTAAAATTTAGTCAGGGGACCTGATTGCGTTTGTCGAGTTTCATCTGCTAGAAATTACAGGCGCTACAATATATATAGTTACAGATTTAATATTTATACAATATCAATGCTGTAATAGTTAAGTTTTTGGCCAGCTATATATTAACAGTTGACAAATATCAAAGCTTTACTTATATTGCACCGCCTGTAGTAGCGAATAGCCTAATATATGTACCTGACAGACAAAATTAGGCTCTATGACTATAAATTGAAATGATGTGGTAAAAGACAGTAACACTGTTAGACCCGTCCAACTTTCAACTAGATTTTAAACCTGATAGTGCTTCTATGTGACAATTCCATACTATAAATAGTTCACTTTAAATAAAAAATAGTGCAGATCATTTAGTACACGTGTATTCGCTTTAGCTTGCCTAGATATTATAATTTTCTTATTAAGACATCTTCCAGATCATATTACCATTTCCAAAGTCCAACAATATGACCATTTCAATTTATATTTTGAAAACTAACTATTATTTTTAAATAATCTGCCGGTTGCTATTATATATATATTATATATAAAGCTGAATTATATGGACGTGGGCATCTCAGGCCATACCAGTCCGATTTGACTTGCTTTTGCTGTTAATTGAGAAAATTTATATTATCTTTTCGAAGATTTCCCCTACGTATACAAAGAACAGCCTTAACAATATATGAAAAACTGACCGCCAAGCTTTGTTAGTTCGAGAGATACTTTTAAAAAATATAATTAAATTATATATAACATTTTCAGAAAAATGGTGAAATTAGTGACACGGATTACGTGGAGACGTGGAAAGGCCTGGAAGATGCTAAAGAACAGGGCTTCACACAGTCTATAGGGGTTTCTAATTTCAATATAACGCAAATTAAGAGATTGTGGGATAATTCTAGAATAAAACCAGCTGTTCTACAAATCGAGGTCAGACAACATTTCGGAAAATTATATGGACTTGAAAATTTAGCATTTAGACAGTATCAGTTTCTAAATAATCGACGATTGCAATGTTTTCTATTGTTTAGTAGATATCCCAAAACATATTACGTTATGTAACGTATTTTTTTCCGTTTAAACTAATATAACTACAAATAGGAGAAATGTATGTTTAATAAACGGTGCATCCCAAATTCCACCAATCCCAATGCTGGGCTATGGAGAGAGTCCTTGTTCTTAGGCAGTGTTCGGAGCTTATTGCACCAGGATACTTTGCTACGGAGTTTCCGGATGTACGAGTAGATAAAATAATAGTATTAAATCACTCACAAACATCCTCAGTTTTATTTGTTAGCGTCTATGACCTTTATATGGCTTACTAATTATGATGGTTTAATATGAATTATTATATGTATAGGTGAACCCCACAATAACAAATGACGAATTAATCAACTGGTGCCGGGAGCACGGAGTTGTTATAATGGCTTACACGCCGTTTGGCGCAATACTTGGTCGCAAAAGTGATGCGCCTCCACCACGTACTGACCACCCGGTGCTTGTGCGAATGGCGACCAAGTACCACAAGACCGTGCCGCAAATACTGCTCAGATATTTAGTAAGTGCCTTGCGGTTTGAACTGTAATGTTAGTTCTGAATAGCGAGTAAGTCAATTGAAAACTAGAGCCAGAAACATATCTTCGGATGTGATTTATCATATTTTAGTTGCATTGATGGACGAAATGTATCTTATAGAGGGACTATTTTTGAAACTGCCGATAGTTTTCTATTATAATCCTTTTGATATGATATAGTGAGTAGCGATAGTTTTTACAATTTAATTTAGCTATCAAAACATTCCAAAGGACATCATTCATTTTGGTCCTTCTAGAACTTGCCCGTCTAAGCAATTGTTATTATGGCATAAAAGCTGTATAACAAATATCCTTAGTTTTAATCGAGTTGGAAAAATATATCTTTATACATTTTTGAGGTCAAGCAAAAGCATAAATAATGGCAAACAGATTTCTTCATTCACTTCTCTAATCCATTTTTGGCAATAAAATTATTCTTTATATATTATAATAATATGAGCACACATTAGGCAGTAGGAAGTCCATTCTCTGCCTGCTCGCGACCATATATATACATAAATTCAGATTTTGAAGTAACGCCCATAAATTGCGACAGAAAGTTGCATCCAATAATACGTTTATAGCTTAAGAGACGTAACTTTTTTCTTAAATCTCAAACTATATATAAGGTAAAATTTTCTATCTTTAAACCGAATGAATGCTAAAATATATTCATTCTTTTGAATACGGGAAATTTTATTAACCTTTTGACCTTTTATTCTGTCTTGTAACAAAATGTAGCAAGATAAGTTCTCTAAAATTCGACGTTATTTACGTAACACTATTCATAGAAATGCATACGAAATTTAATCAGATCCATATAATATTATATTACTTAGTCCAATCTTGAACTTTGAAATACTCCTATGTAGTATAATGTAAATTATAACTTTCGTGATATCGTTAACGTGGACTCTGGATCTTATTATATCTATAGCACATAACATCTCATAGGTAATTGAAAATCGTGTACAGACAGACATATTCATGTTTTTAAAATATTATATTTAAATATGCATATTTAATATTAACGGATCTTATCACGATAACTAATGGTAATAATAACTTTTTATTGCCTGACGTTTCGACGAAGTTGCATTCGTCGTGGTCACGGGCTGACTCTATATATAATATTTATATATGTTTTTAAAATATTACACTCATATTTTTAAAAGTATATCTACTTTATATAAATTATATTTTAATAACAATGTTGTGCTATTTATTATCAATACGATTAATTGATTTAATATTATACTAAATACGTTTTTCTTTTAATTACAGTTGGATCGTAATTTGGTTGCGATCCCAAGGTCTACGAACAAGGAACGCATCAAGCAAAATATCGATATTTTAGACTTTTCGCTTACATCCGAGGAAGTTGAGGAGTTATCGAGGTTTAACAGTAATTATCGACTGAGAACACCCGCTAAGTGGTACCCTCATCCTCATTTCCCATTCGAGAAAAAGAACCTTACGAATGAAGAAATAGAGTACATTCTCGCTCATAGCAAAAATGATTGAAATACGGTAAACAGTTTGAAAACCTCCTTTTAAATTTGTAAGAATATCATGGATAAAAAGATTTTTCGGCTGATGGATTAACTGCAAAGAATCCATTAAGAATTGTTTGTTATTCAAAATCGAATGTCCAGAAGAGGATTTAATAAAGTTTCCATTTTAATTGAATTCGTTTTTTTTTTAATATCTGAATCTGTTTTTTTTTTATAAAAAGTAAACTGATTCAACGATGACATATTTTTTGCTTCAACTAACGTCGATATAAAATTTGCTAACAGCTTATTTATTCCAAGGACTTTGATAATTAAGTAGTAAGGTCGCTTATCCCCGGGGATTTTATAAGAACCGTGTAGCCTTTTTAATCTCCTTAGTGTTATATAAGTGAATTCTTTCAACCGCTAGTATAAAGGAAATACCGCTTTTATATCAGCTTCAGAGGCTCACAGATGATCTAATTAGTTTCAACGAGCTTTGTGTTTATTTTCTTAGCTATGTATTAAATTAACTAAGAGTTAAGGTAGGTGAGGTAGGCAGGCAACTTAATTTAATTAAGGCAGGTCATTATGTAGAAATAATCAAATTATGTTTATTTATAATATTCGGTTAAAAAAGGAATATTTATGTAATTATTTCGGTATTTTTTTTATAATAACACCTAGCAAGCGAGTAAGTGGACTATCTGATGTTAACCGTCACCGACATTTGCGGCATTAGAGGAGCCAGAAATGTAATGCGAACTTAAGAAATGCGAGATGAGAGAAAATAAAAAGTGAGGACAGGAATTGGAGAGAAGATTCGGTTTCCGGCTCTCTCACTCACTGTATTAAACGCACCTGTACTTTATGTCGATTCTGTGTGAGATCCAATCGAGCCAGCCCTAGTGGAGGGAGCTATAGCTTGGCTCTATCTAACTTAAAATATATTGAAAATATAATTTGACACTATGATTTTGATTTAAAAATCAAACTACTCAAACGATAAACGATGAAAGAGATATCAAAAATATTAATTTTTAAATTAAAATTCAAATTCATTATTTACAAAAAGAGATAATTTGTTATATTCTAATTGACTTTTCTCATTTCGAGATAAATGCGATTTTGAATTAGATATTTAAGCGTCTTGTTCTTGTTACGTATCTTCATCTGACACGTTTGTCTTTAGCCCTGAGGCGACCTACGAGTATAATGTAACAGCGTCTCAGAATATTAAGCCGAGTTTACATTCAGCCCACTTTCACGGCAGTGAGTAGTAGTACGAGTAAATAAGACCACTGCTATACGCTTATACTAGCATTAGGCTAATTGTTTAAAACTGTCTTTTTTGGTTTTTATATTAAACTGTTTAAAGGTATATTATCCCCCAAATTTTATCAAAACCGGTTTAGTATTTTGGTTTTGAAATCGAACTAAATGGTATACACACGTAAACGAAATTTCGAATTTTACTTTTAAAATCGACTTTTTTAAAATATTTCTTATTGAGATTTTTTTCACGAACAACACTAGCAAATTAGGAACATGTATCCGAACCCCGAAAATCGTTTTTGTCGTTTGATTACTTAAATCGTTGTAATCATAATTGTCTTCAAAATTAAACAATAGATCAAAGCACGATTAAATTGGAAAATTATATCGTCTCAGTTTTTATCTTTATTATTGTACCCGCGTTTTGTTTCTTGTCTGTACAAAGAAAACAAATTTAGCTAATATAGCAATATTTTAATTAAATAATATGTAGCTATTATTTATAGTATATTATTTTTATAATAAATCAGTTTTGATATCTTCAATGGTTGCCTAATGCTAAGCACATACATGAAGCTTGTTATATTTGAATTTATTATTTATGTTTATGAAATATGTTATAAATGGTCGCCATATCTCCTGTATTTCTACGATTAATTGCAAAAGTTATTTGAGAATGTCCAGAATATCAATGAGTTATATTGTTTGACTCAATAAATTATATCATAAGTGTGAAACTTATTATATCGGAATTGTTTTAGATTTTCTAATCGACGTTGATACACTAAATTGTTAAGCTTTGAATTTTTATCCATTTATGATGTTTAATAAAAGATTGTTACTTTAAATCCCTAAAACAATTAAATATATAACAATTAAATTAAAACAAAATAATCAAAGATAAAGTAAAATAAAAATAAATGCTATACAAAATACAAATAGAACTCAACTCTTAATCTTTTGGACATCTACGCTAGTAGTCAAAAAGATTACCTTGTAAGATTAGCAAAATTTCTTTTCTTTGTATAAATTGTTGAATATGATTTTGTTGTTTAAATAATTATGATGTAATTGTTGAAATGTTAAAGCTCTCATCTTGATATTTGGTTTCATTTACTATATGAATTTCCAATGTGTATTTGAGACCATCGTCATTCGAGCCTCAGACATTTTGTCGATAAAAATAGAACAAAATATTTGCGTTGATTTCTTTATTATTTCTCCGCTTTTCTTACGTATAAGAAAAAGTAAGTGGGAATATAATACGTAAAAGTGGTGTAGGAATAAGTCTGCTATTATCTGCTTTTGTATTTATTCATATCGATCTATAAATAAAATTTTTATATACCTGTTAATTTATGATATAACTAGCACCACCTCGTTGTTTCACTTGAGTTTATTGTTACTGCTTCGCTTCCATGAGTCGTAGAGTAATGTGCGTAAAAGAGCGAACCAATGCAAATACAATTTTTAAAATTGGATCAAATAGTTTTAGATATTTGTTAATGACAACATAAAAAAGTCAGTACATATTGGTACTGACCACTTATAATTTGTATTATAAAAGGATAATTTAAAATAAAGAAATAATTATGACACTAACAAAATTGTTCCCGGGTGTTAACGACAACATAAAAATCTGACCTTTTTTGCTACATATTGGTATTGGCCACCTATAAATTGTATTATAAAAGAATAATTTAAAATAAAGAATTGATTATGTCACTAACAATATTACCTTCTACATACAAAGTTACAAACAAATTTTATCTCTTTATAATATTAGTAACGATTGATTTTCGTGGGAATGGTGAATAAAATGATTGTAGTTAATATACATTTTATCGAGGGAAATGTGTAATGTTAATAGGACTGATGGACTCGTATATGTGTCTTGGAGAGAAGTTCTAACAGCGGGGCAGTCAAAAGTAGTAGATTTAATGGACAGGGAAAATTCTGCATAAATGTATACAAACACCTTTATAAATCAATAACATTAAATTTTTAAGTACACAAAGTAAAAAATATATCATTTAAAAACATTAATTATTGATTCAAAATGGTGTTGATAAAAAATGAAGTCGTATTTTCCTTTAAAGTTGTTTATTTTGTTTGCTGTGTTAAGTTCACTGACAATAATCAAGAGTTAAAAAACAAATATGAATCTAATGTTTTATTATTATTAACTTTTGTAATCTTTAAGAGTACAAAAAACCAATTTATATCGGGACTGATGTTTGAGTAATAAATAAGTTTTATTTTTTTTTGCCTTCTTAATACAAGAAAAAATGTCCTGTAGCCGGAGTATTGGGAGACTCCGAATATTGCTAGCGCTGTATTCAGCGTAGTGAATATTGGGCATTAGGCAACTTCCTCGCATAGTGGAAATATAAAAAAAATGGCAAAATGATTTCAGCACAAATACAGAACTTGTTATAACATTCTAAAGCGCGAATTTACATTTTATTTCTCGTACACTAGCTTTTCACTCATAATTCAGGATTTCCTTTGTCGTTGCCTTTTCTATTCATGATTCAAGGACTGTGTGAGTTCACGATGCGTCAGTTGGAATATTAACAAGGGACACTGGACGTCTTCGCTCTTCAGACAATCATACATTTAGATCCACTTTAAGACTATCTATAATATTCATGTGTGTTTCGAAAGGACTCTTTGATATTAAACACTTACTGCCTTACTACAAAAGATTTAAACAGACGTTAAACGCGCGTCTAAGACAGTTTTGAGTTAAACATGCTTTATACATAGATTAATATACGTTTAAGTGAGTTTAATAGATGTTTAAAACCTATTTTTGCTGTCAAATGTAACGTATAACATTTTATCAATAAGTTTTTTTATGAGTTTATTCGCTGTTAAGCAATTTAGATGACATTATAAGCAATGTTTAAATCTTAAACACTGTTTAGCTAGACACGTGTTCAACATGGTTTTAATGCGTCTTTTGTAGTATGACAGTTAACCTCGTATCTATGTATGTGTCATGACTAAACACTGTTTAATATAACATTTTAACCATTAATTTGGCAAAGTATAAAATGCAGCAAAAAGCTTTTTTTGTTGTTGTAATTGTAATTGATACACATAAAACTATCATAAAAGTCTAAAAAGCTTAGTTTTCCTAAAAACTAATGTATGCCACAACATACATTGCCAATATTATACCACGTTATTTTAGCAATTTTTTAAACAAAATATGTTTTTAAATTTCATGTATGCCAGGGCAATTAATGACGATAATAACTGCAATAGTGAAACACTGCGTCAGTCATTAACGCCCACCTTAATGACGATGCAGTTACGTACTAATCCAATAAAGCTAACATAAGTAAAAAACAACTACTTATACACTTACAGTTTTTCAACAATTCCATATATTGTATAACAAAACCCTAAAATTTGCGAGAAATAATATATAAAAAAATAGTTATTGCGTATATAGTATATACCTACCGTTGTTTCGCGCTAATAGCAACATTATCGTTAAATTAAGTTTATTTTATATATAAAAATAGCTGGCAAACAAGCGGGACATCTTGGAGCCTACACAAAATGTTTAACGTTTAACGAAATTTTTTGTAGAAAACTCAAAATGTACATAAATGATATAAGACTGCGATAAATCTCGTGATTAACGATTGACGAAAAAAAAACTGCATTAACAATTGTTTATTTTTTAAGCGATTAATTCGTTCGATATCATACATATTTCTTAATTAATTGATGTTAAGCGATCACTGCTATCCATAAAAAATTCCTGCATCAGAGAAGCCAATAATATGTTATACTAGCTTTCATCCGCGACTTCCTCCGCGTGGAATAGTAGATGTATTATTATTCATTTCAAATTTCAGTCAAATCGGTTCAGTACTTTCTTAGTGAGTTATTTCTGTGGGAACTTCAAATTTTTTCGGGATAAAATGTAAATCCAAAATATAAGCCATCTTCATTTCAAATAATGAAATCAGTACAGTAGTTTTTGGGTGAAAGAGTAACAAACATCCATCCATCCATCCACACATACAAACTTTCACATTTATAATATTAATAGGATTATATATACCAGCTTAAAAAGGACTGAGGGATGAAATGCTATATGGCGATTATTTCTATGGTAAGATAGAACAGCATAATTTGTACTATGTAATTATTATGATATGCATTAAGCATTCAGTTAACTTTATGAACAAAAACATTGATATACAACGGTATACGAGCGATAAACTAACATAATATAAATAATTAGAATTCTAACATTTCATTCAAAACAAATCACAACCTAAAATAATAAATTAAGGAAATAATATTTTAAATTTAACATGAAGGATTTTTTTAAATATATGAACTGATGAAGCATGTCATTTTTAGTTATTTTATGTTTAAAACTGAACTACTGATCAGGTAGAAAATTCTACGGAACCATTGAGAAATTATATATACCCTTTGAAACTAAAAAAGAATTAACCAAATTGTTCAGTCTGATTACGAATAATCGGTAAGCATACATAAAAAACACATAATTAAGAACCTCTTGTAATGGAAAATGAATAAAATAAGGTCTATCTAGTCCGTCATACGCATCATACAAAAGATGAATATCAATGAAACGCAGAATATTAATTAAAAATAAGCAATATCGTAACTGTCGCTGAAGAAGTCGAAGATGTAACGAGAATAAATTATGGAGTCAAGTTTCCTGTAATAATTCCCATGTTAAATGTACATTGGTATGTGATACTCGTAAATCCCCCTTTGGAAGTTGGATCACGTTCAACAAATGTTTGCCACCCACACAGAGACATAGTACTAATAGAAAGACAAACACTTCGAAAGTTTGAAATATAATTAATTTCATGCAAATTATACTTACATTGAATTTAGAGGCTGATGACGTATATGTACGAGCAGGTCACGTTTGTGGTTGATTTAATTTGATAATAATAGTTTTACACACTGATTACTATTTGACGTCTTTCATTTTTTTTTTGTTTCGTTTTCGATTTAATTATTGTTTATTTTGTTGATTGGAGGATTGATATCGATTGCATTTTATTTTATATTTTTTATATTAATCAATTTTATTGTTTGTCTAAATTCTACCTCGAGTGTAAGTTAACGCAAACTTAGTATTGACATTATTCTATTTTCTATTATTTCTATTAGAAGAGCCGAATTAGTGCTCAGAAAAACGCGATGATCTTTATATTAACACGGAAAGCAAAAGCTTTCTAAGTACCTACCTTAATTTTGATAGAATAAAATCTTAATATCTACTACACTATCTACGTAGTAACAATCTCATATGATTTTTAGTCATAGCGCGTTTCAAGTAGCGCGATTTACTTTCAAGTTTGTTTTTCGAATGTTAAACACTATAAAGATTTCCCAAGAGTCGTATTTAGAGATGTTTTCAATATTTTATGTAATTAATTTTCTTCTTCGTAGCAAACTTTGAAATGACGTTGAACATGAAAAAGTTTATTAATTAAAAGAACTTACAAGAACGTCAGAGTTTGTGACTTTGTTTATAATCTAGCAAACGGTTTATTAAGATAATTCAAATGAAAAAATATTTTTCATAGTTTCATAAAGAAGGAAAATGTTTTTACGCTTATAATGTAAATTTAAAATATTTTGTTGTTAATATTAAGGCTAGAAATAGATGCGTCGATTTCATATATAGAACGACTAATCATGACATTTAATTTTATTATGATGAGATTCTAACCTTCCTAAATACATGAAATGGATATAATATAATTGTGGTAGACTCTAATGGTCACCATTACTACGTACTCTAATGGTAGCTGTGTTTTGTACAGTAAAGTAGCTGTGAGAAAATTTATAGTAAAACAGCTCTCGACATATGAGTCATCTTGCGACTTACCTATGTATTGACGTAGTTCCGGTTGCTTTGGGGAATACCTGTATAGTGTCGAACGCGAAGCGACGGCGGTTTGCTACCATAGCTGGATAGACCAAGACATTGCTCAGCACATGATGTAGGCTTGTTCCGCCTGGGCCAGCGAGAGGCAGGTCTTGGCCTAGGAGAGCGGGCGAGATCTTTTCCTTGGAGCAATTGTGTCGGCGATGTTCTACAGAGAATCGGCGTGGGAGACCGTACTCTTCTTCTGTGAGACTGTTATGGTTCAGAAGGATATAACAGGACAGGCCTAGGTGAGAGTCAATATCGTCCGATGAGGAAGACTGAAGCTTCGTCCTCATGGCAAAATAAATAGTGCGTGCTGTGGGGCCGTGGTTGCGTAAGACTAGTGCATCCATTTTCATACGACCTCAAGGAGGACGGCAGTTGGGATGAACGAGTGCGGAATACCATACCTTGCCCTCCTGAAATGAGCTCCGCCAACCATGAACGGAGCTACGCACGGGACGAGCATCGGATGCGCATGTGGATGCGATTCAGCAGCCTCTCCATTTCCGTGATAAGGATGGCCATCGAAAGGATATTAGTGGGTACAAATAACCACATAACACGATCTTTCCTCCAGGAATCGGGTATCTTTCTAAGAATTCCCCTATGGATTCTAGGTTTTTATAAGCTGCGTGAGAGAACAAAAATCCAAGTCTATTCCATCTCTTCCTTTTTATCCAATTATCCTTCGTGTTTCATTCTCATTTAAGCCGGCAACACATTTGTGCTTTCTCTGGCTGTACAAATATTCATGGATGGCGGTGATAATTGGACATCAGGTGTTTGTCCTGCTCATTTTCTCGGTATTTTCACACGAAAAAGATGCTATATACGTTAGTATATATTCTAGGACTTCTAGATTAGGTATTGAACAAAGAATTCAAAATATTTGTATAAAAGTTACTATCATATGTAACTTACATAGTTTCTTTTGAAGTTTTACGCAATCAATTTTAAACCTAATAACTTGGAACCAGTGAAATGTTGCTAACAAAAAGGTCAAGGGAATGCTTCGGGTTCAGCTTTTAATATTTCACAATGGACAGGTAGCGAGTACGTGGGCCTCCGCCAATATATGTTGAATTTATTCATTTATTCGTGGATGTTTTAACGCTATAATCCAACATAAAGGCTTGTATCAAATCTCTTTGTAAAAGTAGGACAATCCATCTCAATCCTTTGTGAAAATCGTTGATTTTATGAATTTTTCTCTCATTTAAATTCAGGATTGACATTTTACACTCATAATCTTTCTTCAAGGTAAGCTGATAAAAATAATTGAAGTCCTAACTACGAATTTTTAAATAAAATAAAGAATGAAGATAAATATGTTAACTTTGTGCTACTTATGAAGATACATATATTGTATCCTCGTAAAATTTGCAAAATATTAAAATTAATAAAAATTAATAATTAAAACCGATGTTATTAAAATTCAAGAAGATTCAAATTGCTTTTCAAGAAAATCGCCTACAATATTTATTTGGATGTAAGCACAATTTGCAATCAATAAAGCCTGTTAAGCTCTTACTGAAGCGAATCGTCATAACAATATTCAATCTGGGAATTTTATTTTCGTTACACATTCATTTTCTCAATGTACTTATTTGATCTCATCGAGAATTTTATTTAATCAAAATTTTTATTTCAAAGTAAATGTTGATATTGTAACGTTTATTTATATGTATTTTTAGGGTTCTGTACCTTAAAAGGAAAAACGGAACCCTTATAGGATCACTTTGTTGTCCGTCTGTCTGTCTGTCTGTCGGGATGTCAACCCTTTTTTCTCAGAAATGCATGGACGTATCATGTTGAAATTAATATCATATACTCAAGTCTACGATGACATGCGGCCGTGAAAAACTTAAGGTTCTAAGTCAACGCAATCAAAAGATAATGGAAAATATGTCGTATATTTTGACCATTTTAGCGTTTTCGCAAGGGAATCAAAACCTATAGGGTACTTCCCATTGACCTAGCACGATGAAATTTGGCAAGAAGTAAGATATTATGGTACAAATAAAGGAAAAAATCTGAAAACTGTAAATTTTTGTATGTATGTTTGTCTGTTTGTAAGCTTGTCTTTCAACCTTTTTCTCAGAAACGCGTGAAGGTAACAAATTTTTATCAACGTCAAGTACTCAGAGTTGTAATTACTAAGAGCTGTGAAAAAATCAAACTTCTAAGTTAACGCAATCAAAAGATACGGTCATTTATATCACATATTTTAAGTATTTTAGCGTTTTTAGCGTTTTCGCAAGGGAATCAAAACCTATAGGGTACTTCCCATTGACCAAGCATTATGAAATTTGGACAGGAGCAAGATCCTTTAGTATACATAAAGGAAAAAATCCGAAAACTGTAATTTTCTGTTCGTGTGTCTGTCAGTCTGTACGTCTGTCTTTCAACCTTTTTCTCAGGAACGCGTAAATTTATCAAGTTGTAAATTGATCAAGCGGAAAATATATTAATCTTAGAATTAAAATTATATGTACTTGTAACAAATTAACATAGAAGTTGACTATGGTCAAAAAAACAATTTTACAAACACTGAGAAGAAATTTGTATCAATACGAAAACATTAAAAAGCAGCAAACCTTTATAAACAACGCAATGCAATGTATATATCGCAGCTAACAAAATGATAGCGCGATGTAGCGTACAGCTAATGCCATCTATTACAACATTATGACATTAACTGTGATATAATTCTGCTCGATTAATAAATTTTTTTATTTTAATTATTATTTAAACGCGCTAAAAATAATAAAATAAACTTTACATTTAAAAGTTTTATCGTCGATTTATAACGTCATTACGTAATTAACATTCATTATAAGAGCTTCACGCGATTTGATTTAAGTACTCATATTAACTTAGTTCGAAAAGTTTTAATTTAAATTCAATTAGATCGAGTTATGAACTTACTTTTTTATCTACACATGTAAGTATTCTGGTTGTTAGTAATATAATTAGTTATTTGTAAATAAACAATTAGTTTTATTCGAATTAAGGACTACTTATTTTCGTCTTGGTAACACTAATATACATATATTTTGATTGATAATGTAAATCTAAATATTTTACGTACGTAGTGCTGGGGAAGTGGAGTGTAGTAGAATATAAATAAAAATAAAACGAGAATACAATATAATATAATTATGTTGTTAATGTCAAAGTCAACAAGTTAGTTCATTGAAATTGTCAAGAGGTGGCGCTGGGTGTATCCTGAATCGCGCTATAACTTTGCTTTTTTGAAAGTATAAGGTGTATTAGTACTTAAAATAAAATTTTGTGTTTTCATGGATTGCATCCATGATTGTGTTTTAAATAAAGTGCTACTAAGTATTATATATTTAAGCGACTTCTAAAAAAGGAGTGTTTTGATTCGACCTTGTATTTAATTTTTTTTATGTTTGTTCGCCGATTACGCCGCCACTGGTGTACCGATTTTCAAATTTTTTTATGTTTGAAAAGGTATACTTCCAAGGTGGTCCCATTGTTTCAAGGTCAGGATCAGATGATGGGATCCTGGAGAAATTGAGGGAACTCCCCAAATATTATAGGCAAGCCTATACCGATTTAGGTATTTTTGATAGTAACTTATGTTGGAACTGATGATGAAGACCACAAATGGCGTAGATGGGTTAGTCTTATATAGATTTCTATAAGTTTGTACGGAACCCTCGGTGCGCGAGTCCTACTCGCACTTGACCAGTTATTTTATTAAAACGGTTGTTCTTGTCTTGTCTTACACATTAAATTACCTTTAGAAGTATAAAGTTAGATAAATTAAATATAACTAACACTGCGTCACATTCTTATGTAAGCACTTTCAAGATTCTAAGATAATATTAAAACCAATATCACAATTTAAAATATTAATTATTTATTCAATATTTACTTTAACCACTTGTTAACGTCGTTCCTTCACCGAAAACTATTTTAAAAGATTTTAAAAGTTTCCAAATGCGCTATTCTGATCCTTTAAGTGCGACGTGCGTTGTTGATGTGCTCAGTGTTCCGTAGGACACGATTAAGGGACTTCCAGAAATTTAGATGGTTCATAAATATATTATATACTGACTGTTTGTAGATCTTAACCGATAATCGCAGGTTCAAACCCCGACAAGCACCGCACCGAGTTTTTAAGTGGTAAACTTATGTTTTTCGTTTATCTCGAGCTCGGCGGTGAAGGAAATCATCGTGAGGAAACCTGCATGTGTTCGGAGATATTCGGACACATGGATATCCGCCAACCCGCAGTGGAGCAGCGTTGTAGATAAAGCTCTAAACCTTCTCTTTAATAGGAGAGGAGGAAGTCTGTCCAGCGGTGGGAGATTTATAGGCTGTTACTTTTACTTTTTTCATTTACTGTTTTACATGAAATTGTTAGTTGAACAAGTAACAATTTTATCTCGTAATTTTAATGGAGTTTGTCCGTTTTTTTTACTTCTCTAGATTAGATTTTATGCCTTTTTAACTTGTAACTTTGTAATCCCAATTTAGCTTTGATAATTTCCCTTTTACATTAATTATATGCATTATTACTGTGCTTTTTTTCATTTTTTTAATAAATAAAAATTACATACAAATGCTATTGAAAATTACTTAGGTAGACGAAGTTTTGTATAAAGCAGATAGGACACAAGTTTATGAACCAACAATTTTTAACAAAACTGTATTTAAAAATTCTAACATCATCACAAAATATCATATAAACTCATAATATAAAATAAAGTTATTTTTATTTTACACGAAATAAAATTCGTACATTCCTTAAAATTGATATATTTATCTGTGTTTATCTAACGGGAAGTTATTCAAATATGTTATTATATTTTTTCGCATTCTGCAACTCCTTTTGATTACGTCTCTTTGTTTTGGAAACAAGTTCAAAGGATTTCTTTGAACTTTCCTTTCAAAGCATTTCCACGCATTTGCTCTTAATATTGGTTATCGTAGCATCTCTTATTTATTGAATATGTTATCAAACTCTAAGAGTAAAATAAGAATTTACGTACCGTGTATATTTATTAAGATAATACTCATTTTTGTCATTTTTAAATTAAAAGTTTAATTTTACTAGACTTTGCTAATACTATTTTAAGTCATTTGCTAGAAGACATTTTATTTCTGTTTATTTATTACAAAATGTAAATCGGTTCAGACGCATAAAAACGTTATAGTTATAAAAATACACTTAGAGTGCAATACACACCAGTATCGACATAAAGATTTATAAACTTGTAATGGTTACAATTTAAGTTCCGTTTGTTAACCTGTCAATCCTCTGCATGTTACATCTGAAAATGGACAGCACAAAAGGACTCCAATTTGTAAACGTTTAAAAGACAATGGGCAGTGAGCGTAGAGTATTCCGGTTTAAACTGGTATTTTAATTACGTTAAGAATTATATGTTTTGAATTATTTAATAAAAAATCAAACTTTATAGAACTGTAAAGTGATTTTAATAAAGTTTATTTTATTCGTATTTTTTTATGTCTCTTTCTTGCGTATTTTCTTTAACTTAAAGTGAAATAATAATAAAATATACTTCGTTTATTCATTAGGAAAATAATTAAATAATAACAGTAATTCTTTTAATAAAATTTATTTTATTCATATTCTTTAATGGATTTTTCTTGCGTATTATCATTAACTTGAAGTGATATTGTATTAGAATCTGCTTCGTTTATTCATTGGAAAACTAATTAAGTAATAACATTACTACTATCTTATATCCCAAGGATCTTACGAGAGTCGTGTGTTCTTTTTAATCTTCTGAGCATTATACAAGTGAATTCTTTCAACCGCAAATATAAAGGAAATACCGCTTTATATCAGCTTCAGAGGCTCACAGATGATCTAATTAGTTTCAACGAGCTTTGTGTTCATTTTCTTAGACACATATTATATTATATAGCAAGTAGCGCTGCGCTGTTTATTGTCGTATCGTGTATCATAAAATCAATTTCAAGATTAAAGTAAAGCAATACATTTATCACAATGATAATTTAATATCTTATATAACACATTATTTACCAAAGTTACTAGTATTTAAAATGTAGAATTTTTTTTTAAATTACAAAATTGCCAGAATGATAAATACAATAATTGTTTAAATAATATTTTACTTGATGGACGAAAGACAACTAAAGTTCACTTGAAAGAAAATTAAAATGTTTACTAAGGTTTACACGGTAACTAGGTAAAAATGACAAGTATCTTTTGGCCAAGAAGTCAATTGACAAGTTTGTCAAAGTTGAAAATGAGTATAGATTTTTAACGTCAAATAGTAAGAAAACATATTCGGAATTATAAAATATTATTATTGTGTAAGAATTAGTAAGGCAATTTAAATAATAATAATTTTGCAGAACATTATCAGTGATAAATCTAAAACATAGAAAAACCGCCTCTTTGACGCCTATTACTTCCGTATAATAATAATTATTACGGTCTATGGACTAATTTTTTAAAAATGGGGCCCAACTTTTGCTATTTCTATAGATTTAAGGTGAAAAATTTGACTGTCGACAATTGTGACACGTGTATAAAACATGATTCGCGTTACGCCCATTTCTGTCTCATTTATGATTGAGGATGTCGCAATGTGTATGTTCACATTTCGTACCGACCGTCGTAACGTGAATGGCCTATTTTAGGCGTGTTCTCAGTTTGTTAGAAACCAGTGACACGCGCGTATATTTAACCCCGAGGCGACCTACGAATATTATAACAACGTAACATAACGTTGAATATTAGATCACGTTTCTAGATTTAATGAGCAAAATGTACTTTATTTTAGGAAGAGAATTCTATGATGTTCTGGTTTTAATTAAGATGAGTTGCATGACATCGTTTATATTTAGTTTAGTTGATTATATTTTTGCTTAGGTATGTAATATTCTCAAAAAAATATTTTATAGAATAAATAATATTTTATAAAAGGTTGTCCAATTGCTCTATATTATTTAAAGTTTCTTATTAAAATAATATTAATTATTGATTTATAATTTAATTTCGTTGAAGTTGTCTTAATATGGATTTTACTTTTTGTTCAGCAATAAAATCTATGTAGGTATGTATGCTGTAATGGGTTGGGCATATAATATTTTGATAAAATTAATAAAGATGCCAAAACCTCAAATTTTCAATGTATTTTCAATCCACTAGCTACATATTTCGTAGAAACTGAATCATAATGAATTTCGGCTTGGAGATAACTTACAAACTTAGCTCAATTTTTAGAATACTCTTTATCCTAAGTATCTCATTTTAATTTGTTGAACATGTTGATTTCTGATTTTTGTATTAAAATAAAACAAATCAACTGTCCCTCAATGGGTGAAAATATATCTATGTATCCGTCGCAAACTTTAATCCTAATGGCTAAAACAGTAAGTAATACTCTACGTAGGAAAATTTTCTGGTTCAGTTTTAGTTTTTAACACCAAAATTCTGATG
Source organism: Hypolimnas misippus (assembly GCA_037950945.1). Classification (NCBI taxonomy): domain Eukaryota; kingdom Metazoa; phylum Arthropoda; class Insecta; order Lepidoptera; family Nymphalidae; genus Hypolimnas; species Hypolimnas misippus. Next base: position 6,082,834 of record JBBEEQ010000029.1, on the reverse strand, counting down.
TCAAATTCAGGTTCACTACAGTCACATTATGCAATTCAATTTAGGTGTTAACAACTAAAATTTAATAGCGTAATGTGATTGTAGTGAATAATCTATAATATTAAAAGGATTAAGAATGATGCCTATTTATATAACTTTTACTTAAAATTTATAAATCTGATAACAACAATTATTATTAAAAATACATTCCGTCTCATAAAAAAATCAATGAATGGATTTTATTCAAATCGTTCATTATTTGAATTATATTTCAAGAAAAATGTATCAATTTATATTCAGTTGTAAGCACAATTTGCAATCAGCAAAGCCTTTTAGGGGTCTGTTGAAGCGAAGTATTATACTACTAGCAAAATATTTAGACGTGGTTGATTTTATTTTTACAAATATAAATTTATGAAAGTAAAATAAGCTTTAATAATAGTTTCGAATTTTGATACGATTTCACGATAAAGGAAATCGGACTTATTTATACACTCATTTAATAATAATTATGGATACTTTATGAACAATGACACAATATTTATCAAAACACAATATTTGTAAAAAATATCGTTTTGGTTTTAAGGATACAATAATTAAGGTCACATTGCAACTTTTAAACTTTTTAAAATTATCAATAAAACAATGATAATTTTTTTTTTTTGAAAATTTGACTAACGATTTGAAACGGGAATTCAGAATTTGTATGGAGGAACCATATCATAATTTATCGAGTACGGAAAGAAAAAATATTTAACGACGGAACCATAAGCGATTGCTATTTAATGATAGATCGCTTTTATCTTCGATTGGGAACTGGGATATTTCAGTCAGGGATTGTAAAGCTGACGGAGGCTCGTTCTCAATTGTAATTCTGTTTATATCACTTGTTCGGTGCAATCCGCTGTCAGCGTACTGACAATTGAATTTCGGTCAGACTACATATTTTCTTAAATTGAATGTGATCGGTGTAAAATATTTTTTTAATATAAAACGCTGTCCTCGAGTGATAAAAAGTTTCATACTAAGATAGCGTCATGATAATTTTTATATAATATAAATATAATATTTTTTAAATATAGAATGCAAATAACAAGGGGGTTCCGATTATCTTCATAAAACATTTTTATTTATAAATTCCTTATTACATTAACATAAAAATGACATAAATAATTTTATTTTACATCTAATTTATTATATCGTTTAGTTTTATTGATATTCAAAAATGTTAAAATAAAATATAATATTTTGTAACTAGCAGTACATATATGCTATATATAGTCAAAACAATAGATATACTTTAAGATTAATGCTTAATTAAAATATTACCGCACTTGACTATGTACATACAATTAATTCACATATGCGAACTTTTTATTATCAACAATTAATAAAACCGTCGGTAGTTTTACAAGCCTCTTTTTCATGCGTTTTTAATCAATCACACGGACACGGAACAAGCAATATCACGTATAACATTATTATCTCGTTAACAAGTTTCACGTCTTATTGGATTTCTCATTATTTATCACAATCTTGTACTCGACGAAATGTTTCCTCTCTGTAACACAGATGAATCTCAATCAAATAACGATAAACAGATTTCCTGTTACATATTTGCCGCAATACCTAGAGATGAGGAGCAATAATAATGTGTGTTTGTAAATCTATTCACATATGGACGCTGATAAGCAATACTGTGTCAAGCAACACAGATTTCATTTCGAGAAAATGGCGTCTAAAGATTTTACACCCATTCTTAATATATTTGTTTGAAAAAGTATATATCTCTTTTTTCTTTTCTATTTTGATATAAAATATAATGAATTAAAACTATATTGATATAGATAATTCTTTATGTAATAATAAGTTTTTTAAATATATGAGATTATTGTATAAATTACAAAATATGGAACTCACTTGAAATTCGGAACATTAAATTAAGTAAATTTTTCCGTACTTATATCGTTCAGATGATTTAAATTTTTTTTTAATAATGTTAATAGGTGATGCATTATCAAAATACACCAATATCTCCGAAGTTGACATTTTGTGGGTTGACACATTATTGCTTATCAGCATCCATATTGTGGAGTAAGATTTTTATATCAACGTGTACTGTAGCTGGAACGCATTGTTCGGAACAACGGCCATGCGTTGATATCCATTAGGCGAGAATTGACATAAAACAACTCTGTGGCCTGGTAACATATTTAGAAAAATATTAAATATTATTGCTTTTAATGCATTTAAAAAAGGATATTGAAAAATGTTATTTAGTTTTTTTGTTTAGAGTCACACACTACTGTTAAAATTTTTTGTTTTACTTTTTGCTTATAACGGCTTATAAAATATTATTTTATGTTTAATCTTATTGGGCAGAATGCATTGATACCTTTCTCAATCTTGTATGAAAAAAAAAACAAGAAGAGAAATGGCGCGCTAATTCGATGGTCATTTGAAAAAGAGTGCAAAATGTAATAAATAGTAATTTATTTTACAATTATGTTTAATAAAAAAAATAACTCATTAACTTATTTACCTACTACAAGTTAATATGATAAATACTAATATGATATTTAAGGATTTAGCCGATTCAGTCATTAATTAAAAGATTGATACATCTTTAATTAGGCATACATTTTCTCATATGAGTGAAAATTGTTTCTTATGAGAAATAACTTCTTTAACCAAATTCAATTACATAATTAGTTAATTACATACCGGGTTATATGTTAACAAGTTCTCAGTTTTAATAATTAAAGCACGACACGCCCCGACGATACCTCTAATTGCTTCTACCGAATGAAGTGTCTGGAATTCCTAATAGCCATCCTTGTTTGTTAACTTGTCAATCCTCTTCTCTCCATGCGTTAAAACGGACACTTCAAAACAATCTTAACTTTTGAATGTTTGTATAGATTACAAATGAATTGTAATTTTGTGAATACTGTTTATCATTAACGCCCATGTATGAGTTTCTAGTCTTCAACGATTGGGCAAAGCTAGGACCAATTTAAGCCGCGACCTTTCGATGCTGGTCCAAACCTTGGCCCAACTTGGGTTAACCAAGCGTAGATTTCTCGATGTTGGCGCAAGACTTGGCCAGTTCTAATGAGCCGTGATCTGGTCTTGATTGGCTATTCGATGCTAGTCTAAGTCCTAGGCTAGGCTTGATCAACCAGGTCTCGGCTATTTGATGCTGGCTAAGTTCTGAGAAACTAAGCCAATTACCGTATACCAGGTCTAGGTTTTAGTTATTATCCCAGACTTTAAGCAAGGTTACGTCGCCACGTGTAAGCTCCGGGCCAAACATGACGAGCATTGGCGCAGGCTTGAGTTGATGCTTGGCTCAACATCATTTTCTACTATGGCGCCTCCCATGGATATTTCCAACACCAGGGGAGCTATAGATGCGTTGCCAACGTGTCCCGCCAGCTCATTTAACAGCTATTTTTATATATAAAAAAATTAAAAGTAACTTTAACAATATGCTTTTTTGCTTCTTCGAGCAAAAATCTACAATAATATTTCCTGCATAACTAATTTGTAATTGTCAATTAGGTAATATAAGTAACGATTTCCAGTTTAATACTTAACATAGACTATAAATTAACATTCGTAATACGCGCATAACTTTATTTGTGTTTATTTTACTAACCTAAATTGCTAAATTAATCAAAGTTGAATTGTGATCGGGTGCACCGAAGCGTTTGGGATCTATTATCACTTGTCAGACACCTAAGCTAATCTGGAGATTAGTTCATAGCTCTAAACAATTGTCATGATCGATTGTATTATGTAGAATTTATGAGCCAAGGTGACTATATAGATATAATATAATAGGCTACTACGACTAAGCCGCACTACGGTTAACAGTGACGGATTTTATCCACAGTCAGATTTTAAAAAAATATTATAAGTGGACTCTTTGCCACCAATGATTTTGTAACCGCTACTTGTTACATAACGATACGCGGCGATAAACTGCTCAGCACAATATACAACTCAAAGGTGACTGACTGGCATAGTGATCTATCAACACACAGCCCAAACAACTGAACGGATCGGGCTGAAATTTGAGATGCAGGTAGATGTTATGACGTAGGTATTCGCTAAGAAAATATTTTGTTTAAATCTATCTCCAAGGGGATATAATAGGGGATGAAAGTTTATATGAAACTTTGTCAATTTGATGAAATGATCCTTACATAGTATAAAACAAAGTCGCTTTCCTCCGTCTGTACGCTTAGATCAACCAATATCATAAATAAACAGAGTGAGTAAAGAGGGATGTTTAAAGTCATAATACACGCATTGTTTATAAAGAAATTTCAAAGATTTGTAATGTGATATGGTAAAAAAAGCTATAGCACCCGCGCAAAGCTGGGGAAATCGACTAATTTAATCGATTAATTGTAAGTCCATCTCGTAATTAAGGTTTGTTATCGTAATATGTAGGTATTGTATGCGGTTTTGGAGATCAGTTTACTGCGATCTAAAATGTTTTGCGGACTAACTCTAAATAGAAACGTTATGCTAAGTGAATGTATTTAATCTCGTAGTACACAGCATAGAATCAGGAGGAAAATCGAAGGTAACTTGCATGTGTTAGAGTAAATTCTGAGATATGTATATCCGGTAATCCACAGAGGAGCAGCGCGGTGGATTAAACTCCGTATCCTTCTCCTTAACTGTGGAAGCCTTTGCTTAAGGAATATTTACGAGCTTAAGACTTGCATTAACGTAACTCGAAAACACACGATTTGAATTAACATTATATATTTTGTATATGGATAACAGTTTAGCAAATGTAAACATCTAGTGATTATATAAGGGCATTGTAAATATTGACTTTGATTGTATCGAATAATTTTTTTTTGGGTTTAGGTACATGACTAATATTTATTATAATCAGTGTTAAAAGTGACGTTTTACATTTATACTTGTATTATTATTTTTCTGTATAGGTACTTAAAATATTGCTTAGAAGGCGATTTTAATGCTAAAAGCATATCTGTTATTATTTCTTCAATCTCTCTTCAGTTTTTTGTATGTATATTTAATATATTTGTATGAAAAAAAAATTGTATGCTTTAATGACAAAAATTAAGTATTCAAAATTAGTATTTTCATTAAAAAATACGCTTAAAAAGTATTATGTAATTATTTACTAATAGTGAAACGTATTCGTAAGTGTTACCTAATTGTTTGTTAATAAATAATCAACGAGTCGTATGATTATGAATACAGACTATTGCTAAACTACTCTCAGGCCTCTCGCAGTTTTACTTGCGTTTATGACTACTTATCGCTCCTATTACTCGTAGCGTGATGGAATACAGCCTACCTTAACTTAAACATATACTTTATACCCTTTTTTAATAAACGGACTATTCGACACAAAAAGATTTTTTCAAATTGAATAAGTACTTTCAGAGATTACCACCCTAAATACAAATTCACAAAAATAGCTTTTTGATATTGGTATTGTGTTGACGAAAAGACCTTTACCCTTAAAAAAATAGAAAAATATATAAAAATACAAACTTTCTTATACTATTATTAAAATGATGTAATCAAAGATAGGCTCTGAAGCTCTGCTAAAGGATATATGTACATATAAAGATTTATAAATAAAGTTTTTATTGCTATAAAATAAGTAAATAAATAAATAACGCATCACACTCAACGGCCCCCATTAAGATCTCATGACCTTGTGAACCCGCGACCGTTAGCGCTTTAGTCAGTTGCAGTGACCATTGCGCCAACGCGTCTGTCATAAATAAGCATGATTTATTTCGTTTTATACCAAGAATATACTGTATTTTCTGAAATGTTTGTCATCTACTATCATACTACACCACAACTAGTAACAAACAACAAAGCTTAAGCTTACTTTAAAGTAATAGCCGTTGTAAGCCTATGGAGCACTGGAACTAACCAGTGAGTCACCTCATGAATATTGAAATGTGTCGACGCTCTCAAGTATAAATATTTTCTGAAAGGATTTTTAACTTAAAGTTGAGGTATGCTCATTATAATGGTAAACTCATTTTTGTAATATGTGCTTTATTTTGTGATGCTTATGAATTTTGTTGTCTTGTGGAATAAATATCATCATCATCTACATTTTTTCCGGTCATACCAGGGTCTGCTTTCTATTCTAGTCCAGATATTGGCGAGTTACTGATTTTTACACAGAGCGATTGCCATCTAACTTCTGCAACCTCTGAAGGCAAGGCAGTAACCATTTAGACTAGCGTAATTTCCCTACTACGAGTAACGATCATTATCAGGTGATTGTGATAAAACCGGGACCGACAGCTTTACATGCTCTCCGAGGCACGGTGGGGGGACCCACAAGGACAAACACCCAGACCAAGACAAATATTTAAACAACTATAAATATCTGCCACGAGCGGAGATCGAACCTGCAACCGTCGGCGTTAGAGGTAAATTCACCACCACTACACCAGAGCGGTCGTCTCTTGTAGAACAAATATGAAAAGCAATTAATATTCCAAATGTTTTATAGTTTTTTACATTAATCTTTTATTACGTACTGGCTACCCTTCGCGTTTTCATTCGCATTTATATATTTTATTTTGTTTTTTTTTTTTGTATTCTCTGGGAATTCTATTATGTGATAATAAAAAAGAAATGTGGGTTGGCTAATCTCTATTGATATTATAATAGCACAATAAATTTTCAGTAGTAATGTTGCCTGTCTAATATATACTAAAACCAAAATGCAATTCTGAAACAATATTGTAAAATTTTATAAATAATAATAATAATAATAATAATAATAAGCCGTACTAATACGAATAGTAACATAGAAGTTAGTCAAATATTTTTTTAATCACGCGCCAACAACAGCAAAGACAAATAAAGAAAAAAATCGACGCGAATTAATCGACACCAGTTTTTTTTTCTTTTCTACAAAACTTGTATCGTATGAAGCTAGATTATACAAGAGTGTAATTTATCTTAAAGCAGTAGTTTGTAGCAGACACTTTCCGAATTTGCACTTCAAAGAGCTGGCGAACTCGTATAACCATGCTTAGTTGGCTGCTCTAAACATGGTCGCTTTATGCATAAATTACCCATTAAGTGATATTTTGTGTACGAAAACGGCCGTCTAAGTAGAATTACTAATTACAATCTGCTTGACAAAAAATTTTAAAATACTTTAAACGCATGTTTATAAAATTCCGTACTACAAATCTGCGTCTAAGGATAGTTTTGACTTAAACATGTTTTAGGTATAGTTTAATCATGTATAACTTACGTTAAAGTGAGCTTAACAGATGTCTAAAACCTAACGTGAGGCATGTTATTAATAAGTATTTCATAATTTTACTCGCAGTAACGCAATTTAGACAAAACTTTAAGAAACGTTTAATTTTTAACTACACACGTGTTGAACATGGTTTTATTCCATCTTTTGTCCTAAGGCAGCAATGTTCAATATTTTGGTGTGTTGATACTGTCCTCACAGTATCAATTTGTCTAATATGTTAATATAGGTAAGAAGAAGATTAAGACTAAGATTAATTAAGACCTGATGGAATGACGCTTGTTCCGTGGAGGCTGGGGAGGTCGCTTGTATGGGATGCTACCTGTGTCGATACATTGGCTGCATCACATATACGGGGGACTTCCTTAACCGTGGGAGCAGCGGCATCCAATGCTGAAAATGTCAAGCGGCGCAAATACGAAAACATTGAAAGGAGTTTCATATTTGTGCCGTTTGCCGTTGAAACCATGGGGTCCTGGGGCGAGGAAGCGAAAAAGTTTTTCAAAGAGCTGTCTTCCCGCCTCGTCGAAACTACAGGTGACCGAAGGGCTGGCGGCTACCTTGGCCAGCATATCAGTCTGGCCATACAAAGAGGTAATGCTGCCAGTGTTTTGGGCACCTTGCCTCACTGTGACATCGATAGCTACTTAGGTTTAATATAGTTATTTTTAATTTCTCTTTCTTTTTATTTTTAATAGAATAATATAGGTTAATTTCATTTATAGTTTAAAATGATTAAGATCCTAACTTCCAAAATAGTAAGCAAGATTCAATTTATTTAAAAAAATCTGAATGCTTAAGTAAATAATACTTTTATATTGTGTTATTTTTATGATGAATATCATTATGACAAGTCATAATTTGTATTAAAATCCATTACGTCCATACATACACTTTCGAAACAACCATCTGGAACATTTGGCTTAAAAATGTTAGCGATTTATTTCTATCATACATAAAATATAATTTTATCAAGAATTTATTACTCTTTACAGTCACTAACCGGCAAGCAAAGCAACGGCAGTGAGCGTGTTTAGTTGTTATTACATCTGGAGTTATAAGAGTTTTTCACCTCAACAAGTTAGTATGGAATTTTCGGTTACGAACATTACAAGCAGCCGGTACATCTAATACAAACAATTTATTGTGCTCTTATAGATCTGTTTCGTACAAGTTATTGTTGAAGAAAAACTTCTCATAATAGGTATACACAAATACATATTATCACGAAAATTGTTACAGAGACGAAAAATATTTTTTTCCAATGTCTGGCTTCTCTTTTCTATATCGATTTACCGTTAAAAAATTATTTATAGAAACATTGTCAGCCTGAGCTCGCAATATTTGAAATTCATTGGATTTTGCCGGTGGTGGTTTTGATAAAACTTAACAGTATGATTATATGAATACAACTTTTACGTAATTTTTTAGTTAATTTGATGTATTTTGAGGATACTTTTTATTCGGATAAAAATCGGTTTTTATGTGGTTAATAAAATATGCTTTATTTAAAGTATAAAAGCTAATTATTGTATGCTACATGTGTTATGTTTATTATTTTTGCTTTCATGTATAAAATAAAATTATATTTAATAGTTAATTACGTTAAATTATCGCTATAACAAAATCCTCCACTCTGACAGTTGATTTCTGATTTTGGTACTCAAACGCCTCCTTTCACTACAAAATATGGCATGTTTTAATTTAGCCCCTTAAAGTGTTATTACGCAGAGCTATAAATATCGCAACATCAAAGAGAATACAATAATTACGTAGACCCAACATTATAGATACATTTTAACAATTAATATGTTTCATTTTAGTGCAAAAATCAACTGTCAAAATGTATCGCGATAGCGGTAGTCTCGCTCTAATCTACCTGCAGATTGCTTGTCAAACACTATCGCTATCTAAATATGATACATTTTGACAGTCAAAACAGCATTCTACAATCGTATGTTTGGTTTCGACATTACCCATGAGATTATACAAATTTAATGAGTAATTCACTAAATAATGTAAAAGGGCTTTAAATATTTTTTAAATTATACAATTATTACATATTAAAAACTTATATATCTATTTTGACCGTATTTTAATATTCGGTTACGTTACTGTATAAAAAAGTCGATAATTACTTATTTTGAGTACACTTACATATCCATACTTACAACTATTTTCTAATAAAGTCGGGTAGTTAATTGTATATAATTATATCAATTACCTTTACATTATTATTTGCACATGCATTAAAAACTTAAATTATTTTGTACTAAATTATATATTTTTATATACAAACTTTTTTTTCGTAAATATTAACCATCCACATGTATTGAAAAAGCAACAGCAATATATTGAAATTATTCATAAAAGTACACGCTGTAGTAAAGTAGGTGAATACATATCGTAAAATCCGCATAAACAAAGACTGCAATATTTCGCCTTCATCTTTTCATCACCGTCGAGTTCCGGCATAAAAGAATATTGATATACAAATTGCGAGGTTGAGATTATGCAATGCGAAGAGAGTACAGGGATATAGCACTGACAAACAAACAGATATTGTATATGTATATAAACTTTCGGTATTTCCCAACGACGTTGGTCTTATTGAGCGAATTTTCTAGTGCATTTGAAATGAAACGTGTTTTTAAACGACTTCAAATAGGTTCTCGATTCGTGGTGTTTGTCTTTTTTAATGTTTGTTACCCTAGGACTCAAATGAACAATAACTTTTAAAATTTCTTATCAAACGTCATTTTTTGACAGAATATACTTTCAGATTGGTCCTATATAATTATCAACCAATCGGTTTAGTAGTTTTTCAAATCAAACCATTGAAATAACTATGTCATCCAAGTAAATTAAATTCTGTATTTTCCTTTTTTATAACGTCATTGTATTTTAAAACAGTATTATTTAGCTCAGAATATTAATTTCAGTAAGCTCTAGCCATGTCGATGTCATGAACGTTATTTCATTTGACGTCATAAATAATTTAGGATATAAAAAGTGCTTAATATTTTTATCTTTCAATAAAAATACTTCAATATACAATGACGACTGATATATGGTACATTTTTTATATTTTGGTATTGCACGGGATTTAAATGTTGTCATTTGCATATGGAATCCTTGTTTTAAGGTGTGTTTATGAATATCTGTATAGGAGGTTTTAACAAGAGCTCAGAACAAATTCGAGTATAAAATTTTTACGAAGGCAGTTTTTAACTATTGTAAGAAATTTAGGCATACCCACTATATTTTTATTAAAATATTGACATAAGAAGGGTATAAATTGACTTTCAAAAACTACTGATGGGCAGTCTGTCGTTATGCTACTCGTTGTATCGTGGGTCCGTGAAGCAAAAACACGAGTATTCATATAAAAATTGTGAGTGTAAACGGTTAAAATTATGTTGAACTGTTTATTAAGTGTTGATATTAGAAGTGAAATATTTTTTTAATTGTGCAAAGAACTTTATGTGAAACGTGAAATGTGTTGTTGTGTATAAATTATTGTGAATTATTCATGAGAAGTGATTAAAGTGTGTAGAAAGTTAATTTTGTGTTTAAATTATAACCGCTACCCTTCTGAGATTTTTACACTATTGATTTTGTATTATGTGTTAATATTAAAAATTCTCAAACAAAATATGAAAAACAATTACGGTACGTTCATATTAATGCTTTTATATAAAGTAAATCTTTCTCCGAGTTTTAAATTATATTCAGATTAAAACTTTTCATTATATCTCCGAATTATCATTAAATATAAAATACCTGCATAAAATGGTTCATTTGTATTAAGGAATTGAAAATATTAATATTATTTTATTTCCATAGTGATATTAAATAAGTTTTCATATTTTGACTAACTTTCGAAAAGTAGAAGAACGTGTTTTCTCTTTTTTTTTGGCTATATCATCGGCGATTCTGAGTATAGTTTAATAACACTAGAGTCTACAATACTATTTCAAATTGATCAAGATCTGATGGACAACAGCTTAGCAAGAGAATGGATTCCTCGAGAGACGATTGCAAATCACTCATGGTTGAGGGCGAATTATATAAAAACGATGCGACGTCACATCGTAAGACATTATGACACGATGATGTGAAATGTTATAACGCAAATCGGGACATTATAATGTGTTACCACTCCTGTGTCAGATAGATTTATTTCCAAGAATATTACAAGAATATATTTTAAGATCATTTTCAAACTCTTCAATGTCTCAGGTCTAACAGTCTTAAAAAGTTATAGTAACAAAATATATAACTTAAAACTTATTAACCCCAAAACCCCGTTAACGTAGGGGTGAAGTTTCGTAAAATTTTTAGCAGATGTCTACACCATATAAGGAACCTACCTGCCAAATTACCAATTTGTAGGTGTTGTAATATCTAAAATTCGTGATTAATCAGTGAGTGGTATATCGCTTTTATGCGTATAGGTAGTAGAAGACTTGCAGTTCTTCGCGGCTTTGCCCTCGTATTAGCCAAAATTTGATAATACTAAGTTTTGTGTTTTATATCCCATTACTATCATTCATAAGTATGTGTAGTAAGTTTTAAGTCAACACGAACACGGAAAAAGATTTTCCATACAAAAGTTTTTACCCCTTTTGAACTTCTTAGGGGCAATATATTAAAAAATTCTTTCTTAATGGATGATTACAACCTAAACGACTAAATTTCATGTTTGTAGTCCTAGCGGTTAAGGCTCTGCATTGATAAATCAGCCAGTCAGTCAGGATAAGTAATTACATATGTATGAATAGATAAATAATGATGATATGATTATAAATGTGTCGACAGAATTAGGCCATACCGCGTGACCGCAATTTGATCATGTTCGATACGCGACGTGATAACTTTTCGTGGATTCAATCAAATCTGTTAAATGAAGCTGCAAATGGGGCAGTTCCACGTGAATGCTGTTGAGTGATGGTCGTCGTGTCGATATTGATGGCTAGCTCGCGTGATGTATCTCTCTAGAGACTTGTTAATTTGTTAAAATCGAAGAATTATTAAGGAAATTGTTTAATTTAAACGATTAATGACGTGAAAAATGGTAAAATATTCGTTTTTAATTCTTCTTCGGGCTTTGCTACTAGGCAGTTTACTTTACACGTGATATTTATTTCTTTTTCCTTATCGTAATACCATGGGGAATTTATCGTAGAAATCCAGCGTAGTATCATTGGCCAGAGCTAATGATAGCTCCTATTATCATTCTTCTATGTCTAACAAATGCGAACTAGTGTAATTCAACGTCAATTAAAGGTGTCGTTTAGATTGACAAGCAAACTGGATTATACTTCGAAACATAACCTACATAATGCTATAAATGCACTGGCGTGTAGAGATGTGCCATTACGTGTCAGAAGCACATCGAGTTTCTACATTTCGAATAGATAGACTTATTATGAGGAGGAATGTCGAAGGTGTAACGTGTCGCCGTTGTATTAAATGTATGAAATCAAAGCGTCAGACATATAAGCTGTTTTTAGCCTAAAATATTCTCAATGCATATTACAATTGTAAAGATAATATTCATTTACGTAGCAATAGGTCACGTACAATTTCCCGGATTCTTTTACGTGCCCCTTTGATTTCACTTCTCGAGACTAAGTAAACTTGAATAAGAAACAATTTCTATCTTCTTTTGTCGATCAAATTAAGCAATTATGCTCTTTGGCAGACTTACTCGTAACATTTAGAAATACATTTATTTTATTGTTTCTCACAATTTTTATTACACACCATTGTTATTATCAATAACGCGTATGGAATAATTTAATTCTAATAATTCTTTCCTTTTTCAATATTCCAATAAAACAAGTGCTGATAAAATCCCTAATTTATTTTTTATTATGGAAAGATAAAATACCGTCGTAGGTGGCGCTGACAACCTAATCAATCATTTTGACATTTTCCGACAGTTTTAATATAAATATAATAATAAATATTAGTTTTTTTTTCTATATTTAATTCATTTCCATACGGTTCATCTAATTACGATAAAACTTATCAACTTATCGTTTGGACACGCGAAGTATGTTGCCTTGGTACAATTAACTTACAACCGGAGGCGTGCGTGTGGCACCCGTAAATGTATTCTGCTTTAATGCAGCGAAGCCGCGGGTAGAGCTTAATTATCAATAAAAATAATGGATTTTTTTTTCATATGTTTAATATGACTTGTGTTGTTCTTATGTTTTAAATCATATTAATCATTTTAATCGCTCTTATCTTTCACTTATCAAGCCGGGAGTCGCTTTAGAAAATAGAACATGTAATACCAAAATGCTCTAAAAATAGGACTTTTTACATATTTTACTACAATACATAATTTAAATTGAAATTTAAAATAGATCAAAGATAACTTATGAGAGTCATTGAAACCACTTCAACAAGCCCCAACATGATGCTTCTGTTAGTGAAGTCAGGGTAATGCAACTATGATATTTTAATATTATTGAAGAAACACAATAACATTATCGATCAGACCTGTCAAAGTTGTTTACACCATTTCAACGACGAAAAAGAGCTAATGACCTTCAAACTTCTAAACAGATCATTATAAATTATGGCTAAGAACCATTTCGATGACGTCGGTTTTCAAAAAAAAAACGCATGAAAATTAGTCAGGGAGCTACGATGCCACAGACAGACGCACACGTCAACGTTATAAAACCTATTTTTTTTCGGGGGTAAAAAAAGTATGTCTCTATAATCTTATCTTCTCTCATTAAGAATTGGGTGTAATCTACTACATTGTATTGTATAGTCTATTTTTATTAACTGGTCTTATTTGGCAAACAAAAATGGCGTATTGCTAAGAGTTAGAGTCAAGATTGGCGGACACATAAGAGTTAGAGTCGACAAATTATCGGCCAAATGATTGAACTGAATCATTTTTATAATGAAAAATTATCAGGAAAAATAATGTTCGAAAATTCGTGATTATCGTTCCAGGTATTGTTACCATATAGGTAAAAGTAAAGAAAAATATAGACTGATATAAACGCCTCAGATTTTTTTTCGTGATATACATCTTTTACGCAATATTTTTCTTTTATACAAAAGCCTTATCATTATTTTGTTGATTTACATTGGATATAAATACACGACAGTAATTGTTCTACTGACCTTATACCTCAATAGATAGTGAAATGGATCTTAGCTGTGGCATTATTGTAGATAATATTTATATGACTTCTAAAAAGTAAATTATATTTTTTTATATGTATTTATTGTCGACACAGCGACGCTAAGAAATAACACTTAAGAAAGAGATATAATATTAAGTATTGAAATAAAAACGAATGTTATAAATAAGCTAATAAAAGGTAAACATTAGGTAACATAACATTTGAGTTTCACTTCCTTTCCGCTAGAAAGCAACTGTCGAGTTAAAGAATTGTTCTAAGTAATTAATACCATTTCCAATAACAAATAAGTGTATAGTGTGATACATCCTGCGGATCGTTAAACCTGATTTCGGGTAATGGGACGTAATAAAATGTAAGAGGCCAGGAATAACGACAGACGTGCGCACGTGACCTGTTATCTTAAGCTGACAGATTACTCACGTAAACACAAATTCTTATTTCAGCTACTTAGTAGAGCGGAGATGTATGACTTGATTAAAATGAAAGGTCTGACTCCATAATCTTCATACGTATATGATTTTAAACAGAAACGCATTGAATTTCTTGTAGTTATTTCGTAATATTGTGTATTTATTTAAATGTATTTTTTTGAGTAAGTGTTTTCTGTTCTTAAAAAGTTAAAAAAAAGCAAACATGTTTTGTATATAATTATATAGTTTTCGAAAAACAGTCGTTCAGATATTATAATAATTTATTTATTTATTTTATTTACACATTATTTATTGCAAACAATAATAATTAAACAGACACAAGAAAAAAATGTACACACAGAGATCATATAAAAGCAGTGTTATTGCTACAAGCAATTTCACTAAAAGAAACAACCCTTTGGACGAAAATTACATTGGCAAGTTTTACATTAGATTGGTAAGTTTTACTTTAGTAATTGACATAAAACGCCTTTGTAACCGAGTAACAGGTAACTAGGGAATCTTACGAAACTACATATAGTTATCGACAATAATGGCACTGGCAGAAAATTCCTTAAGGTGTAAAGCAATGACGAAAAACTTATGTGAATCTTTATGAAAGTCTGATAGTGAGACTTAAATGTGTATTGTCTGTTACGTTTAGAGAAATTCATTTGTCAATGTAATTTTGAGTGCGGGATAGTGCAAAATAAATTAATATACTTAATGTAATAATATATAAAAGTAAATATGTTTGTATATACACATAATATAAAAAAAATACAATAATAAAAAGGCAGCTAAGCTTAACACATAACTTTTATTTATAAAATAAATGGCTTAAAAGAATCGCAAACATTCCATATCTGATAATTCGATTCGTCTAAGCGAGCTAAAATGCGAATTAGCAAATACAACCTTCCAATATAAATACGTACACATCAAAACATGACAAGTATAAAAACAAAAAAAAAAAGTTATCCTAACGTGCGCATTGGGGGTTTCATTCAAAGAGAGAATAAAAAACAAATGGCAAACAACTTTGAAATAAATTAACTCGCAACTTGTAAGTGTTTTACTTTCTTGTTGTTGTGAAAATGAATTTACTGCTTTCTTTTGTTTTATTTCATGACTGCGTACTTATTTTAAAATGACTCGGTATATTTATTTAAGCTTTGCTGGGTATTGAAATCTATTATCTATTTTACTGTGTATTTTTATATTAAAGTAGTAAGCAAACGAGCAGGCAGGATGTTAAGTGATCGTCGCCACTCGCGGACATTTCTAGCATTAGAGTCACAAATAATTTGCCAGTCAAAGAAGAAACAAAGCATGAAGGGGAACAGGAAGTAAGGAAAGTCTTTCAGCTATCACACTGTGCGTATGAAATGCAGTTATATTAGATACTTCGTGTCTATGTTATCCCACTCGACCCAGACTGCATAAGAGCTATAGCCAGTGGGATGGCTCTCCTACAATAAAAAATGTATTATCAAACTAATTGGAATTGGATTAATTATTTTTTTTAAAGATATAATATGTATATCTCGACCTTTATAAAGAATCAAAATAATTAAACATTAATTGACTGGGACAAAGGTGCGTTGTAATTTATAAGATGATTTTCAAACGAATGTTTTAAGAATGTGACTTAAATATATTGCACAGGTTCAATTTTGTTATGTATCAAATTTGTAGTTAATTGTTTTCACATGAATCAAAATATTTGTTCAAAGAATATTTACTAAATGCTACCAAAAATGATGAGAATAGAAAAATACTGTAAAAATATATATGGAAGAGTTAAAAACTATACAAAACTTAAAAATCTTGATGTCATTGCAGTAAGGAAAAGTGGCCAAAACCCTAGTGGTGTTGCCTCTTTGAATGGCCAATTTGTATTTAATTATAATAATAAATAAAATGTATTTAAAATACACTATACAAGGTGTTATTACCCGGAACATAAGTCTGGACATTTTATTAAGCATAGAATACCTGTACTATATCCACAAGCGAACCTCACTCTACTACACCACAATGTGTCTTATTCATATTTATGTAGATTTAACGTACTATAAGTCCATCATATGTAAAGTATAATGTAATTTTATGTGAGAGTTTGACGACGCTCGTACATTTTAAACCCTAAAATTTGAAATACTTGGAACACGAAGCCAAGCGCTCTATGTAAATGATTCAAGGTAAATAAATTCAGGGTAAGGTCAAGCCGACCTTACCCGTGCTGAATATCAGATGAGATCTCGCTGGTTCTAAGCTTTTAGGGTCATCTTCTGGTATCGAATTGTCTATAAGAAGTTTCTGTTTATAATGAACTAGTGACCCATTCTGACTTTGTGTGAGCCAAGTAAAGTACAAAATTCAATTTTCTTATTTATTTCTCCATATTACATAATCATTATTTGCCCGATATATTTGTTTAATAACTTACTTTAAGAAATTTCTAACCTTTGTTTCACCTTATTCTTTATGTTTTATATCGTGGACTTGTATATAGATCTTTTAAAAGTTACGACTGTTTTAAATGTTTGCTGTTATAGCAGCAATATATATAGCTTAATCTGTGAAAATTTTAATTGTCTATCCATCATGGTTATTGGGATAAAGCCTGATGTAAGACGGACGGACGGACAGGCGTTTAAATTTTCATGTATATTTATAAAAGTATTTTTGTTTATTCATGTTTTTATCAATGAAGTGCTAGAAATTATGCTATAATACATGCTATATTAATGAAAATGTTCTAGCATTTCATTTTATAAAATCCAGTTTCATTCACACTGAAAATATTATATATTCACAATGAAAATGGTGGGCACAATCGTCGTAAGAGAATTTAGCTCGATGGAATTTTCACTATATTAACTTGAAACAAAGTAATAATATTTTAATAATTAAAACTAATGGTCGTCTAGAGGTCGAAAAGTCAAATCATTTATTAATTTTCGAATATTATAACATTATATTATAAACACCAATAACTTCGTATCTATAGATTATTATTTCTTCGAAACACAATATTTAAGAGTAATTATAAAGAATAACCTGTTCCTACGGTTTGTTCATAATATGCCAATAAAGGAAATAGAAGTTAAAAATATTATTATACTTTTAATGGCAATATCTTGCTGCCTTACTACAAAAGATTTAAACAGACGTTAAACGCGTGTTTAAAAAAAAATCCATACTACAAATCCGCGTCTAAGCACAGTTTTGAGTTAAACATGCTTTGGATATAGATTATCATACTTTAAAGCAAGTTTAATAGATGTCTAAAACCTATTTCAGTTGTCAAATGTAACGTATAACATTTTATCAATAAGTTTTTTTATGAGCTTATTCGCTGTTAAGCAGTTTAGATAATATTTTAAACAATGTTTAATTTTTAAGCATTGTTTAGCTAGACACGTGTTCAACATGGTTTTAATGCGTCTTTTGTGGTATGACAGTTGATATTTAAAATACGTTTACAAAACCGAGTTAGCCAAGTACATGAATTAAATGCGAAACAAGTACACAGTTGCTTAATATATTTATATGAATTGCAAATGTAATTTAAATAAACAATAAGGTCTAGTAAAGTTGATTTTATGGCCACTTTTAAAAATGAAAAATGAAAATATCTATGTAAAGTCAACATTGCAGAAATGTCGTAAGGTTATTTCTTCTTTGTAACGTTTCTCTTAAAATATGGATGCAAACGCGATATGACTATGTATGGCGAGACTGAGACAAAGTTCTTTAAATAATGGTTACATTGCATATCTCGCTTACTATTTGTCTGTTTTGTTTTGTATATGCTTGCTAAATAATATAATAAGCCCGGTGAAGAAACTGTGTAAAATTACTGTAATGTCAAATTTGAAGTTTGCAAGTTTGCAAGTATTAAATAGGCAATCATTGTAAGTTGGGCATTTTATTTTTATAATTATTTGTTATTTATGAATTATAAACATTCTCGGATACAAATATCATGAAACTGTTATTATAAAAATATATCAAATAAATGACAAATTAACTCTGTCGAATTTTTGACTTTAAGGATTTTAAGCAGCATCCAGAGGTATTGCTTAGTCATAATTTATTAAGGCACATGTCTAATCTACAGCTTTACCGAAAATCTTGACAATTTGTTTTGTTTTGTTTTTGTCCTTGTTATATCCAGACACGTTATTTAGAACAATTAAATACAAAAAATTAACAGAAGAGCATGTTATTCATTTATTAAATTGCTATTAAAGAATTAAGTAATTTATTACAGTCCACATATTATGTAAATGTAGAACTCTGGCCTTTAAACTAGGTTTAACCTGTATTATAGAGGTCAGCGCTCTTCACAAATTAGTACAGTTCATAAGGATTGAAAAGAAAATAATAATATTTTTAACATAAAGAGACCTTTAACAAAAGGGTAATTATAGTTGGTAACCCTTTTTTAATTTTTTTTCCTCTTTTGTTTAATTGAACCCCATAAATCATCACGCAGATATCCGAAAGAGTTATATTAATATTATTATACGTGATCATTGTTTTTTTTATGAACTAAGATAAAACTTATTCAATTTTATCAAAAAAGGGATCACGTAAAATATATTATTAATTATGTAAAAAAATGTTAAATTTTAAATGAAAAAATTTAAAAGAAGTAAAAAGTTAAAGAAGACTCAGTTACAACTAGTTAAATAATATAAGTTAACGTTGCTAGTTTAAGTTCTGACTTAATTTTTAATTAAAGAGCTTAATCGAGTTGTACCTACTTAAACTATTCTTCTAATGAAAATGGAATAAAGGTTACATTTTAAACAGATATAAATTAAATTTAAAAAATCAGCATTAATTATAAAGTTTCCTAATAGTGCTAATAATTTATTATTTAAAATAATAATACAAATTTAGATTTTAATAAACAATTATTATAGCGAAAATTAAAAAAAATATATCTTACTGTTGGGAACCCTCCAAAACTCAAACTCAAACTCAAAATATACTTTATTCAAATGGGCTTTAACAGCACTTTCGAATCGTCAAGTTACATGTCATATTTTCATTTCTAATTTTTATAAAGCTACCACCATTTAAGGAAATCAGGGAACCTATAATTCTGAGTACGGAGTTTGATATATTATATTTTAAACTATCGCGATTTATACTATTCATATTTAATATAACGGGTCTATCGCGATAACTAATGGTAGTAATACCTTTTTCCCGACGTTTCGACTAAGTTGCATCCGTCGTGATCACGAGCTGATCTGACCGTTTGATGTATGAGTTTGATGTATGTTTGTATATACAAAATAATTTTTCTTTAACGAGCTTCTTTGTATTAACAATATTTAGATGAATCATCTTTTATCTGTAACCAAAAATTGTTGTTTGTTTCGTATGTATGTTCTGCCGTACCGCTCATCTAATTGTGATAAAATTTTGTCAACTTATTTTATAGACTTGCAAGAATGCTATAGATAGTTAAATTAGTTTACAGTAAGTGGCGCGAGTGTTGTACTGGGCAGATGGAAAATAAGTTTTAGAGGGACGTCTGGCGTAACAAAATATACGTCAAGCTCTCGCATGGCGGCCAAAATAGTATATAAATCTTGCATACAGAGGTGACTAGAAGATCGTAACACGTATTATGTTTCCTAATATTACATAACTAAGAAGTAAAATTATGTACCGACAAAAAGCCAACTACATGTACATAAAACATAAAAACAAGGAAGTCCGTAATAATTACTTTCTGAGCACCACTCGTCTTCGGACTCATATAAATTACCTTTTGTTGCTAAAAATATCCACGAATACCAGTAAATATACTGTTGAGAAGTTTTAATATGAATATTTAGCACACCATTTGTTTTATATATAATCATATATTGATGACTACGAAAGACATTGCTCTATTTCTATAGACCATCTTTCGTATTTTTATATATCTACACTTTATTGTACACCTAAACATGAAATATTTTCATAAGGGACAAAAAAGTATCGTACAACTGGCGGCCTTATCGCGATTATAGCGATTTCCAAACAGTCACAGCAAAATTTAAAGAGAAAGGTATCCAGATGGATATGACGGTTTTATAGTCTACGAGAATTTGTTTGCAGCTGCGCCCGTGTCTTTTGGAAATTTGATAGATGCGATTTAGAATACTGGAAAAATAACGAAAGTACCATACTTTATTTATTTTACTCCATTCGCTATTCACATAAGTAGATCCTAGTTGTAGCTCATTTACTACAGCTCGTAGACGGGCTTACTCGACCGGGGCATTACCTCAATTTCAGAGAAGATCGGAGTATAGTAGCCAATAGCCAATAGAACTACACGAGTAGAACTACACGGTGAGTGTAAAACGCAGTTCTATTGGCTATTATATATACTATTTTCAGGGCCGGAAACCAATACCTCTCCCCCATTCCTTCCCTTACTTCCTGTTTTATCCCTTTTTACTTTTTAATCTAGCAACACATTTGTGGGTCCTTTGACGCTACAAATGTCCGTAGGTTGTCGTGATCACATCAGAAGAACCGGCCTGATCGTTTGCCAGCTAATTTTAATATACCGATAAAAAAAAATTGCCTAGATATTTTCCAAAAATTCTTAGTAACAACATAAAAATAAAATGCATATATCAAGTTATCGATAAATTTTATTAGGTCGTTGAAATAAATAAATCAACTCATCAGCTTTATAAATCACACCAAAATTGTGGAGTAGTGCATTGAGGGTCGGTTTTATCACGTTTTAAAATAGCAATACAATTTTTATCCAAGTTGAAAAAGTTAACGTTTTTTTTTATTTGCAGTACAGCATGAGTCAATTGTTTGGATCCTTGATAAAATAAATTTAACCATTTTAAAAATTTCATTTTACGAGTCAATTCCTGTGTAAAAAGTAATTGGGCTGCGAAAAATCTCGTTTTTCACTATTCATCAAAAACGTTTACTTTTTAACAGTATTTTTGTCGAAATTTAAAACGATCATTTATTAAATAGTTACGTAAATGATTTACTTCCGAAATTGAAAAAAAAAGATAAATTATTTAATTATACGAAAATATGATTTTGGATTATATTGTTAAACTTCTATGTTTCAACCGCGTCTATGCTACATGAACATATCTACATTCTTCCTTAAATAACGGGCTCACATATAAGTGATTGCTTAAAGCAGACTTCTAGATTTTTATATTATCGCGTTCCAAGAACATACAAATTTTTTAGCTTTACGCAGAAGTATATAAGAAGAAATATATAAAGAATATAGTACTAAAGACCACAGTTCGTACTTCGTAAACGGTTTAACTCGACCGAGCTAGTAACATTCCCTCACAGAAAATTAACGTGAAGTAGCTTACATAATATAATAAATAATGAAAGCAGCGTTTCGTAGAGAACTGGCAGGCTAACTCTTCCCCCATTCCTTCTCTATCTTTCTATTCCCTTTTATACCTTATTAATTAAGCTGGCTACAAATTTGTTGTTACTGTAATACTGGGAATGCGCATTAGTGGTGGTGATCAATTATTATTAGGTGACTCTACCCTTATATTATAAAGAGGTAAAGTTTGTTTGTAGTTTTGTATATAGTAATCTCTAAAACTACTGATTCGATTTATATATTTTTTGTGTTATATAGCTGGTTAAATGAGGAACGTTATAAGTTATATAACATAACGCTACAATTTACAGGTGTGAAGCAGTAAACTCGAGAGGTAGTGGTATATAAATAAGGAGAAAAAAAAAATGTCCTAAAACAAGTTTCATCGCCATTTACATAATATTTTAAACATTTTCATTCATTAACATAAAGGAATAATGAAAATTCATTGAATCCTAAGATTGAACGTCGTTATACAGATTCGCTTAATGATTATAAATACTCGTCATCAGAACAGGAGAGCGTAACGGGCTTTGCTGATTGCAAATTGTATCCGCGGCGGAATACAAATTGTAAGCGAGCTTGCTTTAAGGTTAACAAAACGTAAAATAGTATAAGTATTATAAGATGAATTTAAGTAAGGCGAGCTGCTTAGTTAATAGGTGATTTTAGAAATCCTTTTATTCTTGGGACACAATGTATATTATGTTAATATGTATTAACTACTGGTCGAATGTATAGGCTATTTCACATCACGCTACAACTCACATGAGCGAAGCAGTAACCATTCAGCTAGTACTAGTTAAATAAAGTAACAGCCTGTAAATGTCCCACTGCTGGGCAAAGGCCTTTTTCCTTATTAAGGAGAAGGTTTAGAGCTTAATTCACCACGCTGCTCCACTGCGTCAAAATTTCTCCGGGCTTATGCAGTTCTAACCTCTACGCCATTTCGGTAGAAGCTAGTACTAGTTAATGTACGTTTTTAATAAACTGATAAGGAGCAATGCTGACAAGAGAAAGAAAATTTTAGAGATGATAATTTATACATAAGAGGTAAAAAAAATTTTAAAAGCTAAAATACACCTCTCATCAGTTTCTGCATTGATATTTATTTCCGCAGTGAATTCGTAATATTTATAAAATACTTGCCGAAAATATATTATAGACTGTGTACATCGATACGAGGCTATAGTAGTACATACTATACAGAGACAGATCAAAGCGAAATTAATGTAATTAATTCAAATTACCTTTCACGGGGATGAATCAATAACTGTTAACAAAATTAAATTATATTTAAATTCCCTCTCTGGCGGTTTAATACGAATAACATTATTTTTAATAGATACCTACATAAATTATAACTATTCTTTATTATTAACGAAAAAATGTGAAAATATCAATAATTCAGTTCTTTGCAATCGTCGGTTAGTACTTAGTTAAAATTATATATTATTTAAACAATATTTATGTTTTATTTAAAAAAACGAATAAAACACTAATTGTACAATTATTATAAAATTTGATATATTAATAATTTCGAGTCCATATTTTCAGTTAAATATGCTAAACCACCGAAAGGAGATTAACTGTTGCTGGTTTTAAAGCGAATCCGAACGCTTAATATTCATGACATGACAATGAGGTCGTTAAGCTTAACCGATAAATACAAACCATTATAATTTTGAGCTCACTGAAAGAAAAATACTACGCAGATATCAGGATGATGTATTTAACCCTTAATTTGGCTAAGTATAAAATGCAGTAAAAAGCTATTTTTACCTTAACATACACACATAAAACTGTCATAAAAAAATTATTTTAAAAAATCTGAAAAGCTTAGTTTTACTGAAAACTTATGTTTCATATTTTCTTCTAAAAATAAATAGTGTTGCAATTACATAAAAATATTAAACGACGTCATTTTTGCAATTATTTAAACAAAATATTTTTTTTTTAAATTTCACGTATGCCATGGCATACATTGTCGTATTAAGGGTTAATCTTTGTTCCTCTATATTTGTTTTCTCCATGCTATGAATATTTATATTTTGTCCTATAGAGAGTGAAATTTTTAATAGGGCATGGTAGGCCAGATCCGAAACTTTTGTCGATTTGATTCATGATCAAAATTAAAAACACAACTTTAGTTTTTTTTTTAATTGATTTTCCTAGACAGGAACCGAACCTGCTGATTTTGAAAAAAAGCTTACCCTATATTATTGCACCATCTGATAGTGACTCATATTTTATACTAAGGATCAACTTCTGGGAAGTAACAGTATACGGCAAACTAAAGGAAATGGCTTATTTTTTACAAAATACGATATATATATGTATAAATGTATTTACAATAATTAAACCTTAAGTAGTACATTTTTCAATAAAATGAATAACACTCAAAAAAGAAAAATATGATTTAAATTTGCTAAATGCGGATATAACAGCCGTGGCCAGTTTTAATAAAAAAAAATAATAATTGCATATTATTTTAATTATTTTTTATTGTCTGCGTCAAAATGATATTTCTTCCTTCCACGTGTCGTATAAATTATCACAATTATTGTTGAATAACATTTCACAGAATAATATTATTATGTTTATTATTGACTAGCTGTGCCCGCGACTTCGTTCGCGTGGATTACAGAATGCTTGGCATGTCTCCTGCAAAGCAAGGTTATAATAGTCTGCGGTGCTGCTCAAGAAAGAAGCTTTTTACTTTGGATCGGGGAACTTTCTGGTTGTTTTTATAAGCAGACAATAACTCAGATATGGTATTTCTCCACGGTTTTCGCTATAAATGTTGAAGAAAAGTTGTTTTGTGCTAGTCTTTAAGATTTTGACTGCAAAACAGTAAGTTCCCACCGAAATTCTTCTTGTATTATATATCGGGTGACTTTTATTAACTGGGCTTGATAGGCAAAATCCGGAACAATAAGGAATCGCGAAAGATACTTAAAGGAGTTTCCTGTCAAATTTTGAAAAATCTAAAACTGCATCATAATTTTTTTTTGATTTCATGATTCTCCTGGCCAGGAATAGAACCCACTAATTTTGGAAAAAAAAAATATATTCTGTATTATTGCACCACCAATAAACTTGTAAAGATCAACTTTTGGAAAGTAATAGAAAGCGACAAATTAAAGGAAAAGATTTTTTTTTTACAAAATAACATTAAATATATATACACTAATTAGAAGTTAAGTATTCGATTCTACATAGACATAATCAAATATGGGGGTTAAATCATGGGTTCCCGTAGGTTTAGAAAAAAAAATCTGCATTACTTCGAACGATTTGTTTATAAATTGCATCAAAATGCTAGTCACCTACTAAAGTAAGGAAGACTGTGAACAATACAATCGAAAATATATAAAATGGATAACTTACAGTAACTTCTTTATGTTTGTCTATTTTTTCTATGTGAGTTATTCAAAGTTGATAGAATGTGACGTTTGTTTTGGTCCCCGTCACCTATTCCGTTCAAAATCAAAATCAAAATCAAAATATGCTTTATTCAAGTAGGCTTTTACAAGCACTTTTGAATCGTCAATACAAAAACAAAAGAAAACTAAACACTAATTAATTAATTAATTTACCACCGGTTCGGAATGTAGATTCTACCGAGAAGAACCGGCAAGAAACTCGATAGTTACTCTTTTTAAAAGTTTTACGATGGGTACATACATTTATGAGTTACAAACATATTAAATACCCTGTGTGAATCCAGCTTATACTAAATCCATGCATGTTTATCATCTATATAATCTTGAACAGAATAATATGCTTTAGCTACTAAGGATTTTTTAATATGTACTTTAAATTTATTTTTCGTAAACTGTAACACTTTTTGCGGAATTTTATTATAAAAACGAATACCTTGCCCCAAACACGTAACATTGACTTTGCGGAGTCGAAACTTCGGCGTTATAAGTTTATCCTTTCTTCTCGTGTTAATACAATGCCTGTTACTGTTTTTATCAAAAGAATCAATGTTGTTGTGAATATACATAATATTATTGTAAATGTACTGCCATGCAACCGTAAGTATACCAACTTTATTAAAAACATCTCGAAGGGAATCTCGAGCTCCTAGATTATAAATACCACGAACAGCTCTCTTTTGCAAAATGAATATAGTATTAATATCTGTAGCGTTACCCCATAACATCAATCCATAAGACATGAGGCTATGAAAATAACCAAAATATACCAATCGAGCTGTATCAACGTCGGTTAGTTGACGAACTTTCCTAACCGCGTATGCTGCGGAGCTGAGTCTTCCCGTAAGAGATGCCAAATGGGAATTCCACTGAAGCTTCATATCCAAGGTAATTCCCAAAAATACTGTTGTATCGCTAACATCAAGGATCTCACCATTTAATATTAAATTATAAGTTTGTTGTTTTACATTAGGTAATGTAAACACTAGACATTTAGTTTTTTTAGTATTTAAAACTAGATTATTAGTGGTAAACCAACCATGTATCCGTGATAATGCATTGCTTACATCGTCATAATCAACTTTATTTCTATTAACTTTGAAAATAAGTGAAGTATCATCAGCAAACAATACAATGTCAAAAATACTTTTTACATAAAAAGGTAGATCATTGATGTATATTAAAAATAGAAATGGACCCAGAATTGATCCCTGTGGAACACCCATTTTTAGCTCTGATCCAGAAGACTTTATTCCATTTATAAAAACATGTTGAATTCTCCCAGTCAAGTATGAAGCAATAAGATCAAGAGCTTTACCTTCAACTCCGTAATATTGAAGTTTACATAAAAGCGTTTCGTGGCTTACGCAATCAAATGCCTTAGACAAATCACAGAAAACACCGATAGCATTCTGTGATTTCTCCCGCGCATCATAAATATGTTTAACCGTTAAATATGTTAAACCGTTACCTAGGTAGGTTTAGATAATTCTTAAAAAGATGAACCAATTTATTGAAAATCTACATTTCACTGGACTCGGCTATTGTATTCACCCGCTATTAGCGTTACAACATCCTGTTAGAATTTTAAAATTTCGGTATAATCGTTTTTTTTAAAGAATTACTAAAGATTTAATTAATGTAAGAATCTGATAGAATTTTGTAAAAAAAAATAGCCTTTTCTTTTTGTTGCAGTTAACTGTATACTATTACCTCCCTGAAGTTGATCCTTATAATATGTGACAGTAGCAGATGGTGCAATACTACAGAATGTTATTTTTTTGAAAAATAAACGTGTTCGTTTCTAGCTAGGAAAACATATTTTTCAAAAAAGTAGTGATGCAGTTTTAGTTTTTATCAAAATCGGCTTAGTGTCTTTAATTATTTTTTGCTATTTCTTCTAGTTTCGGATTGGTTCTATCATATCCACTAAAAAAATTACCCAGTAAATTTATAATTTTCTTTAATTATTATTATTATTTATTTACTTTCCTATTTGAATCAAATTTTATTCACTATTTCATTAGTTTCAATTTTGTTCCTTATAAAATTGGCTTTCTGCTAGTAAAAGTTTCGTCAAAATCGGTCTAGCTGTTTCAGATATTAGCCGAAACAAATTGAGGGACAGATAGACAGACAAAATTTTAAAAATTGGGAATTTTGTTGTAAGTACCGTGTATACTTTCATATGCAAATGTATATGCATATGAAAGTATAAAGTATTTGAAATTACAAACACACACATCAATTTTATTTACTTGTATAGATGTATACCTTCCCTTCTTAAATATGAAATTGTTCACTATTTTATTGGTTTCTCCAATATTTTGTTATCGCGTAATTCTCTTTTTTAATTATTGATTTAAATAAATATATTTTTTTATAAAAGTAGCCTAAGTTAATCCTTATAATATGTATTAGCTATAGGGGCTGCTGTAATGTTTTTAAGAACTTCTTAGACTTAGTGATATTTTGTTTGATATTTTTTTCTTCCATTCCTACTCCCTTCTCCTCACGTGATTCATGGACATCCTCTATCTGCGAGTGAAAGTCTCATCAAATTTGATTCAGCTGTTTCAGAGATTAGTCGTAAGAAACAGACTGACAGTACTTGATGTAAGTACTTTCATGCAATTAGTGAAAATCACAAAATAATGTTCGACGTGACCCCATAATTGGACATATCTTTTTTAGCAGGCACAAACGCACAGATAAACAGACAAACAGACAAAAATTCTAATAATTATTGTTTTGTGTTCTATTGCGTAGAAGGACCCCCAATATTTTTTTTTCATATATCTTGCATGTACAGACAGCGACCCGTTAGAATTTTTTTTCATATTTATAGAATAAAAAAAAAAAACTAAAATAGAAGTAAGCCCAAGTCATCCTCACTCCTTATAACATTTGTTAACTGCGAGTAAAAGTACCATCACAACCGGTTCAGCCGTTTCAGAGATTCATCGGAACAAACAGATAGACAGACAGACTGACAAACAAAAATTTTAAAAATGTATTTTTTGATGTAAGTACTGTATTTACTTTCATGCATTTAGTGATAAGCAGAAAAAAATGTTCAAGGTGATTCGTTAAATTGACATAACTTTTTTATTTATGGACCGATTGACATGAAACAAACCCTAAATGTTAAGTAAAGCTTAGTACAATATATTAGTGAAAACCGCATCTAAATCGGATAAGCCGTAACGCACAGATAAACAGACAAACAGACAAACAGATAAGAATTCTAAAAATCATAGTTTTGGGTTCTATTGCGTTGGTAAAGACCCTCAATTTTTTTTTTTCAAATATCTTCTATGTACAGACAGCGACCCGATGGAATTTTATTATTAGTAATAGATAATAGATAATAGATTGATATTTTCCTCGCAAGAGAGCTCCGACAAACGCGTGCGATCGCTGCAAATCATGATGTGCTATAGGGCGAAGCGCGGCCATCGACGCGCTATTTACCGCGGGTCGCTACCGCCGCGGCGCCGCAATAACTACGTCCCTGCACTTTAAATTTGTAATATCTTCGGAAATATTCACTTAAATTACATGCTGTAAAAAGCATATTGATCTATAATAAATGCAGAATTTATTTAAGGTACTTAATTGGATAAGGATTAATGCTGTATTGTTTAAAATCACTTTGTAAATAACCATTTTTTAGTAAAGGATAAAAAATGGTTATGGTGGGTTATCCCTAAGAGATAGACATATACCATCGCGGATTTTTATGTTGAACTTTTTAAGGGGGAAAATACTGTAGTACATTATTTTGGTATATCTCGTAGGGTTCAGCCAGCGTTTGCAATATAAGCGTAAAAAACGTGCTTATTTACGACATCACATTAGAAATCTCTAAAGTTATCAGCGTTTCTCTACTATATTATGCATGTATTATACATATAAACCTTCCTTAAGAGTCACTCTATCTATTAAAAAAAATCGCATCAAAATCCGTTGCGTAGTTTTAAAGATCTAAGCATACATAGGGACAGACAGACGGCGGATAGCGACTTTGTTTTATACTATGTAGTGATGTGTATATAGTATTTAAATAAAAAATACGATGGTTACTTCGTATTTTTTATTTAAATGGCAATACTTCGCCGCTATTTATTCGATGGCACATAGCTAGAAGCTCATGAGTAACTAACTGCAGTCGACAGATATCTCTTGCAACTACCATTCAACGTCTATTGAATGGTTATTGCCAATGCTAACATTCACGAACAGTTGTAGACATATGCTTTGTATGAATGAACGAACTAAGTTATTACTAACGGGCTTCAATCTCGATTTAGAGAGGAAGATTTCCTTCTCCAGTCTTACTTCAATCTGTAGTTTTTCCAGTGGAAGTTTATATTTATTTAAAGAAGAATATATTGATTTTATATAAACAAAAGGATTATAAAAAATGTTGAATCTAGTTAATATGATATCGATGTAAAAATATTTTACATAGGTTTCGAATTGCGTACCATTTCCGTCTTATTTAATCCTTTGTGAAATAAATAACGTTTATTTTGTATAAATCAATATACTCATTGTTTTAAAAAGATTTTAATGCAAGCAATAAAAATAATATAATTTTAATTACGTAAATGACTTGAAACTACTCACTTTATTGTAGATTAAAAGGGTTTCATGCAACATTATTATAATAATGAAGTTCAAATTGTAGGAATGTACAAAGCTAAATGTTTGCATATTCAGGAATTATGCATACCAGATGCATAAAATTCTTCGTATTTTAGTGTTAATTAGGAAATGAATTTTTCAAATATTTTATACTCTGCGCTTTTGTTTCTGCTAAAATAATTTATAAGTGGTATGGTAGTATCTTTAGGAGCTCCTTATTTTCATTCGAAAGCCTTGTCATATTATAGTATACATTAATTCTACATACAATTAAGTTATATATTAGTTATTGTTTTTATTTCATAGAATTAAGACGTCTACATTTAAACAGGCAAAAGACTTTCTAAATAAAATACATACAGCATATGTTTAAAAGTAATTTAAAGCACTTAAAATCTTAGTACACTGGGAAAATGTGGATAAAAACGTAGCTAAAATTTTAGCTTTATGGGTATGCAATATCTAATTTATTTAGTTAAGTTTTTAATTTAGGTATAATATAAATAATATAAAACCTTACTAAATTTCACAATGTTATTCACGTATATTTTTCACGTGTATAATATTGTAAATTTTATTTTGAATAAATGAAAAAGTATCTAATAATAGGTCCAAAATTTTATTCATATCGCACCCTGAAGCCTAATTATTGAAAATAAAACATACAATATACTGACAGTTTGAGATTGTTTTTGTACTAAAACTGCGCCTTAAAGTGTCAAAATATTGCACGTTTTTACATCGATAGTATTAAACAATTACTCTCTGCGCTTTAAACTTAACAATAAACCAAAAATAATCTCCAAAATCCAATAGCAAAGCATATTGGTAAACATTTAACAAAAAATATTTTCCGAAAATAAACAATTGAATGTGTACATCGTTACGAGGCTATAGCAGTACATATTAGAGACAGATTAAAGCGAAATTAATGTAATTCATTCGAACTACCTTTCACTAGGATGAGTCATTAACTGATAAAATTTTTAAATTATATTTAAATTACCTTTCTTGCTGTTTAATACGAACAAAATTACGTTCAATAGATAAGTTACATAAATTATAATTATAATTTCTTTAAAATGATCGAAAATATGAAATTATTAATAATTCAATTCTTAACAATCGTCGAATCTTCGTACACAGATTGCAATTATATGTTATTTAAACAATATTTATGTTTTGTTTAAAAAAGAAAACTACAAACACAAACACAAAAAAGCACAAACACTAATTGTAGGAATATTATAAAATTTGATATATCGCCGTTAAATTTTAATATAATATGGCGTATTGGTAAAACGTATAGTGGATAAGTAGTACGTATGGAATTTGAAAGGAGAGATTGATTGATATAATATTTTATGAAAATTTTTCTTTTAGCTGAATTTTCGTGATTAATGAAACGTAAAATTTACATAGGCCTTACATTAAATAATACTCTTGTAGAACTTCAAAGCTAACCTAACGTAACGACCGAAGATAAAATTCAATTTCATTTCCATTTTATGAAGTGTAAAAATGAAGTGAGACTGGTTAATTAACAAGTTTTATTTATAGTTCTGGAATATTTTATTTTATTTATAAACACGTTATTCCGTTCGGTATAAATATACACGATGCAGAATAAAAAAAAATCATCACAGCGTAAAAAGCCATTGTTCGGATTCTATTAATAAATTGAATTTTATATTTATTCATGAATTGTTGTAGATTGAATTGCGTTTATATATAAAATAAAAATAATTTTAGTCTAGTGTTGCTATAACAAAAAAAGTTAACTATAAATTTTCTTCTTCTAAAATCTTTAGAAAAAATATTTTAGAATTTAATTGAATAAGACTAACGATAATAATAATTAATAATCGTCAAATTTCTTCAAAAGTTATTAAAAAAGATACGAATATCGTGCTTTTTAATATATTCTCAAAGAAAATTAAGTATAATCTATATTAAAATAGGCGTACACATTTTACTGTGTTTTTCCATTAAACAAAATTTCAAGTATATATTAAAGTTATACTACATTAATTTTCACGCCATTTGTTTTTTTTGGTGACGTCATATGACACCCATCAAAAATAGTTGAAGTATTTTAGTAATAAATACTAGCAAATGTATGAGCAGAGTAATCTGGAAGAGAATGTAATGAAGTAATATGACTAGGTACATAAATATTTAACGTAATATTAACCACCTCGTCATGTAAACTCAATATACACATCAATTATATCTAATTAAGATTCAGGATATCCTTCGTCGCTATTGTCTCCTCTATTCAAGATTCACAGAACAGTAGATTTTGCGTCAGCTGGAATATTAATAAGGGACACCGGACATCACTTTAAACTGTAGTCTGCGTCTACTGTATTATTATGACTAGTATCAAGACTAGCTGGTTATGTTCTACCAGGTATTATGGCTTTGGTTTTGGATATTTTAGCAGTTATATATTAAGATTTTGGTCTAGTTTTGTATGTGGGTTAAGCCTACGTTAATATTTTAGAGACATAAAATATATTTGTAAGTTTGTATGTAGGGAGTAATCTCTGAAACTACAAATCCGATTTAAAAAATTCTATTTGAGCTATATAGCTTATTTATTCAGGAAAATTCTAGGCTATAATAAATCATGATATTACTCACAGGTAAAGTTTGTTTACAAGTTTGTATATCGGGGGTAATCTCCGGAACTACTGGTCTAATTCTTAAATATTTTTCACCAGAAGAAAGTTACATTATTTCTGAGTGTAATGGACTACAAATTATATTTATATCATGAATATTAGCTGAGATATTACAATGTTTGTTTAGCAAGTCGGAAAAAAATACCTCTTAAAAAGAATTATTTGCTTGCACTGCTTCAACAGTAATACGTTATTGAAAACAATGAATGACTATCTGGTTCGTCTTAAACAATGCTTTAAAAAGTCGAAAGGACCATATTAATATCTTTTATGAAAATTCCAACTCTAAAAGGGTGAACGGGAGCAAACAGCTTTGTATGTAAAATCTTATTCCGTGTTCATATATACTTAAAACTGTTTAATAGTTATAATTAAATGTATAATACAAAACGTATCGACAACTTCCATCATTGTGGTTCAATGAGGCGATGAAGTTTGTATGAAGAAAAAATATTTCTTTAAGCGATTAATTTTAAACTTATAAATAAAAAAAAATGAATACCTATATCGAAAAATTTTTAAATTATGCAGGGAAAACCGTTTGTATCAAAAATTTTATTCCGTGGTTATATTTACTTAAAACTTAGTACAAATACTTTTAGATACTAATAATTAAATATCAAACATAAAACTTTCCGATGACGAAACTGTTTACCTGGAACAGGCAATTTTTCTCAGGGGCTGTTTCATATAGATGTTCTAAATCCCCAACACCCCATTGTAGTATAATCATAATCATAATCATAATCATTTATTTCATAAAGAAATCATGTTACATGAAATCCTTAAAAGTAAATGTTACATGAATACAATATGACGAATCATCACTATTAAAATGTGCACTGTTAAAAATTATATACATAATATAAAAAAAAAAATCATAAGTATTAAACAACGTTAAGGATAGCCTAAATTAGAATTTAAAGTGACTTAATTTTTTTTTACTAAATTATTACCCTTGACTTCACAGTTACTTCAAAATAACGTAGTTTGGAACAAGAGTAACGAAGTTGAAAATTTCAAACTTTGTACACTTTATGTAGCTAGAGACTAACTTAGAATAGTTAAATGATGTTGCAAGTTCATCTCGTAAACTTGGCAAAAGTCGTTTATATAAAAACATGATGGATATATTTCGAACATGCCTTGATTAAAGGCAAAACTTTGAACGTTTTATATTTTAAATATAAATTTTTAAGACATTTCATCTATACAAAGATGGTTAATAATTAAGTTTAAGATCAAATTAAAATATTCTATGCTCGATATAATTTAAAAATTCATTAATAGAGAAAGCATATTGTTCTTTTCATTACTATTGTCAATCTAAAACATTTGATTTTAAGTTTAAAAAAAATAATCTTGAATGATTTAAATAATATTTAAAATGTATTCTTAAAAAATGAGGAATTTTTATTAATAGCTGATGGTTCGTTCTACGAATTGTATAATATAAATTAAAACACAGCAATAAAGTTTTCTGCTTATTCTACAGAAAGTTTTAATAATCCGGTAAACCAGGTACCTACTTAATAAATCTTTATGTCCAGTATAAAGCTATCAAGGTTCCAATTTTTAATAAAATTAATACAGCTGTCCTTGTAAAATTTACGTTTATACAGACACAAAGACAGCAGTGTTCAAATAAAATATGTATATATGTAGAATTATGTCAAAACTACGTCACGGTTAATTCTTTGAAAATGTATATATTTCATCAATAAGCTCGTGTACTGTTCGTTATATTTTTATCATAATAAAAATGTCCGAAATATTGAAAAATATACAATATAGGATACAATGAAAGAATATAACATTTCGTGATAAACGGCCTCAAAATCCCGTGATCCTGTTTCTCGTGTCCGGAATCACAGACACACAGATCCTTACAAAAAAAAACGTATACAGATGACATTGACATGAACTGGGATTGGACCCGCGACGGTTAGCCGTTTAGTTGAAGCGACCACTGCAAAAATCTGTTGTCAAATTCTTAACCGATGAATTTATTAACTGTGTATCACGGTGTTGTTTATGCTTCGCTGTTAGTTTTAGCGTACCTTACTATAACCTCCAACATTCTTAAATAATCGAACTGTGTTACAAAAAATAAATTACTCACTTAATTTTTTCTTTTAAATATTAATAAGGATTCGTCGTTTTAAAAAACAGCGTGCAAACGAGCGGATTATCTGATTTCAAGTTATCACTGCCGCCCATGGACATTCGCAGCGTCACAGGAGCCAAAAACGTATTGCTAACTTAAAACGTAACGAGGGGAATATGAAAGAAAGGCTTGAGGCTTCGAGCTCTCTGAATAACTCTTGAATACAGTTAACATTAATAGTAACATAAATATAGTATGAAATGAAACTTAAATCTCATACGACATATTTTATTTTAAAACGAGGTTCGGTCTCAAGACATTTAAACAGAGTTGTGAGGAACGCAAATGGACCAGCAAAGGATTAACGTCCAATGGTAATTTCAAACGCTTTGCAGCTTCAATCTGAGGTAATTGCATTTAGGCTGCAGACAGACAATTCCTTTGAGACAGCTCCCTGTTGTTCTGTGGTTTGTTTATGTTTTGTAACCATGCGTGATGTTTAAAAGTGAACATTTATTGTTTTTTTGTTGTCCGTCGTATGTGTATAATAATTGATTATTATAAGGGGCTTCAAAAAAAAAGGAGTATGCTCAATTCGACCGCGTTTTTATTTATTTTTTAATTTTGTTTGTTCGCCGATTACGCTGCCATTTGTGGACCGATTTTCAATTTTTTTTTTGTTTGAAAGGGTATACTTCCAAGGTGGTCCTATTGTCTTCAGGTCAGGATCTGATAATGGAATCTTGGAGAAATTGAGGGAACTCCTCAAATATTATAGGCACACTTATACCTATTTAGGTATTTATGATAGTAACTTATGTATTACCTACAGAAAATCACTTTTGATGAAATGGAACTGATGATGAAGACCACAAATGGCGTAGGTAGTTTGTACAGAAGCCTCGGTGCGCTAGTCCTACTTGCACTTGACCAGTTTATTTTTAAGTATTAGTGAAGAAGATGAAGAGAGGTATTGTAATTTCTAAACGGTGTTAAGACTAGTGAATGAAAATATTTTTCATTACAAACGTCAACACTATCTTTATATTTATATTTTGCTCCTAAAATATTAACTAATTGACTGTCGTTAGTTGTCGTTTACAAATATTTTTTTACAATAATTTGATGTTGCCATTTACTTTTACAGCGTTTTAGCGGGTAATGATAACTACCAATGCTAAATGCATTGGTAGTTCCTTTTTTATCCGACTGCTCTACGCAAAGGAGGGAGAAAAATAACAAATCCCATATGAGAAGTTTTTTATTTTGATGGCTAATATTTAACTAACAGAGCCATTTTTTAAAAATCGGTGGTAGCATGATGTATCATCGATAATGCCCGTACGCTTATTTCTTGCGCTGCTTGCGTTAAAAACACAAACTAATGATGTCTCATTGCGTATCTATTTGGATCGTGACGGACTCCTTGTACTGTAGATTCGTAGACAAATGTGTCTATGTGTGCGGTCCTATAAATATTTGTAATATGACATCAAAATTACGCACATAGTAAAAAAGTGGCAGTGTCATTTTTACATTATCACACGATGAATTAGCAAAAGAGACACGAGGTTTAAGCACTCGCCATTGTTATTGTTTGATTCGTTTTGTGGTCCAAGGTATTCATTTTAAAAAACGAAAATCGACGAGCTATGTCAAGTGAGATATCGTTGAATAGGTATTTTAAAATCATTTTTAGGGTTCTTATATAATTTAAATCAGAATGACCGTTTAGAATTTATTACGGTTTAATGTTGGTCAGTAACGATTCTCACTTATAGGATAAAATAATATTGATACGATCACAAAATCTTCTATATAACTATCCGTAGTCAGTTACTGCAGTCAGCGGTAGCAAAATACAGATGGTCTTGTTACGCATACGGGGTTTTCATTATTTTAATTAATTACTTGTTTATTTGAAATTCATGTTAATCTCTGTGCTGAGATTATTGGGTGAATGTACACACTTCTGTTTCTTTACTCTTGTCTCTTAGTTATTGTAATAGGAATCGTAGTATTTGGCTACATATTCGGCTTCATCTGTTTAAATGAAGAATCTATAATAATTACTGAATAATTTTCATAAAAATACATACTTGCGAATTGAATATAGGCCGAAGTCTTTTTGTACCAGAGCAAATGACCAAAACTTTTGTTTCGTAATAGTATGGCCAAACCTACGTAGGATTAGACAATAATATTCAATGATACGGTTAAATACGCCAAAAGTGGGCGTAAAATTAAAAATATTCATCGATAAATAATATTTATACACAAATTTTTCTTTTTTTTTAAAGCATATATTTTATTTTTAAACAGAAAATATTATACGTTTATTAAAAAATGTTGAGGAATAAAATATTCTTTATAAATAAATATTTACACCGTTCAAAGGATCTCTTTGAAATTACACCCAAGCCCATAATGACATATAATTTTAATGGTAAGAAAAATATTATTCTTGGAACATGTTCAATATATTTTAATTTACATGTTCAGGTTATTAATGTACAAGGATCTTTTAGTGAATACTAAGAACTAATTATCTCATTCCTATATCGAGCTACGACTGACTAAGCACAAGCATCTGATATTTCTATTTACTAAGATTTCTAATTCATTCACTAAAA
Organism: Hypolimnas misippus; assembly: GCA_037950945.1. Taxonomy (NCBI): domain Eukaryota; kingdom Metazoa; phylum Arthropoda; class Insecta; order Lepidoptera; family Nymphalidae; genus Hypolimnas; species Hypolimnas misippus. Next base: position 6,045,033 of record JBBEEQ010000029.1, on the reverse strand, counting down.
ACATATTTTAAAAATATTTTAAGTTACTGTTTAATTGTCATTCATATTAAAAATGTTATTTTTTACCAATTACGGGGTTTTAATACCATAATGGACTCGAAATGTGACAAGTTTTCATAGCTATAATTTTCAACAGTAAGGGCCCACGTAATAATGTATTGAGTGAAATTTTAAACTGGGCGTGGATGGCGAAATAAGAAATAGCAAAACATTCGTAGAATAACTTGAGGCGTATAGTAAAACTAAAACTACATCATTAATTTTTGAAAAAATAATTTTCCTAGCCAGAAATTGAACCAGTTGATTTTGAAAAAACGTAAATTTTTGTATCTGATTGTGTCACTAATAAGAATTAAGTTCTAGGAAGTATTGATATACGACAATCTAAAGATGATATAGAAGCTAGCGATACATGTCACTGTGTTCATAATTTCAGTACTAGTTTTCGTTCGAATTCAATCCATCGAAATTAACTCTATCTAAAATGTAATGTAAAATTTTAATAGTAAACACGGAAACAGTAATGTTTGTTAGCACTAGTCCAAAACCAACATTGGTCGTTTCAGCTAAAATTACAATGACACACATCGGTTTGTCGTGCGCGATGTCCGACCCCGCGCTAAATTGGATCGGGATTAAATTGACTTTTGGATCAATAAGCGTACAATAATATTTAGACCAAGTCGCTCGGGATATGGAAATAGTTTTCATAAATATAACACCGCCACGGTAGAAGGCGCATATTTTTAATAGTATTATGCAAATTTTAGGCAAAAATTACATTAAATTAAAAGAATAATTAAAAGAAATAATTTACTTTTTGTGATATATATTTATTGACACCTACAGTTTACGTAAGGAAAACTTACAAGCGTAATTCTCGAGAAGGTTATAAGTTTTGCTCTAAGACTTTCATAAAGATTTGTCATTTGTTATTTGTTATTTACACCTGAAAAAGTTTTTTATCAGTGCCTTATTTTTAATATTCACAGCCTTCGTAAATATTTATTTATGTTTTCCTATTATGGTGTATATGTTACAAAGTTGTTTTATGTCGCTCTCTAAAGTAAATTCAAACTTACAAATGTAATCGAGCCCTAAAAAGGTTTTTTTTAGGTACGCGCGAATTGATATTAAGTTCACGGGAGTATGGGATATGCGATAACGACATGAATTACAAAAAATGAATAAAAAAGAGCTCACTTTCGTTAAACTTGCGTCTTTCGTGTCAGTGTGTTATTTAATAAATATAAATTGTAAATCAATAAACCCCTTCATAAAGATGGAGGATATTATATGAAACATTTTTAACCGACTTAAAACAGAGGTTCTGTATTCGACCCGCATCATACATGTATTTTTCTATGAATGTATGCATGTAGGAATATTTGTGTGGATGTCTGTTAGTTTGTATGGGTACGATTTTCTCAAATCAGATTTGAATGGAGTTTTCTCTATTCAAATGAGTATTTTCAAGGAAGATTTTAGTATATAATACATTAGTATGTAACGAATACCTTCAGAGATAAATAGAGAAACTCTTCTATAACTAATAGCGAATAATGCTTATGCTGCAATTGTATGTTTATGTGTACACTAACACTTATTTTTTTAAGTCGGTTATTTTGATCTAAGTATCATTATGAAGTACTTTCGGATCGTATTATTAAATTGTTTGCTAAAATTTTATTTTAATTTCTTACGATATTATTTCTAAAATATTATAAAATTACTAAATTAACGACATAGAGTAATTTTTTACGTACTTTTTTATTTTCTAGCTTGAATATGCTTTTTGTAAATTATAGACATTGATTTGATAAATAGTATGTTTTTATATTGTAGAAATACTTTTTAATTTACTATATACGTTATTTTTACGGAAAGAAAGTCATAAACATAAATAGAATACACAATTAAATGAATCGATTTGATTAAAATCCGTTGGCTCGCAATTCATCGTATGTTGCTACCGATAAACAAAATAATATATCAAAATAATGCATACTGAGTATTTGAATTGTGTAAACACAAATAACATTGCACGATTTTCAATTCGGACGTTGTAATATTGGTTTCGACTGAAAATTAATATTCGAATAGTTTTGGAAGCGGTAAGCCCGTTTCGTTTAGCTTGATAGTTTTATTGTGGCCTAAAACCCGGTTAACCGAGCTGAAATTACAACGGTATAGATTTGCCTTTCACCAAAAGTCTATCACGGGATAAATTCGTTTGGTGCAAAATCGATTTTTGAATAAAGAAACGGCGGATTTGATTCAAAAGGTTGAAGAAAACAATTAACTAATTAATAAATACGAGTAGTTAGAAACGTTTTTTATTTTGTAATAAATAAAAATTACGATTGAAAAAATTCTTGAAAAAGCGAAAACCAATTTGAAAGAAAAATAAAACCTAATCATTTTGTTACATTATATAATTGCATATTATCTAAAAACTTGTCGCGAGAATATATCTGTCACATATAATTCTAAGTAGAAATGGATGTATTTTGATAAAAACACCGAAATAACTTGCACGTTACATTTAAATATGTCGAAATATAAATAAGCAAAGACCATAACATTATATTGTTACTCGACTTACATTAGTATGTGAAGTTTCAGCTCAATCTAAAGCGAGAATTACTTTTGTAATTTTTTCTCTCGTAATTGATATTAATTTACTATGTTACATGATAGCAGTTTCGTAAAAAAAGGCACTGACAATAAATTATTTCAGGTGTAATTTCATACGATTAATGTAAATCTTTATGAAAGTCGGAGAGCGAAACTTAAAAGTATAATTCTCGCCTAATAATAGGAAGCGAGTCTAATTTAATTTTGCAATTGATAGCGGACATACAAACAACGCGAAAGGCGAGACTAAATAAAAACTTGTGAAAGATTAGTATGTCATAATTTTATACATAAACGTAAACTCACCCATGATGATTATTTATTTTATTACAGAAAATTCAAAATTTTACAGAATGTGTATCTCTCTTGCCGCTATTGCAACAAAATAATAATAAATACATTACATACGCCATCTTGTTTATTTTACATAAACCATTAAATACCATATTTAAAAAAGGACACCGTGTTATATTTTGTACGATAGTACAAAACCCTCCATGTGTTGGCTCACACTTAACCGGTTTTATCTGTTAAACAATGAAACATTACAAAATATATGTCTTCATTTATGATTTTCCTTTTCCACATAAGAGTCAGCTTCAGTTTTCGATTCATATTTAAAAATGAACATTAAAGGGAATTCGATTACAATTTGTATTCCGCCGCGAATACAATTCGCAATCAGCAAAGCCTGTTACGACCCCCCGTCTCCTGATGACGAGTATTTATGGTCATTAAGCGAGCTTGTATAACGACATTTCAACTGATCTTTGATTAAGTATGTTTTAGGTTTAAATCTGAGTTGTTAGGATTGCGGACTGTCAAATTATGTGCGCAATATTATGGGCGCTTAGAAATTTCTTTGACTTTACAAGGTCAGAAACGTTTTTTAAAAGACCGTACCATACGATTTTTATAGTAAAGGTTTGAGTGATGTTATCTTAAGACATAAAGCGCCCGTTAAACGGGAGGCAAGGTCATCCTAGGGAACCAAGTTACTTAGTGGCCACATTATAGCGTCAAATAACGTTACTGAGATTTATCTCGTTAAAGTGAGAGTTTTTCGAACTGTGAACTTTAGTGTTTTTACTATACTTAAAATCAGGCATAAATATATCTAAATGCGAAGTTATTTTAACATTAAAAATATTTCAAATTCTATACTAAATCTGTATTGTATTATTTCTAAAAATGCCAATTAAATTAACAAGCAAGTGATTTATTTTTATACTTTGCGCATCTTGAACACGTCTGCCATTGAAATGGTAATTGGGTTCTTGTTAGATTCGCGTTTATTTTTTATCTTTTTCTTGTACTAAATTATTTACCATGTATATTTTATTTCGTTATCATTAAAAATGTGTATTCGCATTTGTAACAATGCAGTGTAATAAAAAGACCTGGATGACCGAGCTTTGTTTGGTATTTATTTGGTAAATACATTTGTAAAAATGAAACCTTGCTAGATCGTTTTATGGCCTCTGAAATCCCTTCCAGATAAAATACGAATATTTTATAGCAATAAACCGATGTATAGGTAAGAATATAACTATGAGTATATAATACAGTTTAATATTATTCGTTAATTTTGTTTCTAGTTCATCTATTTTTTAATTCTAAGGTTTACTCGTAAATTGTAAACAACATCTACTTAAACACATCGTTACAAATAGAATTTTAACAATTCAGTCTACACTGAATCTAAGTATAATACTGGTTCAAACCTCATCACGCGCAAGCAGAGTTATTATTAAAGTAATAGTCGCTTTAAGTCAACTCGGACCACAAACGCAACATCCAAGTTGCCTCATGAATATTAAAATAAGCTGCCGCCTGCTGTCAGTTTCGCAGTACAACTATTTTGCCATGGGCTTTAATAACAATACAAAATAATTTCGATAAATATACATATAAAAGGACATTGTCAATTTCTGGTCTTTCGTGAACACTATTATCCTAAAAAGGATATGATAAAGAGAAACTAATGTTCTAATTTTTTTTTATATTTCTGCATGACTGAATTTGTATGGCTGTGTGTATAAACAGTGCATTTAAAAAGTGTTTTAATCGATACAACAATGAATTTAAAATCAATAACTAGTCATACGGTACGCACTGTTGAAAATGTTTATTACTTATAATTTATTAAAAGTATATTACATTTAATTAATGATAAGTAAAAAATATTCGAAAAGGTAAGGTTTTATCTAAATGATCTATAAATACTAAAATTTGTTAACCCTTGGCACCTTTAAAAAGTAGAGAAAAGAGCTCATGATTTTGAAATGACTGGACCGATTTTGGTAGAACATGTCTAAGAACAATTGCTAGAATATGTTCTTTCAAATACAAAAACTCATACAAATCGCTTCACCTGTTAAGGAACTACGGTACCAAAGACAGCCACACCGGCAGACATAGCGGTCAAACTTATAACACCCCTCTACGTAGGGGGTTAAAAGATGAAGAAAATAAAGTTTCAATTAAATGATATTTTTGTAACATAAATCAAATAATATGACCTTAAAGTTTGTCGGGAGTTTTTTGGGTACATTTCTCTTGCAGAAAATACACAAATTTCTACTTAGAGTTACATATGGCCGTCTTGTGTTAAGAAGTAACAAGTGACTCGACTATTGTACCCACCCGCATTCGACGTTACATCCTCTTGTCCTGATTTCGACCTAACGGAAACTAAGGAAAAGTATTACTTCCCTATCTTTATAAGTGACACTATCTGATATCCAATAATACAGGTTGACTTTTATTTTATCAGCTAGATAAATTATTTTTTGAAAAAAGGAATAATGCAATTTTTATTTTCATTAAAATCGACCCCAAACCAAGGAGGTTTGGGGTCGATTTTAATGAAAATACCTCAATCAACTTTTTAATACCTCATTCAACTTTTGCCGCTTAGAGTCCGAGGTTGTAAAGAATATCAACTTATAACGTAGATAACTTAATCTGATAGATTTTTACAATTTTCAAACTAAACTAAATACGAATGCTTAAACCATTAGGAATTAATTATTTTAACATGATAGTATAAAACAATACAAAAAAATATTTTTAGTTTGGCTTATAAATAAATACACCAACGTTTTGAAAGTTGTCGGAGTAACATATCAAATTCGAGCTAACTAATTCAATTAACTAGTCAAAGGTTGATTGAAAAATTGAATACTTTGAAATATTTCTATTAGTTAAAAAAAATGTTTTTCTAAGCGATTTTAATCGAATTGTTTGTGGCTTTTAGTGTTTTAATTAAATTAAATTGAAAAATCCTTTGTCTGTCACATGATTTTTATATACAAAAATATAAATTAAAAGCGCCTAGGGGGGTTATTATTGTAAATTATCGCTATCAATACATGCATATCTGATAGTTTTTTTTTCGTATTAAACGCCGTCATTATACTGTCGTCTGTCAAAATGTAACATGTTTTGATAGTGACGTTGTTCGAAAAGAGCGCAGTTTTTGTTGAAATGACAGACAAGCTTAGTAATTAGATTTATATATCCGTGATATTTCATAACTATACTAATATTAAACCAAAATGTTTCCATTTTTTTTTAAATCAGGCAAACAGTAGTTACTTCCTGTTCCGTTTTATCCCTTATTAATTTTTCAGCTGACAACACATTTTTGGCTCTTCTGGTACTGCTTATCGCTATAGTTGGCGGTGATCAGTTAGCATCAGATATTTGGTTCCGGCTCTCTCACTCACCAATTACTTCATGCCAATCGTTTATGAGAATAAGATACTGATCGAACCAGCCCGTCAACGAACACTAGTCTATGGACAACAGCTAGGCTCTACCTCAGTGCAAAAGTTATTTAAAATATATATATATATATATATATATATATATATATATATATATATATATATATATATATATATATATAAATATATATATATATATATCTACAGTTATAAAATCTCATTGATTGTTGTATAAAAATATAAAAACCACCTTATGTTACACCAAATTTAAATGGCCTTAGCTTCTTAACACGGCCGTTTCAACTTTCTCGAGGACCGCGGGTAGCGGCCCCTGTACTTAAGAGTCTAATTAGCCGTAAATTGCGACCAGAATGGGGCTCTTGGTGGAAAATTAGGTTTGAATGTCTAATTTAGCCAAATAAAGGAAAATTACATCGCAATTAATTTGCCTATCTGTATTGTCTGATAATGGTTTTCTAGAGCTCATTTTTTTGTTGACAACCAAATACATTTAAAAGATAAACAATTGAAATTAGTTTTTAAAGAAAGTCATCGCATTATGGTTAGTACCACAAAGAAACGTTATTAATGAAACACTAAAAATTCAAATACACTTTAATCAAATATACGTTTAGAGGCATTTTATAAAATCGTAAAAACAAGAAATTAATTAATTTGAATTGTTAGTTTTAGTAAATGAGAAGGTATAACCGTAGATTTTAATGAAAAGAATTAGCATGGTCATTTCAGTCACTCGGTTACAATTTTTAATTATAATAAATAAAAAGTAAATAGAAATTTATAAGTTATGAACGAACCTAAGGAATACTACTATCTGCCTTCATCCTTACACTCAGATATTTCTTCCATTCCAAGCTATCTCAATAAATTATATAATATGTAATACGTTGTACGTTAATAAAAAACGTTGTTGTAAAAATATAATAATTTAACAAAAGAAAAAAAAGAGTCACGCTGAGTTTCTTTCGCGGTTTCTTCTCAGGTCTGGGGTTTAATCCTTTCCGAAATCGTGGTATATACATTTGCTAGACGTTCAAAAAGAAAATGTAAATTATAATTTTGAATAAAATATTTTGATTTTTATTTTCTCATAATGCAAATACAATAATACTATACCGTGAAAACAAAATGTTAACTTATCGAACAACAATTGTTTTATTTCTTACTTGAAAAACAAATACAGTCGAACGTTTAACTTTTTGATCGATTCCCAGTTGCAAACACGTTACTGCGTAAACAAGAGGCAAAAGAAAAATCGTTTCCATCACAAAAACGAAAGTATAATGCTTGGAAGTTGAGAGTAAATTTGTTTCAAGTTGTTGTTCGCAGTAATGTGCTGTTGGTAATTTCTCGGGAAAACCGCAGGGAACACAGTTTTAACTTTTTTTTTGTTACAAAATTTCATTTAATTACTTCGTCGAGCCACGTGACAACGATGGGGTAACGAGAACTCTAATAGCTGTTATAGTACTTACGAGAAAAATATATTACAGAATGAAATAAATTTGGTAGTTTCGTCAATTACTATTTTATCGATGCAGGTGATGTTGGTGTGCGATGTCTATGCTAATATTATAAAGCTGAAGAGTGTGTTTGTTTGTTTGAACGCGCTAATCTCGAAAACAACTGGTTCGAATTGAAAAATTATTTTTGTGTTAGATAGTTTATTTATTGAGGAAGGCTATATTTCATCACGCTACGGCTCATATAGGAAAAGCAGTATCCATAAACGCGATGAAACTGCGAGGGCCGCTACTAATTAATATTAGTATTGTCATACTGTTATAACGTTATTTATATAATTGATGTTAACCATCCGAGTTATATCTTCAAAACATGTTTTCCACCATTATTATTACACGTATAAAAGGATTTTTCATACTTGTGAAACCTTATACGATCTTAAGTGCACCTTCTTGCAAAGTTTCTTTCATATATTTACGACGATACCTCCGAAAATCTTTCATAATGTAGAAAAATTTTCCTTCTATAACATTATATGCTCACCATCAGTGTTAAGTGAAGTGAAGAGCTAAGATATATTTATATTCCTTATTTGCCGGCTGAGCGCCTTCGCCGTAAAGTGCGTCACAGCGTTAAATCACAGGAATCGATCACCCATACTAAGGAACGTGTGACACGATCATAAAAATGGAAATATTTGGAACATTACTAATTCGATTGCTTGTTATTTATTGAAAGAAAATATGAAGATTCGTTTATATGCTTTTCAAAATGAATAAAATAATAGTATTCATTGCTATGAATAAGAAAGCAATATACGAATCGAAGCTGTTGCTTCGGTTCGTATATTGTCATCCCTGTCCCACGAAATGATAATAATCTGGTGTTTATTATAATTGTAGAAATAGGTACGTTCTTAATAACTAAATTGTTTAAATATTGAATAATAAAAACGGACCACATTAGATTACATGGTGTAGTATTTTGGGGCATTAGTTGTTGGTGATTTAACAACTCTGTGTCATTATAGTTGCAGTGGGTGCGATTGCAGCCCAACGCAGTTTTATCATCACCGACAAGTTTATAACCAAACGTCATAGACGTTAAAGTGACAGAGAAGGCGTTTTACAAAACCGAAGCTGGCCAATTATCTCTTTCTAATGCTTAATGTGTATTACCTGCTGCGTATTATACGAGTAGTCTGTTTTGTGAAATACTTGTTTGGCCTTATTATATGTATAATGAAAGGATGGCTTATAATACTATTCAAACAATCTTAATATAACATATTCTTAATGCTTTCTTATATAATGTTGTCATTGTATACTCTTTGCTTATAATATTGTATGCCCGTTTTACGAATTGTCATCTATTTTAAAAGTGTCATCAGCCAACTCGTACGTCTTTATTAAAGCCAGTACTCCTTTACTAATCGAACCTTCTTACAATAACTATATTGATACAGTACAACAATTGGATGGATTGCGAATAAACATATTTCATAAATAAGTTACTAAGTTGCGTGTATACGTAAAGTTACTATTGATTTAAAATAAATAAACGCATCATACTCAACGGCCCCCATTAAGATCGCGTGACCTTGTGTCGGGGTCCGTAAACACTCACAACACAAACACAAACACCCAGACCACGACAAACATCCGGATGGCCAATACAGACATTTAACGTGAGCGGGGATCGAAGCTGCGACCGTTAGCGCTTGAGTCAGACGCAGTGACTACCGCGCCAATGTGTCTGTCAAAAATAGAAACACCATATAAATTTAATTCAGGTAGAGCCTGTATGTAGCCTACTGAACGTATACAGGCGGGCTCGACCATGGCAGTACCTCACTCTCACAGAAGATCGACGTGAACCAACTAATGTAGCTGCGTTTCCTACAGTGAATAAGAGAGGCTTCTCCCTCCCGCATTCTTTTCCTTACACCCAATTTCGGTTTTTTTTTTTGTTAAATTTGGTAATTAATTAGTGGCTCCTTTGGGCTGCAAATGTCTATGGGCGTCGGTGATCACTAAACGCCAGGTAACCTGCTTATTTTCGAGCTATTTTTACTAAAAACACTTTAACATTAATATTATATAGCATTATATAAAATAAGTTATTTACATATGATATTTATATTTAACTAGCTGTTCCCTGCGATTTTACTCGAGTTTATGGATACTACTTCGTGATATAATATAGCCTATAGCCTTCCTCAATAAATAAACTATATAACACAAAAAGAATTCTTCAATTTTCAACTAGTAGTTACTGAGATTAGCGCGTTCAAACAAACTCTTCAGCTTTATAATATAAATATAGATTTATCGTATTCTATCATTGATAAATGTTCTAAAAATTTAGCAATCACTTTAGCTAAATTTAGAGCGACTGGGTGTTGATCCTGAGAAGTGTAGAAATATTCAACATCTCGTTACTTATTTAGTACATGCAAGAGAGAAGTTTCATGACCTCGAAGCTAGCTCCGACAACTGAATCATTTACACAATGTCTGGCTGAAGAATACTTCAAGAGGTTGCTTATATTACTTTCCGAAGAAACTCTACGATTATTGCCAGCTAAGAAATTGAATAAGCTTGAAAATAGTGACTAGGTTTTGGCTTAGAGTAATGAAAATGTTAGCGGTTCGTTTTATTGAAATGAATTATATGGGAACTCGATTTGATGTACGTACAGGTTTACATAAGGTATATGCATTTGTAACGTATGTATGCATTCATACGTGAGGTCAATGAATGTGTGTAAACCTCATACAACGATGTATATGTTACAGTCATAACTCATAACTGGTCAATAGTACATTTAACTGGAAAAATCAGTCAAAAGTACTTTTGACTGCAGACTTTCTACAACAGTACTTTTGACTAATATAATAGTTGACTACGGTTGAATAAACATTAACCTAAATTAATTTAATTGCTGGTGCTTATTATATTTATTATTTATTAAAAATACACTTACCTTATTATATTTGCTGGTTTTTACCCCACTGCGCGAAGCAATGGAGGGTAATGTGGTTAACAGTATATGTATATGGGTTTGTACCTTTGCGGCACTATTTAGACGGAACGTTTAAGCTAATTTTGATACATGATACGTCGTTTGATTTGTCATAACTGCGCGAATATTGTAGATGTATAACATTTTGTAAAAATCAATATGGCCGATTTTGGACGCCATAATATGAAAAAGAAAAAAAATGAAACCCGACGAACTATATTAAGTGGGGTATCGTTGGATAGGTATTTAAAAATCATTTTTAGGTTTCTTATATCATTTTTTAATCGAAATGACTGTTTAGAATCTATAAAGATTTAAAGTTGGTTAGTAACGTTTCTCTATGGTCTTGATACGCAGTGTTTTTGTTTTTTTCAATTAATTATTCGTTGGTTTTCCTTTTAGTTAATATATCATTATTAAAAATATATATATTCAATGCTTTATATGTGCATTTACTGTAGATAGAATTCCAATATACTATTTACAAAACATATAAAGAATAATATTTACAAGTCACTAACTATTGTTACGTAAAAATTATACTGTATAATATGAAATATAATTATCTGTATAATGAGCTCTCTGTAATAAAGATACATTAATATTTATAGAGAAATGTTTATTTTAATAATAACATATTTGTTTTCATTTCATTTTTAAGAGTAGAAACCATCAATTCGAATGACATAGAACTGTTAAACAGCCTAACTACAGTAAGCTACAGTGTTCATAACGCAATGCATTTTGACAGTTGGTTTTTGATTTTTGTACTAAAACGAAATAATACAAAATTCGGGGTACAAATTTGATGCATTTTTGAATGTGAATATTAGAACCTTATAATAATCTACGAATATTATTAAGTTGAAGAGTTGGTTTGTTTGTTTGAACGCGCTAATCTCAGGAGCTTTTGGTTCGAATTGAAAAATAATTTTTGTGTTAGATAGTTTATTTATTGAGGAAGGCCATAGGCTGTATTACATCATGCTACGACTCATATAAGCGAATCAGTAACCATAAACGCGAGAGAAATTGCAAGGGATAGCTAGTAAAGTATATAAAAAATGTAAAATCAAGAATCAATTTTATTTTACGTATTTGCATTAAAACTCGAAAATATAAGTAAATGATAAATATTATGAAAGAGAGGAATATAAGCATTTTTCTTAAACAAAAGAAAGTAAAACGCTTAAGTCAGGAGTTAATTTATTTCGAAGTTGGTTGCCACTAATTTTTTGCGGTCGCGTCCCCGGTACATGACTGCTTGCACAATGTTCTGGCACCTTCTTGTTATAAAATTTCACTTACTTACAAGTTTGGTAGACATCTTTAGTATTCCTTAAAAACATCACCTAATTAAATGCAAATATTTTTTTTTTGCAATTTTATGTATCCTATTCGATCTATCGGATTTTATTGTGATATATATATGCTGCCATTGCATTAGTAATGAGGCTTTAATTGTTCTTTTTTGAGAAATTTCTTGCAGCTTAGATTGTTTCAACGGATGTCATCAAAATTGGCTTACAATTCTCGATAAAATATGACAAGCATTGTTAATGATAAAGGATTAAGAACATCGATAGATATAAATTATATTCAACGATATTATACTAAAATTATTTTAAAAGAGTAACTATCAAGATTCTTACCGTAAACTTCACATGGAACTGACCTGACAAACTTGAAAATTGATGATTCGAAAGAGCTTTTAAAAGTTTATTTGAATAAAGTATACATTGAGTTTCAGTAGTACAGTCCATTATATAAGCTAAATAAAAATATATTTCATTTTATATTTTCGTCATCGTTACAAATGTATACGTGCTATCTAGGAACCGTTTCATAAAACTATAATGTATCGAGGTTTGTACGGAGTCAGGGAAAATGCTAATGTAATGAGAGTAGGCTGTGGTTGGCGGTCACACGAACATATAGTATACCTTTTTAGTGTTGGAATACGTTTTATGTTTTGATGCATCAAACTGATTTACGTCATCATTGCTTTTAATCCAGTATTCGTAAAATGTTCCTTATTTTCAGTTAGCTACTAAAGAATAATAATGAAATATTTTATGAATCGGAACTTATAGAACTATTGAGTTTAATACAATTAGGTACAAATAATAATTTAACTGCTATCGCAAATTAAGATAGGAACTGTTAAAAAATTACAATTCTCTACGATAGCAGTGCAAATACATCAAACTATAGAGTTTTAATATCCGGTCTAATAATTCAATTTTTTAAGAGTAAAATAAACGGATAAATAATTTCGAATAAAACTATTCCATTGGTCTTGTTTACGGTCGAGCAACAGAACACCGACATAATTCTCGTGGAAAATTGACGAAGTGATTTTTTATTAAAAATTACAATATAAGTTCATTAAAATTTATTTCCTTAATTCCTTTCTATTTAATTATAAATATCCAGCTAGGTACTATCATAAACGAAAAAGTTTAAGAGGAAGGATGGATTTATGTTTGTCACTCTTTAATACAAAACTACTCTGTAGATTTTGATAAAACTTTAGAGTTTTATAGGTTATACATCAATATAAAAAAGGCTATAATTTATAAATATATTGTATAAATTGACAAAATTATAACCTAAAATGTTAAACAAGTCAGAAAAATTTGCTTATACTGGTCGCAGGTGGTTGTTAGTAACTTCTATGTTAAAGTAAGGACGACATAAAACCTGTATTTTAATTATTTATTTATACAATTTTAAATTATCTCTATATATTTTTTTAAAATAAATAATAATAAAATTATTTTAAAAATATATAATTTAACAATATCTTTTCATGACGCAAAATCAAGAGGAGCAAGAGAAATACATTTTATAGAATATGTCTATACAAATGATACAACATTATATTTGTAGAATGAATGCAGGAAAATAATTAAAAGCTGTTTATTTCCTTAATGATAAAATATTTTCCGTAATGCTTGTTGCCGTTTCAATTAATAATTTAATGGAAAATTAATTTATGAAGCTTTTACTCTTTAGCGATATGAATAAAATTGCATTATCGACACAGCAGTAGTGCACGTAGTAATTCCTGAAAGTTATTAGGGCACATAATTCTTGATATAAAAGGTTATTTTTTTAATTAAAAACACATATGATGACTAGAATGTTACATAATTTAAAAAATGCTTAAGAAATAAAGAAAATACATTACAATCTTCTTCTATAATATAAAAATGAATCGCTGAATGTGTTGACTGAACCGATTTCGCTAATTCTTTTTTTATTCGTTAAGGCTCGAAATGGTTCTTCCAACGAGAAAAACTTAAAAAATTGCCTGAAAAGTCTAAAAAAATATAAAAATAAAGAATCGACTATTAGGCTGTTCGAGGTTCACTGGGTCAGCTACTAATAGGTTACCGTGTGATGGTTATTATAAAAAAATAGTACTACTCACCAATGAGAGCATTGAATAGCGTCCGCAGTGCATATCAGTATGTAACTTATTTTACTGGGTAAGAGTCGTCTAAAAACCCTGAAGAAAATTTCAGAAATGAATTATCAAGTAAAACATTCGAAGTCGATGTCAAGTAAAATATTTTACGTTTTATTTACTGCCACCGACTGCAAAATGTTGTAAAAAATATTTATTTTTTTTTGCTTATTAATTTATTTTTTTTAATTAGTTTTCAAAATTGGTTTATTTTATATATTTTTTTGGATTTTATTTTACAAGTTTCAAATATAGTAAGGCAAAATTTGTAAAAATTACACACAATTTGTATGTACCATTCGTGATAACGGACAATTTTTGATTCAACTAAGTTACAATAGCCTAATGTCAACTGCGTATATTCATATACAAAATACACGTTTTCCCGCTACAGGGCTGCTATTTATTCAAGAGTTCTCTTGGTGTTTCACCACTAGCTCCAGTTTATTTTAACGAGACCTTGAGACGAGCATAAATTGTTTGTCAATTATATATATAAAAGTAATTGAATCGCAACGAGTAAAATTCCCGGTGGCCATCTGTGGTCTTCATCATCACTTTCATTTCACCAATTATTGCTCACCTAGAGCAAATGCATGAATTATCATAAGAAATGTTTAAATTGGTATAGGTGTGCTTATAATATGTGAAGGTCTAGTTGGTTCCATTGTCATCAGATCCTGATGTGGTTACCATGGGATCAACAAAGTAGTATACTCCTTAAACCAAATAAAAAATCAAAATTCATACACACAGTCCATAATCGGCAGAAAATCGGTGTGTAAAAAAGTTACAGGTGAATATGAAACCTCTACCTTCTTTGAAATCGATTAAAATAAAAAATAATAACGGATATTCTATTATATAATAAGTAAAGAACCAGCTGACCTGACATACATACATTGGTCTGCCTTAAATATGAAAATTCAGTTCGAATTTGCACAAATAATATGAAAACAATTAACCTTTGCAGTTCTTAAACTGTCGTTTGGTAACAAATCTGTCATTTGGGTAAACAAATGATAGACTTTTATGTCAAGTGCACTAAAAAGTTGATATAATCGTTAAGTTTTCTTTAATTTTTTTAAATTTATCGTAAGAACCTTTTGCGAAGAATTAGAAAACATAAATAAATGAACAAAATCGATAGAGTCGTTCTAAAGTTATGGCGCGACCAAGAGAAATATTATAATAAATCATTTCTATATATTTATAGATCTATATAAACTCTTTCAAATGTCTCTTTTAATATCTTAAAGCGTGTGTTTTTTTTTAATTTCTAGATAAAGTTTATTATAATTGGATGCTGATAAGCAATAATGTGTCAACCCTCAAAAGGTCAAATTCTGAGATATTGATCTATTTTGAAACTCTGTCATCTATTTAACATTATTTAAAAAATACAGTCATCTAAACTAAATATTTATGGAAGAAAGTGTCTTAATTTAAGGTTTTGAATTTCAGGTGCATTCCATATTTTGCAATTTATACAACAATCTCAAATATTTAAAAAACTTATTGTTAGATAACATATTAAATATATCCATCTGCTCTTAATTTATTATATTTTTTATTAAAATAGAAAACTAAACATGGATATATACGTCTTCAAACAAATTGATTAAAATACGTTTGATATCTTTAGACGCCATTTTCTCAAAATGGAGTCCGTGTGGCTTGACACAGTATTGCTTATCAGCGTCCAATTATCCTACAGAATATCCTCAATCGTACTTACTAAATGACTTCCAGAACCGAGAAAGATTTATCTCGATGTTATTTAAGAATTTTGATTATGTCTTAAAGAAGCGCCTTAATTAGGTACATGCGGTATAAGACACGGCAAAGCAAAGTCGTAATAACATTTTCTCCTTTAAGAAATTTTTAATTCCAACTAATTAAAAACGTACATTGAAATGTTTTTAATATCATATAAACCAGCTTGACTCTGTTCATGTGCGGGTACTGGAAAAAGTAATTTACATTTCCAAGTTTGCTTTTAAGGTTCAGTTGATTTTAAATCTTGATATTCATTTGAAATTTTATTTAAAACCTTAAACCTTTGTGGATATTAAAACGAATTTTAATTAACTTATTTCTGTAGAATTGAGTTAACATTAATGTTTATGGGTTTAATTCTATGAACTACTTATAAAAATCCTAACTGAAGTGGAAAGTCTCGAAGGCTGTATTAAAATTTCGCAAAAATAGAAAAAGAATAATCCAATTATTTGTTTGTCAAACTTTTTATTGAGTAAATGTATACATTTTTGTAACGTTGTAAACAAGTTTCGTACACGTAAAAAATTGCTTAAGCGTTAAACCAATGTGCAAATAAACCTTAATGCTAGTGCAGTTATGTCGGAAATAAATGTCAACTGCACATCCACCACAACATTTAAACATAAATATATTTTGGCGACATTTTTTATAAAAGCTTGTGTTACACTACCGAACGTTCTAAATTCAAACGATAGTGCCAAGATGTATTTAAAAGAAAATATTAAACATGACATTTCTGATTTTAAAACTTCGTATGTAACGAATAATCCTGGTAGTTCGCATTTTTTACGAAAACCAAACTCACAGATGGTATAGAATCTTTAGTTATAGTTAGCTGTTTGAGTGTTTATACCGTCTATACAAAACGTTCTGAGGAACTCTTGGACATGATGCCAGCGTCGTCGGTCATGTTTTTTTTTCATCATGCCATTCGCCTTAGGACTCGATATCATCCACACCACTTGGACGCATTGACTGCAATGTGCGGGCTTCTTGATTCTATTTCTCGCGTACATGCAGTGGAATAATCTTCCTCCTGAGGTTTACTCTGAGCGCTATAATTTAGAGATTTTCAAGCGTCGAGTGTATAGACACCATTTTCCCAAAGGCCGGCAACGCACCCGCAACTTAGCTAATATTGCAGATGTTCATGGACAACAGTAACCACTTAACATCAGGAACTATCTGTTCGTTTACTATTTTCATTAATTCAAAAAATGTATATATAATAACATTTTTAGGTGTGTACCTATAGGAGTACAATTTAGTAATTAAATAAAATAAACAATTTGAGCTAAAGTTTAAAATTTTAAACATATTCGTGAATCGCATCGCTATGTATACTGAGAAGACTTTAAAAATGGAGTATTCGGGAGAAACTTCGCCAAACGCGGTTTGGCTCTCTCAAATACGCGCTTCGAGGCTAATAGCACATTAGACGAGCTATCTCAGCCGCTCAACTCTAAATATTTAAACCCCAGGCCGCAGCCCGCCTCTGAAAAGGCTTTTTATTTACAGATAACGAGACCTCGCACGGCTCCTCCGCATAATGAGGTTTCTTATTTCCTGGTAATGAATTTTTTCTCACGCAAACTGGTTAGTTGTTTAGTTTTAGTGTTTATCTCTTTACAAACAACTCATAGTTAGCAGTAGAGAACTTCCTAATTAAAGAATTTACATACATAAATATTTACATATGTCTATAGTTATTATATATGTAATATATATAAACACAACAAAACAAACAAAGTTGCTTTTTGCCGTCTACACACTTAGACCTTTTAAACTACGCATTTTAATGCGGTTTTTATCAATAAGCCAAGAGATTCCAGAGAAGGTTTATATGTATAATACATGAAACCTTTTTACCTTTTAAAAAGATTTGTAATGTGATGCCTGCATCCATGCGAAGCCGGGTCAGATCGCTAGTTATTAACTGACTTCGAAAAAGGAGGGGATTCTGTGTTCGGCTGTATGAATTTTCTTTTAATGTCTGTGTACCGATTTTCCGCCGTTTGTGCACCGGTCTTGAATGTTTTTTGTTCGAAAGGGTATACATCCAAATTGGTCACATTGTCGTCATATCAGGATCTAATAGTAACATAGTTAACCAGTAAATGACACGTAAAATATTTTACTCGGCGCCGACCTCGCATTTTTTACTTCAAAATGTCGTAGAAAATATTAATTTTTTGCTTTTTAGTTCGTCGTTACATGTTTTGGAAATCGATTTATTTGTTTTTTAAGTTTTTGTTAATAAATATAACGGGTGGTAAAGGTCCAATAGTCACCAGCAGAGCAATTATGCGTGCGTTATGGTTATCGTAATGCGATTCATTTTGACAGTTACTTTCTGATTTTTGTACTAAAACGAAACATTGATAGCGGCTGCTCAAAGTAAAAAACCTCCAGATGTCCACGGATAGACATTTGCAGAACCGGATTAGCCACAAATGCATTGACACTTTAAAAAGAAATGAGATATGTAGGGGAATAGGTAGAAAGGAAAGGAATGGTGGAGAGAATTAAGTTTCCAGACCTTTCACTCAACGTACAAAATACAGCTATATTAACTACTAGAAGTAATAACTTTTTTATTGCCCGACGTTTCGACGTATTTGCATCCGTCGTGGTCACGAGCTGATAGTCAGTCATACTACATACTATTCAGTCACTATGTCAGTCAGTCAGTCAATCATCTTTAAATTATATATATTTAGATGAATAGTATAAAATGGCGAAAGTTTAAAATATATACTTGAAGCCGTTTTTCTGTGAGAGTGTGGTATTGTTCCAGTCAAAGTAGCACTAATAAGTGAGATGAAGTACAGTAAATATAAATAACAATTACTTTATTTACAAACAACGTAAATTATTATTTACTTAAATATTCGAATCTCAAACAATGTATCAACCCTCGATCAACTAAATACGTAACATAAACAAAGCAAATAAATCCAATTACAATGGTAATGCATTCAATAATTCAATTTTTATTTAAATGAAACTAATCTGTAAATTATAAATCACATCAATGTAGAATGGGATGTGGTAATACTTTGATTTAAGAGATTTTTATCCATACCAATATTATAAATGCGAAAGTAACTCTGATTGTCGGTTTGTTATGTTTTCACGTCTGAAATAGTCATCCTGTTGTGATGAATTTTAGTAAGTATAGAGATAGGACCTTGGAGAAGGATATAAACTCTTGTTACGAAAGTAAAATCTACGGCGAGGCAGTCTCGGGGACCAACTATTTACATGTTTAACTAGCTTTTGCTTAAATTTGAAGTGAATTATTATATTATAATTTATGTTAAAATATTCTAGCACGATTTCTAAATAAAAGATGCGGTATTTTTATATCCGTATCGATAATAAGGTAAAGATTATACTCTACTTTCTTGTCGATACGAATCTCAAAAAATAATTAATAAAAAATCGTTCGAATACTATAATATAATATGGTCAGACTCGCGCACGGAGGTTCTAGAACCACTAGATATTTGTAGAAGAAATAAGAGAATCGGTGTAATAATATGTAAAAATATGCAAAGTTCGACTCGCACTAGACCGGTTTTTATTATTTGTTGTTAAAGCAACAAAAGAAATACACACTGTGTAAAAAAATTTGTTCTTTACCTATTGCTGTTTATGAGATACGGCCCTCTAACAGAGGGACGTACGAACTGCAAATGCTTAGTGATAGGGCCCCGCTGTCATCCTTCGAAAACGGAACCCTAAAAATTAATCAATTTTCTCAAATTTTCTCCTATGGCAGTCCGTTTCAACATTGCTTTTATCCACAAAACCCGTCGACCAATTAATCAAACATACAAACGGACTATAACAAACGCGTATGTAGAGCGCATAAAGTGTTTCAATGAAGAGGCCATAAAACTGGCGTATAACGTTGTTATTTCTCTTTGTTATTACCGTTCAGGTGCGCTTCGGTGATAAATTGGAGGCCAATTGTGTTGTTTTGTGATAGCTACGTCGTAATTTTTTGGGAACGTGACTTATGTTATTTAATTGTTAGTAAATGAAATAAAATCTCGTACAGGACCCACTGCAAAATACTCGGCAAGATCCATTTTTTATGGGAATAACTTATAGAACATCAATATACTATTATATAGAGCATTTTCGAATACACATATTTGAATGCTGATAAGCAATAATGTGTCAACCCGCAAATTTGGAGATATTTATGTATGCTGATGATTTTAAGTCACCTAAATTAAATAATTATATGGGGGAAATATATTTTGTGAATGTTATTGTATACTTGTTTTTGTTTAAAAAGATTTTAACGATAATAGTAATCATTGTTAATGTAAATTTTAAATAAATATCTTAAAATGAAAATTAAGGAATATTCTTCTATATAAATCGTTTTTACGACTACAGTGTGATTACTACGATTTTCACCTTTGCGCTGTCGATAGGAAGTTTTGTGCGGTTACACACATTACCTGCAGCCGGCACTACATCCAATACAAACAATTTATGAGACTGTATAGATCCGAAAACTGCCTTCGGAACTTATTGTGTCGAAAAACCGTTAAAAACGACACAAATTATTACAAGTTATCTAGATGAATCGTAACTATATAATACTAGTATACCTATGTATATATACAGGTTTTTCAACTTTTAATTATGGGCATTCAAATGGAAGGTTCTATAAATCAAACACAATACTTTCCACGTAAGAAAATCAGACTTTTTTTTACTTATAAAATATTTAAATATTAAAGCGCCACTGTTTTCGCGCATGGTCTCTTACTGTCCATGGCGAATGATATAAAACTAGCCATTCATACAAATAAATAAAAATTAAGTGTCTGTTTGTAATTTCAAATTATAGCTTTGAACTAAATGCATATGAAAGTATATACGGTACTTACATAAAGAAATCATTTTTAAATTTTTTGTGTCTGTCTGTCTATCTGTCTGTTTATTTGTTCCGGCTAATCTTTAAAACGGCAGGACCGATTTTGACGGGACTTTCCCTCAAAAATTGTTAAAATTATAAAGAGTAACTTAGGCCACGTAAAAAAATACGCGAAAACATAATTGAAACCAGTGAAATGGTGAACAATAGCCGATTCAAGCGGGGAAGGAAAACATTATATAAATATAATTTTTCAAATTAACGCGGGTGAAACTGCGGGACACTAATAATATAATAAATGAAACGCGCGCTAAATCGATTCTGCAGGGCTTGCACATTAAAAGTATTCATTTTACAAAAAATAAGTCGTATACAAATAATTATGAGAATTTTTTCTTTAGTTTAATCTCAGCTATCTCAATTTTTAACTTATTTCGCAAATATATTGTTACAATTCAAACAAAATAGACATAAAGAGGAATATTATACTGTGATTAACGTAACTCCGTAATAAAGTACAATATGACCAAAAATACATACTTACTTTTTAAATAATAAAAAAAAAATGTACCAAAACGTATATATTTTATGGCTCCCTTTAATGTTTACGCTGAAAACGACTCTTAACGCTTGGCCGCCACTCAGTACTGGACACTCAAACATTAGTGAAACGTGACCTTAGAGTAAATTGTTACCAAATGACTAGAATCAGCCTCGTTGACGCTTATGACTTTCCTTTATTGGTCATTTCCTTTAAGGGTAATGATACAGTCTTGCCCTTTCTCTAAATATCCCCTTATATACGTGTCGAGATTCTTTAGCAGCCTATTGCGTGCTCGTCTGTAATACTCTGTATCACAAACAATTCCTTAAATTTTTTTATCAAAAATGAAGTATAAATCTATGGGGAATTCTTTTGGTTGAGCACGTTTTTTTTTTTATAAATTGATACGAGAGCATTAGATCAATTCTTATTTGTTGTTTGTTTTATACAACTGTTTCTATCATAACTAAATTTTGTATGTTTATTGTCAAAC
This sequence comes from Hypolimnas misippus, assembly GCA_037950945.1. NCBI lineage: Eukaryota > Metazoa > Arthropoda > Insecta > Lepidoptera > Nymphalidae > Hypolimnas > Hypolimnas misippus. Next base: position 6,022,965 of record JBBEEQ010000029.1, on the reverse strand, counting down.
CTTAAAAAGTCTTTTTACTTTGATTTTTTGTTTGTGCTTAGTGCTTTTAAATTCGATTTCTATAGAATCTTTAAAGCCCCATTTTGAAATATTCTTTTTCAGTGCATGCCTACGTCATAATAAATATCTACGTAACTCGTTCAGTAGATACTTTTGTACAAATAATTATATTTGTAAGTATATTTACATCAGCACATTATATAGAGCAATTCATACTTTTTAATAATAACATCGTATGCTTCGTTTAAAAGCAAATAATGTTTTCCAATACAATATTCCAGGAAGCATTAATTTAATGTTAAAATCGCTGGGAGGTTTGTAATTTTAATATTTTCGTAAACTTTCATAATATTTCCTGTAAAAGGTCGACGTCAAACCAGATTTGCATATTCAGCAGTCAAATTTACGTCACAATACCCTATTACGAAACAATAGGAATGTCTTTACATTGTTGCGTTGGGTGCAAAATCGAGAGAGGGACCCTCATCGCTCCGAGATTCAAAGAGAGAACGATCGAAGGTAATTTACAACTTGGACCTGTGGCTTCTTGTGCGTACATGTAAATTATATAGTATAATACATAGACCCCGCCTCGAGGCTCGCGACCTTCGTCTCGCAAACTAACTAATTTATAAACTCGAGATGCTACGTCGCTTGAAATTTTGTGTTTAATGTAGCAGTACCTATAATATTATGAAGCATGAAAATTATAAAAATAAAAAGTATGTTAAATGAATTTTTTGTAATATCAAATCTTTTATACGTTCTGTATAGTTCTATTTGTCTGTCCCGAATAATCTCGGAAACGGCAGGTACCGATTTAACGAGACGTGCAGATAAATGATCATATAGAAAGTTAGTTAGGCGAAAAAAAAATAAAAATAGTTGGAAATATCATCTAGTCTTTTGTGAAACATAAGAACAATTAAAGCGTTTTATATTCTTTTATATAATAAAGTAAAGAAGAATATATTGTTTCATATTCTTAAAGGAAATTAAATGATTTAATTTCTTTTCAACTTTTCGTTATGAATCGTTATGTACGAACTCGTTGTTTAAGTTATGTTGCGTATAGCATATTATATATATATACTCGTATCATTTTAATTATAATAATCAATACTATACAATTAGTTACGCTTAAATACACACGATATTATGAGCAACAATATTATTACCATAATATTAACCTCCATTATAGTCCTATCTCGAATACTATAAAAGTAATAGTACAGTAACATCCTGTAAGTGTCTCACTGCTGGGCTGAGGCTACCTCTCCTATTAAGGAGAAGGTTTAGAGCTTAATCCAACACGCTGCTCCTCTGCGGGTTGGCGGATATACATGTGTCACCACCGAGCTCGAGATGAATTTAAACACAAATCCAGCACTTGGAAACTCAGCGATGCTAGTCGGGGTTTGAAACCGTGATCATCGGTTGAGATTGACGTCTTCAAACCACTAGACCATCTTGGCTTAAATACTATCTTTAACATAAATGGATGCTGAAAAGCACCACTGTGTCGAGCCACACAGACTTAATTACGAGAAAATGGCGTCTAAAAATGTCAAGCCTATTCTTAATAAATTTGTTTAAAGACAATACGACACATCTACCGTTTCTTAAAAAGCAGATTGGTATAATGAAAAGTTTTATTTAATATTAAAATTTTCTAGTACATCGGAATATTTTATATTGCAAAATATGTGACACACTTCAATATTTGAAACACTAAATTAAGGAACTTATTTTCGTACTTGTTAATTTTACATGACTTTAATTTTTTTTTGTTAAATAGATGACGCATCATCAGAATATATCAATATCTTTAAATTTGACTTTTTGGGGGTTGGCACATTATTGCTTATAAGCATTCAAATGACGTATAATCATTATTTTTTTTATATAAAGATAGTTAGTAAACAAGCAGGCGAAGACCTGATGCTATGTGATCACCGCTACCCATTTGCAGTACCAGAAGAACCACAAAAAGCTTAAAAAAGGCTTTCGGCTCTATCACTCACCGTATTCAGCTATGTTAACTACTTCTCATCGGTTCTCTGTGAGAGTGTGGTATTGTCCCGGTAGAGCCAGGCTGTCCACGACCCGTAATCAGACTACTGCTAGACTGTATCACACTTGCTATTATCTATACCAATATTATAAAGCTAAAGAGTTTGTTTGTTTGAACGCGCTAATCTCAGGAACTACTGGTTCGAATTGAAAATTTCATTTTGTGATAGATAGTTTATTTATTTAGGAAGGCTATAGGCTATATTACATCACGCTACAACTCATACAAGCGAAGCAGTAATCATAAACGCGAGTGAAACCGCAAGGGACAGCTATAAACGATCTCGTTTTTTTGCTTATTTCCATTATTTTCGTATAGTAGCATCCATACAATAATATGAAACATTTTCAGCGCTGTAATATTTCACAAAGCCGCTTAATGGTAATGATTGTAATCCTTGACCAAATGAGAATATCTCGAGCGGGCAGGCAACGCCGTCAGCCATTAAATCTGTTTTACCCTTTCTCCCTCGCGCATTATCGCTCGGATTTGCACCTACTTCACGAAAACTAGTTAATAACTTGGCTTCTAACATCACGTTGTTAATGAATGTTTTAATTTATTAATAACTATATACTTATACGAGGTGTTAACTGGGCATGTGATGGGTATTTATTAGCGTTACCAGAATTGATATTTAAAAGTAAAAAAAAAAAATATATTTCTTTATTCTTTTTCACCAATGATGGCTATACGTATTACGCTAAGCTATACGTATTTACTGAGCCTACAAGATCAAGCGTTTAAATTAAATTTTTATTTTTATTTAATAAGATTTTATTTCAGTTTTTTTTTTCTTTTAAATATCAATTTTGTTATAGAGCTAAAATTTATTCGGGAGTTTGTATGAATGGATAATTTCTTAAACTTATGATCGGATTTGAAAAATTATTTTTAGTTGTATAGCACATGACAGAACTTTGGCGCAGTGGTCACTCGAACTGACACAAGCGCTAACGGTCGCAGGTTCGATCCCCGCTCACGGCAAATGTCTGTATTGCCCATACGAATGTATGTCGTGGTCTGTGTGTTTATGTTAGTGTTGTGAGTGTTTTCGGACACCCGACACAAGGCAACGCGATCTTAATGGAGGCCGTTGAGTGTCATGCGTTTATTTATTTATTGAGGAAGGCTATAGGCTATATTACTTTACCCTATGACCCATAGGAGCGAAGCAGAAACCATAAAAGCGAGATGCAACAAGTTAAAAAAAAAAATTGATGAATGTTTTGACATCGAAAGGCTGCACCTATTTGATTAATTATTTTCATGTTGTATAAGTGATTATTAGGAAAAAATATATATGGAATAAAATATTTGAAATATCGTACGGAAAAGTAAAAAATTTGGTTCAAAAATTTCCAAATAACAAAGTGAATAAGTTATTATTAATTAGTTAATTAGTATATTCGTATAAAGTTGGGCGGACAAATAGTTACGAAATAAAAAACCTTTTATTTATCTTCTATTCGCTTCGACATCACACAAACAAATCTAAACGATTTGAAAGCTTTATAATTAAACGTTAAAACATCGATTCATATAAAACGCTCTACGCTATATATTTGCGTTTTAAAGGTCAATTTCAAAAGTGTATACGTATCCGTTATAACCGCTATAAAGTATTCATACGGACATTATCGCCCGATTCAATGCACTGAATCCATAAAGGATATTTTTATGAATTTTTTAATATTCGCGCACACATCCGCGACTCTCATAAATCAAGTACTTCCGAGCCCTCTTTGAAATTCCGCGCCGTGATGATGTACCGCGTCTGCGACAATGCCTGGCCTCCCCATTTATACAACAATATTCCATTTTTATGGAAGCCGATTTTAATTGAAAGAGAATGGTTAAATTAATTGGAATTTTTATGTGCTTTGGGTATTTTATAACTTAACCTATACATAACCTATTTAACATTATTAAAAAAAGTAGTCATATTAATTAAATAAGTACGAAAAAAGTTTCGTAATTAATTGGTTCGAATTTCATGTGCGTTCAATTTCTTGCAATTTATAAAATAATCTCAAATATTTAACTAACTTTTTATTAGATATTAAATGTATCAGTCTGATTTAAAGTCGAATATTTTCGGATAATTCCGTTTATTCATCCCAAAATATCCATCCTAAGCGGGATCGCGTGTCCGTGTACCAACTCCGGCCGGGGTGGAGAAACGGATTTTTCACAGCAAATTAAGGTATGAAATATATTTTAAGAGAATTACGTTAAACAAATATATAAATTAAAAAACTAATTATCCTTAGTAACGATCTATTAAAATCATATGACAAAAATTTTCAATTAAATTAATCGTGTTACTGACTGTACATAGTCGAGGGGGATAATTTGAAAATAATTAATACACAAATTCCGTTTATTCACTCTTGTCGGGGTCAAAACGGCACACGAGTCTAATTTTCCTTAGGGTGAATACTTTAGGATGGATGAACGGAATCATCCATATTTTCGTAATCTTAAGACCCACCTAGAGAATCTGTACGCTTTGTATCGTATGATAGATAAATTAAGGGATAAGGGAAGCAATGGATACTAATTATTAAGAGACTCACTGAAACTATCGACTTTCAGGTTATCACACGAATGTTTTTTCAGCGATTTTTTTTGACTTTCGTTTAAGTCTATACAAAATAAAAAATAAAAATGGGAACTAAAAAAATAAATAATTTTATGTAATCAAAAGCGCTTTGAAGGTGCGTTCAAAATGTATAATGAATAATTAATAGTCAATACGGTAAGTAGATTTAATTATCAATCCAGGCTATTAGCGCATCACTTACGTGCTTACCAAAAACGATACTGCTTTCCAAAACCACTAAAACTTAGTTTTAATAACGTATCTATGCGGTATTTAATACTAGCGAAAGATCTATAGAGATAGAAAGATTAATTGTTCATAGATTATATCGACATACATGATATAAAAATATACTTGACATAAAGATGAATTTTAAATTTAATTACATTGTCATTGCCAATTTAAATTTAATTACAATTTGCCTTTGCCTGCTAATTAAAAAAACATATGCCATTCGTTAGCGCACTTGGTTTAAACTGGTTCTTGGCTATAGGAGCTAATTGGAAGCGGCTGTGAATATAGTTATTGGTCTAATTACCATCGAATGAACCTATTGGTCGTTATATAATTTATAAAATATGTACCATTTTTTTAAGAAAATACACAGGAAACTTTCCGATTTATGTAATTTCGTAATCTATTCATACTCAGATTTATTTTAAGCCTCCGCTATTTACATAAGAGGGTTGTAAAACGTGTTTCTGAATAAAAAACAAATTTGATCTGAACTCTTGTTTTGGTAATGAAAAAACAAAAACAAACGATATAATTAAAAAAAAAAAATCACTACGTAACTGGATGCTGAAAAGCAATAATGTGTCTACCCACAAAAAATCAAATTTATAGATTGATTATTCTGATAATGCACTTAATATTTAATATTATCAAAAAAAATTAAGTCAACTGAACTAAACAAGTACTGAAAAAAAGTTTCTTAACCTAACTTAACCTAACCTTGTTTAGAACATTGAAGTGTGTTTCATATTTTAAATTATGCAATAATCTCACACATCTGAAAAAGGTATTATTAGATAAAACTCTTTACTAGCCAATCTGCTTTTAATTCCTTAAACTTTTTATTAAAATATATATTTTTAAAAGAAAAGATGGATATATACTTCTTCAAACAGATTTATAAAGAAAAGGTAACACATCTTTCTATTTATTTATTTATAAAGGGTTACCAACAAGACACACAATCGTTACATGGATAAAAACAAGACAGCATAACATATTTATAAAAAGGCGCCTTAATTATAGATTCAATATGTAAAAAATAACCGAATAAAATAAAATAAAATTATAGTTAATTAAATTAAAATAATATAAGTCTAAATTAAATAATATTAGTCATGAAAGAAAACACAAATAAAACAATAGAGACAAATATACTAGAACATTATATAATATATATATATATATATATATATATATATATATACATATATAATTTTCTCAAAATGAAGTCCATGTGGGTTGACATAGTATTGCTTATCGGCGTCAAACCGTTCAACTTATTTTAAGATGTTCGACAAATCACAATTAGACTTAATAATCATAAGTATAATTAATAATGTATAGTAAATGTAATTTTATAATATAATTTTATGAATTCAGTGTATCTTTTATATATTTCCTATAAAAGTGAACTAAATCCAGTATTTTATCGGCACGATAACGTTTTCCAAGTGAAACCATTATATAAGATTTAAAAGTATAAAACCGTTCTTTATGTCGTCGATATAATATAAATTCATACACGGAATTATGGAAAATCTTGGCGCTTATACAGTACTTAGGGTTCTTGAATATTTAGTGTGTTTTATATTTTTATGCTTTTTACTGCTATTTCTGGATATTCGATCTACTTTTATCAAAATAATATAATTTGAGCCAAATCTAATTTTATATCCCAAATACTTACTAATTATATTTCAATTAATGCGACAGGCAAATTATATTAGATTATTATATTATTTAATATAATATTATTAAAAATATATATTTAACAAGCTTTTCTTTGCAAAGAGAATTATGCGAATTGCCAAAAACTGTCTGTTTAAAAGAAATAGCTAATTAACAATACAGAACAATAAAATATAAATAAATACAAAACTAAATTACTCGATAATAGATCGAAAACATTTAAAGATGATAACCGACTAAAGAAACAATCAGAATACAAATATTAGCATTTATTAGAATTACTAGCCGGCGAGCGGAACTACGTACATTAGATTAAACACAGAAGCCACTATCAAAACGTTATAAAGTAGATAAGCGGCTTTATTTTCAAAATGTTACTCCGGGGATAATTTATGCATAAAGCGCTCATATTTAAACTAGGCTAACTATGCAAGGTTAAACGTGTACACGACCTCTTTGAAGTGCACTTCAGAAACTAGTAGTTTATTTAAGACCTAAGTAACAGTTTTGTTTTTTTTTTTTATCTTCGTAAATTGTATACATAGCATAATACAAAACAAAGTTGCTTCCCGCCATCTATAAGTTTAGTTCTTTTAAACTACGCAATGGATATTAATCAATAAAGTAATTCACGGGTAATGTTTGTATAAAACCTGCATATTACAGAAGAAAAAAGGCGAAAATTTCAAAGAATTATTATGTGATATCGTAAAAAACGTATGTATGTAGCACACATACATATGTTTTTTACATTGCAAACGCTGACTTACGAAATAGATGAAAATAATGTACTACAGAATTGGATATTTTAAAGAATCTGCAAAAAAGTTTGCCATCGTAAATGTTTTACTCCCCTAAGGATAACCCCACAGTAACCATTTTTATCTTCCTAGCCTTTTACAAATTGCAATAAGATAATATTATGTAAATGAAAAATCAATGTAAGTATTTATTACAACCGTGTGAAGTCGGGGTGGGTCGCTAGTATGCAATTTTCATTCAATTTTATTACGTACTTGAATGTTTGACTTTATTGAATGCAGGTAACGGAATTCAAATCTACTAAAAGCGGTTTCAAATTAGACGTTTAATGCTACAGCGCCATAAATAGTGCGAGTGTTATACAGCGCGCAAGGGAGTAGAGAAAACTCGAAAACAATATGCCGAGTCGGTATATTTTTTAAACAAACGCGTCCAGACTTGAGAGCCGGCAGTATTATTTTAGCAGGGTGCATATTTTCTTTACCCTACTTTGAAAAATAAAACCGTCGCTATGAATCACATATAATTGTATACATTACATACTTGTAATAGACGTAATAATAATTTAAATGTCTTAAATTTTATTACACTATATACCATGGAGATGCGATTGAAATCCTTTGGCATAAAACATACTTCTCGCCATCTTCCGACGCCAATACGGTATAGGCATTAGACATTATGACATCATTGATAGCTGCAGTACGATTTAAGTATGGTTAAGGCCGGATTTATCCAAAGTGCCGCCCAGGGGCATAGTGAAAAATGTCGCCCCTTTATCTAAATCATGACCTATGTAAAATAAGTAACAGACAAAGCACTCTTTAAAAATAAAGAAAAAAATATAATACCATATTTTTCAGTAGCAGTGCAACAATAAAAGTCAAAATTGGAAGAGCCCTAGCTCCTTAATGTCTATAACAGATAAATATTCATATACACAAAAGTAAAATGCTATCATTTATATCCAAGTTTGCGGCAAAATAGTCATTAAAATAGAAGTGTAATGTAATACATAAATTGCTTTATTAATGTATTAAGAAAAACATTCGTATACGAGTAACTACAATAGCAATTAGTTTCAACTTGCAAACAAATTATTAATTTCCTTGTATCGAGTATTATTGTTGATTCGATAGTACTATTGTACATTATTATGTAGATGCGTTTAGATTTCAATAGCATTCACAGCTATTGAATGGGAAACTTGATTATTAATATTATTACATTTGAATAGAGAGGACGTCATTTGTAGTTCCGGAAGATGTGAAAAGCCCTTAGATTTAATGGCAGTGCCTGTGTACTAGAGATAGCCTAATTTGGACAAGGACAGTAACACTTATTATCATAAACCGGATTTGGAAGCTGAAATTATGAGTTATGATGTATCTCATATACGAATATTATGCTTATTTAATTTACCTTAATATAAGCTAAACTAAAAAATTATACTAATATGTTTATGATAATTACCTATATTATTAGTATTTATTATTGTTCCTTTTGTTGGTATTTCTGAAATAAATACGTTTGTGTGCCGAGATTACATTTAAACAGTACCTATCATTATTGATAGAAACATAAATAATAATAGGTATAAATTACGCCACTTCTAATCGTATGTAGTCTTGAGTATATCCATTCTAATGGTGCGTCCAGACTATGTAAGAATAAAATTACTAAATACTATTCTACAAAATTAAATTGAAAAAAAAAAACCTGAGAATGTACTTATTGAGACCATTTAACCGAGCCTTGACACGATACTTCTACTGTTAATTGATGAGGAGTTGTGTATTTTTGCAGTTGATATTGAATAAGTTTAAATTGTATATTAAAAAGTCTTAAATAGATAAAGCATATTATTCTGTACAAGATTACGAGTATATAGATGATAATAATGCATGGATTTAGTTTAGCTGGATTTCATACAGGATGTTTAATATAAACATTTGTCATTTTTAAATGTATATACTTAATAACACAATTTTAAAAGAGTACCTATCCAGTTTCTTGCCGGTTATTCTCGGTAGAATCTACATTCCGAACCGTTGGTAGCTTTTTCCTAATTTAAGTACTTTTTGTTTGATTTGACAATTCAAAAGTGCTTTTAAAAGCTTACTTTGAATAAATTATTTTTTGATTTCATTTGATATTCTCTTGATTCCAGATGACGATAGAACATCAGGTCAAGGTAACGCAAATATGTTATTTTGATATCAATCACAGTAAAGTAAAGTTAATTAGACCAGTAACAGTTGCTTAGGTCCATTCAACAACTGTAAAAGAGCTGATAACCTTGAAACATCTCGTTAGACCTTTATGAATTATAGCTAAGATCCATTTCCATGACATCAGCTTTTGTACAAAAACAAACGCGTCAAAGTTGTTCATTTGTTAGGGAGCTACGATGCCACAGACGGGCATTAAGATACACAGATATATGCGTCATACCTATAAAACCCTCATTTTGGGTCAGGGGTGGAATAAGCACATTATTTTTAAATGTTAAAATACAATGATATTGTGTAACTATATATGTGTATGTTACGTTCATATTATTTGACATTATAAATATTTTCTCAATGCCTACTTTGACAAGCTAGTTAATTTACTGGTGTGCACATAGAAACTCTTAATCATTCTCAGTTGATAGATTGTTGCTAGGCAACGTCATCTAATATGATCGGCATTCTGGGTGCTAAAATCCATGAGCTTATAGTATATCTATAGCCTTAATGACCATAATCTCATTTACCTTTTTAGTCTAAGATACATAAGAAGTATTTAAAGAATAAAAATAGATATTATATAATTCAATTAACAAACAAAAATTAACAAAGAAACGAGAATAATAATTCCATTATACCTAATACACATCAATCGCCATCAATCTTTTTTTTTAAATCTTTAACATGTCCCAAGTCACAACGGACTCTGTCTTGTTGGCCTAAATCCTTTAACAATAGTTATATTACATCATTGGTTCTAATGTTATTAAACAGCGTTAATAAAGCGTACGTGTTATATACAGGTGAGTTTTCGTGTGTTGAGAAATTTCATTCTGCAGCTCGGACGGCCTCCGTCGGAACTTTATCAAATGAGATCACAAGCGAGCATCATATAACAATGATGTAATTCTCTTTTAGATATGAAATAAAAAAATTAAATTGCGATCAGTGTAAATATAATGTAATATAGTTACAGAAAAAGAAATCATATACAATTATACATTTTTGTTTACAGTTGTAGTATTTTATATTATTCTGTTAGTAATACGCACAGAACGCAAATAAAAATCTTATTTTAATGCCATTGAAATTCTTTTTTTTTTAAAATAAAACGTATACAAATCCTTAAAAATCCGGTCTTAAATAAAATACCTCTAGCATCCGTTGAAAGTAACGAGTACAGAGAAATAAAATATCTCATGAATTATTGAACAGTCTTTATAAATCTTTTTTCTCTTATTGGTAATATCTTATTTCGGATCTTCCTCAATTTCATATACCTACCTACAAAGATGAAACGAAATAAAAAAAAAGGAATAATAAAAATAAATCAACAAAGCGTTTAATTCGTAATTTTCTTTATAAAATTAAAATCCATTACTCATTAATTAAAACGTTTAACTTTTTCAAACAAGGATTTTTTTTTAATTAACAACAAATTCTAAATTATAATTTTGTTTTAATACATAAGTTAGTTCTAGTAATTGCGGTTTAATTATTTGTAACGTTGAAGCTAGTAGTCAATTTTCACACAAAATTAAATAAAAATAGCGGTTAAATGTTTTTTAGCTCTTTTTAAGAGACTTTATTTTAAATCGATACTGACTTTAAGTAGAAGTACTTATAAAAGACTAGGAAAAATAATGCTTTATATTTTAAAATTCAGTTTAAAAAAATAAAATTTAACACCATACAACGAAGTATATAACCAATAATTACTTGTTCATGCTTAAATAGGATATTTCATGCGACATATTAGAATATTAAATATTTCCGAAACTGTTTATGAGTAATTAGTGTTGATTCTCATGCATTTGTTTAAGGTTTGAATATCAATTTTTATCCGACTGGGCGATGCAAGGGAGGGTAATGTGTTTATCAGTATGTACCGTTGTGGCAATATTTAGACCAAACACGTTGGCCAATTTTGATAAATACGTCGTTTGCACTGTCAAAACCGTGCTAATGTCATACAAAGTATAAGAATAAAAAAAATCAAAATGGCCGAATTTGGACGCGAATGGCGAAATGGACTATGTGAAAAATAAAAAATTAAATTCGACGAATTATATCAAGTGGGATATCGTTAAATAGATATTTAAAAATAATTTTTAGATTTCTTATATAATTTTTAATCAGAATTATCTTATAGTAGCTATTACGATTTAAAATTGGTTAGTAACGATTCTCACTTAAAGGCTTTAAGACAGAATTGCAGATGTTCTGGTTATGGTAGGTTTTCAATTTTTAAAATTATTTAAATGTAAATAATAAAAATTAATACCGTCTAATTTTAGGTATGTACTCATGTATAATTAGAATTTTACATTCTGTTTAAATTATTATTTACTAACTTTTACTCGTGGCTTCGTTCACGTTACATAAAATTTAGTCTATCTCTATCTATAACAGTGTGTCCTTCAAATGGCATATAAAATAATGAGTAGTTCTGGAGTTTATTTCACACATACAAAATTCATTATTTTTTTATTACATTATTAAATATTGAATAGTTATTTCAATAATTCTAACATCAATTAAATAAAACAATATCATTTTATGCGTTGAACACGATATTATGAGATGATAATCGTAATAATACTCACACACATACTCTCATCGACATTAAAGCTAAATGTTAATATTCAAACGGAAATTAATTCTAACCGCTCATGGAGTTAAATTGAATATTGTAAGTCTTCTAATATGAATTTGAAAATGCAAATGGAATATTGTTTATCGGTAAATAGATAATATACATAATACCTGTAATATACCCGTTTCTGATGTTATTTCAACTTCTAATAGACCGATTATGAATGTTTTAACAGAAAAAAGGAAAATGGGGGAATTGAGATTTTTCGAAAAATTATAAAAATGAAAGTAACTCTGTTTGTTTGTCTGTTACGATTTCACATACTTCCCTAAGACAATTGTGGTTAATTTTGGTAAAAAGATTAGGTCTAGGATATAGGCTACTTTACTTACTTTTTTGTAAAACGCGAGGTCCGGACCGGGGAGGGCCGCTCCTCTTTGTATAAGACTTACTTATTATAATAAATATATTACTTAGCACATAGAACGAATGGTAATGACAATTTATATAATTTCTAAATAACTGAGATTAGCATTTAGAATTATACAATCTTAAAGCGTGATGCTCAGATAAAAACTAGTTTACTCTTGTACATTTTGAACTCACAACCCCCTTTCCCCCTCCAATAGACCACTTCTATGTGAAAGCTGTAGCCCGTGGTACATAGTAATGTGTTATTTAGCTAACTTGCAAAAATATAAAAAAAATAAGGTTGAATTTAGATTGAGAATGTGTCTCTTAAGAAATAATTTATGCATAAAGCGCCCAAGCTTAAGTCCAACTAAGCACGCTTAAACGAGCTCGCCAGATCTTTCAAGCAGACTCAGATTTAGGACGTGTTTTATAAAAGCAAACTAATTTTTTGTGCATAAACCAAGGATTGTTTTGCATTATTTATACAAGATTAAGATACTATATTTTTTTTAAAAACAATACGTAACAAGAAGTATTTTTTAATAAAAAGCATCGACTTCAAAATTAAAATACGCAATTTTGTCTACTGGATATGACATTGATTTCTAGAAAAAATGATGAATTCTATATATTTAGAGACACTTAAGACACTTTATACATAATTGATTTATACATAATTGATTTTGATAAAAATGTATGTGACTCATCTGAAAGTATAAAGCTTCGAATAAAAAATTATATAACTATGTATTTAAATAATTTAAAATCTTTTGATAAATAACCTCCAATAAAATGTTCCGTTACCCTGGAACTATAAACATAAAAAACATATATAACGATTTAATAAAACCACCTGTTTTGAAGTCAATTGATTATTTTTAAAAAATGCTACGGAAAATTATGCGCATTATGCGTATGCCTGTTATATATTGTAGTTTTAATTTAAAATACAACTCATTCTAGTAAATAAAAAAAAACATTAAAATATTTAGAATATATTCAGTCCTTCTACGGATTCGTAGCTACAAGCTTGTGATTAATTATAACCAAAGCCAATACATTTGAAATGTAATACCGATATCCTCGAATTTATGAATTAATTATAATTCCTTCAAGCGTATCACGAATGCAGGAGCCTTTATATAATAAATGTGACAAGGAGTACAAGAAAGCCGATTAATTCCTGAAACCTGTTAACGAAACAATACCGCTTAAATACATTAACGTGTTAACATTGCCCTTCGTTACCTCAAGTTGTATCAAATTATTTCGTTACGTAAAGAGAATTTAATTGTAAAATTTGCCCTCGTAACAGTATTCTGATTCGAACGCAACATTAACGAAAATGTATGTAAAATAAAGCAACGAAAGCGTACTAGGTAATATTTTAATGTAACTACATTCAAACATCGGGCGTCCATTGATTTCACTTTACAATCCAGGCCTTTGTGGAAATAGTTGTAGTCGTAGTGCAGCGGGAGCGACGACGCGCTTTAATATTCATGAGGCGACTAACTGGTGCGTTCCAGCTGTCCGACTGGGTTTAAAACGGCCATTACTTTAATGGCAACTTTGTTTGCCTATTACGAGTTCGAAACATCGAAAGGAATTTAAGTGACGATTGTATTACTATACGCTTTTGACGTGAACTTTAGATAAGTCACTGTTTGGAAATGTGATTGCCCGTACAGTATGTAGTTGAACAGATGTTTTAACATTAATTTCGTGAATGAGATTTGATAATAATTTTCAAACGCGCTATATCGATAAATGTGACAACACGTTAAAAAGTTAAATTTTTGTTTATAAGCAATTTTGATCGCCAAAAAAATTGTTATCTTATTGTAGCTTTTAACGCTATTTTTGCATATAATCTATTTCGAGATCCCGTTGAACCAACAACCTTCGAGTTCGTAATTAATGTTTGCTCCAATTATAATAAATGACGAAATTTCCACGAAATTTTTTTTCCACCCCAACTTGGTAAGTACCGAAAACAATTAAAAAGTGCAAAGTGTTGTTTGTCATATGTAAATGATACGAAAGTTAATTTTGTTGAAAACATTTATCTACAGAATTTTATCGTCGTATTTCCAACAGTATGTTAGCATAATTATGTTATTTTTCATCCTAGAGATAGAGTTTTATTACTGTTCGTGAAAGGAGAGGCTGGATTTATAAACATGAGAATTTGATAGCTTCAATTAGTGCAATAGATAACGAGAACATTACGCGTGATTTTTATTCATTTCTAAAAGGCCTTTCAAACTGAAATATGCAATCTAACTCTATATAATTTAACCAATAATGTATTAGTTTCAATATGGAAAAATACATGAACATAAAAATATAAATCATATACAATAATACTATACTACGACTAGCTGTCCCTTGTGGTTTCACTCGCGTGTATGATTACTGCTTCGCTACTATGAGTCGTAGCGTCATGTAAAATAAATAAAGTATGTTTTTAAATTCGAACCAGTAGTTCCTGAAATAAGTGCGTTCAAACAAACAAACTCTTCAGCTTTATAATATTCATATAGAAAGAGTGACCCGTGCATATACTTTGCACCGTTAGTATTAGTTAAAAGAATATTACCGTTAAATGAAAACTTTAATATTAAGATATTTGTTTAAAACTTGGTATTAGAGGAATTAAAATGATATTCATAATGGCGTATCTAACAATAACTTTTCTAGGGAAGATATTTCTAATCAAAAAAATGCGCACATAATACAATATATAATTCATAGATCACAAAAATACTTTAAAATTGGCATACTTATGCGTATTGGTGTCCTGAAATGTAAGCCATTGACTAGTTTAAATGCTGGTTATAAATTTTACTCATTAGCATTTCGTTCGCTAGTCGCTATAAACTGTTTCGGTACAGCGTTGCATTGTAATGAAAATCGCCGAATCAGTTTTATGGTTTTTGTTCGTTTTATTTTTAAAATAAATAAAACAACTCTCAAAAACGAATAAAACATTTACACTGTTATTTAATTAAAAATGCGACTATGTTTCTTTGTTCCAAAATATCTTTAGTTAGGTACCTTACTTTTTAGATAAAGATTAAACCTTTAAAAAAGATCTATCTATTATAAGTTTTTAATAAAAATTGTCGAGGTTTTGGACTCAAATATTTAATTTCATTATGATACTAGCTGTGCCGAGATGGCCTAGTGGTTAGAACACGTCGATCTCAACCGATGATCGTGGGTTCAAACCCCGGCTAGCACCGCTGATTTTTCAAGTGCTAAATTAGTGTTTAAGTTCAACTCGAGCTCGGCGGTGAAGGAAAACATCGTTAAGAAACCTGCATGTGCCGGGAGAAATTCTGACACATGTATGTATATCCGCCAACCCGCAGTAGAGCAGCGTGGTGGATTAAGCTCTAAACCTTCTCCTTAATATTTTTTTATAAGGAGGCCTTTGCCCAGCAATGGGATATTTACAGGCTGTTGCTTTACTTTACTTTACTAGCTGCGCCCGGAGTTTCATCTGCGTTAATTTCAAGAAAAAATATATTTATAACATTTTAAAAATTGTGTATTTGATATAGTACCGCATATACTTTTATACGCATTTAATCAAAAGCTGTTAATTTGAAATTACAAACAGACACTTCAATTTTATTTATTTTTTTAAACAAACGCAACAATAAAGTTGAGTGAAGTATGCAAATATAAAACTATTGTAAACGGATTTAAATCACGTATATTAATTATTTTTATCATCCGGACGTTTCGAGCACTTTGCAGTAACCGCTGGCGGTAGTTGTAAATAATATTTTCTAAAACCTTAAATAGACAAATGTCACCTTAGTCTACCCGTGACCACGAACGCTGCAAAGTGCTCGAAACGTCGGGATGATAAAAATAATTAAAATATGCGATTTAAATCCGTTTAAAATAGTTTTATTTCAATGAATAATAATCGCGAAAATCTAAGACAACGATGTATGCAAATATGTTTTTACGTATATAACCTACAAATGTTTATACTGTGGCTATTCTGCTGGCTCGAACTCGTATGCTCGGTTTAACCGTGGGAGTATCACACACTCACAGAAAATTAACATAAAGCAGTTTCGCGTGGTGAATGAGACAGCCTAATCTATCCCTGTTCTTACTTCATATTCCCCTTCTTTACTTGTTACTTTTTAAATTGCCATCGAAATTTGTGGTTCTTCTGGTGTTCGCATATTTAGATGCTGATGAGCAATAATGTGTCAACCCATAAAATGTTAAGTTTGGAGATATTGATGTATTTTGATAATGCGTTACCTGTTTAACATTATTAAAAAAATTCGAGTCATCTAAACGAAATAAGTACCAAAAAGTTTCTTAATTTTAATGTTTCGAATTTCAAGTGCGTTCTATATTTGCAATTTATACAATAAACTTATATATTTGAAAATTTTATTATTATATAAAAAATTGATTTATACCAATCTGCTTTTAATTCATTATATCTTTTATCAAAATTGAAATGAAAAGAGTGATATATACTTCTTCAAAAAAAAATTATTTAGAATGTATTTGACACAATTGGACGAACTTTTCTCAAAATGGAGTCCGTGTAGCTTGACATACTATTGCTTATCACTGTCCATTTATGGTCGATGATTACTTGTCATAAAATAATCACAAAATTATTTTATTTTAATCCGCGAAACAATAGACATCTACGTTAGTGTCAATCACAAAAATATGTTGATTTAATCCGCGAAATAATATAATATGGACATCTGTAATATGCAAAAATTGCATATATGGGTGGGCCTTGCTTACTTGCTTGTAATGCATGTGGTTATGTGGGGAGACGATTAGTGCTCATGCTGCACCAAACAGATGTCTCACAGATTAAAGCAACATTATTTTGTAATTATTTGTCTGGACTTTCACAAAGTAACACCTGATTGAATTAAATACTTAAGGCATGACCTTACACTAGAACTTGAACCGTACACTAGAACTAAAAACTTTAGCTGTGTCGTCGCTTCGTCAACGTAGCATTTACATGTTTATGTTAATTATTCATAAAGTACACGCGTACCAACACTACCGCGAAAGAATGATATTATATTACCATATAAAAAGAAAAATTAATTACTAGTCCGCCTTTGCCGTTATAAAAGTCCCTTTTAATTAGACTGTATGTAGTCTTTAACGTAATTATTTTCCGACAAACATTTATATGTTACAGTTATTATGAATATTTTACACTCACTGTCATAAAATCTATACAATTAAATAAAATCGAAGTGTCGGTTTATAATTTCAAATAAGCAACTTTTAATTAAATGCAAATGAAAGTATAGTCTCTTTTTTTTAGTTATCTAATTTAGTAACAATACTTGGAACGATAATCACGAATTTTCGAACATTATTCGTCACTATAATTTTTCATTATAAAAAATCTTTCAGTTCAATCTCTCGAGTGATAATGTATCAACTCCGACTCTTATATGTGGTTAGTAGTACGCCATATTTGTCTGAAAAATAAAACAAGTAAAGAATAACACATAGGGAAGACACCCAGAAAAAAATATTTTAAAGATTTTATTGTACGACTTTCTCGGCGTAATTCATATGTATACTCATACCGAATTACAGCTTTCTGGTATTAAGGATTTCGGAGCAAAGCCGCGGACAGACAGACAGACAGACAGACAGACAGACAGACAGACAGACAGACAGACGGACATGGCGAAACTATAAGGGTTCCGTTTTTACTACGGAACCCTAAAAATAGACAAAAAAAGTCAATAAATTTTTTTTAGTCTGACAGAATGTTTGTTTCCTTTCGATAATCTCTAAAGCGTCTAGACCAATTTTGACGGGCCATTGATTCGCAGAAAGAAATTTTATTTATTTATATTAATAAAAAACAAGTGCTAAAGTAGTCGAAAACCAAGCGCAGACGAAGTCGCGGGTACCGGCTAGTTCATTAATATTTATTTCGAGAAGTTCTTAAATATTCCTAATGACTTAAGAAATATGAAAGTACTCATAAATTTTCAAATGTTCGATCTTGGACGTAACTTTGATCCGCTTTTCTCTAACAAATATTTTCTGTTAACTTCGCTTTTGTCCCTCGATCTATCTCCTCGGGACTAATTATGATAAACTATTGCTATTAAGTCTTTATATATTCTGACAGTTGATTTATGACTTTTTTATCTTCAATTTCAATTAAATTCTAAAGAATTAACTAAAGTTAATGGCTTTCAGTTTTGCCAGTTAGACACATGTTTTTTCAGCGCCTCCGGTTTTTTTTTTTGACAAACGCAAGTTGCTATTGAGTCACAAAATTGGAATCACAAAAATAACTGTTCTGAGCTCGTAAAATACATAATAACCTATTTTGATTTTCGTTATACGTTATTATTATACATTTAATGTTATATTTAAATTAAGCGATACAACCAAAAATCACAAATAGTAAAGAAAATGAGTTGGATCATATTTTTCACTATCCCGCTGACAACTTTGACCTCGTGCAGATACTTCGCCAGGAGTTCACATTTCTTTACGTAGCTTCAATTATATCAATTTGCTTGTAATTCATTATACCTTTTATTAAACTAGAAAAGAAAAGATGGATATATACTTCTTCAAACAAATATATTAAGAATAGGTCTAACATGCTAAGACACCATTTTCTCAAAATGAAGTCCGTGTGGCTTGACGGGGTATTGCTTATCAGCGTTCAATTTAGATTTTTAGAGAATAGAATAAACTGACGGGTCGCTATTATAACGCCATAAATTTTGACACTTGATAAGTTTCGTTTTAGTACAAAATCAGAAATCAATTGTCAAAATATATCCCTTTGTGATAGCGATAGCTTAGCATAATAACCGTTCTTACTGGAAACGACTGTCTTAAATTCAACTTTATTAATCGTTTACATATAATTTATTAAACATTTAAAAAACTTCTTCGAAATAATTTATGAAAAAAAAAAATCTCAATCTCGAATACATTTTAAGTTTTATACAAAATATATTTGGAAGAAACATGGCATTTCTATTTTATCCATTCCTTTATTCCATTACGGAATCGAATATAAGTTAGATGTAAACAGGGTTGCAGCCGCATCCCAGAGGATCGCGTCGTTTCGCCAACCGTTACCACTGCAATATTTTCACGTGACATTTCTCGAGGGATATTAACAGAATATACGGATTTTTTTAAAAATAAATCATTATCTTGATAACAAAATAGCAAACTTTAACGAGTCACATTTTATATATTCAAATTATACATTTCAGTCTGAGTTATATTATTTTAGCTATGTTGTTACGTTCACAAATACGAATTAATTTTAATTTATTATTAAGTCTTGTTGTGTCTTTGTTTATTACATTCAACTTCACTTGAGACTGACACCGAGGCAGCTGAAGGCTCTTTAAAATTTAAAATATTAAATAAACAATTATTAATTTTAACAGAATACCTGTTTTAACAGATTCTATTAGAATTTACATTTAAAACAGTTCAAAATTACTTTAGTTACATACCTAAGAATAAATATACTTTGTATTAATAAGACTAAACATAAACAACGACCGTTTGTAAATATTTTGAATAAAATTACTGTTAAGATATAACTAAAGTACTTAACTAAACAATTTACTTATTCAAGTCTCGTGGTAACCTGGATTCTGAACAGGAGTCGTAACAATAACAATAATACCTATTAAAGCTTACTAGTCCTACTGGGACTGCCTGATAAGTGATAATAGTTCGCAAACGACCAACCTTCACGGTAAAACTAAATAAGCCAGACTTAATTTGATAAGCCTTGAAAGTATACTTTTTATTTTAGTATAAAAAATCTGGTGCAACCAGATCATAACCAAAAAATTATAATAGCGAGGTGTGTCGTAAGGCGAGATACACTTATAAGTTTTGCTCTCAGACTTTGATAAAGATTGATATAACTTTTTGACAATTTTTTGTAAGTGTCCTTTTTTTGATTTTTTAAATATTTTCTACAACATTTTAAAGTCGGTGCCAACTAAAATACTCGAAGGCGGAACGAAGTTAAACCTTTTACATGTTGTTTAATGGAACACAGAATCTTCACTGGTTTTGAAGTCGATTAAAAACCTTTATTGAAAAATATGCATTTTAAAACCCAAGTTAGTAGTTTCTGAGAAAATTGCGGTCATATATACGTATAAATGAGACGGTTAACAATTCAAATATTTATTTACAAGTAATTAAACATATTTGTAACTTTATTTTTGATAAATAATGTTATAAACATATGGTGTTCTTTATTTACAAAGTTATACCAAGATATTACATCTGCGGAGAAGTTCATCATGTTTTTTTTTTGCTTCACTTGAGAAGTGTCAAGTGAGTGCTCTCAGAGCTGACATCGTTAGTTTTTAGTTTAAAAAACATATGAAGCATAGGTTAAAAATCTTATAAATGAAACTAGACAACATAAGAAACATTTGCATAATATATAATAAAATTCTGTGTAACTTGGATAATTAAGACTTAAAAAAACCAACTCATTCACATGGACGACGCACTTATACTAGTTATTTCGATCTTAAAATCAAAGTACTGAATCATTTTTGATAAAGAATGTATGGGAACCGATTTGAAAGTATTTATTTATTCATTTAAGATTCACCAGTAGTAATTACATCAACACATACAAAACCTGTATATTTTCTTACACTATGAAGCTAGATGCATTACCTACTAAGGTGAATACCTCATGCAATAATAGTGGAGAAAAGACTTACAGTTAATTAATTATTACTAAACTTAAATTTCAAAAAAAAAAAAGTAAAAACATGACAAGAATAAAATGTTATCAAACAAAAATTGTAAGAGAAAAAACAATTAAAGGAAACAAAAGAAGAACAAACGAAGCTAACAGGCTAGCAATTTTGACAATATTTTTTAAAGTATACACTTTCAATTAAAAAGAATTAAGATCCTTTAAGACATGGCAGAGTTCTGAGGTCTCTGAGAAGTAATAAAAAAATATACTTACTACGGATTGAAAACTTCCTCCTGTTTAAAGTCGGTTGAAAAAGTGTATTACTGACGATGCGAAAGTTAAATAAAAATTTGAATACATCCAAACGAGCTACGAAGTTGCCACTTATGACAAAAATATAGAATTGCTGGATTTTGTACTTTTAATATAAATTTAAATAGTAAAAAGTATTCGTGTGAGTTACTCTTTAAGTAAACATTAAGATATAATTAAAAAAATAAAACATTTAAGTACTTGAAGACAAAACGATAGCAAAAAAAATCGATTAATATTATATAATTATTCTTGGTAAGAAAAACATTTGTAAGTTTTAATCTCGTAAGTAATATAAATCAACTCTGTAACCTAGTAACAGATAAATAGGTACCTTACGAAAGCTATCGTTGTCAACAAGGCACTGACAGAAAATTCTTTTAGGTGTAAAATTAACAATGACAAATAATTATGTAAATCTTTATGAAAGTCCGAGACTAAAACTTATAAGTGTAATTCTTGCCTTATAATATGTGTCGGCAGAGATGTCAACTTACTATTTAAATACTTATTTGTGCGCCAACCTTTAGAATAAAAAAGTAAAGTAAAGTTATAGCCTATAAATGTCCCACAGCTGAACAAAGGCCTGTTCTACTATTAAGGAGATGGTACACCATGCTGCTCCACTGCGGGTTATAGGATATACATGTGTCAAAATTTCTTTTGAGCCAAGCAGGTTTCACGATGTTTTTCTTCATCGCGGAGTACGAGATGAATTTAAACACAAATGGAGCACTTGAAAACTCAGCGGTGCTAGCCGGGATTTAAATCCGTGATCACCTATAGAACATCACAAACAAATATAATATTTCATATACATTCTAGCGGTTTAAGAAATTTTCACATTTTAAATCAATTTTTCAAAAACTTTAAAATGTCTAAGTTCTTAAAGAATAATTTAAAGAACATTCAAAAAGTATTTAAATTTCGAAATCTTGTGGTTGCTGCTGGATAAAAAGTTTCATCTTTAAAATGCGAAATCCTTCATATCTTGTTGTTTCAGACGCTTGCATTATTCCGCTAAGACCACTCCGTGACTGGCGCGTCGAGATAGCGACTCGGCTACATAAAAGAAATGAAAGTACACTCTTTTTTCCCGACACTGACTCGAGGGTTATTAAAAGGATGCGTTAACAAATAACTAGACGCGAATATAAAGGCACTGACGTTCTAAACTTCCCGCTTTAATTATATTTTCTACTAGCTTTGTCCCACGGTTTTACCCGTGTTATTTTGAGAAAAAAATTATATTATTATAATGTTTAACTTTAATTGGATATTGTTCAATATTTATTGGTTTAAATTTTGTTTACGCGTGATTTTTGGTTTTATTTACTATTTAAAATAAATGATTTTTTAAAAATAGACAAACTCTTACTCCTTATGACATTAGCTATCTGTAAGTGAAAATCCCGTCAAAATCGTTCCAGTCATTTCAGAAATAGCCGGAACAAACAGACAGATAGACTGTCAGTGTGTTTGTTACATATTTACAAAGTTGACAGACATACAAAAATTTAAAAAATATATGTTTTCGATGTATATCGTGTATCCTTCATATGCATTTAGAAAAAATATGTTAACTTGAAATTACAAAGAAACACTTCAAATTTATTTTATAGATGTAAAATATTTGTTTTTTTTTTTTTTTTAATTTTTTTTTATTTGTAGCAGTGGTATCCAGGCAATTAAACTTTTGTACGCAGTAAAATAAGGCCAGTTTTTACGTATATTTTTAGGATTTTATTTATGAAATATTTTTATTTATTTGATAAACTATAAAGTAAAATATTTTGTGTAACACGCGTAACGTTGTTAAGGTACTGAGAATGTGCTCAATAGGATTTTCCATTGGCTATTTTTTTTTTACTTCCCACCAATTTGTGCATTTTATACTTAAACATTTCCTATGCAACTTTCGTCCTTCATTTTATCCCTCTATGATTATGTTTTTATATGATATATATTAATATTTATTGTGTAGTGTGTGTAATGTTCTTGACGCCATCCATCACGCAAAGGTCAAAGGGGTCGCGAACATCGAGAATTTAAGTTTGAAGTCTTTAACATAGTTTTTAAGAATTGTAATTTAATTGTTTGATGTTTTTATATATCTGTAGTCTCCATGACTTGCTTATTTTTTACCCAACTGCGCGACTTAAGTGAGAGTGCTTATTGGTGTTGCACTATTTAGAACAAACGCTTGGGCCGATTTCGATAAATGATATGTCGTTAGATTTGTCACAACGGCGCGAATGTCATAAAAAGTATAATAATTTGGAAAATTCAAAACGGCCGATTTTGGACGCCATAATGTGAAAAAGAATCAATTAAAATCGACGAACTGTATTAAGTGTGGAATCCTTGAATAGATACTTAAAAATCATTTTTTTGGTTCTTATATAATTTTTCAATCAGACCTACCGTTTAGAATCTATAACGATGTAAAGCTGGTTAGGAACGATTGTCTATGGTCTTGTTACACAATCTGGTTTTTGATTTTTTTTTAATTACATATTTATTTAAAGAAAACTCTGTCGAAACATCTTTCAGCGTTTCCAGAATAACCCCACCTATACAAACACACATTCTGTTTACGATACGATTTCAGAGGTCCTGTAAAGCAAAGGATTGACAAGTTAACAAACTGATACAGCCCCATTCATTAGCATTTCGTTCGCTGCCAGCAATTAGGGGTGTCGTTGTACAATGCCCCGCTATAATTACAACCGCTGACCTCGGTTTTGTAGTTGTCGTCTCCAATTAAGTTGTGTCAGTACTTTGTCACCTCGAAAATTTGTAGAGCGATCTTGATAAAAGAAACGAAAAAAGATTATGTCTTATTACAAGTTTACGGGATTGCATTTTGTATTTTAATGTTTATAATAACTTCGTAATATGATACTGGTCTCTTATGATTGATGTAATTTTTAAAATTTGGAAAAAAAAAAATAAACACAAACACTTTTAAAAAGCCCCGGCTTTGAGAACATTTCAACGAGCTCAACACATTTCATAAACAACTTGAGTTGATAATGTTTATTTTCTGATAAACGTCAGATCCGATCTTTATTAATTTTATCTAAGAAGAATCACGAGCACATCAACAACAAAACAATCTCAGTAAAATCAGTCTTACTTATTTTGCGATTTTATATGTATATCATAATATATTTTTTGGTTACTGTTTTTTTTTTTCTGGTTGTAAAAGTTTAATTTTAAACTTATTTTTTTATCAATTGTATACTAAAAATAGTATCCAATTGAAACGTACTAATAGCAGTATTCACTACGCGATTTCGCGCGTCCAAATTTTTGTTTTATTTCATCAAAACAATTGGATTTTAAAATAAAAGTTAAAAGTTAATAAATGTGATATTTAATGCTTAAAAAAAAAATTATTTATTTATTAAAAATATGAACTTATGTACTGTCGACTTAACTTACTAAAAGATTAAGTAACATGTTACCATATTCTTTCAAATATTCCGTACTTATAACTAACATAAACGCGTGTCAGGGTCTTATGTCGGTGATTCAAAACACACATAACACAACCATAAATGCTCAGACCACGAGAAACATCCGAATGGCCTATACAAATTTTTGCGGTAAGCGAAAGGAACAAACCCGCTTTTTTTTTTAACACCGTTAGCGCTTCAGTCAGTTGCAGTGACCACGACGCCAAACTGGCTATCAATATACTTCTTATCTTCACTACATTTATTTGGCAAAGAATTGGTTTACTATAGCCAATTGATTATAGCTCTTTCCGATTGGCTTAATTGGGATAGCACCGTTCTCTTAATAAGATCTACTTTAATTTTTAGCCCTGGACGCAAAAAGGTTTATTATAAGAGTTATAAGTTTGACCGCTATGTGTGTCTGTATATCTGTCTGTGATGGTTTTTTATCGAGTTGGTGCTTATGGAAATTTACACCCCTCCGACAATCTATTCAATGAATGACGGGGGGGTTTTAAAATTTTCAAATTGGATTAGCTATATTGTATAATTATACTTCCCCTTTCCTTTACACCGTATACTATACTTTATTTTTAGGGTTTAGCCTCCATTGGCCTTTCGTTTGTCTTAACCAAGTACAGTATTATATCTCATACCAAAGTATCAAACGCTTTTCTTGCGTGAAATGTATTAAATAAAACAAATATAAAATAAATACTTTTTAATTAATTTACATATATCTAACTAGCTGTATTCGGCATGTGTTGCCACCTAAAATAAAAGCATTTTTGAGGCCAGGAACCCTTGTCAGAGTCTCCAAAACACCTTACCAAAGTTTCATAACAATCCGATCAATAGTTTCGGAACGCATAAAACATTTAACAAATACATGGTAGTGTGTGTAATGTTTTTTTTATTAATTTAACGTATTTTCATGTATTATAGAAAATTATTAGCATTGCAAAATATAAGTGTGCGAAGTTTCATACTCCTCCGTCGGCGCATTTTTGTAAAAAGAAAAAAAGTAATTTTAGGTCACTTTACCAAATTCAGAAACTTTTGCGCTATATAAGCGAACGATATATGCTTTTTATTCACATTAAAGTAAACTCTTAATACGCTTATACGCCAAGCAGAAACTATATCATTGAGTAAGGAAGTCAGAAATTAAATAAAAACTATATTCCTCAAAAATAATCTCAACAAGTTGCCAGAATTTTGTTTCACATTTTATAAAATCCCTGGAAGCAGTTTTCGGAACGCGATTACGAATTGACCCAAATAGTTTTGTCTATTTATTCCGTTGAAAATTTTCCTTACTTATGAAATTAAAGTCTAAATACAGTCATCTGCATTAAAAATTCGTGATAAAATGAACGTTATTTAGAGAGCACGTGCCAAATAATACACTAAATTTCTGCTGCGACTTTAGTCTGATATTTTTTATTGCTATATTTTTGGAATCAGTGTTGTAGTAAGGTAATTATCAATTTTAAGTCCACTCATAAATTTTAAACTACGAAAATAAATACTTGGATTTAGTTGGATTGGATTGAAGTTTCACACTTATTTCTAACTCTTTAAGTATGTATTGAAAAAAATTTTGAGAGTACTATCTTTTGTAAACGTAGTTTTACGGAGTTTATAAGTCACTTACTTTAGGCAAAGGACACAGAGGAGGGAAAAGAGAAGGTATAACTCATATTATATAATTTTAATACATATCAATCTTTATTTTTCTCTACGAAGCAACATTAATAATTTTGAAGAACAATAATGGAAATTCAGTTGATAGTAAAAATAATTTGGAAAACGTATATATATTTCAGACTAAATATGCTATAAATAGATATATATTTTGCCATTTAGAAATAAAGTTTTCTAGAGTTATATTAAATTGTACAATATTTTTTTATAATTTTTGGCTATAAATAGTAATTATTCATCTAGTCTAACGACAAGACATTTTGAATAATGCCTCTGTTTTTATAAATCGTTGGAAAATTTAATAACCTTCATAATTATTTTATCGAAGGCGACATCGGTTACATGAATATCTTGATGTAATTTATATAATTTGCTGAAATTAAATATTACGTTTAGATAATACAATATTTGAATAAAAAAAATCAACATAATTTTACAAATTCCTTTCTAAAATGTTATTTTTGTTCTATTATCTTGTTTAGAAACTAATTGTAAGAGATTGTATGAAAAAACTGTTTTAAACAGAATTAAATTGCGTTTATTAATTATCTGTATCACCCCAACGTTACAAACATCTTACAGCGATTATAGTCACGATCTTCCCGTGATACTGGATAATCTACACGTGACCACGACCTGTAGTGTACTTATAGTAACGTATGCTTGATAAAAATACGCGATTTAAATCCGTGGAAAATATTTTTATTTCTTATAAATTTATGGCTGGTTTTGGCAACTAGTACTTACGAACATTTTTTTTTTATATTTAATATAACGGATTAAGTTGCATTTGTCGTGGTCAGCTCGGGACCCCGACGAATGTAACTTAGTCGAAACGTCGGGAAATAAAAAGGTATTACTACAATTAGTTATCGCGATAAGACCCGTTATATTAAATATGAATAATATAAATCGCGAAAGTTTAAAATATATAACAATATTTTTTAATATTTTAAACATCTAGTTTGTGTTTTAGAATTAATAAATACCACTAAATCAGAATTTATCACTTAAACAAATTTTAGATTAACTATACATTAAATTATTGGGCAATAGATTTAATGCATGGTAAACTACCTTTTAATGGTTTATCCGAGTATAACATACCACGAAACCAAAATTAGTAACAAACATAAAATAATAATTAATTAGAATAACTGAAATACCATATCATTATTAAAGTTTCGTATAATTGATGTACAATTACTGTTTTACAAATATAACATATACCGCAGAGATTATATACGAAACTCCACTTTACGCATAATGTAAGTTTGTTATGAAAATAGCAGAAAAACGAGACGGTTTACCTGATGTTAAATGATCATCGCCGCCCATGATCATTTGCAGTACCAGAGGAGCAAAAATGCGTTGCCAATTACGCAGGAATGAAAGATAAAGAGGAATCTCTCTCTCACACTCAGATGTATTAGCAACTTTACGCCGATTTGACTTATATGAGAGTGTTATCAACATAATCGACAAAATGCGATACTTAAAATTTTTGTTCTTTTATTTAATAGCTTAACTTTTCAAAGTAAATTATGTTTCGATTTTTGTTTCCTTTTCTGCGATATTATCTTTTCCCGGGCTTTTTATTGCAGATTATTCAAGAAACTAAAAATGACGTTAAGTATTTTTTATATTCGACTAAAAACCTTTTTGTTCAAAGCCAACATAACGTGATGCCATAGTTTATGTCATAAGATTTTAAATGATATATCACATGTATCCAAAATTTCACGAAATTAGTTCTACCGTCACTTGGGACTAGATATAGATAATTCATATTTGAGTTAACCTTTTCAGAGGCAAACAGCTATAAATCTGCGTTTCCGACAACCCTTTCTATTTACTAACCACGCCAATATTAAATAACATTCATTACCATCAAAGGATTTGCCAACGTTAGAATAATAATAAAACATACAAATGAGAATTTGTGATCATTCAATATTGGTGCTTGATTTAAATTATTAGCAGGAAATATATTAATACAATTTTATGAACAAAATTAAATTACTTTCACATTTTCTTTTTGCTTTATTTCTATTTTAATAAAACGTTTATTTCACATTAATTTCACAGCATGCATGTATTTTTTTTTAATTGTAGCCTTTATTTTTACATATTGTTGTTATATAATATACGTAAATATGTTTTAATGTAATTACTTACAAAGCGATATTTTTACAATTTTAATATTATAAACACAGAGTTAAGACCAAGTCTATATAAATTCTATATTAACTTTTCGTTAAAAATCATTTAAAACAAAAGCTTTTACATTTAAAAATGGACAAAATATTTTTTGCACGATTATATATTTGTTGAAGCTTTAATTTTTTTGTGAAATAATAACGTGATTAACGTGTCTTAGTATATATAAAAATTGCAATGTATGAAATTGATGTTTTTATTTTATCGTTAGAATAATATTTTATTTTAATTCCATAAAATTCGAAAAATATAAAAATAACTATGCACATACTTTTGTCTTATTTCTCCCTAAAGATTTATTTTTAAACATATTAGTCTCTAGACATAATTTGATTAATACAAGACTATTAATTTTAATTGGAATAATTATTATAACTTTGCAAATTAATTCTTAAATAACTTATAGAACAGAAGGACCGAAATCTAATTACATTACGTGACTTTCTCTTCTAATAAATTATATTATATGGAGTCTTAATTATTATAACAAAGTTTATCGAGAGATTTCAATTAAATGATAAGAAGAAACACACTTCTTGTATAATTATGTACCTCCCTATGTATGTATATATGTATATCTATTGGAATAGAAACAGTGTTGTGGTAATTTTTAATCTCCGATCAAAATAGTGTCTTGTTTTCATAGAAAAGCAAAATGAGTCAAAATAGAAGATTGATTGGTTAGTGTATATTAATTTCAACATTATATTTAGAAGCGACATTCAATGCTATTTTCATTTAAAAAGTGTTCATATTTTGATGTTGGTATTTATAAGTATTCTCACAATTGGTGAAGAGGAAGAGTTCAATTATAAATATTTTGTTGTAGTGACATAACCTTTGCGAATAACGAAGTCGATATAACATTTTTACTACGTTATAAAATTAAATTCTGACAACAGTATTCCATAACAAGGTATATTTTTATTCGTTTCGGTGTTCAATATCAATATTACTTTGTAAGATTTTCTATCATGAAGGTGGAATTACTATGTATACTCATAAAGGAATCGTAAAAAAAATTTTGCGACTCAAAATGGTAAAGCCGATTTTATTGTCTATGACCACAACAATGGCGAGTCAAAATAACATTAGAATGGATTATTCTGATAATAAACTATATATATATATACAATAAAGATAGATTATACTTTGCATAAAAACGTTTTTTTTTTTTAAATAAAAATAGAACTTTAAGGGGTGGGGTAGGGGGAGAGGGAAGGCACTAGGAATAACTTAAATACTTGTATATACCCATAGGTTCCTGTACACATAACTTGCTTTAGGGTACCGTATCCATAGGGTACCAAAATGGTCCTACTACTTAGCGTATGTGTTAGTGCGCGTTTTACCGGTTTTTATAAATAAAAAAGCTTGAAAAATCAAAGTCACTTTTTTTACTATTTATTTTATATTATATCTAAGTTTTGTTCGCGACTTCGTCTGCTTTGATCTTTCTATATTAAAATAAATGGGCTTCTAGGCAACGAGTCGAGATAAAACAGACACCAAATTTTAAGTTAGATCACCAATACTACTTTAAAAACTGCATTCAATTTCGTGAAGTATTGTAATTTTTGCATGATGCGCGAACAAAATTCGGTAAGTTACATTTTTAACTGACTTTCAAAAAAAGGTAAAGGTTCTCAATTCGTCAGTGACCCTATTTTAAATGTACGCTCACCGATTCAAAACTAGACCGATTTGGTTGATCATTTTTTGTTTGAAGGTTTTTCAGATTAGTCTTAGAATATTCATTCATCAAAATCGTTTCAAGCGTTTGGTTTTAAAGACAAAATAATTGGAATAAGTAAACAAAATTACGTATTGAAATCGATTCTCCTTTTTAAAATCTTATTATTATATGCTATAGATAGTATAGATGAATATATTTCAAATATTAAAGGCTGGCCAGCTTTGTATGTTCGTAGTAAACTTTGAGGTTACAAACACGATTGTTTCTCGAATTACTTTTGGTAAATAAAACCCAACTTTGTTTCAAGCTTCTAGAATTTCAGTTTATAAATTAACTAGAAACATACACAAAGTATTAAAACAACATATAAATGATATTTTAAGAAAATGTATATACAACTAAATTTATGAAAATACATTAATACGATACTTCGTAGCTACTGCTCAAGTAAGCCCCATTTTTACCAGACTAGACCAAAGGATGGTTGCGATTTTAACAGGCTTTGTAGGTATGTATGTTCATCTGTTCCATAATATCACATAAATTACTTATCGGAGCTGGACAAATGAGGTATCGTTAGAAGCGTCTAAATCGTCTGCTGGTTATAAGCTATACGACGTGTGACTAAGTCTATTGTAATCTAAAAAAATAAATAAATAACTATACTGTGTTTGGTATTGTTAGGAACGGCGTTACTTGTACATTTCAAAAATTGTCTGTCTTTGTCTGTATTCAATCAATAATGATATTTGCATCGTTTTTTGTCGTAGTAAGGTTTGAGTTTTCTACTCTTTCTTATTATCTCCTAGTTCTAAATTAAATTACATGTAATATCTTCTTCACTATTTTGAGGGTTTCGTATACGAAGAGTAATCACGAGACCTTATTTAAAAGCCTTCGCTGGCCGGCTGTCCGTCACTCTAACCGGGCTGTATCTCATGAACTTTAATAGATAGAGTTGAAATTTTCACTAAATGTGTTTTGGTTGGAAATTGTAAGCGTAGGGTTTTCTTTCTTTATAAAATCTAACTGCCCCTCGTTGTTTCACTCCCGCTTACGGTTAGTGATTCGTTCCTATGAGCCGTGCGTGATCTAATATTTCCTAAATCCTTCCGCGCTATCCAACGCAATAAAGATTTTTCTAAAATCAGAGGTTCCGCGATATGTGCACAAATAAAAACTTCAAAAAATAGACCGCCAAGTAAAACATTCGAAGTAGGCACCATGTAAAAAACCTTTAAAGTGTCTTTGTGTGTGACTTCCAAATGTTGTAGTAAAAATTTATTTTTTGTTTTTAGTTTACTTGTCTCATTTTTTATTTTACATTTTTAAGTTACGAATACAGTAAGGCAGTAGTCAATGCAAGTTGTGATTTACCTATGTTACGATAGCATTATCTACTGCTTACCTTTAATGAAATATTACTTTTCCCGATGCAGGGCTGTTAATTATTGAGAAGTTTGAGGAGTTCTGGTGTTGCACCATCAGCTCTACTTTACCATTGCCATTTGCATCGTAACGAATATAAATTGCTTAGCAATCATAATGAAGTAATCGAATTGCAATCCATGAAATACTTGTTTTTGAGTAGTTCCGGTGGCCATCTGTAGTCTTCATCATCAGTTCTACTCCACAAAATGCGGCATTCCGAGAGCAAATGCATAAGTTACCCAAAATAGTAAAAATACCTTAATCAGTATAAGTGTGTATAAGTGTTTTATACATTTCCTCAGGATCCCATCATCACATCCTGACCACAGGACCAACTTGAAATTATACCTTTTCAATCAAAAAATAAAATCAAAATCGGTCCACAATCAAGACAAATCGGTGAACAAACAAAAAACAATACATATACCTCATCCTTTTTCAAAATTGGTTAACAAAAATTAAACTGTTGTCATCTCAATTAAAAACTGATAAGGTGTGGTGTGTGGACCGTTATGCCAAAATTCGTCGACATTTTTACTATAAAATTCATAACGAAATAATTCATTATTAAAATGCGATAATCGTTGAACATAAAAAAAAGTAATTTTGTATAAAATTTAACTGAGCATATACATATATTAACGCCTAACGAGTTTTAAAGTAGTTTTTAAAAAGCCTTAAAGTTAATGCTTGGTTTGGTGAAATGATTCAAGCCGAATTTTTTGTGGCGTACTTAAAAGCGCCTAAATGACTTATTAATGACTGGCTTTTATATAAATAAGACGTATTTATGAATATCTACAATTATTATTGTATTGGATAAAAAATATGTTGAAACTAATAATATTAAGATAAATACATTTTATAATAATATACTTTTAACACTAGAAAGACGGGAAAATGCTTTTACCTAGAAAGACGGCGAGGGGTCATTTGACCGCAAACATTTAACTACAGTTTTAAAAAGAGAGATGAGTCGGAAAACATAAATGATAAAAAACATTATTCAAATATTTATTGTAAACAAATTCTTTACTATGTTTATAAATCATTATAATTATTATTTACCTACAATTTTGACAAATAAATATTTTTGATTGATTTTGAGTGTCCACATAAAGGTTTTTCGCAAGCGTCACATATTTTGTTTGATTTATTTTTACAACCAGATATAAAGCAGTGTCGTCGTTTCCTTGTATCTGCGCGTTTAGACTGCATTGGTTTAGGTGATTGGACTCGAGTTGAAGAAGTTGATGCTTCTGACATACTACTAAGTTCTAGAGCTAGCTGGAGGATAAAATCCCTTCTGCATATTTTATTGTTTGTTACCTCATGCATGGATTTTAATGCATTTATAGCAGCAAAGTCTAATATATTATAAAAAACTTGTTCTGGCCATCTTCGGGATGCTGCTTTGACGGTGTATTTCCTAGCCATTTGGTCAACAATGTCAACGCCATATTTAGTTGAATTATAAAATGTAACAGTCTCTGGTTTTTTCTTGAAAGAATTTACATCTATTTGAATGTTGTCGTGTAATGTACTAAGTAACAATACAGTTTTTGACCTTTTAGCTTGATAAACAGTCAGCGAACAGTCTTCAAAACATTTGTTTCAAATAAATTTAGTTTCATATTTGTGACATATGGAGGAATATCACGCCGTATTTTGTTTACTGTACCCACAATAGTTGTTCGTTTGGAAAGTAAGTTTTAAGCTAGCGATACAGATGTAAAAAAGTTGTCAGTCGTCACATTTCTTCCTTTATTCAAAAAGGGTTCTACGAGGCTCATAACGACGTGTTCCCCGAGGCTGTGATTTTCAGGTCGAGATTCATTTCTACCTAAATAAGGCGAAGCGTTCAACAGATATTTTGAATTTTTATCTACACACAACCAAAATTTGATACCAAATTTATCTGGTTTATTAGACATATACTGGATAAAAGCATATCTAACTTTAGTTCCAAACAGCTGTTCGTCGACAGTCAGATTGTCACCAGGCTTGTAGCAAGTAATACAGTTATTTATGAAACGATTCTATAGGGAGTCGGTCCTGGCTGTTCACATAAAATATTGTGCCGAGCTCGTCGTCCTACTTGTCCATGTTCATTTTCAGAGACACTATGCCCCAATACGCCACTCGGAGACAACATACTGTTTCCATCAGCAGTATATGCAGCTTGTATGATGCGACTCCTGCATATTCGTCCCCTCAGGCCTCGTCCCCTTCGTTGTTGATGGCGTTGTACAGTAGCTAAAGGAAAAAGTAAAAATAATATACAATGTTGTCAAAAAAAACAGACAGTTATAAAATTTGACTAGATATGCGGATAAATACCTAATGGCGTGTTGTCACTTGATTCACCATCATCACTACTTGAAGAGCTTGATTCAGGAGTATTTGCTTCATCTTCGATGGCATGTTGAATTTCGACATCTTCACCTTCACCGTCTGATTGGTCTTCAGGTAAAGATTGTAAAGTTTCTAATATTTGACGATCGCGAAGCCTAGACATGGCAAATATCTAACAAATACTATATTGCGCAACGAAACTAATATTTGGAATGAATCTTGACAATGACAAATACATCCAACAACCACCACCATACGAAAGCTATATAAATATTTTGATTTACCCGCAATACGATAACGATTATGTTAGTGCCCGCTGTAGGGGTCATATGACCGGTGCCGTCTTTGTAGGTAAACAGGGTATTAACTCATTATATACCGATGTTATTATAATATGATTATCTGTATATTGAAATTTGAAGTATTTTAATAAAAGTCACGAGAGGAAATAGCACAGATGTAAGTTAATGCATAAATATCTAATGTTAAACTTCAAAATGGGTCAAATGACCCCTATCCGTCTTTCTAGTGTTAAAAACATGGCAGTGAACACCCAACGCCACTGAAAAGCCAAGAACACTGCATCACCACAAAAATACGTTGTCAGCTTAAAAAGGAAAAGGATGAAAGGAAATAGGAAGTAAAAAATGAAATTGGAAAGGAGGTTAGGCTTCCGGCTCTCTCACTCACCGAAACAGCTACATTCGCAACTTTACGCCGATCTTCTAGGGCTCGGTCTCTTAAACTCTACCCCAATTTATATCTAATTCAATTCTAACTCAATTTATGTGTAGTATAGCATGTGAATAATGTGCATTTTTTTATTGTCGATATAACACCACCAACATTCTATGATATAAAAAGTAAAACGTTTCATAATTTATATATTTTATAGTGAAAGACGAATTATTAAAAAATATACTAAATTACTTTAGCTAGCGGTATCATTCGCATTAATGTAGATTTTGTTTTAAAATAATATACATACGTACATAAAATATAGTCGCAGATCAATGATTTCCAAGCTATATTTTTACAGGGCTGGCTTTAAAAATATTTAACCACATTTCGCCTGTCTTCCATTTCATTAATCGACTTCGAAAAAGGAAGAAGTTGTATATTTGAAATTAATGATTTTTTTTAATTCTATTAATCCTATTAAAAATTTTAAGTCTATTAAAAAAGTGTAACTACGTAAAATTTGAACAATGTTTGTGTCTATGTATGTTTGTGTTGGTGTTTTTTTTTGTTATTTTTATATATAGGTACATGTAATGTATATCTATGTTACGAGCACTTTTTTTTCCCAAAAATAATATTCGCGCCTTTCCTTAGACTTGTCCATGTCTCCTTAGGGAGGTGCGCTTCCGAGTTTGGAAAACGCTGCTTTAGACCATCTACTATAATTTTTTAAATAAAATACGTTCAGTTGTTCCGGTGTTTGCTCTGTACATACAAAATTTGCTATCTCCGTATTATGTAAAGTAATTGTTAAACGAAGAAAAATGTTATTTTTAAAAACAAAATTAACATACAAAATTTTCGCTCAAATACTCCACACAAATTACATATAGGTGTTTACATAATGGAATTGACAATTTCTGGTTGCCAAAATCTCTCCTGTACTCAACGTACTCTATTATTGTCAAGTAAACTAACCTGTCACAACGATATACAAAACCGTATTGAACAATGATACTGTAACAACTTCATAGTTCAAACGGTATATGTAAATATATGGTTCTCCTTATGTAGATAATCTAACGATATCTCTCAACACAGCAGCTAAGCGCATCTATTTATCTATGTGGGCGTCTAGCTATTTGTCTGTCTTATCGGTAGTGGTCACGTAGTACTGAGCCTCGGTGGAAGTTACACAGAACAGCTTTGTATTATGTAAAGTCTTCTAGAGTTGTACTCATATATTCATAGGGTTTAACAGCATGATTACGTGATCTACAAGGACTTATTGGGTTATGAGGTAAAGTAATTTTAGGGCAATCCATTACCGGGAGCATCGCTCGTAATTAACTGTCTTGGTTCAAGCATAAATGCCGCATACCTATCTAGAATCTTCCAGTCCTGAACGATAGGGCTGAGCTAGGACCAACCCTGGGCAACCCAACCTCGGCTTTTCGATTCTGGTCCAAGCCCTAGCCCAAAGATGGTCGAAATAGTCTCGGGTATTCGATGCTGGTTCAAGCTTTGGTCATCCCTTGATTAACCTTGGCTGTTAGATGCTGCTCCAAGCCCTAGACCAGCTTTGACCAATCTTAGTCCAGTAATGTATACCAAGCCTAGGCATTAGTTATCATCCCAGACTTTTAACCAAGATTGATCTAACACGGATGCACTGCTCTGGGCAAAACTTGACGAGCATAGAGTCGATCATATCATACTAGGTTTAGGTAGTCGCCGCATAAGCATCGCCTTACTAACGCTGTGGATGGACAAACAACACAACGCCGACATGAGACCAAAGCGCAGCGTCTACTAAGACCTATCGAGGTTACCTACGAAACAGAGGAATGAGATATGGGTTTGATCTACCATCCATCGCTAGCTTTGTTAGCAAGTGGGATGTCTTCTATGTATATTTTTATTAATTAATTGATTACTTAGTCTAATATCGCTCAGTAAACATTTGATAAGTTAGTTGGTTTCTTTCTTTTAGTTTCTAATTAATACATTATAATTAATTAGAGTTATTCTGCAACTACCGTAATTTGTGTAACGACAATGCACATCAAAGAGCACAATACCTTTGTCCGAGATTGTAAAAACAATTGATTGGACTGTAAGCAAATGCTCAAAATGGAATTTGGATTATTAAATTACAGGCGAAGTTTTGTTTTCCTTTGCTTTGTTTTATTTTCCTAGGATTACGGCACCATATTATTATGCCCGTTTACGTTGCGCTACCCGTCTAGGAGATAGCATTATATTCTGTTTATTGAAATCAAATTTTATTATTTAATTTAAATTATGTACGTATACTGCTTTTGTCGAATCCTCGTTTTTTTTAAGTCTCGTTTTTAAATATCTTATAAAATATGACGTAGACTATGGCGATAGGCATAACATAGGTAATGGTTCTATTAATCTTACACGTATTTAAAAGTAAACTATGATGGCATAAAGCGCAATATACAATATTATTATTACATTTATATATTATTTCTAAAAACATTATTTATTTCTTAGTCAGTTCTTTAAAAGTAATTTCTGTGACATAATTATAAAATTTATTATATTCTTTAACCTATTTTTAACTTTGACTTTCGCCATGACTGTATTTGATATGTTTCAGAGGCAAAGTTTTCATTTCATAATAAATGGACAGGGAACTAACTCATACTGTAAGTTTCATATGTTAGCTACTGTGTAAGTCATTTCAAGTTGGGGCTAACGCTATTAACTGTTTGGTCGTTTAAGATACGCTGCTCAGTTTAACTACACATATTGCATTACACACTTTACGTTTTAAAATACATGAAAAGTACGAAAATTTTCAAAGCGAATTTTTCGAATTCGTTTGACAAATACTCATAATTCTTATTGATCATCAATTATTTATTTTACTTATATATATACCTATGTCCAGGACTGACAAAAAAATCGGGTATTTTTAAATTTTGAGTGTTTATTTTTGATAAAGAATCTTCATTTTGAGTGCATAAATGGCATGCTTTACTTATATTGCACGCTTTACTTGTATTGTTTGCACTTAATCAAAAATCTGGGTCACATTCAAATGATTGTGAGTAACGCAAAACGGATTTGTGCTCATAACTAACACCGGTTGGATACTGCGAGTTATTACTTACGAGTTTAACTCCAAGCATGTGTATCTATCCCTCCAACTTCGTTGGTGAAAAATAGAAAATCTCTATGTACGTGAAGTTTTCAGTTTACTTGCCAGTGTGAAGTAACGAACGTGTTTATATTGCGTCAAGTACTTATATAAATAGACGAAATATATACTTTTTGATAATTCATTTAAATTGTTTATGATGAAGAAGAATATTACAATTATTATTATGTCTGCAACAACCTATTATTTATAAATAACAAAGAATAATATTAACTATATAAACATACAAACTCAACGTATTTACATATTTTTTAAATCTGGTAATCGATAAATTACGTACATTAAGCAGTTGATCTCTCCAAAATGTTACAATATACAGACATTATTTCTAATCATTATTATATGTATTTATATTATAACAAGAACGTGTTTTGACCTTAGCTCGTACCCGAACTATTTCAATTAAAGTTCCAGATGGTTGGTACTATTATTATTGACTGAAATTCCATTAGCAAAGGCTATTTTATACAAGACGATTTGGTGTTTAATTACAGTCTCAAAATAAATTGAAACTTCAAAGAAAGAACATTTTCGAGTAGCTATTGTATTCGATGAACTTATAATTTATAATAAAAAATAATTAAAGCCAATAATCTGATACAAAAATTATATAGAAAAAAGTAACAAAAAAATTCAGAAGATCTAAATAACACCGAACGAAGAAAACACTTTATAAGTTAATCGATATATTAACGTTAATAATTTTAAAATAAATACATAATCACAGACCTGTACATTACTTAAATTTTTAATGGTCAAGACTTTTTTTATTGACAAGATTTAAGATACAATAGTAACTCTGTTTATCTGTCCGCCGGTTTGTTGGTACGTTTTCACGATTAAACCATTAAACAAATTTCGATATAATTTGGTATTGAGATCGAATCACATACTCTTCCTTAAAATGTAAGGGGAATCAAAAAAGTTGCAAGTCTATCTTATTCTACGCAGACATATCCGTGCATACAAACTAGTTCAATAATATTCAATAAAGTTTTTCCCTTTTCATTGGTTCATAAAAGTAGATTCAATCTTTATGATAAGAAAACAACACGCCTTTACGTAATTACGTAACAATATTTTAAGGCATATCTTTAAAAAAAAAAACAAGATTAAAAAGATACAATGAAAACAATAATAAAAATACTTAAATAATAACTTTAATAAATTAATTTATTTATTTCTCACAGTTGTCCTACTTTTAATAAAGCGTTTTTAAATGTGCGAAGGAATTTATAGAACAGAAAAGAATGCTGACAACAATAAGGAACGAAGACTGTGATGATATTCTTTTGGTAGCCTTTTAAGTTGTTGAGCTACTATGAATGTAAACTACCTCAACGCGACTGCAACATAAAGAAAAATTAATACTTTCTGATAATATAGTAAAGATTATAATTATTAAGACTTTCATACAAACTTCCAAATCCCATTTTATTTTTAGGGGTGAAATTTTGCAAAATCGCCT
The DNA here is from genome assembly GCA_037950945.1 of Hypolimnas misippus. Lineage (NCBI taxonomy): Eukaryota > Metazoa > Arthropoda > Insecta > Lepidoptera > Nymphalidae > Hypolimnas > Hypolimnas misippus. The sequence goes on along the minus strand of JBBEEQ010000029.1, from coordinate 5,983,069 downwards.
AAAACGAACCACCATACAAAATTTGAAACTCCAGCGCTTGTATGTTCTGAGATTTCGTGATGAGCGAGAGAGACACTTTTTGCTTTTATATATACAGATTTAATACCCTCGATTACTCACAATTAAGACTACAATAATGATGCCATATGTATATCAAAATCCATTAAGCAATTAATGTTATAAAGTGTGTCAAAACATGAACATATACACAGACTAGCTCTCACTCGCGAGTTCACTTGCATTAATTGTTACTGCGTCGCTCCTATGAGTCGTAGCCTAATGTTATAATAATCCTTCTTAATCAAACGGGCTATCGATCGCAAAAATAATTTCTAAAATCAGATTAATACGGGTAGTTTTAAAGATTACCTCCTACAAATTTGCAAACAATTTTCTCTCTAGATTTATCTACAGTCGGTAAAAAAATAGACTATATGTTATACTGATGTATAAGAGATACATAAAGTTTAATTAAAATCCGTTCTGAAGTGTTTGCGTGAAATCAAGAAACATTTATCCAAACATTCACCTATTCTCACAAACTTTCGCACTTATATTAATAGTAAAATAAACCATATTCACCAAAACACTTGTCTGTATGTAATCGATGGGTTCGATAAGCCGAAGAATCATCGTCGTCAAGGGAGCGAGAAATACTGAATGAACGAGCATATTGTATGCTGTCTACAAGGAAGTTATGTTGGGACCACAAATTGCTATGCGCTACGAGAATAAGGGTAAACATGATAAGATTATCTGTATCATTTTTACCAAGGGCAATGTTTTCATGAAATACTAACTGGAAATACTAACCGCCCTGGCTTCGCACGGACGTATTAATTCTCAACATTCTTACTTTTTTATGTGAAGAATTTTCGATTCAAATTCTTTATTATTCTGTACGTATTCAAATATTTTATATCTTTACAAACATATGTGACTATATTCCTCTTAATGGTACTAGTAAAAGTAAATAACATGTTAGTAAATTGTCAAATGCGGCTAGAAATCAGCATACCGTTGATTTCTGATTTTTTAAAGTTAAAATTGCGTATTATACAAAGAACAAATCAACTGTCAGAATGTAGCATGATTAGAAAGCGATATTTTCACATAATTAACCCACTTTAAACTATCTTATGACTCGATGACCTACACATGTAATCATCCTGGTGTAATCATCCCTTGTAGATTTATTTTCTTTTTTTATGTTATTAATAAAAACTTAAAAAACAATCAACTTTAAAAGTAAAATACGTAATTCCGTAATTCGTTTACTTGGACTGACTTAATCCAGTTATTTTGATTTTAAAACCAAACTCCTAAACTGATTTTGATTAAAATTCTAGGGGACTAATCTGAAAGTATCATATCACTGAATTTTCAAAATCATGTAAAAAATAACGGAGTTCCGATATAACAAACATTATGAAAAAAACATACATAACGAAGTCTGTCATTTTGAAATCAGTTGAAAAAAGAAAATTACGTAATACCATGCGGAGATTGAATTAATATATCTCTATATCATATGATTGAGCACTTAAAATAGTAATTTCGGGTGATATAATTGATTCAGTACGTGTACTATTTATGTTATCGTCAATCGGACTAATTCGTATCAATTACGAATCCATTTCACTTTGTATACAATAATATCTCATTCAGCAATATCTATAATATATATAATATCTATATCTATATATATATACAAGTATGTTGTTGAAACGAAATTGCTTATTTTGCTTTTGAATTCGGTTGTTTTTTTTTATTTATTTCGCAAGGGTATAAAATATCTCGCTTACTACTGCTTAAAATATTTGATATGCAATTTTAAGAGTAAAGTAAATCTGAAAATAAATGTTTTCATTACAAAAATATAGTTTAAAATTATTACCGACGTAACTAATTACTAACGATGCGAAGTATTCCTACGGGTCACGTGGTAATGAATATTTCATATTTTAAAAATAAGCAGTTCGTCACGGCTTCGCTAGAGTTTGGTGGAAACGTTTGAGAAAACTGGTAAAATACTATTCTTTATTTATTCTAAATGTTTAGAAATTACATGGGAAGGAATTGCTTGAATTAGATGCATTTAGAATAAATTTTCAAATTATACTGAATTATTTTACATCTTAAAAAAGTAAAGAAATTATTATTCTCTAAGGGGGTTCAGTTTTGATAAGTTTTGTGTTTTACATTTCATTATTAGCATCAAAAAGTACCTCTGTTTTACTATTGCGACCGCTCTTTGCTTTTCAGAAGTTTTTTTTTTTTCAAATTTTGTATCAATACTTTATAGGTAAGTCTAAAGAGTGTGTCCATCACTTCGTCTCATACACGTTTCCTAACGATTTTTCTCTTCATCACCACGCATGAAATTAATTATAAAACGTCTGATTTCAACGAATGTTATCCTTTTGGCACTGATTTTCTACAAAAATTATAACGAGCGAAAAAAGATTTTATAACACAGTAACGTAGTCAAAACGACACTCCCCACATTTTTCTAACTTACAGACGCACATAAAAGATATAAAGATGTCTATAAAGGTTCAAAATATACAAGATAGATATAGGGCAAAAGCACGCGCTTGTCTATTCGATTGATATAAAGTGATCACTGTCGTCTTTGAAAGTATGAAGAACCAGAAAATATATTCGACACGTGTCTAGCTAAACAGTGTTTAAAAATTAAACATTGTTTAAAATTTCTAAATTGCTATACTGCGTGAAAAGTTATAAAGAAAATTATTAATAAAATATCACACTTTTTATTTGACAGCAAAAATAGGTTTTAAGCAGATATTAAAAACACCTAAGCGCATGATTATACATAATAGAACCATGTCTAAACCATGTGTAACTTAAAACTGTTTTTAGACGTAGATTTGTAGTTCAGTATTTTATAGACACGCGTTAAACGTATGTTTAAATTTTTTGTAGGAAGGTAGAATTCATTTAATGATTTCCGCGTTCTACAAATGCATTGCCAGCGTAAAAGGGAAATAGCATGAAAGAGGACGGAGTGTATAGTTTAAAAAGGAAATTTGAATGTTTTATCTATAGTGACAAAAAAATAAAACACACCACTTAGAAAATAAAACATCGATCTCTGTAAAATGTAAATATGTAACGTACTTAAAAAATTCACAACATGCAGAGCGGCAGAGGTGCTTAAAATTTCAAGAGGCGAGCGGTTGCCTCCGCTGAAATATCACGAGGTCATAATTTAGTTACTTTACGAGAGCAGAGCCCGTGACCCAGAGACCTGTGTATAATTTTCATTTAAATGGAACCAGTCGCAGGTCCTGGACATAAATCAGTTCCGAATGAGCGCCCTTTGAATCACGGCACTGATGCGAATTTCTCACAGTCTCGTTCGCGGCATTTACTTTGATTGATCGTATGTTGTCGCTCTGCTAGTGCTCTTTTTGTATGAATTCCACTGTTAAGTATAGATGTTTTGTCAAAAAGTGTCCCTGTTATCACACGAGATCTGTCGATCAATATTATTTCGACAATTTTCACCGATTTTACTAGATTTGTATGAGTCAAATCTAAATATACATCATTCAAAGGTGACTGACTGAGTGACTGACATAGTGATCTATCAACCCACAGCCCAAACTCACACTGCTCAGCACAATATACAACACTATAACGGTTCAATGACAGAAATATAAATATATAACTCAAAGGTAACTGACTGATATAATGGTCTATCAACGTACAGGCCAAACAACTGGACGGATCGGGCTAAAATTTGGCATGCCGGTAGATGTTATGAGATAGGCATCCGCTAAGAAAGTATTCTGAAATTCTACTCCCAAGGGGATAAAATAGGGGATGAATGTTTGTATGTAACTTTGTCAATTTTAAGTTGATCATGCATAAAGTTACTGTGACGTAGGCATCACAGACAGACGAAGTCGCGGGCACCAACTAGTGTATTAATAAATGTCACTTAAGTTCTTGGTCTATTTGTAGTCCTTACACTTATTAGTGTTTAATTTTATCACAATATGTAGTGTTGGTGACATATAATTAATACAAAACTTAAATTACCGTTTACTCATAAGCATTTTTATAAAATTATTCGGTATTTAAAATCTTCAAAAAGCCTCTGTCTCACTGAATGTAAAATTATGTATTTACTATCTAAATATATATAAATAGAAGATGCCACACAAACAAAGTCTTAAAACTATTACTAAAAAAAAACAACTAAAACAAAATATAAAAAAGTTACTATTTTTAAAAGAAAATTTTATATTTCAGAAACATTTTAATGATAATTAATAGTTCGTTATTGTTTTATTTCATACATCGCCATTTTAGGATAACAATACGGTAATTTATCATATTTTACCATTGATATTTATTGAAAAAAAAAATGGAAACACCTTCAGTAACAGGAATACTAATGCCTCATGCATAATTGAACGCGTCTTATGAATATAGCTCCTATTTTCCGCTTTATGGTAATCATCTAATCTTGGCATAATTTTTTCTGTTTATCATAAATTGCTGTGGATTTTTATTGAAGCTAACCCGAAAAAAAACTCTAAATAAATGTTTTTTTTGTACAAAAGAACTTTGATAAATGGGTTAAATATAAAAAATGAATATTGAAATTCTTATCCTTAGCCTCTTTTAATATAACATTTTTTTTTTCATTAAAAAAGCTATTTATTATATTGTAAAGAAATTATAGTCTGTTCGATTTTTTTTATTAAATATGATACCTGTACGTGGTATGTCAAAACCAATTCTATTTTATTTTCTTTTTTCTTTGATCTTTTACTTTAAAAAAAAATCTATGAAACATGCACTCGATCAACCATTATAAAACAGTCAGTCCATACGACAAAACTGTTTATAAATTCTGTGATGTTATTTTCGACACGACACGACATGATGACTCTGCGTGAAATCGTAAGGTCTTTCTCCTAGGACGCTACTGGAAGCGACTTGCGTTTTGTTCGTACACCCTAATAGTTGCTCGCAAATCCCCATACGATTTCGTTCCGCACACGACGCGATGCTTCGACTACTCTACTACGACTACCAAACTTCAAAAATGTATGGCGGCTACTGGCGAACAACTAGTAGAATATGCGAAAAAAAGGCAAATCACTTTTCAAAAATAGTTTCGTAGGAGTTTTCTCCATTGACTTTAATCGTAAAAAATAGACGCGACATCGTAACGCGTATTCACATCGAATCGCACGAATGAGAAGCGGATACAAGGCGGCTAGTTTCTTCGGTACGAAGATGTTCAGAAGAGGCATTTAAAGTTGTGCAACATCGATCCATCTAAATAAGAGGATCTAGCCAGTAATCGGTCTGAGTGTAGACACGTGGTCCAGGAAAGGGTCGGTGACTTCGAAGTTAAACAAAGGTCCAAACTCGATGCAAAACGCGAAGATCTTAAAGCTAGAACATTAACATCTATTATATATAATTTCAGAGAGAGAGCAAATAATATTGTGCCGCTGTAATTTTTTTTCTTTAATACAAAATGTGTTTTGGCCATTAGCAATAATCTCTATAGTATAAAAATGAATCGCTTAATGTGTTGCTAGGCGCAAATCTCGAGAGCAGCTGAACTGATTCCGCTAATTCTTTTTTTATAATATTCCTCGAAGTACGAGGATGATTCCAGTCAAAGTGGCGGCGAGAAATATTTTAAAAATTGCCTGAAAAAGTCTAAAAGCAACACTTTTCTATATTCCCATACAGAAGATTCGTAGTTCGCCGGGTCAGCTGGTATTTTATAACTACAGATGTTACCTTCATACTATTTGACCTTCATCTTTCATTCAAAAATTTGTGTCCATTTCCAACTTGGACATGTAAATCAATGGACTTATTGGCCCAAAGATTCTCTTACATGCCGCTAGCTATTTGCTAGGCAACGTCATCCAAAGAAATCGGTATTCTGTATTCAAAAATATTTATTAATTGATTGTTAATTATTAGCTAGCATTTATGAAAGGCCGGCAACGCACCCGCAACGCCCCTGGTGTTCCAGATGTCCATGAGCGAAAGTAACTACTTAACATCAAGTGGTATTATTTGCTCGTTTGCCCCCCTTTTCATAATAAAAAATATGCATATGTATCTGCTTTATCTAATTGCATTTCTTGCATATTTCGAGAATTTGTTAATTATGGTAGAATTTTTCATATATAAAACCTATAAACATCTACACTACGAAAGTAATCATTATAAAATACCAATATAATTCATAATATATTGCAAGCACTCACAAAACATAATGAAAGTGTATTTTAATTTTATATTATTTAAAGATAGAAAGTGGCTATTTAAATATGAAACTATCTCGACTTAAGCTGCGGGTCTTAAATTCTACACCGCCTCTTTATTCAGAGTTCACTTTTGCGATTACTTTTTTTACGTTATTTTTTACTCGCTCAGAATGATTTATTACTAAGTAGCGGTTGCTTGAGACTTTATTTGCCAGGAATTTACTGACCGTATTTTTCAAATTAAGTAATCTATACTAATTAGACATTACCAGAATGTCAAAAATGTATATCCGCGGATACGGATCCGAATACGGATATTTGACGTCAAGACCTGCGGATACGGATACGGATTCTAACTTTCGACGATGATCTTAACTTAATCGGTGTCGTTGCGCGTTACCTTTTAACAATAGTTGACGCCACTTGATGCATGACATGACGAAAACTTTTTATAATAAATGTTTGAATATATGTATAAATAATTAATTAAGTGAATCACGAATGTTTCTGATTGATCTAACTATATTAAATAGTTTATTTAGTAGCATTGAGTTATGTACTATTGGTACGGTAACTAGCAACGATAAACGTGAGTCATAAAAAGGTATTTATTAGATTTTAAGAAACGAAAATGGAATTTAATAGTTTTTCAGTCTTACCTAAACCTTTGTATAGAAATTCATCCATGTATTTAAAATCAATAAGCTAAAGAATCCGCAAAAAAGTAACGGATATTCGGCACATCATTGATACTATTTATATAATGATGAGAGATTCTAATATTTGTATATATATTTGTAATCAATAAATTGAAATATTACTAGATTTAATGCGATAAAATTTAAAGAGATGCAGCTTACATTTTTTAAAAAGAACAAAGGTTATTTTTAATTTCGAAAAATGCTTCCTGTCCCTGTGGCAATGCGATATTAAATGGAGCGCGATAAACCAAATCCTAAAAGTACAAAATTGAAACGATAAACAAATATCATATCTCTCAAATATCATATCTTGATATCAAACAAAAATAATATTAATACATATTAATATTATTTTTTTTTGATATCAAGACAATTAGTAATAATAGAAAAAAAAAACAATACTTTTTTATTTTTTGCACTATCCCGCACACATATAACACAACTCATCTCACCTAAGGTTGCGTGTAAAAGATTAATCATAGCAATAAGACTTTTTTGTGTTTATATTATTTCTTATCGTGTGTGTGCAAAGCGACAAAATTAGATAACATATATACAAATAAGTAAAATTAAAAGATCTGTTTGTAATTTCAAATAAACAGCTGTTAAATAAATGCATATGAAATTATGTACGGTGCTTACATTAAACTACAATTTGTAATTTTTTCTGTTTGTCTGTCTGTTTGTTCCGGTTATTCTCTTAATCGGCTGAACTAATTTTGATGGGACTTTCACTCACAGAGAATTAATGTTATTAAGTAACTTAGAACAAAATTGTTAACTTAAAACAAAATTGAAACTAATGAAATAGTGAACAATATCTGATTAAAGTAGACAAGGCAAACAGTATAAAATATATTTTTCCTCAAATTATTCGGTGAAACAGCGGGGCACAGCTAGTACATAAATAAAAATGTTACGAAACTATGGTTGGCTGGACCAATAAATTTCAATTTTAAAATATCTAACATACATAGTTACTTAATGATTTATTAACCACATGTACCTTATAATTATAAAATACTTTTTTCGATCCAACTATCTTATCTATATTAACGAATAACAATTTTCAAGAAAGCTTACAGTTGTACTAGCGGCTATGTAACTTTTAAACGGTTTGCAACAACTTTTAATACGTAGCCGCCTTGTTTCTTATAGGTAAAATAATATTGGTATTATATAGAATACATACATGGATTTTTCCGTTCTCTTGAAAAAACAATTGGGTTGTCTGGAAGAAATGGCTACCTAGCCATAAGGCCGCCCGTTGTACTCTACAATAATATCCATTTTTTTTGTAACATATTTTAATCTGTATCTTGTGGTGTACAATAAAGTATAAATAAATAAAATAAATAAAACAATCTATATACATATATAGTTAATACTTATTCTGATTAACTGATTTATCAAAGCAGAACCTTGACAGATTGAAAGAGATTTGACTGACACGTTGGCGTAGTAGTCACAACTGACTGAAGCGCGGGTTCGATCCCCGCTCACGGCAAATGTTTGTATTGGTCATACAGATGTTTGTCGTGGTCTGGGTGTTTGTGTTAGTGTTGTGAGTGTTTTCGGACCCCCGACACAAGATCACGCGATCTTAATGGGGCCGTTATTTATTTATTTATTAGAGCCTAAACCGCTGAGGCTTGGAAATTTCTTCCCTGTGGAGGGTATAAGGGTCGTCGTATAAAAGTCCGTCATTTTCAAAGTAAGAAATAAGAAATTTAATATGGTTACTTTTGGTTAGAAATAAATGTATATTGGCGTTTTTTTTAACCCTAAGCGGATGAATTAGAGTTTGTTAATCTATATTAAACTCGGGCGAAAAAGAAAAAAAATAATAACTTAGGGTTTTTTTTGAATGTATGAGATGATATTAAAAAATAAGCCTTTTCATTTAGTTCGCCATATAATATTACTTTCCAAAAGTTGATCCTTATAAGTAACACTATAAGATGGTGAAATTCAGTAGAGTGTGTTTTTTTACAATCAGTGGGTCCTGGCTAGGAAAATTAATCTTTCAAAAAAATAATGATGCAGTTTTATTTTTCATCAAAATCCGCCCCAAGGGTCCTTTAAGTATTTTCGCTGTTCCTTATACTTTCGGATCTGGTACCACGCGCAGTTAAAAAACACATTCTGTATTTAAAGCTTAACACACCTTTTAAGATTGCCTGTATTTATAAAAAAGAAAAATTATAATACTATTTTCTTCCTACAAAGAGATGAAAACATCTCGAGTATACAAGTTAAGCCGGCAGCTATTATGTCTAGTCTGCGCTTACACTGCCTTTGCTTGAGACCGCTAGTTTTATATAAATTACCCTTAAAGAACTTGCGTTTCTCGTATAAAAAGCAATACGATAAAAAAACATCCAAGAATATGGTGAATTTATTTTAACTTTTAAAGTCTTTATTGAATTGTTCTCTTTACAAAATTGAATATTTTGACAGACTTGTTTATGAACATACAGCTAAAACCACATAACGGATTGTGCAGGAAGACATGCAGGTAGTTATTCGGGTGTAGACAGCCGCTTAGACAAGATTTTCCCAAATTACTCCCTCAAGGGGTGAGACGGAAGTCGTTATTTATTGGCTCTCTTGTCGAAATTTAATATTTTAACTATGTACATATAAAAGGCAATTATTACTAACTGACTCATCTATCAACACACAGCTCAAACAACTCACCGGATTGTGCAGAAAGACACGCGGGTGGTTTTTACGAGGTACACACGTGTTAATAAAATATTTTCCCAAATTTACACCCTTAAGGGGTGAGACGGGCATTAAAAGGCTAATTACGGCACCTCTGTTGCAATGCGATATATTTTGACAATTTCTAGAAGGTTATTATGATGAGTTACCGTATTAAGTATTTTTCACTATTCCTTATGCAAGAATTACGTTTGTATGTTTTACTCTCGAGACCGACATAAAACAACTCTGTAACAGATACCAGATGTGAAAATTAATTAAGGCACTGACAGTTTCAGGTGTAAAGCAAGGACAAACAACTTATGAAAATCTTTAAGATTATCTGAAAGTAAAACTTACTCGCCTATTCTCCTATCTCGCCTATTTCGGGTATTACTCGCCTCATAGCTTGAAATTTATCCATCCACGCCCAGTTAAGAAATACATTTGTATATCTTCTTGTGTTTTTGGTAAATCTAAATCTATTACCATGGAAATTGTAATTGAATTCCATCCAAAGATTGTGTTGTGCATTTATACAGACGCAAATAGATTTATTAAAATTAACCTTTTTAAGATGATAATTTGAATAAGTTACTTTCAAATATTTACCTCATATATACGTATAAAATTGCTTTACATTTCTAGTATCTAATATAAAAAAAAAGAAAAAAGCTGTCACTCTATGTGTTATATTTTCAGTTAGACGGCCACTCAAGCACCAAAGGGGAGCGAGTGGGCATTACTTTGTTTTTTTTTTGATAACATGGATAAGGGGAGATCTGGATGATGATTACGTCAGCAATATTTATATAAATACCATTTCAATAATTTGCTTGCATAAATATTATTTGAATATTAAATTTTTTCTATAGTCTACAATTTTCTCATTTCTAAATATATTTGCTGCAAATTAATAACAATAAAAATATGAACAGATTTTTTAACAGGCAATATATAAGTTCCTAAGTTTACGCAACATTAATAGGGAGAAGTCAGGGCTTTGTTTACTTTTGATAACAAGAGGGAGTAACGGATTCATTATTACTAAATTTCTGCTTATGTAATATTGAAAAGTCCTTAAATCACTTAACTGGTTTTGATAAAAACACTGATTTAATGAAATTATCACACTGTTTTATTAACAATATAATATATAGAACAAACAACGCTGATGTGTGTTTTATGCCGTGTATAAATATTTATTAATAAGACTCTCAATTTTTAGAGAAACTTTACACTAGTTTTCTTGCAAAAATTAAAACTTGGAGGTTCGAAACTTAGCGCAGCGCAGAAATTACTATTTTAAAATATGCATCGATTAGTTGAGATAACAAGATTTTAACTAGAATATAATTTGGCATTACCAAAAGTTTAAATAATTTATGTACATAGTTAAACTAAAAGACAACATTTTACATAATTAAGTGAAGAGAGTAGAAGCGCTGAGATGCGGTGTGGCAGACCGTACAGCTTTAATTAAAGATTAAATTTTAAACTTGCCTGGCTTCAAAATGCTTTGAGATATGATTTCAAATAAAACAAGAGATATCAAAAACATATACAAATAATATGATATACAATCTTTTATGTACGAGCCTGTTATCAAATAGTATAATTTACAATCAAATAACTAACATCAATATTTTTAACATTTTTAGTTTCTAGAGGATGCTTTTATGATTAAATACATACACATTAAATTTCTAAGTCTATTATAACCAATAAAACTGTATATATATGTAATAGTTTATTACATATGTATGTGTTTTTATGATACGAAAACTTTTACAGGAAAAATTTATTTAATTCTTTTTTACTTAGAAATTGCAGAAAAATATTTGTGCATCAATGTCTAAATCAGATTAAGTTATTTTACTTTTTTATCAACACAGGTAAATCAAGATTTTATTATATATTTTATTTTAAACTTTCGCGATTTATACTATTCATATTTAATATAACGGGTCTTATCGCGATAACTAATAGTAGTAATACCTTTTTATTGCCCGACGTTTCGACGAAGTTACATTCGCCGTGGTCACGAGCTGACTCTTCAGCTCTTTGAGTCAGCTCGTGACCACGGCGAATGTAACTTCGTCGAAACGTCGGGCAATAAAAAGGTATTACTACTATTAGTTATCAAGATTTTATGTCATTCAAATTGTTATATTTTATGTAATTTGATGCGAAAACTTTTACAGATAAAGTTTATTTTATTCTTTTTTAGTTAGATATTGCAGCCAATATTTGTGCACCATTGTTTATTTATACGTCATGGTATAGGGAATTGTTCACCTCAAAGCTTATACTCGTCGAAGACTCCAAAAACTCCAATATACCAACATTTTACATGGTTTAGAGTAACAGATTTTATGATCACAAAGTTACTTTTTAACTCGCACAGTCTCAGCAAGTCCTTTTATTTAAGTTCCCCTTATTGTAGGAAATCATAAAAACCTAGTCCGTTTTGTTATGTATTTACATTTTGTGTTTGAATTAACTTTGTCTTCTGCAAATATAAAAAATCATTCTGAGAAAAACTGTATGTGTCTGGAAAAATTCTGATTCATTTATATCCGCTACTCCAATAGTGTTGTGACTCTGCTTAAGAATTTATCTATAGTTATATCCTTTATATTATTTTATAATTCACATAAAATTCTGTAATTCTTTTCATTTATCGTTAATGATTTATAAAATGTATTTATTTCGGTTGTTTAACATTTTATACATATGTAATTAATATTACCGACTAAAATCCACCAAAACGTATGATATATGTGTATTATATATGACCGAAAAATTCTAAATTTGCGATTTAAAGGAAAAATTCTGTTAGCATTTATGTACCATTCCGCACAAGTAGAAATTAATATAATTTTTAAATATTTTATTGTTTCTTTTTTTTTTGTAAATACTATATTGTAATTTTCATTTTAATTTTACTAATATACCAAACTATTTTCAAATTCAGTCTATCAGTAACCCTTTGTTTTAGTCGGAGATTACCACATCGCATTAACCTCAACAGAGGTGTAGAAATACTTGTAGGAGTTCATCTGTTATTCAGCAGGGGAGGGCTCGACCTCATAGGGATTACTTACTCTGAATCATTTACACTCCCGTCTCGCTTACAGGCTAGTGTGGTTTAGTACTGGATCAAATTTAATGCATGTTTCATACATACATTATACATGAATTAGACCGAAAATAACATTAAAGCAGGACAATGTATTTTTGTAAGGTTTATAGAATTAGCTATTGTTCGCAGTTTTACACGGGTATCTTTTAAAACTTGATAGATAAAAACTGGTAACATAATATACTTTTTTTATTTTACCGTATTAAAGATTAAATTTTTAATTATGCTTTATTAGTGGAACCTACAACATGAAAGGCATTCAGCCAAAATAAGTAATCATACACGTTTAAATTTAAGAAATAACATAAAACAAGCAACATTATTTTCTTATTTTTTAACCAACTTCAAAAAAAGGAGTGTTCTTATTCCTCAATTTAGTCTTAATTATGAGTGATGTAAATAAATGTATAGCAAAAACAACAACAACAGCTAGTATTTAATATCTTACTTTCACAGATTACTCTCTACAGTCTCTACATACAAAGTTGTAAAATTATTTACAAGTTTTTTATAATATTAGTATATATCTCAAGTTTTATTTAAGTTTTTTTCAACGATTATGTAACTATACAAAGCTGACAATAAAAAGATATTTTTTAATTGATCCACACTATATTAGGCTTATCAAAATGTTGTTAGCACAAAACACGCTGACACAGAATATGTTTTTTCATTTACACGATTTACCTATCGTTTATTTTAGTCTGTATTTTAGTTTGATTTCATCCTTGCTTATTTATTTTATGTATATAAATTATCCATTTCATATAATTAGTCTTAGAGCACATGTTGTGATAGATGTAATATATAAAGCGAAACCTTTGTCAGGATTAGCCATGATTTATATATTGTGGGTTCAATCGGAGAACAAGATAGAACTTCAAAATTAAATGTGTAATTACTTATCACTTTAGTATTAGAAATCAACCGTAATTAACAATAACATTACTGGAACAAAAGCGATTCTTGGAATTCGTGGTACGCGCACGATGATGGTTACAAGTTGAACTCCGCTAATATTAATAGTTGCGAGTCGTTGTCAAATCTATTTCTGACGTAATTCAACAATTGGCAGACAACAAATCGACAGACACGTAGGCGCAGTGGTCACTGCAACTGACTCAAGCGCTAACGGTCGCGGGTTCGATCCCCGCTCACGGCAAACGTCTGTATCGGTCATATGGATGTTTTTCGTGGTCTGGGTGTTTGTGTTAGTGTTGTGAGTGTTTCCGGACCCCCGACACAAGGTCCCGCGATCTTAATGGGAGCCGTTAAGTGTGATGCGTTTATTTATTTATTATTGGCGCCACGATCACGCCGACATAACAAACAAACATAAAAATTATGTTTGTTTGCGCCCCATTCACCGTTGCGATAAATTTTTGTCAGCGTTTGAACTTACTAGAAGGTTGTAGACTTATATATACTACAAATAACTTCCAGTAGGTGGAGCGCGTGTTGTGCCGAAGTTATCTTATGCTGGACGATCCAGCATTAGAAAATTACTACGACTGAAACAGCGAGCAAAACTAGCTTACTATACATTTATTTTTAGTAGTTTCGCGTATGAAAAACTAAAATGTTATTTCTCTATGAAATAAAGCAATCGATCATTCATCCATTCATTCGCCGTTCTATCCATCATCAATAATTTGTCTATTATTTTTATTGTGTCTCGCTAATCCGTGACAACAAAAAATCTTTTCATCACTTCACGAGATACAAATCGCGGCTTTGTCCGTTTGGGTTTCGTTAACTAAGGAGCTATTTCTTATAAAATCTACAACATTTGTATGTTACTTCTTTATAGGCTATCTTATTACGTGAAAGATTTTTTTCCATTAAACCAGTCGCTATAGAGAATACTCAATACTCTCTACAGATTGTTATGTATCAGTGTAGATTAAGAACCCCTTCTATGTCTGGATTATCTAGATATTGATACGTGTAGCAAAAATTAAATAACATTTTTTACGAAAATTGCGCGTACGGAAAAGTATGAAATTTCACACTTATAGTTTATACAGAGAAGAAGAGAGGAATGCTAATATTTTCCTTAAATCCATAAAAAATACATTAAACCAATAAAAAAAACATTACGCACATTATATGTACGTGTGTAAAATACATGGTTATTTGCCGTATGTGCGTATATACTTTTTTGTTTATTGTCAAAGTCTATGGTCAAATTGAGAATAGATTATCCATGGTCAATCTTGAAAATTAATTGAATTAAGATCTAAAACCGGCCGCTAGATGACCACTAGTGATAATAAATGCACAAGAATAAGTTTCATAAGCAATGCCACAAAACGAAAACTTTATTCAATTTTACCGTAAAATTTTACCCAAATAATAACAATCTCTAAAACAATATTCAGTTCACCTTATTATTTTAGTGGTCTAACTATAAATCGTCCTAGAAAATTGTTCCTCATTCGCGCGAAGTTAATGTTATCTTTGAATTTATATGCATACCGCTGAAGAGTCGTTTAAATAACGGTCCCGTTTTCTCTTCATTTGCTCTGCGGTCTGTTCAGTAGTCGTTGCAAAGTTTTCTCGTAGACAGTACCTTTAACTAGAAATAACTTAGTATTTTTATTAAGGCTTACTTAGTGTGAAACGGTTCTTTAGGACTTACCGCCGAGCTCTGAATGTCTTTTCTCGAGTTTTCTTCTAACGTTACTTAAAATAAATTATTAAAAGTTACTTAAAAACATTAAATTGTGCAATGGTTCTATAGATTTTTTTCCTTTGAATTGGTTTATCAGAGTTAAATAACAAATTTATTGTAGAACGTTGTTGCATACATCATGTACGCTTAAAAATTAAAATAAAAGAACATTAATCATATCAGTCTTTTCATTTTTCATTCTCAATATAATTTTATATCCAATGAGAACAACGACTTTTCAAGGATTCTATCAGTTCTGCTCGATAAAGCTTTAAATGAGCAAGTTGCACTTGACCGATATACATAGACTAATAATTTCCGTGTAAATGGGCGATCTTGATGAGTGACTAATGGGAAATCTTTTGAGATTTAAAAAATAGACATCATTTTGAGAGTCAAATTGGCATGAAATACTATCAAAACATTTTAAAAACACAGATACCGTTAATTATTTCTTTTCTTTTAATACGTCCAAAAGTTATTACCATAGACATAAAACTAATACTATTAGTATATTGTTTTCAAATATACATATCATCAATTGCCATCTCATTTCGCAATATATAAGAATGAATTGAATAATATATAATAAGTATATGTATTATTTGTATGTTTTATATTTAATGAGAAATAGTTAATTAAGTTAGCGTAATAAATCATTAGTCTCCGCACTTTCGTGGTGAACGCCGGAAAATATACTATTAAAACTTTGAACGAGAAAAGTATAGATAACAAAAAGGTCTAGAGTTTTAGTTTAAATAAGTAAAAGTTTACACATGAAGTTTAAATAAATTATTATTAAAAAAATTTCGTTAGTACTGGAAGTAAATCAAAAATACTATATTATTGATGCTTCTTTGTATTAATTGCGCATAAAGAAATTATTGATAATAATTATTATTTAATATGGTGAAATTTAAGCGTGAGTTAAAACTTATTTAATAAGTACTCATTATTAATTATATATTTATAACTATACTTTTATAAAAAAATAATCTAAATCTAATTTGTATAGGAAATACACGCTTAATATTCATAAAAAATATTATGACAAACAATTTATATCACAAAATCAAGACGAGGGAGTGTTCACAATACGAAGCTTGTTGATATAATCAAGTACTGAAGTAATATAATTTCCACAGACGCTAATGAACGTATATTTTGTTTCATTTGCTGTCGGTACGGAAAGCGTGCGACGTAAAATCAACATTTCATTTCGAGTCTGCCCCCGCTTTAAATTTGTACCAATTAATATTTTTCCTCTTCATTCGCTAGATAAATAAAAACTATCCGCCGCTTGCTAATTATAAACGTTGCATTAAAAGTGAAGCTTCGTTGGTGTCGAGAGTTTACCTGTAGGTGTTTATTCCTATTTTTATAATTAAATTAATTGAGTATTGGAAATGGAGAGGATATCTTATTCGTTGAAGTACCTATTACTTAATAATCTTAAATTGAAAATTTAAAACCCGACAATATGTTCACTACTTCTGTTGTAAGTTGGTTGAGTTATTATAGTACCATTGAAGTCAAAATATAGTAAAATTCAATTCGATAAGATCAGTAAAAGTTGCTTATATCCTTTCAACAACCATAAAAGAGTTGATAACCTTTAAAGGTCTGAACAGATCTTAAAAAATAAATTATAGGTAAGAACCAACGATTACATCAGCTTTAAAAAACTGCATTAAATCGGTACATTCGACACAAAGATACATTAATATACACGTCAAATTTATTACATCCCTCCTTACGGTAGGCGGTTAAAAAGAAAGAGTGAAATTTTTCAAAAATAATTTTTACACGTGTGTGTGGTGTTTTCTTTTCTTACACACAATGAGTATGTTTATAGAAAATACATTGTATTTCAAACCATATTAGTTCAAAATTAAGTTTAATTTGAATTTCAATCATAAACCGTAATTTATTGTTGAAATCATTTTAATACCCTCATCGTATTAAATAGAATACTTTTTCATATGAAACTTGATAAAAATAATTTAGTTTATATTTTAAAAGTTGTTTTATCCCATAACCGTTCACACAGCGTAGTAACATAAATATTTAATTTCCGCTCTGCTTGGATTTTATATGTGAACTAGATGTTTCTTGCAGTATCGTCTGTGTATATATATTTCCTTGCTTCCAGCTTTCATGGCTATTATGTATATTATAGACTAGTTGGTTCCCGCGACTTCGTCTGTAACTATTTGCCAAAGAAAAAGGCTATTCAAAATAATTATAATATAATCATCTAGTTTCACTTTCGAAGCAAAATACATACTCTAAGACCCATTCTATATCTAAATTCAATCTCTATTAAAATTCTTCAACGATAGTTTAACGCTATTAGAGAGAAAATGTAGAAAACAAACTAACGGAGACAGAAAAACAGCTAGACAGCCAGATTACTTTCACATTTATTAAATTAATATTGCTAAAGATTTTTTAAGAGTATGTTATGCGACATCCTCACCAATTATGCAATTCAAGGGTCAAAACCGAAATACATATAAAGATTTAATTTTGTTTCGTTTGTAATATACTTAAAGAGGTTTATTATTTTTCTGAAAACATGAAAAATCTGATAAAAATTATTTACAAAAAGGAGAACAATAATGTTCGTACGGAACGGTCACAAGAAAGCTAGCGCCATTTCCCCATTTGAATCGCAATTTCGATACTCTGGATGTGAAATGCGCCAGCCCTCCTGTCTCTAGTAGAGGAAAAATAAAAAAAAAATTAAAATGACTATTATTTTTAATCTCTTTATTGCGAATTGTAATTACGATTGCTATCAGTAAATGTCGGTTGAGTGAGTTGTAAGAGTTCTTTGACACTAAATTAAATTTTAATTAAATTAGGTAAATAAGAAAATTAAATAAAAGCTCAATGTTCTTTGATATTTAATCTGGAGTATCTTTTAAATTATTTAATTTTTTTTTATTTAACATTGTTTTAATAATTTTTGCTTTTACGAATACCAAGTTGATAGCCACCAATCATTAAAATCGCGGTTAGTTGATGAAAATCAAACAAGGCTAACTCAATTATGGGCGTTAAATGTAAATTTTATACGACAAAATTAGAAAATCGTTGCTTTTTTATCATCAGTTTATTTTTAGTTTGAAAAATTATTTGCTCACACCTACGGAATCTCACATAATTCAACCTATATGATGACACGAGTTCACACAGTTCAAGTTCAGGTTTTGATTGTCAGAAACTACGCAGACCAACCGAAACGTCAGTGGGAACAGAATTGTCTGTTTTTCTTACCTGTAACTTAACAATAGCGAAACAAACTTAATATATCTGCGGCATAACGGATCGTGCTACATACGCTTCGGCTCGACGTCCAATTGATCTGCGCTCGTGTGCCTGATAGACAAACCTGACCAATAAACCAGAGCCTCTTTGGCCTTTATATAATTGCAGCCTGGTAAGGGTATGATGATGACGTCTAAGTTAATACGCGATTGCCTTAAAAATGCCTGTTCATTTTTTCATTGAAGTCACTCAAATTCAAAAAAATGGATCGGAATATCGGCCACATAAGAATGTTACTGCTGACGGTGTTGCGATGTTTTGTGGAGGAAGGAATCAGGTCGTGAGATTCCTGAGCACACTCTCCAAAATATAGCCTTTAAAAAAAAACGAAGTTGAAATTAATAAGGTAACATGAACACCATTAAAATGTTAATAAATTTCTTATCATGACAGATTACAATTCACACTCGTGATACAAGTTTACATTTAGATATAGAAATTATTTTTTATGCAGGAAATTACAAAATATCCAAACTATAGTCAAAAGAGCACTCTCTATGTCAACGCGGGTACAAAACAGCTTAATTAAAATTAATATTACTTATATAATGGAATTATTTTGTTGAGTCAACAAATGTCTTCAAAGCTCTTAATCATACCAAGCTGCGTATTATTAAATTACCTCGTACTCAGTACAATTTATCAGTTAGACAACATTGTAATTAGTCACGTAAGATTCTGCTGTATTCCAAACAAGACATTTGTATGCGCAAATATAAGAGCTCTTTATACTTATTATAACAAAAAGAAAACGTTTTGTACGTGAAAAGTAAACTACGGCACTACAGATTTTTTTTTAAATGATTTTTTTAGACACATTTAAATCTATTATTAAGACACATTAAAATCTACGTCGACATGAGAGTAGCGGCGAGATTATGTTTGAAAAACAGTTATCCGTATATAGAGATATTATACTTTCGTTATCATTTAGGACCTTCTAAGGATCCAATGAAAAAGTAGTAATAGTTGTAACAATAAAGCTATACGTAGTTTTATGAAAATCTAAAACAATAGACTTGTGACTTGACAGTTCGAATGAGCTTTAAAAAACTGATTTAAATCAAGTATATTTTGAATTTGAGTTTGGTACACTAAAAGTCATTAGGTATATAACAACTTCAACAAAGATCTTAAACAAAATGCTAATTCAAGTCCATTCGCAAACAACAGAAGATGTACCGGAAATGAAGTAGATAGCTTGTTTTATTTAGAAGTTGCAGCAGTTCTGGCCCCAAACTGAAATAGAGCGAAATCGTTATGAACCCGCTTTCTATTTGATTTTCTACTATTATTAGTTTCGCTTTAGTTCAAGTTAAATTTAGACATGGCTATCGTTTTGTGGATTTGTCTAGAGAGTTATTACGCTGACATATCGCCATCTCATTGTGATACATTTTGACAGTTTATTTGTGTTAGTACAGTGTCACATCGTGCGCGTACCTATGTAGTAGGATGTGCGTACAAAACGCGATAGTAGTAGTAGCCTCGCGCTTGATAGTAGCCTCGTGGGAGAAAAGCATAAATATATAAATAAATTCTGTGTCCACAATATTCACATTTTATATACTAATAATTACTATATGATATATTATTATAAGGCCTATATCTATACATATAAAATCACTTGTGCTGACTGATTCATCAACGCAGAGCCTAAACCACTGGGGCTACGAACTTGAAATTTTGGCAGTAGGTGGTTTTTAGATTGCAGGCATTCACTAAGAAAAGGTTTTTTGATTATTTACCCCTAAGAGGGTGAAAAGGGGTAAAAACGTTTGTATGCAAAATCTTATTCCGTGGTCGTATCAACTTAAAACTGAATACACATACATACTTCTGGGTGATAGTAATGAAATGTAAAATAGAAAACGGGGTACTATTACTCCACACTGGGGTGTAAGGGGGTTGTAAAGTTTTTATGGAGAAAATGTATTTTTTAGCCGGTTATCCTTAAATTCAGCACAGACATAGACGCTAGGTCGTGTTTAATCCTAGAACAGTAACAATTTCGCTGGTAGATTTATTTAGCTGAAATTGCAAAATATATGCGGGCGAAGCCGCGAGTAACTGCTAGTGATTAATGATAATAAACCTTTAGAATTTTATAAGTGATCAAAGGTACTATTTAAAAAAAGCATATATAGATTTAAGCAGGATTTTTACTCTTATTTTATATAATAACTAATCGTAATATTACCATTTTATTGCCCGGCGTTTAGACGAAGTTGCATCCATCGACTGACCACTGAGTCAGCTCGTCACCACGACGGATGCAAAGAATGCAAAAATATATAAAATATGAATCACGAAAGTTTAAAATATAGTACTATTTACCGTCGAAAGGTAGTCTATACTATAGAGATCTATATATATAATCGTCTATTCGTATATTTATTTTTATGAAAAAAAAATGTACTGACAATTGCTACATATGATCGTGTTTTGCATGATAAATATTTATTATAAAGCAGTATATTTTAAAGTTTTTGGTCAGATGGATTAATATTTTCATAAATGTACGTAGTATTTAAACATTTCCGAAATGAAATCGAATTTTAAATAAAATAAATAACGCTATCGTGTTCATAAAAACAAACGAGATTAATCTGAAATTGAGAGTCACAGAAAGATTGTTAATTTTTTTATCAAGGGTTTTTTTTCGGGGTTCTGTACCCGAAGGGTGCCGATAGGGCCCTATTTTGTATATATAACGGCCGTGATAATATCGTAAATTTCTAATTATCCGTTATTTTATTTAATATACATACAATTTTTTTTTTATGTATAGGAGGACGTTATGCTCCTAGAACATTGGCAAGACAGACCTTTGGCTACAATACATTATCTTATGTTATAAGAAGATATGTTATACTGTTACTTATAAATAAATTTCAGGACCGATCATTGAACTTGGCACCCATTTAGATCTCACTTCTTTTGTCGTTGAAATAAACAACCAAGGCATTTATCAGAATATTGAACTTGGCTCTCATTTCACATTTATGTTTTTGATTAGATTGTAATATTTCTTTAATAAGCAACCAACTAATCGTCAGTCGCTATCAAAGGCGCCTTTAGAGCCCAATATCAGACCGGAAAGGGACACGAAATTTTTATTATTAATTGAAAAATTTTTATGAATAATTATGTAGTAGAACATATTTCTGCATATCGAAACTACTACTATCAAAACTTTTACTAATACGCCGTTACCCTTAAGCCAAATCATTTACACGTCATCTTTTCTCGTAGAATTACTTTATAATAATAATAAACGCATCACACTCAACGGCCCCCATTAAGGTCGTGACCTTGTGTCGGGGGTCCGGAAACACTCACAACACGAACACAAACACCCAGACCACGACAAACATCCGTATGGCCAATACAGACATTTGCCATGAGCGGGGATCGAACCCGCGACCGTTAGCGCTTAAGTCAGTTGCAGTGACCACTGCGCCAACGTATCTGTCAAAATAAAATAATAGAAAGAAACAAACAAAAGTATTTAATGTGAGATAATAAAACAGTGAAATTATATAGACGGTGTATTGAAACAAGGGAGCGATTTATTCCCGCCGCGGGCACCGCATTGATAAATACAACCAATAAAGAGAAGCACAATGTCCACAAGAAATATTACTTCAATTTTTCGTAATGTTGGTACCGCTCTTTTTGTTGTTATTGTGTATTCAACGTCGAAGTTTTTAAACCGTTGAAATAACTTTCGTTAAAGTTATTAATTTAGTTAATGAATACTTTTTTTTTTATTGTACAACTGTTATATAAATAAAAATCAATTTTCCAATATTAAATTAAATCGCTCTTCGATAGCCCCTATTAGGATTTCATTATTCTGTCTTGGGCAGAGGAAATACAATACAAACACCTTGACCACGACAATCATCCCTATGACCAATAGAGATGTTTACCATGTACGGGGATCGAACCGCGTGACTGAAGTCAGTAGCAGTGACCAATGCGTCAACCCGTCGTCCTGTAAAATAAGCGCATAATTTCAGGACTACTGCACCTATTTGGATAATTATTTTTTGTTCTATTTGTCAGGAAAATATTGTATATATTTTTTTTATAAGCCGATTGAAGAAAAGTAAGATAAAATTGAGTTAAACAAATCGTTTAAAACAGTGAACAAGTCTTAATTAGTACGCACGTGGACGCCAGAACGGAGCAAGTTCATAACAAAAATGACATGAGGATCTAAATTTTAATGTACTAAGGTTTAATACTATTTATTTGGTTACTTTTATTTGTTTTTTTTTTCTAGAAATTCTGACGAATTTTGTCAGTTCTTTAATATACTAAAGAACCGGGGACAACTTACTAACTTAGCTAACTTGTGTTACTCAGATTTTGAATTCGGCCACTTTAACATTAAGTGTGCAATAAGTTGAAATCCGTTAAACTGTTAAGCTATAATATAATTTATATCCTATATATACAGATATATTTTTCAAATTACAATAAATTATAATAAAATAAGTCTCGTGATCTATTATTCGGGCGAACTATCAAGTGGCAGACAGTTTGATTTGACTCTTGACAGAACACTATCCGCCAAGGCTATATAAGAAAAGTTTATATAGTTAAATTCTCTTTAATTTTTTAAATTTTCTGCGCAACATTTTTTCGTCGTAAGAATTTCTACGAAGCATAAGAAAACGTTTTAAAAAAGATGAACAAAATCTGTAAAAGTTCTAAAGTTATGGCGTGACCGCTGATCAAGGGAAATAGGGATATATATCCGAGTTGGAGGATATAATTATATCATAAGGATTTTATTAACGATATACTTATATACTTTTAATTTTATCGATGTTTTACCGATTGAAATGAACAACATAGATATGATTGTACACGTATTGTAGTTAAAATGCGAAAAAAAAGTTAATTTGGATTTTTGTCGTATACGGCGTCGAGTACAAAACGCAAGACGCTTGCTAATATCCTCGTGGGAGAGGCCTTAGAGTAGTCTTATAGTGGTCTTATTATACGTAAATAAACATAATCTTAAGGGAGTATAATTATTTCTGAAAATTATTTTCATATTCAAGGCTATTTTTAATAATCCTAATGAAAGTTTCCGAGAGAGAAAAATAAATAGAACTTATGTGCAGAAAGTAAAAAGCTTTTCTCAGAAGTCTTGAAAAATAGAACAAAAAAAAACAAAATAGCGAATTGTTTAAATGGCCGGCGCTTGTAGAGATAGAAACGTTAAGAACAGTACGAACCGATGTTACAGTATTTAAGTGATAAATTCTCAATAACAAAAGATAGTTGCTTTATAAAATGATAAGCTCAGTTCTATTTCAAATATTGTACGTTTACTTTGAACCAATGTTTAAACACCTATTGTTATAGAATCAATTCATTTTATTCACAATCAATGCTTGCATAATTTCACAACTTTTATCTACCCAAATAAATAAAATTGAAGTGTCTGTTAGTAATATCAAATTAACAACTTTACACTAAATTCATATGGAAGTATACACGGTACTTATATCAAAACACAATTTTAAAAATGTTTGTCTGTCGGCCTGTCTGTCTGTTTGTTCCGGCTAATCCCCGAAACGACTGGAAGGATTTTGACGGGACTTTCACTCAAATTTAGTTAATGTTAGATGGAGTAACTTAGGTTACTTTTATTTTTTTCATTTTAATTAGTCAATTAAAAAATAAAATTAAAATACGCAACAATGAAATTGAAACCAATGAAATATTGAATAATATCTGATACCGATCCGATCCGACGGCTAAGGTAAACATCATATAAATAAAATTTTTTCTCAATTAACGCGTGAAAAACCGCGGAACACGGCTAGTTTATGATAAATGTTTCATTAAATTATGTACCTATTTCTTATATTCGTTATGAATTAAAAAATACAACGTTCAGAATATTGCGAGCAATAGCAATAGAAGTGGTGTATTTAATTTTTTATTTAACATGAATGTCAGTAAAAGTCTATTTAAAAACTGTTTTAATTAAAGTAAATGAGAAATAATATCGTCACTTTGGCTAAAATTGAAGCTACATTTTCTTCATGCATCGATTTCCGACTAACTTTGATAAAACAAATATTACGTTCAACCGACATTTTATTTAAATTTTGGATAATAGATTATTTCGTAAATCGGCAGTCCTGCACTAAACTCATATACTGAACTGTAATACATATTTCGTATTCATATTAACAAAAATAAATAAACACATACAATCGACTAATTCGTAATTTTGTTTTTAAAAAGCATAAATTAATTTTGTATTAATAAATGCAGTTACGAAATTGTGAAATCATGATATTCAGATAAACACATATGTAATTATAAACGTCACAGTAATTGGCAGTTCACAATTAATCTCGTGTGTTATCAATTAACGCGATATTTTCAAAAAGCTTTAAATTTGTAATGAACGTAATAATTTATTAAAAAACGCTCGTTTATAAGAACAAGACAAGGGTAGTTGTTTTCCGTTAATTTTTTTAATTAACTTGCTGCACAATGCAGTTTAATTGCGTTATAGCACTTGGAGGTGTAGATCGAGCGATTGGTTTACGTTTATGGATACTGTCCGTGTTGAAAAATTCGTTTTACGTCAGCTTGTTTATAAGACAAGGTTAAATACTATAATACATCACGCTACGATTTACAGGAGGAGCAGTGACCTTAAATTATAAAAAAAAAAAACTGATTTGGCTAATATTGAAACTTCGTTGTAAATTGTGATGCAAAAAAGCAATTTTAATGAATTGTATATATATAATAAAAGAATATCCATTATAATCTAATATGTAATAATTGATAAAATTGAAAATTAAAAAAAACTCTCGACAATCTACTCATTCAGACCAATAAACAAATCCTAACACGGTACTTCTGCTGTAAATTCTTCTGCACTTTTGCAGTTTGTCAGAAAACCAGTCCGTCCCCTCAGTACTTTCCAGAAAGAAAAGTAAGTTTTAAACGGTCTTCCGAGATAACGAAATCTAGTATTAACATACAAGTGAAGCTGTAAGCAAAAGCTAGTATATATTAATATTTGTAATAACAACGTCCCATTCAACGACACTAGAAACGTTCACAACAGCTTGTTGATAATACAGCATTCATTATAACAACACCTCAAATTGTATAAACAATGACTTTAATGTGTTCACAAATGATTTATAATTTAAGTATATTGCAACCGTTTAACTTTAAATGTTAGTCATTTTAGTCGCCAAAACTATTGTCATTTTCCTAATGTGATATCATCTAACTTAACATTTGCGCCCAGATGGACCATTTGTAACTGCTATTATAATTTGTTAGGGGCAATTATGATGAAATTGTTAGGTTGTGTGACATTTTGATTGCGTAATAATAGATGCGGGTAATGTGTTTAACATTACCTGTTTGTATTATTATTTATTATTATAAATAACGAAGTTTATTTATTCAATCCTATCTATCTCGTTTAATTATTAGTAGATACGTCCAACGTGAGTTGTTGTAAGTCACAAAAATGCCGCGTTTTTAATGAATACTATACTAATTTGCATTGCTTAATGCATTCAAAGTGAAAAAATGCCAAAGATCTTTTTTTTTTTTTCAAAGATTTTTGAGATATATAATTATAAGTAGATACGTCCAACGTGAGTTGTTGTAAGTCACAAAAATGCCGCGTTTTTACTGAATACTATACTAATTTGCATTGCTTAATGCATTAAAAGTGAAAAAATGCCAAAGATCTTTTTTTTTTCAAGGATTTTTGAGATATATTTTGTTGTAACTTTTAAATGAAAACGGACTTAGAGCGTTCTCCTGTAAAATTGTAGTTTTGGGGTTACAACAACTTACGTGGGAGGTTTCGTTCTAAGTTGGCCTGAAAAAAAAAAACACTATTAAGCGATAAGGCCACCTTGTTGTACTATCGTGTTTTATTATTTTGTCATTTTGTGTGGTGTACAATAAAAATATATTCATGTAGCCATCTACGACAGAATAATTATTCATTGTGATTTTTTATTTTATGTAATAAAAAAATTACAACAATGGAGTCGTATTGCGAATTCAGTATGTTTAATGCATGAACGATAACAATGGCTCGGCGGTGGCTATGAAAAATTTCACTACTACTGGTTTCACTCGTGAAAATTGTTGGAAATTACAAATATGTTGTAGTGCGGTAGCAGATATACTATAGTATGAATAAGGATAAAAATAAGTATTATTTCATATTAAAAAATAATATGTGAGGATATAACGATATACACACAGTAGTTATACTTAATTAATTAAAAATAATGAGTACTTTATTTTCGAGCAAATATCATCAGAAAAGTATAAATCTATTTTCGGTATGATGCTACTAAACTCTGTGTTTAGTATCCAATTCCTAAACGTTTAAAAAAAATCTTCAATTCTTTAAATTTTTTGGTGTAAGTTGGGATTGATAACACATTTTAATCTACATATATATATACAATTATTATTAAACACATATATAACCTGTACTGACTGACAGATTGACGGACGTTGAGCCTAAACCGCCCAGGAAAAAAACTTTAAATTTTGGCAGTTGATTTATTTTATGTTATGAGCAATGAGCATCCACTAAGAAGTCAGGTAGGAAGTCAGTCCTTTTGGGGGTCCAAGGGTCCTTTTGGGGTAAAATAAAAGATGGACGTTTGTTATTGAAATCCATAATGTTCAAAGTAAGAAACAAGAAATTTATTTATATTTATATATAATTAAAAATAAACCATAGGATAATGTTTGTGACTACATTTTTATAAGAACAAAAAATTTAGGTCATGATCAATGTAATAAAATGTCCGCCTATATCTCCGAAGACGAAGAACCGAACACAGAACTTTACAGCTGAAACAAAAGTAAAATTAATGCTACGGCAATAATTACTGAAAATAAAATAAAGTAAAGTTAAACAAAACGTTTAAAGCGAACTATTCTAGTCAGATATTCAAATTAAGTGGAGCGAGAATGATGCTCTGACACAAAAATAATGACACAAAGAGTCTATTTCAAGACCAGCCATTATTTTTCTATGACGAGGCCGTGACAATCGGAGACGGAATTAAAATATCTTCATAAAGAAGTATGTTTTGAACTCGCAATTGTGCGAAGAAAGTGCATTTACTTCACTTCATTGTCGTGTCAATGTCGCAAGCGACTAGCTTAATAAGCCGATCGATTAAAAGTCAACTAGTTGCCTGAATGATATTCATCCATTTAATCATTTAGCTAGGCAAAAGATTGGGATTGATTTCATTTAACTACTTGCCCCCCCTGTTTAACGGAGAGGTTGTTCATTTCCGCTAGAAACGTTAAACGATGAAAATATATATATTTAAATACCGCAATATTCGCTAAGCTTACGTGTTTTTCTTTCTATGAGAATTTATAAACACTTTAAAAATTGACGCAATATTCATAGTGTGAATACATGAGTGCTTGGCCGAGTATTGGAGTTCACGACATGAAAAGTATTTCTTAACAGGTTGAGTGTAAGTGTATAACTCACTATAAGGAAATAACTTTAAGGTAGTATTTAACTTTATACGAGGACATTAACAACTTCGACTATGACAAAATACTTTAGCTATAAACCGAGAATAACACTTATAAGCTCCCAAACTTTAATAAAGATTTACATACGTTATTCCTCATTCCTTAACATCAGAAAGAATTTACTGTCAATGCCTTATTTTTAACATTTAAAGCTTTCCTTACTACTTACAATGTATTAACTAGGTTACAGACTTCTTTTATATCGCTCACGAGAGAAAAACTTATAAGTGTATTTATCGCCTAATAAGGCTTTATATTCACATTTTTAATTTAAAGT
Organism: Hypolimnas misippus; assembly: GCA_037950945.1. Classification (NCBI taxonomy): domain Eukaryota; kingdom Metazoa; phylum Arthropoda; class Insecta; order Lepidoptera; family Nymphalidae; genus Hypolimnas; species Hypolimnas misippus. Next base: position 5,954,355 of record JBBEEQ010000029.1, on the reverse strand, counting down.
GTATGGCACAAAATATGTTAAGATTTATCGCGAACTACTTTACATCTATCGCTTGCAACCAACTTCAAAAAAGGAGGAGATTCTCAATTTGTTTTTTCTACTGTTTGTAACCTCATAACTCCGTTATTTACTCATTAAATTCTTTAAAACGGAAGAATATAATACGACTGCTCACCAATACTAATTAATTAATTAATTCTTGCCTTCAGGGGTTGCGTAGGTCAGAAGGCAATCGCTCTGTGTTAAAATCAGTAACTTGCTAACATCTGATAATGTTCGAAAGAATATGCTTTACGATTGGTGCCATACAAATTTCACTGAACCCAGTTTATTGATTTGGTTTTAAAATCAAAATAATTGGTACAAGTGTGCCCTTTAAGTCAATTATCTTAATTTATGTATTTATTATTTGCGTCTGAGCTGGATTTTTATTTATTTCAACTAATTAAAATGATGAAATCAAATAATTTCAAACACTAATCATTTATTATTACAACACATAATTATTATTTTAACACAATTATCCGTCCATTAACGTTTGAACGTACATTTAGAACAACCGATCGTAATTATGATTGGTTGTTGATATCCTAATTCGATTATTGTGCGTGACCTCAATTATTAATTAAATTTATATCTCTTTCAATAAATAGATTATTAATTATAAAATACTATTTAATTAGGTTCTAATTGTTTATGTTTGACTGGATGAAATTGAAAAACAATCCGTAGAATATATAAACATTTACACATAAAATCGAACGAATTAATTATTATTGAGTTTCTTGTTAGTTACTCTCGGTAACTTTTGGACCTTAAAACGTACTTTTATATTATATATATATATATATATATATATATATATATATATATATACTGACTATGTACACTCTATCCGCTCCCATTTCATTATATCCTACTGTATAAGGTTGTCTGGAAGAGATCGCTGTTTAGGGATAAGACCGCCTATTGTACATATTTTTGTCTGTAATGTCAAAGTTGTCAAATACCGTTCGTTCGTCGTACTTTCTTATTGTGTACGATAAATGAGTATATAAATAAATAAATCAACGTGGCGTATGCGCCGAATACGATCGGACTACTCCACCGACTCGAGCACGATACCGCCAATCTTTCGAGTTACGTCCGCCGGCTGGCACCATACAGCGTCTGACCGAACTGTCAGTGGCATTCGCTTCGCGAAAGCGCTAAAACTACCCTCAATCTATTGTAAAAATCCATTTAGATTCTAAATTTACAAGCCGTCAAGTATATTTTGATTTTGGTGGGTTATTTCGTTTGATTAACTTTATAATACTCATATTGCCTGAAATGCGTAAAAAATCTACCTAAAATCTCATTTGTTTAAATATTACAGTTGCTAATTATTATTCATTTATGATTTAAGAATTGACTTGTACTTTACAATTTGCATGCACTTTATAATTTTCACGCAATAAAATAGAAGTAAACAAAAACAAAAAAGACTTAAAAACTGGAACCGGTATCTAAAGTGAAATACGTGATTTCTTTTACATGGTTGACATAATTATATCAGTTATTTTTATTTCAAAACCAAAGTAATCTAATGGGAGAGCATGCCTTTATAAAGAAAAATCGATCCAGTCGTTTTTAAATAATCGTAGAACATAAAAAAATTCGCCTTCTTTCTTTTGACACATTAAGTGTTTTAAGATATATTATCTATTCTGACAATACGTCATATTTTTAACATTATTCAATTTAATAATGAAGGGTGCTCAATATTTTGCAACACACGTCGTGAAACAATTTTGTTAGAATAGGTTTGACATTTTCAAACGCCATTTTTTAGATGAAGTCCGTGTGGCTTGACAGTGTTGCTTATCAGCGTTCAAATGTTAGTATTACATGCGCTATAAGCCGTTCGTTAAAATTTCAATATGTAGCCATGCGATGCAATATTTTATTTCCGTTTGCTTTGTGCTTGTGTAAACGATTTTACCAAACGAAATTTACATAAACATATAAAGGCGAGGAAACGATATAAATATATTATTATTTAACAATTAAATTGGTTATACATTTTTACTCACGGCAAGACATAATAATTACAAAAACTCTCTGGTCTGTGAATGTGTGGTCAAAGAATTTTTTCATGGAAACTTATAATTATCGCCGTCACGCAAGAATGTAATTGTTACACCATATCATGTAGTATGGACAATAATCATATACATTTAAGAAACATTAATGTATGTAAGAATAATTAAAATAAACATTTCGAAATAAAACTAGTTTTAGCTTCATTCACCATCACAATATGACGTCAAACATGCAAGAGCTGATAGTATAATAATGTCAAAGGTATGTGTAATTAATAACAATTAACATTTACAAACTCGGATATATATATATTTTTTTTGTTTACGCAAGGGAAATCTTCGAAAAGATACCCGATTCCTGGGGGGGAGATCGGGTTATGTGGAGATTTATACCCACTAAAACCCCTGCGATGACCTTTCTCAGCACGGAAATGGAGAGGCCTCGGGATCGCTTGCGCATGCGCATCCGCTGCCCCTCCCGTGCGATGCTCCGCTCGTGGCTGGCGGAGCTCGTCTCAGGAGGGCAAAGTCTAATATTGCCCTCCCCGCACCCCTCGCTAGTGCGTACGGCAGTTCGAGGCCATCTCGACTGCCGTCCTCCTCGTGGCCGTATGAAAACGGATGCGCGGGACCCCAATCTCACGCACCCACGGCCCGAGGGCGCGCCCTATTTATTCTGCCCCGGGCACTGGGGCTAGGAGGCCGGAAGGACGACGCTTCGGTCGTCCTCGTCGGGTGGGATCGGCCCTCTCCCGGGCCCGCCCTGCTATCTCCTTCTGGACCATGACGGTCTCACAAAGGGAGACTACGGCCTCCCACGCCGATTCCCTGCGGAGCATCGCCGACACGACTGCTCGCAGGGAGAGATCTCGCCCGATCTCCTGGACCAAGACCTGCCTTTCGGCGGCCTACGCGGGACACGCCGCCAGCGTATGCTGGGCAGTGTCTCGGTCCGCACCGCAATGGTGGCAAACTGCCGTCGCCTCGCGTCCGATCTTACACAGGTATTCTCCAAAGGAGCCGTGACCTGTAAACACCTGTGTAAGTCGGAAGGTGACTCGTCGAAACTCGAATATATTATGATATGAAAGCTACTAAACCGTTTGAAAAAAAAATATGACAATATTTGAAAGGGTAAGCAAAAGCTAGAATTAAATTATTGTGAAGTAAAATTCCATATCACATCTTAAGCAATGTAGCGAATATAACTCTCGGGTTGAAATTAATGAAATGAAATTAACGTATTTAATCTGTATAAATAATATATAATCTGTATAAAAAATATACTTACGCCGGTATATGCGGCAATAAGTATAAACAAGTATAACTTTGTCGTTCGTAGTTTTTTATATCATTTTAAAATGTAAAAATGTATTAATCTCTAAAAAAAAAAAAACAATCAAATAATTTTCAGTATTTAGCTATTATTTTTATATAGATGCTGTCATAGCCGCCGCATACAGTTACAGCAGACTAATTACGGTGAGCTGCCCCTAATACGAGCCACGCGATACATTTTGACAGTTGATTTCTGATTTATGTACCAAAATGAAACAATTGAACTGTCAATATCTATTATGACGACGATAGTTCCAAATATAACTTTTATGATTATAAAAGTGCTTTTTATTTTTCCATTGATTTTTTATTAAACGACTTCCACAAAAGGAGGTTCTCAATTCGACGGGGACTTTTTTTATATAGGAAATATTTATATATTTCGTATAACTGTGTATTTCATAAATATATTTGTATTTACAATATAATATAATGACATAGGAACTAATGAGTTTGTGTCATTGCTTAAAGCACCAATCTTGCGACCGCGATATTAATTCGACTTAAAAAATTCTTACCGCTTTACACTTAAATATTAAGTTCAAACTAAAGTTTTAGGTTACTATCTAAAAAACAGAAGAGTATTTTACTATAAACGTAGCAAAAACAGCACGAATCTTTAATACAGAAAAAATAAATGAAGAAATGATTTAGCAAATATTTCAAAAGCAATACTGCAAACATAAAAGAAACTATCAAAGTCAATGATCCATTTATCGCGTAATTGCTATCTCTCACTCGACTTATAAGACTGCAAAGTGAACTCGACGATTCTATTAGGTTTTAAATGTGCATCTGTTCATTAATTTAGTCCTTTATCCCGACGACGGACTGAGAGCTTCGCTACGGAAATACGTTGCACTCAGACACGAACTAGTAGAATCATAAATTATTCAAACGGCAAAGATATTTTAAGCATAGTGTGCCGGATCAACATTATTTTCAGAACAACTATTCCACTAATACGGTTTTATGCGACACTATTCTGCAGTGACGTGCGTACCCTACAATCATAGCATATTAGTACCGTTTTTAAATAAAGATTTCAACGGAAAAAAATATACCACATAATATACAAAAATTGATGTATAATCGACTTGTATAGGAGAACGTTATTATAGAATCCAAAACGCTAGAGAGATTTTGAGGAAATTTTAGTCAACCTGCGTCCATCGAACGAGATACTTTGGCAATGAGCAGATTAACAGAATTTCTTTTTTGGTGTTTTGGCAAAGCCCAGTTAAATCTATTAACTATTCTATAATCTATTCTATAATTAGTGTAGTGACCAACTTTCAGCGTCCGTTTATTTCCTGTCACTGCGACTGGCAAGTCCATAATATTTTAGGTTCGATCCTTGCTCGGGCCATCAGTATAATTAAACTATACAAATTTTAAACAACACTAATATTGGTTTTGTATGAATCTACAACAACGCCGTCACTTGAAAAACCACTGCAACTGCAACTGGAACTTTCATAAATGGTGGATTATTGGATCTGTAAAGTGTTGGGTTTGAGTTTTCAAAACAACCGTTTCGATCTTGCGTTTATTTTATAAACAAGATAACACAATAAAGTATCTACCACCAGCAATCCACAATAGCAGTTCTTATAAAAAATTTTCAATATGGATTTTTTTTATAAAAGTAGCTGGCAAACGACTAGGCGGTACATCTGATGTCAAGTAAGCACATCCGTCCGTCATTTGCAGCAGAAAACGTTGCTGCAAACGATAAATGCGTTGCCAGGATGTAAGAAAAGGAATGCGGAAAGGGTTAGGCTTCCGGCTCTCTCACTCACCTTACGGAATGCATCTATACTCGTATTACACTACTCCGGTGGTGCCAGCCCTTATACCAGGTATTAGTCAGTGGGCTAAGGCTTAGTTCTACCTTAATAATCTTTCATACATTTTCGGCTATTATTCTGTTTTTTTTTTCAATTTTATTTTATCCTAAGCCACTCCATTGTTGAGGCAAACAAAACAAAAATAAAAGGTTGAGACATCATCGTGCTTTTGCGAGACTAACGCACACCAATTATTTTTTTATCTGTAGACTCCGTTCATCTATATGATGATTAGCTACCGGTTTTTAGTTTCACTGGCGTTTATGTTACGGCTTCGTAATGTAATATAGCGTAGATTTAAAATAGCCTACAACCTACTATTTCAAATCGGTCTAGTAGTTTCTCAATCAAGCAAGCAATCATATCTTAATTATTTATATAATTAATAAATCGTTTTCTGGATAATTGCTATAAAATCATACCAAACTATACTTTATTTAAGTAGGCATTTAAAAGGAATTTTAAATCGTCAAAACAAACAAAAAGTACTTAAAATAAGGAAAGCTATCACCAGTTCGGAATGTAGATTCTACCGAGAAGAACCGGCAAGAAACTATTGTAGATAGTACATACATTTAAATATTACAAATGTGTATATTAAACATCATGTATGAAATCCAGCTATACTAAATCCACGCATCATTATTATCTGTAAAATCTTTAACATAATAATATTTTAAACTTATTAATTGGAAATCGCAAATATTTCTGTGGTGTTTTGTTATAAAAACCTTGCCCCTGAAAGGAAACATTTACAATACTTTGCGAAGTCGAAAACTTAGTGTTATAAATTTATCCTTTCTTCTTGTGTTAATATCATGCACGTCACTATTTCTCTCAAAAAATCAATATTATTATGGATATGTATAATATTATAATAAATATATTGTGACCCAACCGTTAGTATACGCACTTTACTAAAAAAATCCCGAATGGAATCATTTCGTGTCTTTTTGGAGTCCGCACAAGGTACATTTATTATGTATGGCGGTAATTGTTTACGTACCACAATATTATTAAGAATTTATGATTTATTCACACCCATATTATTTTAAGTTATAGCTCACGAGTTTCTGTAGAATTTACGCCCAGACTGTAGATGCAAGCTAGAATGCATTTCGGAATATTTCATGCTTGACTGTGATAATAACGGCACAGAACTGGCTTTGAGATTTACGCTCTATGTAACAAAGTGTTCTCAAAAATGTTTGTGGTACGTGTAATTGTATATACAGCAAATTATATGAAAAACTGTAAATACGTTCACATAAGGCTATTTATTTTAACTTTTTTATTAACAATTGTAAATATATAAAAGTAAATCTTTTATGATTCTTCACTACTGGTACACGTATTATAAATTTTATTAACATTGTAAATCTGAAAAATTATATGGATGGTTTGATGTATGAATGGATGATCTTTCGAATTAAATTAAATAATTTTAACGAAACTTTGCAGTGATATAATTTATACATTAAAATAATATTTTTTATCAATATCCTACAATAACGAAGGTGCAAATGGAAACTATGTAGTTAATTATAACATTTTACAATTATTTATTAAATACAATACCCTTAAATTGACTACACATTCGTGCATAGAAATCGCATTCTATCACTCAACAGTAACGTTGAGGATTATTAAATATGAATTTTGTTTCAGAGAATATTTTAAATAATTAAAATAAATCAAGACTACAAATAAAAGCATATATTTTTTATTTATAATAACCACCTACCTACTTAACGCGGTAGCAACTGCGGCTACGAGTCCAAGACAGAACTCAAGTGTATCTTAACAAGGTTCCTTTGTAAAAAAGTGTAGAGTTCTCGACGTTCATCAAAACGACTCTGTCTGAAGGTCACATGTAATTTTATGCTTGTTCAAAGACTACATATCGCATGCTTTGTATTAAAGTGACCAAATTCAAAAATTTAGTTGAACATAAAACTGAGAAAAAAATAAGAATCGTTTTACACTTCGGAATTGAATGTCATAAAACGTTGATAGACTAGTTTTTTTTTTCGATATAATAAATAAAATGAACCACATTATATTAAAGTAAATTATAATTATTAACGTAGTTAAATCGTTTCACAAAGATTTTGAGTTCGGTCACTTTGATACTAAGCGTTTATAGGTACCTACTATACTCCAGCCAAATTCGATGTGGACTGTTTAATAACAAAGCGTTGCTTAGCAACCAACGTCAGGCAGATGCTCAAAACAATTTAGAAATAAGTACAACAATTATTTTTGATGTTAATAAAAGTTAAAATTGATGATTAATAATAAAATATTTAAGACAAAACTAAGCGCATTCTTGGTTATAATTATATCTGGAATAATGTAGATCTCAAAAATAATACCTCCAATTTTTAAATGATATCAGAAATTACCTCGTTGTTATATAATTCGCTTTATTAACTTTATCTATCGCCTCCCAAACTACAGGACTCATTTAGATTATATTAGATTTTTTTAAGCATTAATATTTTCTACTTTATTAGCTATGCGCAATAAGTATATATTTTTATTATAATATAAAATTAAAATTATATATTATAAAGTAATGAGTCATCTTATCATTTAATCAAATAAAAATTACATTATTAATTATTATTTATTTGCGTTAAATAATATTTTTTTTAAAATTAATTAAAATGTAACCGCAATAAAATTTCTTAAATTTTATCTGATATATATATTAGAAGAAATTGTAAATATATGTGGTTAAAACAGTGATTATAGTGCTATATTTATGCTAGCCAAAACAAGATGTCTTTTTTTTAATCTGTGTGTAATGTCAACATTCTTAACCTGTTGTGGTTATACTACCATTATAATACGACTAAAAATATACACCACCAATTACGAAGAGCCTGTATCGCTATTATATACCTTGCTAAATCTGCCAATTGCTTAAAAAACACTCCAAATGTTACAAACCTGCGATTTCTTTACGTTAGTATTAAAATATACGGTTGTTAGTTTTGTAGTAATATTATAGTGGTAATTAAAGATTTTTAAACTTTTATTTTAAGCTAATTTTCATATAAATTATTTATTGACCGGCTAAATAAAATTTTTGGATTCTATATTAAATTAAAATTTTTGTGTTTAAACAGGAAATTTTGTTATAATAAATATAGTTGTAATTATAATAATTATTATTTTTATTAATAGTGTATCAACCCTAATTATGATGACTCATGGTTTGTTTACTAAAATTCCAGATCGAATGTGGCTGGAGTATAGAAGTACTAGACGAAGTTCTACATCTATCGAAATAAAGTATTTTTTAAACTGTGGTATTCTACAAATCGTTTTGAGATAAAGAGTTCCGTTTTTCAGTATAAATATTCTAATTCTAATAATATAATATAATATAAATATTTCCATTTATTCTTAAGATACTTAAAAAAAATATATTGAGTTAAAATATGACCGAAACTTCTATATTTTACGAAATTGACTGAGATATAAGTCATCACACAATGCTACCAAGTCGATTTTTTCAACAGTCGCTGGATTTATATATGTATAAGTTATGTGGACCAAAATCAATACCGATACTATTTTAAATGTCTCGTGCCTGCACTAAATGTTATTAATACAAGTGATACAAATAAAATTGTTTTATATGCTTAGTTTGTTCAATACTTTAATAATAGCAACATATTTTAATAAAACAAAATGATAAAAACGACAAAATTGTTCTAATTCCTATGTTTCAAATGGTCTGATTCTGTGGTCTAATTGAAATTATCGCCATTAAAGTATACAATATTTTGACAATTAAATCTAAATATATACGTAGGCATCCGCTAAGAAAGGATTTTATTTAATTGTACCCCCAAATGGATAAAACAGGAGGTGAAAATTTTTATGAAACTCTATCAATTTTAAACCAATCTAACTGAGACTTTGTATGAAAATGCCTGCATCCGTAAAAAGCTATTATGATGTAGGCATCCCCTAAAAAAGAATTTTTAAATTTCAATGAATTATACAAAATATAAAGATAAGTATTACGTAAGTAGAAAAAAACCTTGCCAACTGCGAGCTATTCTGTCGCACGCTGCAAAAAACCGTTAGAGTTACACCTATGTAATATACAAAGAAAATTTGTATCTTAAATATTCCTACAAAAAGCCGTGACAGTATACATCTATCTTTTATGTCTAAGCCAATATTGTCAAAACTTATCTGCGCAGACAATGTCGCGAGTACCAGCTAGTATAAAATAAAGTTTTAGTACGAAAATATGAATCAAACCGTCGGAATACTGCATGATTTGATCCATTTCATGCGGAATAAATTAAGGGCATCAAAAATGCTGCATTCTCACAGTTGTTTTTTTTAAATTTTTACTAAAAATCCTCTTAACTGTAATTATGTTTTTATAGCGATAGTTTTCCAAAAACATAAAAATTACGACTATTCTGAATAAAAAATGTAATAGTTTGTATTTTTAAACCATACTTTTATTTTAACATCCATATAAGTAATAACGTAGAAATTGAATATTATATTAACAAAGGAGGATTATTTTTAAAGAAATTGCAGTGAAAATTTTAAAGCCTTTTCATCTGCCGTACAAAGCAAAGGGAGGGGAATTGCTTAAGTAACCAGAGCTGGATTAATTACTGACTGAAAAACTGGTTTCAGTTAACGCAAAGACTGTACAGTTTTAGTATGATGAGATTATAAATAAGTAGATAACAATTCTAAATATAAAACTTTATAAGAAAATGTCGTTATTTATATAACGCTCTTTGTCAAACTTTTGTATTACAGCTTCCAAATGTAGAATTAATTGTTTGTGAAAAGTGTATTATTTTTTTTTGCTATTTCGAAAAAAATAATATTTTTATATGGCATTATATTTTATGTATACATTTTCCATGTAAACTAAATTAATAAACTAAATAGTGTATGTATTTTTATTATTTACTAGCGGCGCGGTACGTGCTTCGCTACGTAAAAAGTGAAATAATAAAAAAAATTATAGCATAGTGGTACTATCAACACTGAAAGTTTCAATTTGACAGCAAAATCCCCATAACAATTGAAATGTGTTAGTTGAAGAACCGCTCGACCGATTTTGTGCAAACTTTACATAAACCATCTACTAAATAGTCCGTAGCATTTAGTTGTAGTAGGTGATAGCGTTCTTCTATACTAATATTATAAAGAGGAAAGATTTGTTTGTTTGTTTGTAATGAATAGGCTCCGAAACTATTGGACTGATTTCCAAAATTCTTTCACCTTTGGAAAGCTGCATTATCCCCGAGTAACATAGGCTACATTATATTTAAAAAAAAATTAGGGATCCTTACTAAAACTCTAATAATGTAACCCAAGGTGTAAAAAAATGACCTGAAAAATTCCTTACGTCGCGTGCGCTGCTACGACTTTGCAGAACTCATCATTATCTACAAAAAGTGTCGCGACTGCATACGTCTAAATATTATAGTTATGTCACAGTAAGCGGTTTTTTGTTCTAAAAAATTAATTTATATGCCGCCGCTTGAAAAGGCTCTTTATTTGTACCTTGGTATTAATCCTTATCAAAATAAATAAATACTTTATATTAAGGATGGCTTAAATAACTTTTTATAACTTTTTGAATTATTCAATTCGAACATTTCATTCGGAAGATATAACTAGTTTAAAAATGCAAGTATTAGAAAAAAAGTCGCGTGGTTGCCGCTCACCGCGCTCAGCTAGCCAGCATGCGATGTAGGCTCCATGTAAGCGTCACTGGGGTACGGGGCGGGGGGGGAGGGGGGGGAGGAAATGTAATAAAATAAAGTGCCGCGAGTACATTAATAAAAACTATGAATAAAAAAAAAATCATTAAAAAAAATTCAAACTTCCTTTATAATTTTACTTTTTTTTGAAACCCGACGCAAAAAAGAAGGGTGTATGAGTGTGTGTATGTAGCCGTGCGAAGCCGGGGCGGGCCGCTATGAGTTATAAAATTACAACGAAAAGTGGCATTGATTTTTAATATTTATTATATTTATACATTAAAAAAAAATGTAACCACATTTTTCACAATTATATAGCATGTTTTAAATTTTAAGCAAAAAAATAAAAATTGATATGAAATAACACCCTTATATGCTGTAAATTTTATTTAAAAATATTAATATAACATTATTTTACTTCGGACGAAAGTTGTAAAAATACAGTAATCATATCATTATTTTTATTTTTATATAAAACCTTTTAACATCAGAGTCATAGCATGTCTACAACCTACGTGCTACGACGTAGAATGTAGAGCACCTACGAAATATGCTACAAAACTGTCTGTTAAGATTAACGTCTATTTTAAAACTACTCTTTCAATTGTAAATTACAGATTGAATGAAAATAAAGCACAGCAGAATAAGTGTTGTATCTGTTTTATTGCATTTTAGCAATTGCTTTTTCGCTAGTTTAATGGAAAATCCAAGGGATTTCTCTTTTAAAATGCTACTTGCATTTTTAAACAACTAAAAGTTTAGACGAACAAGGCATATAATTTTCGAATCGACGTTCTTTAAACAGGCCATCATGTTTAATGTACATTTAAACCAAAAGAAATATTCAAACCCAAAATCTTAATTGTGTGGTAACATAATGTCACGGTAGTGTAAATTATTAATCTTAGAAATGTGTTGGTTACTAATTGTTTTCTCTGAAGCATAAAATCAGCTGGCAAACGACCTGGCGGGATACCCATGGACATTAACAGCACCAGAGAAACAACAAATGCATTGCTAGCTTATAAAGTATTAAGGGCTGAAAGGGAAATAAAAGTAAGAAAAAGAATAGATGAGGAATAAGAGGCTTCCGGCTCACTCACTCAACGAACGAAAAGCATATAAGCTACTTTGCACCAATCTTCTGTGAATGAGGTATAGTCCTGGTCAAACCAGCTCGTATTCTTAAAACTTAGTTGACTTAGTTTCTTATAACAAGAGGCTTCCGGCTTACTCACTCACCGAACAAAAAGCATATAAGTTACTTTGCACCAATCTTCTGTGAATGAGGTCCTGGTAGTCTTGGTCAAACCAGCTCATATTCTTAAAACTTAGTTGACTTAGTTTCTCATAACATAAAATTTGTAAATAAAATGTATGCGATATTTTATCTTAATGTTTTGCTCTAATTGATTGTATCTAAGCTACAAAAGAAATTCATTATTGCAGATTTAAAGCTTAATTGCTTTCGCTTCCCTGTAATAAGACTGAATGACAAAGTAAATCCGTCGAGGGCTCTAGATCTGAAATGTGCATCCGTTTGTTCGTTAATTTCATCCTTTATCTTGTCGACGAACTGTTTCGTCCAAGCTTTGCTACGGAAATGCACTGCACTCAGAGATGAACTCGCCTCATAAATTATTCAAGTAACAAGACACTTCAAATATAGCACAGTGACTGAATGTTATTTTGAACGCGATGTGGCGCTGCGTGGATGTCTTTTGATGTATTATGTGTCATATTTTATGCGATTCTCTTCGGACTAGTGGTCGCCGATTGGTCGAAATTTGATCGTAGTTTATTACATTTTCAACAGATTTCGACATTGAGCGCAGATAATTAATTCTCAAACAGACCATAGACTTTAATAATAAACAAAAGTAAATATGTGCGTTTACGTGTTAAGTACATGGTAGTTTGTGTATTTTTTTATGTTATGTATTTTTTATGCGTAATGAAAAAAAATAATAGACTACAAAATGTTACAGAAAACATTTATTTTATGCCTTTTAATTTATTTGGATCTCTTAGGTTCGTTTTATATATATATATATATATTTTACACCTTCGAGTTACGAACATATTAAGTGATTTACCTAAGTTACAATAGCCTAATGCCAACTGTTCATAGCCGCCAACAAAGTATAGCTTTTCCCGGAGCAGGGCTGTTAATTATTAAAGAGTTCCTTCGATTTCTCCAGGATCCCATTATCAGATTCTGATCTGAAGGCAATGGACCTACCTTGACAGTATACCCTTTCAAACAAAAAAAAAATTAAAAATCGGTCCCCAAACGGCGGGGTAATCGGTGAACTTCCATATAAAAGTACCCTTGACGAATTGGGAACCTCCTCATTTTCTGGAAGTCGGTAAAAAAATGCCTAAATCGGTATAGCCCCGGTAGTGGAATATAAATATATACTTGATTTGTTATAGTTTAATTAGTTCATGCATTGACGTAATGTGTCTATATTAAAATATTACCTATATTAAGAGTATTGATTAATAATAAATTAATAACATAAAATTATAACACAAAGTATTCCGTATTATCCACGCAGGCATTTCCGAATAAATAGTTATGACAACGAAAATAATGAGAAATATTTACAAATATTAATCGCGTAGACATTTTTGATGAAAAATTAATGTATTTTCCTTTAAATTTTTCTGCATAGACGTAGAATTGCAGGTCGCAATTCAGTAGGTACATTTCATGCATGACTGAGATAATAACAGCAGTGCCGGCTTTGAAGATTTAAGTTCTTTGTACTCATAGCAGACTATCCCCGGTTGCCGGCAGTAGTCTTTTAATCATTGTTCGTAATATGCGTACGGGAATAAAACGCGGAACATCCTACCTAAGTACTATAACGTATAACCTTATTAGACTTATAATGAGAGCAAAAATATAATATTTTATGAAGCGAAAATTATTTTCAGCTTTAGCTTTAGCGTGGGAGGGAAAATATATTAAATTCTATATTTATAGAACAACCTACCCTTTATTCTGAATGATGATAATTGAATTTTAAAATGAAATAATTGGAGCCAAGTTTATATTAAACCACAAAAGTAAAAACTATTTAAAGCGATTTTGATTAATTTACAAACTTATTTTCATAGTCGAAAAAAAATTAAATACTAGGAGAGTATAAGATTGCACGGACATAAAACGTGTTCACGACTATGCAGCTGCAGTCCCACTACAAGAATGAAGGCCCACTTGGCGAAGTCTCAAAACCTCTTCATTCCCCTATGTCTCGCCGGTAAATAATTGCAAGAACCACACACCACTTGCCTTGACAATTACATTCACTTTATTTCACGTTGACTGTCTCATCTCTCCTTTGGCTTTCCACTATTACACTAAATCTAGATGGCTCGGTTAACAAGTATACTAGGCCGACACCCTAACGGCAGCGTCACTTCATCTATCATTTACATTTAACTTTGACTTCTCCCCATTCTAGGGTTCACGAAAAGTTTTATGTTTTATTTTTACACGACTAGTCAGAAAATAATATTATGTATGCTAAGTCAATGTCTTGTGTATATTGTACATAGACGTGTTTTTTATTCTGTTACAACTTTTAAACGTCTCTTATTTAGAAGTTCTTAACACACACACACACACACACACATACACAAACAAACACGCGCACGCGCGCGCACACACACACACACACATATACACAGTGGTGTAAGAAATTAAATTATTCTATACTAGCTGCCCTTTGTGGATTCATTCGCGGTTTATGATTACTGCTTCGTTTCTATGTGTTATAGCGGGATGTAATATAGCCCATAAACTTTCTTAATAAACGGGCTGTCTAACGTAAACAGATTTTTCAAATCGTTTCCGTAGTTTCAGATATTCCTCCCCACATATGTACATTTGTAAGTTACAAGCAAATTTCACTTCCTTATAATATTAGTATAGATAACGTAGAACAATAAAGTTAATAGTGTAGCCATGGTACACGAAAAGGTAAGGGAATATTTTAATACATTATACAAAATGTTTAGTTAAGTTATTTTGAAATTTGATGGAAACAATTCAGAAAACTGGTAAAATCCTTCAAAGCATTTAACTAATACACATTAAGAATAAATTCAATATATACGGAATTATTTTCACCTTTCTCCTTCTAGATTTTTTTTTATCTATATTAACTAAACTACCCCCATTTCACCCACAACAAAAAAAAAGAAAAACATTTTTCTAATTCGCCCCTATTTCGTTATAGAAATACGCCATCAAAATTACAGCTAAATAGATCTACCTGCGAAAGTTTTAATGTTCCATATTTTATTACCCCCTAGTGTCTCTATTAGGGATAAATTTTAAATTCTAAATTCTAAGTATACAAATATTAAATTCTATGCAAAAGTTTTTGCTCCTTTTCACCCTCTTAAGGGCAAAATATCGAAAAACCCTTTCTTATTGGATGTTTACAACAAAAAGAGCCGTTTAGGTTCTGCGTTGATGAATCTGTCAGACAGCACAAGTCATTTTATATGTATAGATGTTTATTATTTTCAACCGATTTCGAAAAGGAGGAAGTACTCAATTCGTCGTGAATTTCCCATAAATTTTTTATTTATTTATTAACCATTTATTAAACATGCCAGAAATGGTATACAGATCTCATAGGAAAGTTCTGTTAAAAAGGCAAACTTATCCCTAAAAGAGATTTCTTCCAGTACGCCTATGAAAGAATAAATATAGACATAAAAAATAAAAATAGACGAACAGATACAAAAAATAAAAAATCAAACAGCAATCAATATCAACATCGATATACATATAATAACTTTTAAATTTAAAATAACGGGAAGAAGTATGTCATACAAGTAAACGAATGACGCAATTTGCTTTTGAAGTCAGTTGCTTCTAAAAATAATCTATATTAACGCGAACGAAGCCGCAAGCAACAGCTAGTAATTTAATACAAGTGGTGCCAGCAGATAGCGTAATCTAGTTTAAAATATCAAAGTAAAAACAAGTTAAAATAGACGAGGTTCAAAAAGCGGAAAACTTTCTGACACGGCAAAAATAGGTTCGGCAATCGATTAGCAAAGCGCTGCAAATTGTAAGCCAAAAAAAGACTGTTTAATTTGAAGCTACTCCATTGATGTCGAACTCTATTGCGCTAGTGTGTTATTCGTTCGATTGCATTTAGCGATGAGATCAATGTTAATATAAAAAATCTATTGCGGTTTTTTGCGAAAATCTAGTAATAAATAAAAAAAAAATAGGGAAGAATTGCCATGAAAGAGCCAGTTTACTAAACAGAGCAAAAAATATAATATAATAAAAAAAAATGTTTTTGGGTGTCGGAAAATCATATTTACTATTTGAAAAATAATTACCAACCAAATCCGTTCGGAAACTACCAAAATATCGTAGGTGGCTCTTTAAAAACTTGGCTCCTTCATGCCCCTTCTCCTCTAAATGTGTTTTTTTTTTATTTATTTGTTTTAAATAGCAAAAATCACAGTAAAAGGTTGGTTACAATGTTACATTTTGAAAGAACTCGGATACTCAATATAGAAATTAACCTATGCAAGAATATCAGCCGCGCCCAGCCTAAAATCACATTAACACACATTTTGACAATTATTTTTAAAATTGATAACAATGCAATGCAATTTGTGAGCTGACGTAATGTAGTACATCAGCTACTTGATTAGTTTTAATATTATTTTACGTAATACCTTTCGAAAACGGTTCTTAAAATTTAAAATAGTTTGACTATTATAAAAGCTTTTATTTAACTTGCAATGTATTATATAGGTATCTTTGTTTGTTGTTCGCTTGAAATCTTGCAACTCAATTTTAAAGCAACTGTCTTTAACCGTTTTAAGTTGAAATTTTGTATACACGATTAGTTTGGATGACAATGTGAGGTCTTGACTTAACTTGAAAAACAGATATAACAGTTTGTAAATAAATACACGTATAAATAAGTTATTTTTTTTATCGAAGACAATCACTCTTTTAACACAAATTTACGAATTAATTTAAGCTGAAAAATCAACGCCTGAAAAGATCTTTCATCGTTTCTAGCTTTTTAAGTTTTCATACAGAATTATATAATTCATTTTTTATATCTTCAATGGGCTTTATAGATTGTAAGGAATCTATATCTATGAGTGAAGGTGAAAACAAAACTAGTTTATAACATTATATTGTTTACTCATTACATAAACGACTCAGAACAAATATAAATGTATTCATATATAAAGAACCTCTTTAAAACTATGTAAATATAAACCCAGTGAAACATTTCAGGTAGCTCAAAGGTGTAAGCTGAAAAACGTGTAGGCTGCCCACCGGGCGAGACGAGACTCAGTCCGATCCCGATTCTTGTGGAGTGAGGTTGTGTCGTAGCGGCCACGTAGCACTCCCGGGCATATACGGCCGAGTTTAAAATGATCCTTCGTATGTTACTTCTGCCAGTGTATGAAACCAGAGAGTGACTAATGAAGTTTAGAGAAAAAATTGAAACAGTTTACGTCGTTCACGTTTTGGATTTGTATCGTTGATTGTGATTATGCGATGTGATTAATTAGTAACAATTCGTAAGTATTTATATATAAAATTAATTTATACTTTATCATTTTAAAAATAATAAGTTAGTGTATTTGAATTTGACTTATATTACTATTGATAATACTAGCAATTAATATTATTTAAAAAATACAAGGATTTATTATTATACTTGGTGCAATTTAAGTAATATCGCCACTTTCATGAAGCAACAGTTGCGAGTGATGATTTATTTCCTTCGTAATGTTTTAATTTATATAAGCTCAGAGAATAGAGATTAGAATTTTTTTGTGTATACAAATAAATAAATATTGATTATTTATTTTAATAATTATATTTCATTATTTTCATATTCGTTGTACATATTTCGCTTAAATTATATAATTTCTATCAACAATTATTGTACCACGCATTTAGAATAAAATTTTCAATTAAAAATTTTTCTTTTGTAATTTCAAAATATGATATTTCTACGTTACACGTAAAAAATATAACATTTAAACGTAAAATATTGAAGTTTATTCGAAAAGTTTCTTTGAAACATCTGTAAGATAATAAATTGGGAAATTATATCAAAAGTTACAATTGAGGAATCGTTGTTTTCCGGATTTAGGGCCATTGCCTTCGGATATGACGCCCAAGTTGTTCTGCCAATTAAGCTGTGTCCAAATGACTATTATAATTCTTGAAACAATACAATATAGCTCTATAATACTCTTGTATTTCAACAATTTAATGATGTCTTCTGGGACCAGGTCCCTTTAGGAAAACGACAAGGATTGGGACCATTTGAAGGTTACATGACATATGTAGTACTTTTCTCTCGAAAAATTTGTCTTTATTCCAGAAATATAATTAAGACTGTAAAAAAAGCTACTAATTTTAACAGCTAAATACGTTATTCCGTTCACTTGGATGACGTATTTATTCCCGGTATCCTTATTCTAAAACCAAACTACTAAACCGATTTTGATAAAATTTCTACGAGACGAATCTGAAATAATACCCTTTCGAAAAAAAAAAAATGGTTTTGAAATAACGGAGTTCTGAAGTAACAAACATTTAAGAACTGGTAGCTATATAGACTATCAACTCAAATGAAGCATTAAAAACAAATATTATCGTTATTCACTTTTTCACGTCCACAATCGAATAAGGGCCTTTTTCAATGTTAAGTACTACCAAACTCCCACACTAACACTTCGACATTTTTGAAATTGTTGGACTATAAATATCTTTAGTGCAAGTGTGGATATTTTTCGATGACGTAATATGCGATCGGAATTTAAATTCAAAATATACTATATTCGAGTAGTCTTTTAAAGCACTTTGAATCGTCAAATTATAAAATAGTTTTTTAATTTTATTCTTTGACGAATTTCGCATACTTTGATTTAGCTTGGCAAAGAACGGAAGAATGCCGATCGAAAATTACTTTAACGAAATTTATCAAAACCCGTTCTTGAGGTACAAATACGTGATCGTCTTATATTTCTTTTGGAGCTTCGTGGTTGGCGAAATACTTATACCTAATGATTGTACATTCAGCGACAAAGATGAGCTGCTTATTAGTTCTTTAACTTAAAGTTGATAGGCCGTTTATTGAGGAAGGTTATATAGGAAGGCTTTATTACATAACACTACGACTCATAAGAGTAATAACCATAAACGGAAGTGAAATTGCGAGGGGCAGGTAGCCCTCAATAAATGGACTACCATGATCAAAATTGCTATATTTGGAAAAATTAAAACAAAAACGAATCCTTCGTCTACAGTACTTATAGCTGTACTTATAGCAACACAAACTCTTCAGTTTTATTTATTCTAATCATTTGTATATAAATAAATAGCAATATACTTTTATACAAAGCAATCAATGTTTCAAGGTAACTGGGATAGCAAGTACTACATCAATCTAGCCTGTACCCATTGTCTACTTTCCAATGATAGAAGATGTTCATTGTTTTGGCTTCGTTTGTTGAGTGAAAATGGTTTTTAATCTACGTTGCGATCAGAATTTGTAGGAGATAACTTTGTGTTAAGATTAAACTATTGACATTGTAACGAGTATAAAACAAAGTTAGGTAAATTTTAATATAGTTTTGAAAATATTTTAAAATAAACGGAGGTAAATCTTTAAAAAAAAGGAAATTCTTGGACATTTGTTATAAAATCGATAATTATAATTGTATTTGTTTTCAATCAAATTCAGATGGATTTGTAATTTAATTTAAATTGTAAACGCCGTGACGGCTTTGAATTGTCTTTGATACAATCAATCAAAGAAAAAATATGTTAAAATTTTAACAAAATGCGTATAAAAATTTGTTATTCCTAAAGTAAATGTTTTCATTAGTAATTTCTTGTAAAATCCTATTGAAATGACCGGTAGATATGTTTTTAACTGAAGATAAAAGTTCAAACCCAGCAAAATACCGATGTATTTTTGAAGTACTTCATTTATATATACAATTCATCACGGGCACCGTAGAAAGGGCCATTTTGAGGCACCCTGTTCACATTACGGAAGACATTCCAAGACATACATATACAAAAATGTGTTATATTATCTATATATACATATATATATGCCCAAGACCCTTAAAGTAAAGAAATGTTTATAAGCGTAGTGGATTAAGTTCCCCATCATTCTCCTAGCCTATTTAACAGGAGTTAAAAGCCTTTTTGTGGCACATAACGGAACGTTACTCACTTTTTTAGCAATTCAATGCAGAATATAAAGTTAAACCTATGTACACACATGTTTGTAAGTAGGCTAGGTGAATGTTTGCTCTTTACATTTCGTTTCACGTCTCGCCTCGGGCGATGCTTTAAACTTGCACGGCCGTCGCAAATTACAACAGAAGAACAAAACAAACACGAATATCTTTGCAATATTAATTGAGCAACGACAAAGGTTTTGTTATTTGTTTGAAATTGTCGTAATTACGAGCGTCGTTGGGCAAAGACAGCGACATCCTTTATAAACAAAAGTTGTGTCATGAACATGTTACGTAATTTTTAGACTTTTTTTTATGAAAGAGCTCTGTTTGTGCGCGTCTGCTTTTTAGCTCGAAATTTTATAGCTCGCGAGCGTCATTATATTTCTGTTTTTTATTTTTATCTAGTAAAACAGGGTTTGCATAAGTTGTTTTACATTATACTTTATGGTTATAATTAACAAATACTTTGAGTTATTCTTCTTTTTTTTTAATTATTCATAGCGGTACAAAAATATGTACTCAATTTTTAATCGGTTTAACTGTTTTAATTATAAAAACGTTACAAGGCGCTTATGACAAATTGAAAAAATAAAACGCAGAATCATTTAATAATCATTGCATATAATTAAAGCAATTATTATGATTTTTTTTTTGTCATTTATCGTTTTGATTTCAAATAGAAATCGAGAGAATACTAGAAAATGGTCCAGATACTGTAAAATAATTTCTCACTTTTCATCGTAAGTACACCGTTTACGGTCGGATTCATTCTTTAATTTTTTTCCCGCTTTATTTATTTTTATACTTTTTCGCTATTACGGTTCTATGAATCCAAATTTTCAATTAACCTTTCGTTCTCTTAAAGGAATATAATTAAAAGCATCAAAATTATTTTGAAGATTCCTTTTTGATGTTACGGTTTTCTTTATTATAAAAAAGTATATTGAGTTAAAAGTAAATTTTGAGAACCATAAATCGTATCGTATATTCTTTAAGATAACGTAGAATAAAATAACGCTCTAAATTATCACAATTCTAATTATGTTTGACAATTATAGGTATATATACTATAGTAATACTATCTCTATCAAAATATATTTATGATGTGAGTATATTTATTTTGATGGTTAAAGTAGGCATTTTAATATAAAAACGGTTATAATTTTCAAAATATTGCACAGTTTTATCGTTTTAAAAAGTTTTTTTTTAAATATAACATTTTTGTCACTCAATACAATATATCACAATACAAAAAATAATAATCACAAAACGCATACTCATTGAAACTCAGCACAGCTGTGTTATTTTTATTCCCAAGTATAAATTAATTCTCGAAAACTAGACATTTTATTCCATAGCATACATTAAACTAATAAATTATTTGCGTTATAAAGAAAATAATGAACACTAATTAACATAAAATGTTCTTTTTAAAAGCCTGCTTGTAATTTACCGACAGCAAGTTTTGCTTAAGTAGAAAAGATGTTGAGTAACAATACAAAAAGTGTAAAAGTTTTATTAATAATGAATTTATAATTAGTTAACCTTTTAATCCTACGCGGCGTTTCGCCTTTGATAAAGTACCCAAAGGAAAACTTATCAACTTTGCTTCCGGGCTTTTTTGCTGCTCCTAAGATAGCATTTATTTTACTTAAACCCTCAGATCTTTAATATTATAAACAAAATTATATAAGCAAAATATTCTCAGTAATTATGTATAAGCAAAACTTTGAGATGATAATGATACTTGGATTTTGTATAGCTGAATTTAACGCAGGATGTTTAATATATATATTTGTAATATCTACATTTAAAGAGAGTACCTATCGACTTACTTGCTGGTTTTTTTGGTAGAATTTACATTCCGAATTGGTGGTAGCTTTTCATTCATTTAAATACTTTTTGTTTTGTTTGACGATTCAAAGGTGCTTTTAGAAGCCTACTTGAATAAAGTGTATTAAGATTTTTTTTTTTATTTTAAGCAACACTTATCTAAATAAAAACTTGAACAACATCGAATTTGAATATTAATGTTGATTTATTTAATTACGAGATGATCTCTAAAACTTCGTCAGCGTAAAGTCTTTCGTCCCCTATGCCTTCATGTTTATTACTGTGATACAAAGATTTTGTGCTTTTTAAAAATTCGAACTATTTCTATATGAAAATTTATCAAAACCGGTTCAGCGGTTTATGAGTCAAAACGTAACAAACAGACGGAGTTGCTTTCGCGTTTATAATATAATAATTAATTATTCTAAACATTAATGTTTTGTCTCTATAACCACAATATAACGCTATATAGGCAAATTCTCTATCTTAGTAATAGGCTGCTGATGTCTTATTGCTGGCCAAACGCCACCTCTCCTTGCGTGAGATATTAAGCTCTAATCCTCTCCAGAAGAAGGAATAGAGCTTAATACACCACGCTGCTCAACTGCGGGTTGGTGGATATACATTTGTAAGAATTACTCGCGACACATGCAGGTTTTCTCACGGGATGAATTAAACACGAAGACGAGCCGAGATGGCTTAGTGGTAAGAAGACGTAGATCTCAACCGATGGTCGCAGGTTCAAACACCGGCTATTTTTGCTCATACATTTCCAAGTGCTAAATTTTGTATTTAACTTTTCTACCTCACAATATAAAAAATATTGAATAAAAAATATTCACGGAAACTTTCTTTGGACATATATATTATACATTATGCACCTGCATTCATTAAAGAGTTATAAATTTCGTGGACCTCCAGTATTTTATTTTTTTTCCATAATATACATAATAATTTCGCCTTAAACGGGAACAGACGCGTTCTGGTTCGCTGTAAATTAGGTCGCGGGCTTAAAAATCATCTCGAGATTAGGGACACAAAAAAGGCTAAAATTATAAACGAGTTATTGTCAGCAGCTGCACTTGTATAGTATTAAATTTATTTGATCATTGTTAAACAACTACGTTTATGGTGTCGCATACCAGTGGTTCTCTATTAGTTTTTCCAATTTTAAACTCGCGTACCACTTCATCCATCGAATGAATATATAATAGAGTTTTACATTACGAGATTTATGTACTCGGCTTAACAAAGCCGCATGCGTGTGCTATTTGAACAAATAAACTAGACGTTGATTCATTATAAATATTTTTGATCAATACCATTTCTGCTATCTTAGTTATGCTGTGCGTACCTTTATGCCACATCGCGTATCTCTAGGGATACGCGTACCGCTGGTTGCGAACCACAGTCGATAATTATTAATTACAATTGATAATCTACTGAAAATATCAAAATATGCAACATAACAAATAACAAAAGAGAAAAACTTCGTTTCGTGTACTTATTTATTTATTTATTTAAATACTTTATTGCACAAAAATATAATTGTACAAAAGGCGGGCTTAACGCTACTGCGCTCTCTACCAGCCAACCTTAAGACGTACAAGAAAGATGTTTTTTATCGGTAGATGTGCAAAAATAGAGAGAGTGAATGAAATTTTAAACTTTATAATAATTTGATATCATATAAAATAATAATATTCGAGAATGTACCTACATAAAATAAAAATATAATATAAAAAAATACGTAATATATAAATAAATATATATTCGTACTATATCTAATTACAAATCTACATACATATACATATATACATACATAAACATATACACATACATATATTTATATACAAGCTACATATACATAAATATATATAAATACCATACTTCCTCCAACTATTTTGACTTTAGAACTATACAACTGAACAATTTTTGATGAAAATTCTATGACATCAATGGAAGAGCCGTTTTTGAATTATTGGGCACATACAATACATAAAACAAAACATAAAACAAAAGAAAAAAGAAACTATTCAAAGAAGAAAATCGACTAAAAATATAATGCAAACAAATGTTCAAATTCACAGACATAAAGAGTTAAAGTATTTTTTTATAATTAATACAAATTCTATAATGAAATATATATTATATATTTTTTTATTCTATTTCCTCAAGATATAAATTACGAATGATTATATATTTTTAATTTTGCTTGCATCGTATTTAACGCTTACTGAATTAATTAACAATATTCTCTGTAATGATACATGGTCAATTTACTGAGATTTAATATATAAGCTGATATCAGACTGCATCATTAGACTAATGAGGGTAATAAGTAAACAACGCAGTTAAGGTTCTAGAAAAATATAATTAAGTAAAGTAACAGCCTGTAAATGTCTCCATGCTGGACAAGGGCCTCCGCTCCTATTAATGAGGTTAAGGTTTTAGAGCTTAATCCACCACGCTGCTCCACTGCGGGTTCGCGGACATGTAAGAATTTGTCCCGGCACATGCCTATTCCCTAACGACGTTTTCTTCGAGATGAATTAAAATACAAATTTAGCTTTTGAAAACTCAGCGGTACTAGCCGGGATTTGAACCCGCCATTATCGGTTTAGATTGACGTGTTCTAACCACAAGGCCATCTTGGCTCATCATCTTTAATATATATTGCATCATCATCATAATGGCATCATCATCGTTTAATTCATCCCGTGGGAAAACCTGCATGTGTCGGGAGTTATTCTGACACATGTATATCCGCCAACCTGCAGTGGACCAGCGTTGTGTATTAAGCTCTAATCCTTCTTCTTAATAGGAGAGGAGGCGTTTGGCCAGCAATAACACTTTAACAGGCTGTTACTAAGTAAGAGAAGTTGCCTAAAGCATTATATTGTGGTTAGAGAGACAAAACATTAATGTTTAGAATATTTTATTATTATATTATAAACACGAAAGCAACTTCGTCTGTTTGTTACGTTTTGGCGCATAAACCGCTGAACCGATTTTGATACATTTTGATATATGCCAATCCGCAGTGAAACAGCGTGGTGGATCAAGCTCTAAAACCTTCTCCTTTATAGAAGAGGAGGCTTTTGCCCAGCGTCATAATGTAGCATTATGTGTTGGGAGCATGTAATTCTGATATATGTATATCCGAAAAACATAATAAAACGAATCAATAAGAAAAAAGTCACACTTTCAGTACTAATAGGCGTATAGCAATAATATACAGTACAAGATAACCTCAACTAGGTCGGCTTGTTTTTTTTAAAGTTTTAATTGTGTTGTATAAATAAAAATATTACAGTGATAACCGGAACAACACTGTCTCATTATAAAACTTCTACCAACGTTTTAAAGTTTAAATCGAAACACTCACAGAACACCGCTTTTGTTTCGAAGTTTAGATGCACGGTTTCATGTAATCCAAGTTATTATTGCGATTGCAGAAACGTATACCGTTAACTGGGGGAAGTTATGAGTATCGTAACCACCGAATGCAATGGATGATGACCCCGTTTAAACAGTTTCACTTTATGAACCGATGCTTGTACCTTTGTTAAGAAAGCAAGGCCTTAGTATATACTCGTACTTCTCATGTTTAATATAACGGGTCTTATCGCGATAACTAATGATAGTAATACCTTGCTATTTACCGACGTTTCGACGAAGTTGCATTCGTCGTGGTCACGAGCTGACTGGCCACGTCACGTGACCCGTCATATTAAATATGAAGAGAATAAATCGCGAAAGTTATAAATATATAATTAATCATACTTCGATTTTATGCTTGATTTTTGTAGTGGCCTCACTGTTTTACACCGTACAATGTCAACTTCAACATCAACCCAGCTAAAATTAATTAAAAAAATTAAAAACCTGTCTGCGTCATAGAACCATCTGCAGTCAGCAATACCATATCAATATCAGTTCTGTATAAAATCGTTACAGAATTCAAAGGGTAACCTTGATTAAAAAATAAAATAAAAAAATCTAAAAATGATTTTTATTACCTATTCAATGTTACGCCAATTGACATAGTTCGTCAATTTTACAAACTTTATATTGTACTTCACTTTTTATAATTTATATTTATTTTATTTTAATTTATATTCTATTTTATTAAGTTCAATATTAATACTCGACAAATGTCTTACAATAAGCTTATGTTCTTCTCTTAGGTCCAATTTATTTGTATTTCAAAGTTCAAAATCTATTACGTGTTTTTTAAGTTATTGCGATGCTTCTTTTCACTAACTTTGTTCTGTAGAGTGTTGTAGGTCATTAATTAGTCTTAGTATTGTGTAAGACGTAGTCCTCTGGCCGTATGTTGTTGGCTCGTTCATTGCGCAAGCAGAGTTAAGTAACTGCTCGAGTTAGTGTAGCATGGTCGATGTTTGTATCTAGATTTTCGTACAAGAATTGGTCCTTTAAAAAATTTTATTCGAATTGTTTTTGAACTGGTAGTGTTTTACGATGTTTGAATAAGCCTAATTAGTTATAGCATTGACATGGGATAGAAGACAATTTTTATGTTTAAATTCATCTCGCGCTTGGTGGTGAGGGAAAACATCGTAAGGAAAGGTTTACATGCATTTGCATCTATCGGGAGAAATTCTGACACATGTATATCTGCCAACGCTCAGTGGGGTAGAGTGGTGGATTAAGCTCATAAACCTTCTGCTTATGGGAGAGGAGGCCTTTGCCCAGCAGTGCGACATTACAGGCTGTTACTTTACTTTACTTTTTTCACAAACATGTCCCACGTGGAGACTGCGATTTAATTTGCTGTCCAAGATGGTAACAATAAGTATTACCATCTTGGACAATAAATGTAAAAGTAAAGTAAACTAACAGCCTGTAAATGTCGCACTGCAAAGGCCTCCTCTCCTATTTAGGTGTAGGTTCAGACCTTAATCCACCACGAATTAAAATTTATCAGAATTTTTCTAGTCACGTGCAGGTGTCTTCGCAACGTATGCCTGCACCAAGCAGGAGATAAATTGAAATCAATAGTTGGACAAATACAAATATCTTTGCTAAAAACATGCAAACAATTACTTACGGAGACTAAAATATTTGTAACTAGTTGCCCCTTCCGGTTTCAATCACGTTTTAAGTTACTGCTTCCTGTGGGTCGTAGCGTCATGTAATACAGCTTATAACTTTCCTCAATAAACAGGCTATCTAATACAAAAAAAAAATCTTTCAAATCAGTTGTTTCAGAGATTATTCTTATTTTATTTAGATTCTTATGAGCAATCATTAAATAAGTTTAGTCGGCAAGTTGATAAAGCTTGCAATGCTTTATGTCATTCACATAAGATAAAAAATGAAACAGGCCGAGGACTGAGACTTTTTACTGATGTATTTTTAATATTTTCTCTGTAGAATAAATGAGTGCTTAACGGTATTCAAATTTTCAAGATTGTTTTAAGTTCTGTAAGGTAAAACAATACGTTTTTGAACAAATATTTTATTAAGTTCAAATATTTTGTAAATAGCAAAAGTTTACATTAAATAAATTCCGTTTGAAATTCTGTGCATAACCAATGAAATTATTTAATCCACTCAAAAACGGAGATGAACGAGCTCTGATTAAAATTCTTAGCAGGAAGAGTTTAACAAAACCTTTTTATTATTACGTCGAATATTGTTAATATTATAACTAAGACTTTTTGTGACAAAAATCGTCTTTAAAAGCAAAATACATAATATAGATTTTAAAACCAAACTGCTCAATCGATTTCGATGATAATTCCATTAGAATTTGATAGACGCGATTTATAAAACTGGGAAAATCGCCACCTATGTAGCATTAATTTAAACTATTTAAAGAAACAGAGTCACTTTACGCTTAATTATTTTCAGCTATCCGACTTCCAAAAAAAAATTAGGAATATTGTTCAAAGTGTATATTCCGTTTTATACTTTCTTTTTTCTCCAATTTCTCGAGAACTAACTAAACCAGTCTGGACGATTGAAATTGTATTTTATTAATGCTAATTTAAGATCCCATATACATAGTTACATCAGATGTATAAGTAACATGAAAACTATTATATTTTTTTCTAATTGAATTATTTTTGGAATAATAAGAACTGCAGTTAAAATATCTGAGAATCAAAATTATATCTCACTACTTTTTAACTTCTTTTCCCTGTTTAGGAGTCCATTAACGAAAAACCTTTTCTTAATTAATCGCTCAGTTGTTATAGAAATAGGATGAAATTTTTTTAGCTTAATAGGTATATATACCGGTGATTTTTTCTTTCATTTCCACTTTAACGCCTCCTAGAAATAATAATGGATGATAATGAAATAAAGGATGATTTTAAAATTCTTTGATTCAAGTATTTATTTAGCCACGCAAAGGAATATTTATGCTTTATCTAAAGTTGGTCCATCAAAGAAATATTTTTTTCTCGAAAAAAAAACATCACCATCCCATTGCACCCCAATTGGGTGTCAATACCAAAACGTTTTGTACTTTAAAATTTACCATTAGTATTAAGAAGTATATGTATTAAGTTTGAAATAAGTATAACCACGAAAAAAAAAAAAACACACATTTTTACCTCTTTTCACACCTTAAGATGTAGAATTTTCAGAAATTCCTTCTAATCAGAGCCTATATCATATAAAAGACAGGTTGATGCAGTGTTCACTGCAGTTGACTGAAGCGCTAACGCTAACTGTACAGGCAATGGTTATGTTGGTCTGGGCATTTATGTTTGTGTTGTGTGTGTTCCCGGACCTCCATGATCATGAAAATATCATGAGATCTTAATGGCCCCCATTAATATCTCATGATCTTTAAGTTTGGAGCGCTTAATTGTTTATTTATTTATATAAGGAATTCTTCCGCCATAATTCACGGATTTACGATCGGTGGTTCAAGCTGTGCGATGATCCGTCAATCAGTCAGGATAACGCATTCTATATATAGAGATTTACAATAAATTCGACAGTATTGTGCGCGGGTTCGGACTCGTCTCGTATTCAGACATTCAGAATCAATTTATATCTAATATTCAACACGCGCATCAATTTTACTCCTACGGACAGTTTTAATATTATATTATTAATTCTATAATTTCATCTCACGCAGCTCATAACTCACATCAATTTATCACCACATTTTTTTTCTTTTATTCATACATATTATCTTTTGTTTTGTATCATCTTTTTTAAATTTTGTATATGTATCAAATATGTAATAGCACTTTGTGTTGGCAGCATTTGTATTTACATGGTTACAGACTGAAAAGCTTTAAGCTGAGTCTACGACCTTCTCACCGGCCTTATATTGTAATTTTAGCAGTATGATATTGTTAACGTGGTGTTGATACTTGGTGAATAAACATCTTTATTATGATTATTATTCTGATCTCTATAAATTATTCCTCGCTTTTTAAAGGGGTAATGTACCTTAATCACACGGACCGTAGCCAAGGCGTGATAAGGTTATAATTATATTGTGTTGTCAGCAGAAGAGACTGATGACGTGGTGAGAAATTTTCGAGTGAGTCGACATGTGTTAAGAATAACCGCTTTTTGGATTGTGAAGAGAGTGTGTTTTTTGGAACCTATTATTATTATTTATAGACATCAAACAGAACTGTTATTGTACCTGTAGACAAACGTTCGCAGTATGGTCATTAACTGAATTAAAAAAGCATGAGGTTTTATGTTCGTTTGTATGTATTTTTTATGCTTGTTTAACGATTTTTTTCGATTGTTTGTTTTTATTTTTAATTAATATTTGCTGTTAGTAATTGAAGAGTTTCATTGTTTATTGTAAACATATATGCATACATACATACATAAGTGTATATGGATAGTTTATCCAACCGTTTTTAAGTCGATTAAAAATAAAATATAAATTCATTAGAATTTATTTCAATATACCTAGCTAAAATTTTACAATTTTAATTAAACTTTACCCTACATTACTAAAGTCTTTAAAAAACTGAGTAGATTCTTATATTATTTTCCCTTAATTCAAGGTTTGCGCAAAATCCGCACAAAGACTGCTAAAACCTTGGCAGTGATGAATAGGAACTTAAGCCATTGTTTGCCCTTTTATACTAAACAAAAGCTGAAATAAAGCTTCAATTAAAATCTATGAAAAAAAAAATTGGAATCACGATTAATTTCATTCCATTTTTACTCGACTACCGCATAACCTATAAAAACAATACATGCACTATTCGAATGCATACACACTGTAGTGAAAAGCCGTCAGTCTATTTTAATTATTTATCGGAATAAAATGTCAATTTATATAATAGATTATGATCACAAAATATCGCAGATTATTAGGACAATAGTAATTTAAATTGCTAAAATATTCCTAAACGTTGCTTTTTTTTAATTTCATTAGTATTATGAATATGAAACCGGTTTTCTTGTGATTTACTTATTAATACTTTTGACAACGTAAGAGTCAATCGAACGTGATACCATATAGGATACAGATAGCTTGTACTGACACAAATAACTGGTCAAGTGCGAGTAGGACTCGCGCACCGAGGGTTCCGTACAAACTTATAGAAATCTATATAAGACTAACCCATCTACGCCATTTGTGGTCTTCATCATCAGTTCCAACATAAGTTACTATCAAAAATACCTAAATCGGTATACGTTTGCCTATAATATTTGAGGAGTTCCCTCAATTTCTCCAGGATCCCATCATCTGATCCTGACCTGAAGACAATGGGACCACCTTGGAAGTATACCTTTTCAAACAAAAAAAAAATTTGAAAATCGGTACCCAAATGGCGGCGTAATCGGCGAACAAACATAAAAAAAAATTAAATACAAGGTCGAATTGAAAACACTCCTTTTTAGAAGTCGCTTAAATATAATCAAATATTATGTAAATATGGATCACGTCCCAAAAACTATTTTGAAACTACTTAGGAGCACTTTAATTTAAAACACGATCATGGATGCAATCCATGGAAACACAAAATTTTTATTTTAAGTACTAATACACCTTATACTTTCAAAAAAAAAAAGTTATAGCGCGATTCAGTTTCAATGAACTAACTTGTTGACTTTGACATTAACAACATAATTATATTATATTTTATTCTCGTTTTATTTTTATTTATATTCTACTACACTCCACTACCCCTGCACTACGTTCGTAAAATATTTAGATTTACATTATCAATCAAAATATCGAAATATATATTAGTGTTGCCAAGACGAAAATAATTAGTCCTTAATTCGAACAAAACTAATTGTTTATTTATAAATAACTAATTATATTACTAATAACCAGAAGACTTATATGTGTAGATAAATAAGTAAATTAAATAACTCGATCTGTTTGAATTTAATTTTAAAATTTTCGTACTAAGTCAATACGAGTACTTAAATCAAATCGCGTGAAGCTCTTATATTGAATGTTAATTACGTAATGACGTTAGCCTATAGGTTTTGATTCCCTTGCGAAAACGTTAAAAACGCTATCATACTTAAAATATGTGATATAAATGACCGTATCTTTTGATTGCGTTAACTTAGAAGTTTGATTTTTTCACAGCTCTGAGTAATTACAACTCTGAGTACTTGACGTTGATAAAAATTTGTTACCTTCACGCGTTTCTGAGAAAAAGGTTGAAAGACAAACTTACAAACAGACAAACATACATACAAAAATTTACAGTTTTCAGATTTATTCCTTTATTTGTACCATAAGATCTTACTTCTTGCCAAATTTCATCGTGCTAGGTCAATGGGAAGTACCCTATAGGTTTTGATTCCCTTGCGAAAACGGTAAAATGGTCAAAATATACGACATATTTTCCATTATCTTTTGATTGCGTTGACTTAGAACTTTAATATTTTCACGGCCGCATGTCATCGTAGACTTGAGTATATGATATTAATTTCAACATGATACGTCTATGCATTTCTGAGAAAAAAGGGTTGACATCCCGACAGACAGACAGACAGACAGACAGACAGACAGACAGACAGACAGACAGACAGACAGACAGACAGATAGACAGACAGACGGACAACAAAGTGATCCTATAAGGGTTCCGTTTTTCCTTTTAAGGTACGGAACCCTAAAAACTAACTAGCTACCAAAATAAGCAGGCAAATAGTAGCTTTCTCTCGCGGCTTCGTTTGCGTTAGTGATAGTTAGTATCGCACGCTTAGTATTAAAGTGACCGAATCCTAAAATTTTAGGGCAAAATACGCAAGAAACGTTATACAATTGGGGATTCGGCCGTTTATAAAGATTTAAATGATACAAAATGTTGATAGATAAGTAATTTATATTTTTCAAAATCATAAATTATGAATCACATAATTATATGAAAGTGTATTTTAATTACTAACTTAGCTAACTCGTGTCACACAGATTTTGAGATCGTTTACTATAATACAAAGCTTATAATATATTGATATAATTTTTAAAATAGGTCTGAGCGTTTATTTCGCACATATAAAATTTGCTTTTTTATTGTATTAGTATTGTTATTAAACTATAACTGTCTATTTATTATATTATTCATGAACCACAGACAATTATTCGTAAAGTATAACAACGTTATTAGCTTAAAAGTATAATACCAATAGTAGAATTCCTACTCAATTTAAGTATGAACATGTATACATTACGTTATAATGCACTAGCCATACATGTTCAAAGTCATGAATATATTATCATAATTTTACAATTCCAACACTACATTGCAGCCAATCCTGAATAGTTGCGATAGATTGGAATAGCAGCAAATTGCTTTGATCCAACATGTCGCTAACGAGAATAAAACTTTAAAATTGAAATGAACATAATCAAAATATACGTACTATCTCATAACTTACTATAATCCTACGACATTTCCAAATTTTGTTAAGATGAATGTGTGTATGAATGGATATTTATTTTTCTTCGTAATATAGAATAAACATCAGAAAAATACGTAGGCTACATTTATCAATATACCAGGTGGGCGTAGCCGTGATCTGAAGTTAGTATATAAAGAAATATTTCAAAACGCGTAAAATCTGTTTCTGAATATATGTAGCTTTCTATACTACATCTAATCGATAGCAAAAGGAATAGAGAAAATGGGAAAATGAAACTTCTTGAAATCTACTATAAAGATATGAAATCTAAAGATTATACAAGTAAGAAAAGGTAAAATAAAGTTTTACTCGGGTGAAAAAAGTTAAATTAAATTCTTAAACCTTAAATTGGATCAACCTTCAATATAACCAATTAATTGAAGGAACATTTTGACATTAAAACTCAATTCATAATAATATCACACAACATACACACGACTAAATCTAATTCAACCTAATTCTTATCAAAGTCGATTACTAAGATAACGGATAATTTAAAAGAGTATTTACAAAACAAGCATTTCAATCATATAACCTACGAAAAAATCATTATGCAATCGGACACGATGCGCCAAAATTTTCACATTAAAAGCAAAAATACCTCATACTTGGTCTTGAATACTGAAGCTTATATCCAATATTGGGTAGCGAATGCTATTGATGTGGAGTCTAGAGACCATTTCATATTGAAGTAGAGATTGCCAACGGCAAGAACGTCTCGGTTCTTCTCATATAATTTCAAATAGTAAGATAGTCTTAAAGATTTTCAATATCCATTTGTAATTTCAAAATACTTAATGGAAACGTTAGAGTTTGTTTTTCTGTGTATACTAATATGTTGTATACTAAATGGTTTACCCCGTGGTGAATAATTTATGTTAAAATTTGGATACTGATAATAATATATCAAGCCACGCGGACTTCTTTTTGAAAAATGGCGACTCAAGATGTCAAACCTCTGTACATATAAAATCACTTGTCCTGACTGATTAATCAACACAGAGTCTAAACTGCTGTGGCTACGAACTCGAATTTTTGGCTGTAGGCTTTCAGGTTGTAGGCATCCACTAAGAAAGGGTTTTTTGATTATTCACCTCTAAGAGGGTAAAAAGGGGTAAAAACTTTGTATGCAAAATCTTATTCCGTGGTCGTATTAACTTAAAATTTAATACACATACTTCTGGGTGATAGTGATGAAATGTAAATTAGAAAACGGGGTACAAGGGGGTTGTAAAGTTTGTATGGAAAAAATGTATTTTTTTGGGCGATTATCCTTAAATTCAGCACAAACATTACTTAGGGATAACAACTATATATATGTATCCCAGAACTCCAAAATCATCCCTTATAGTGACGCTAGGGGGTATTAAATCCTGAAACGGTAACAATTTCGCAGGTAGCTTTATTTATCTGAAACTTTTACAGCGTTTTTCTATTGAGACAAGGAGATGAATTAAAAAAGAGATTTCGATATTTCACCCCAAAACGGGTGCAAAATCGTAAAAACGTTCGTATGCAAAATGTTATCCTGTGGTCTTATTCAGTTAAAACTTAATACACATTCTTCCTTATGCTAATAATTAAATATAAAACACAAAATTATCATATCGATATCAACCTCAACCCACAGAGGAGTAGTTTAGTTTACCTATATTAAGAAAAAAATGAAAGATCAAAGGTGAAGATAATTCAGCATAAATTAAATATTTATTCTACACCTTTAGTAATTCAATCCGTTGAAGAATAGTGTTTTACCAATTTTTTGTTAATTGCTTTTATCAAATTCCAAAATATACGCGCGCGAAGCCGCGAACAAATGCTAATATTAATGTATATGTATGTTGGTGATAATAAATTGAAAACGTAATTATTTCGTGGATATTTAATATTTCCGTAATTATTGTAATTTACAAAAATATAACCAATTTTATTTGTATCTTTTAGTTGAAATTTAAATAGAGTGTACATGGATTGTATATAAAATACTAATATTATAAAGAGAAAAGATTTGTTTGTTTGTTTGTAATGAATACGCTCCTATTGGACCGATTTCAAAAATTCTTTCACCTTTGGAAAGCTACATTATCCCCGAGTAACATAGGCTATATTATTATTTTTTTTAAATTAGGGATCCTTACTAAAACTCTAATAATGTAAGCCAAGGTATAAAAAAATGACCTGAAAAATACTTTACGACGCGTGCGCTGCGAAAACTATTGATGAAAGAACAAAATCATTTACTACAACTGCAGAACTCATCATTATCTACAAAAAGTGACAATACAGCATATGTTTAAATATTATTGTTATATCTCAGTAAGTGGTTTTTTGTTCTAAAATTTAAATTTATATGCCGCCGCTTGAAAAGGCTCTTTTGTTTGTACCTTGGTATTAATCCTTATCAAAATAAATAAATACTTTATATTCAATACCTTTTTATAACTTTTTGAATTATTCAATTCGGACATTTCATTCGGAAGATATCACGAGTTTAAAAATGCAAGTATTAGAAAAAAGTCGCGTGGTTGCCGCTCACCGCGCTCAGCTAGCCAGCATGCGATGTAAGCTCCATGTAAGCGTCACTGGGGTACGGGGGGGGGAGTAAATGTAATAAAATAAAGTGCCGCGAGTACATTAATAAAAACTATGAATAAATAAAATTCAATTAAAAAAATTAATTTATTACTTTTTTTTTTGAAACCCGACGCAAAAAAGAAGGGTGTATGTGTGTGTGTGTGTGTGTGTGTGCGAAGCCGGGGCGGGCCGCTAGTAAAATATTCACATTATTTCATTTTAAATGAGACCTGGTTGCAATATATATATATATATATATATATATATATATATATATATATATATATATATGTATATTGCAACCAACATATATAATATACATAAATTAATAACACAAAATTTAATTAATTTAAAGTATAAGTATGCAAATTATTAAAATTAATAATTTGCATACTCACTTATCAATAACTTAAAAGAAAGGTAGCTGTGGAATTCTGCAGTGTAATCTCGGGTTATTATTTTTGATTACCAGTTAGTATTTAGAAATATCTTTTCTTAAATAATATGCCAAGTCTTAAATGAAAGTACAATTTTAAGGATTTGTCTAATAGTCGCTGATTGTGATTTGTGTATAAACGCTGTGTTAGCATTAATATTAATAAAACATTTTGTAATTTTATTTAATTAGTTCCTTTAAAACAGCTTTCGTATATCTAAATTCAGAAATAGGAAGGTATGGTGATAATATAACATATAACAAGCATTTATAATGATTCACTGCACCTTTAAATAAAAAGTTGAAAAAAAAAATCCATCGTCTTTGCAAAGAATGCAAGCAGGTCGACATTTCAACTTGCTAATTTTAACCTCTCTTGATTCCAGACGTATGCTCTTGTTCTAGTTTTTAAGTAAGCTCAAGGTGCTTTAGTTTTTTTTTGCA
The DNA here is from genome assembly GCA_037950945.1 of Hypolimnas misippus. Lineage (NCBI taxonomy): Eukaryota > Metazoa > Arthropoda > Insecta > Lepidoptera > Nymphalidae > Hypolimnas > Hypolimnas misippus. Next base: position 5,917,868 of record JBBEEQ010000029.1, on the reverse strand, counting down.
CAAACTTCATCCTTAAATAATAGCGTTACACTTCTCGTACTAGTTATAGTCCTGAACATAATATTTAAACGATTATATCAACGAAAAAATCAAAATCAAAATATACTATGTTCAAGTAGGCTTTCATAATCGCTTTTAAATTGTTAGAACGTTGTACCTTTCAGAATGTAGATTTCAGAAGAACCAGCAAGAAACTCATAGTTATCTTTTTTAAATCTTTTACAATTTATACACTTAGGAATTACAAAAATATAAATACTAAATCCAAGGTTCTTTATCATCTACATAATATAATGCCAATTAATATGCTTTCGCTATTAAGGACTATTTAATATGTATTTTAAAATTGATTATTTGTTCACTGTAATGCTCTCTTCAGGATTTTAAAACAACAACGAATACCTTGTCCCAAAAAGGAAACATTGACTACGAATGTTTTTTCTTAATTTATTTTACACAAATTTTTCATTTTGTCAATGAAGTAAAGTCGTATTTCGATGTCGATTCGAATTTGATCAGAGATTGGTAAACACAGACAAAGAAATAACAAAAAATAAATAACACTCCTAATTTGTGCCAAATAAAATATTCACAACGAAACTAAAAATATTTACGGAGGTGCAAGTGACAATTGTATCACAGTTCAAAATATTGCAAACACAAACAATAGAAATTCGAACAATATATTTAAATATGCGCAGTCAAAAGTACGTTTCTAAATGACAAAAAAAAAATTAAAATAAATCAATTTTGCGGACTTCGTTATCAAAGATGAAATTAAATAATTTGTCGATTCCACCTGTCAATCAAATACCTACATATTAAACTAACCTTAAGAGTTTAATAACAATAAAAAATGAAAGAAAAATACTTATAAATAAGTTATGTTTAAGACCCAGATAATTTAACGCCTAGTTAGGTGACTACAAAAGTAGCTCTATTCGTTTTTGATTGCGATTTCATACTTTTTCTTGAATATCATTTTTTGTCATGTATAATTATTTTAAGAGTGGTAATTAAGTAATAATGAAAAAAAAATTAATTTCATAGAAACGTTTACAGGCATCATAGAGCCGTGTCCATATCGAAATTTGAAATTAAAAAGATCAATGAAAAAGACGAAGCAGTCATGGGAACTGTTAATAAAGTGAAATCTTCAAACTATCTAATAACTGTGAAATAAAAACGTTGAAAAAAGCTTTAGGTATAAGGAAACCTACTTAACATTAGCGTGACGTATTATGCTGATGCCAACTTTTTTTATTTACCCATACTATGTCACAAAAATTTAAAAGATACTAATTATGAATGCCAACTTTTTTTATAACCCATAATCTGTCACAAAAAATTAAAAGATACTAGTTATGAATGGTTGTTTCAGTGATGGTGTTGGGCGATGGTAGCGCGCGGCGAGCGCTGCGTACAGCGCTAGCGTGCCTGCTCGTCAGTGCCCTCGCCCCGGAACGCCTCGAGCCCTGCGCGGGCAGCCCGCTCTGCTCCTGTCGCGCAGCACACATGTCTTGTATCGCTGTGCCGTTGCATAGGTTTCCAGGTATATTTATAAGTACATTCTCGATCAATTAATTATAACCAGCAGAAATCTTACCCCTTGATAATTTGTATTTAATAAAAGGCAACCATTATTAAACGGGTGGTGGTCATATGAAGAAATTGATTGGATGAAGTTTGAACTAAACGCGAAGCCCCGAACAAAAGCTAGTTACAGAAAAAGATGGTAAAAATTCTATCTTCTTCAAAAAATGATATTCGAAACTATATGTTTCGCAAATCACTTTCAACTATATTAAGGACTCCACGTAATTAAAGAAAGTCAATTTTATAACTTTTCTTAAATATTGTTCGTCTGTCACGTTCGTTATTTTCTAACTTTGAAGGTTAGGGAAATAAACGAAGCTTTTCTAATGATTACTAAGAATAAAGAAGTGAAAACAAAAACAATTAATTTAGCTCCTTTAATTATTAGTTTTAAGAAATTTACGTAATATAAAATTGTAATTTGATAAATATTTCGATCGTTTAATTTTTATTCATAAATTAATAGATTATAATGTTTTTTTGACATATTAATCAAACTTGATTTTAGAAATAATGCTTAATTGTGAAAACTATAATATATAAATTTTTATAATACCATACATCTTAATTTGATACTTTTATACTATAATATGAGTTTATAGGTCGTAAAAATGATACATATCTTCTTTTGTGAAAGTTTCGTACAATAAAATCCTTGTGGAACTATTAACAAGACTATAATCGTTAAGTTTCATTGTTATTGTACAAATAACGATAAAGTCTTAAGATTACTTCAAGGCAGTCTCAATTACAGAAATACTTAGACATCTGCGTTTATTTTATTTCATTACATACATACATTGAATGTGTAGTTTTTAACCTACTTCCGAAAAAGAAGGATGTTCTCAATTTACCTTTTTTATTCTTTATGTATATTCACCGGTTGGTCGAATACGGCTTGACCAATTTTGTTAAATTTTTTTTCTGTTTGAAAGGGTATAATCTCTCTCATTGGTTTCATACATTTTTCATCAAAATCAATTATGTATGTCATTCAAGTAAACGAAATTACATATTTTGCCTTTGAAGTCGGTTCTCTTTTTTAAGAGTCTTGTTATATTTTACAATAGTATAGATAAGCTTTTTAGTATGATTATTTTAATATAGACTTAACATTCGTTTTGTTTATTTTCTTATGACTAAAACTGACGTACAGAAATATAAAGAATTCCAATAAAACAATATAGAATAATATACTTTAGAGATGTCAAGTTTCATCCAACAAATATTGAATTCGTTCTATATTTTATCAGATAGAAATTTATTTTTCAGAATGGCCACGAATAGAACTGCAACACCTGGACATAAGTATGTCCAATCTTGAAGTAATATCAGAAAGTGCATTGGACGGACTGCGACTGCAGACCTTAGTTTTAGTCGCAAACAGGTTTCACTACATCGAATCGCATGCATTTAGGTATAACTTATGCAATTCTTTCACACTTTGACACTGAGTGCATATAATGTATGAATTATAGTAACTTGACTTTTTTTTCAGCACGATGGCTAACACTCTTGCCTCGCTAGATCTTGGTTACAACGAATTTACTGAAATTCCTGAACAAGGTTTAAAAGACCTCAAAGTACTTAATTGGTTGAATTTGCAAAAGTAAGACATTTTTCTTGATAAAATATAACGAATTTACTCTTAATACTTTATACTAACCATTGTACATTTATTTTAGCAACTATATAGCGGAGGCGAGCCCGGAGGTCAAGTGGCATCACTTGGAAAACACACTTACGAGTTTATCTCTGAGCAGTAATCAAATAACGCAACTGAAGTCTCAAGCTCTCACATCTTTGACCCACTTACTGCACCTAGATTTGGAAGGAAATTATCTTCGTTCCATCAGTCCTGACTCCTTACCCACTTCTCTTACTGTCTTAAAACTGTCAAATAATTTTCTACATGAAATATCCTGTGATTTATTATACAACCTTCCTAGGTTACAAATGTTACATGTCCGTCACAATTCCATTACATTCGATGTCAACTCGAACAGTCTTAATAACAAAACGAAGAAATTAGAAAAACTAGACTTAAGTAACAACAATATAAATGATTCATCAGAAATACTTATATTTCGTGAAATCCAAATCAGACAAATAATTTTAGACCTCAATGAACTTACAGTGATTCCTAGATTGTTATTCACTAATAATAGAATTGAGAGATTATCAATATCTTACAACAAGCTTACATCAATTTATCGAGATGTGTTTATATCGCTTAAGAATTCTCTCGAACATTTAGAAGTTGAGCATAACAAATTATCTCATTTGCCGGACAGTTTGGCGCAAGTTGCGCGACTCAGGCATTTGTCGTTAGCCTACAATCAATTGGAGGAGTCGCCTTTACTTCCGAGCCGTATCCAAACATTGTCACTAGCTGGTAACTTCTTAACTTCTATGCCGTCTGCGCTTCAAGCACTTGAACCCGGTTCCATTCGATACCTCGATTTAAGCTATAACAAAATTTCACATTTGTTACCAAATGAATTTCGAGAATGGTCCTTTTCTCTTGGGACTCTGAATTTAAAAGGTAACAGAATAGCGCAAATCTATAAAAATGTTTTTCCAGCAAGTATGCCTGTGAAAGAAATTAATTTGAGCTTTAATGACCTATACTATATACACCCTCAATCATTTTCTAATTTAACCGGGTCTTTACACGTGTTGGAATCATCCGCGACTATATTCAGTGGGTACTTTCCTTTTGAAATTGATGACGGACTAGAAAATCTCAGTTGGCTGTCCTTCGATAATAATGATTTTCATATATTAAAATTGTCAGATATGTCATTTTTTCCTAATTTGAAATATTTAAATTTAGATTACAACAGAATAGTTGAAATAATTGTTGACGATGACATTTTGAATGTTTCATTAGCGTTAAATAACATAAGGATATCTTATAATTTTCTAAACTTTATTCCGACTAGAACATTTTCACATATACCCGAGTTAAGAAACTTAGATTTATCTTATAACCGTATCAATAACTTGACTAAGAACAGTTTTACCAACTTGCCTAACTTGAGATATTTATCTCTTGCGGGTAACTTAATCGATTATATAGAAGTAGAAACATTTGTTAATTTACCAAAATTGGAAATACTCGAACTCCAAGGAAACAACTTAACATATTTATCTCTTTACTCCCTATATAACGTTTCAAATCAGTACACGACCCTGACGCTTAATATAAGCAGAAATAATGTGAAACTTATTGATGGAGACGCTACGATTTTTGTTAACATATTCGATGGATCGTATAACGATTTCCATGAAGTGCCAAACATTTTTTTTCTAACTGTTGAATCTACTATCAGGCAAATAATACTGTCTCATAACAAAATAACTCATATTTCTAATGAAGCGTTTGGACAATCTGTATACTTAGAAATATTAGACCTACATAAAAATGGTATTAGTATAATTAAAAGAAAATCATTTACTGATCTGATATCCTTGCAAATATTAGATCTTTCATTTAATTCTATTTACCAATTATCTGTAGAACAATTTTATAATTTACACAAATTAAGATATTTGAAAATGGACCATAATAATTTAAGACTTCTTCCGAGAGATGTTTTTAAAAATACTGTTATAGAACATTTAGACTTAAGTTATAATGAAATTTCTTTGTTTCCCGTCACAGCACTCTCTCAAATTGGATTTACTTTGCGTTACTTGGACTTATCAAATAATAGATTAGAATATCTGGACAGCAACATATTTCGGAACACACAGTTCTTATCCAATCTTAACTTGGGACATAACTTGTTGACAGTGTTATCAGATAATACGTTTTCTTGTCTCGGCGGCTTGCGACGATTGGATCTCAGTTTTAACTCCATCAAAGCAAACTTTAAGGAACTGTTTCACAACCTTCCCAATCTGAGGCATTTGAATCTTGCAAATTTAAGTTTAAAATCAGTGCCTTATCTACCTTTGACAAATTTAACAAGTCTCAATTTAACTTCAAATTACATTTCAAGTTTTAAAGAGACTGATGTTAAAAGATTATTTAATTTGCGCCATTTAGACCTAAGCCACAATCGACTTACCTCTATAGTGCCAAAAATGTGGATTCACCTAAAGAATTTAAACGTACTAGATATTTCATACAATCCTATAGTAAGAATAACGCCAAATAGTTTTAAATCGTTAAATAATTTATCATATTTAAATTTAAACGGGCTTAAATACTTAGATATAATTGACCAAGATTCTTTCCGTCCCTTAATATCCTTGCGGTCCTTGCACATTCAGACATGGTCTACAATAAATCATTCTAGTTTCCGGCTCGCTAACATCACATCCTGTCTTCCATCCTTATACAAGCTGGTCATACATTGTTCAGACGAAGAAATGGATAAACAACTGCACGGAATAGATGCGAGAAGGATAAGATATTTAGAAATCAGAGGATCAAATTTGCAGAGAATATCAGATGATGCCTTCGAGTCGTTCGCAAATAGTCAGGAGATATTTATTAGAATTAGCGAGACGTCAATAACCAAACTACCGGCTGCATTTATGAAGCATCTCTCGCAAGTTCCTCAATTAGGCATCGACGTTAGCTACAATCAAATATCGAGACTAGATCCGGCTATATTCTATCCCAATTTCACGAGCTGGAGTCACGTAGCAACTAAATTACTTTCAGGTATCTTACCCGAAATTAATCTGAAAATTGTGCCTTGTTTGAAATGCTTTTAAAAATTAACTGATTATTTTTATTATTTTGTTCCGCTAAAAGCAACTTTTAAAAGATTTGTTTTTTTTTTCATTCATATAAATACTAGTTCAAGTAAATAAAAATACTTAGGAGTATAATATAATTAAATCTAAATTTTACCTTAGTTAATAAGCTACACGTCGCATCGCGTCGTTAGAAGCCGGAAGTCGTTTGGCATAAAAAATTAATGTCTTAGTCAGAGCTTAAGCTCACGCGGGCATTATACTTTATACATACTTTATGAGTATCTAACAACCTTCTCCTTTAGTCTCATCTTTGTAATGAGTTTTAATTCTTAATGGCCTCCCAAATTTTCAGCTTGCAAAATTGCGTTTGAATTATATATTGTGTATTGTTGTCATTATTTAGGTGGTTTAATTTTGACCGGCAACCCGTTGCGGTGCGAGTGTGAATTAGCCTGGCTCGGGGCTTGGATGAGGCGATGGCTGCAGGAAAACGAGGCCGGGGCAGAATTGAGGAGAGCTGTACGGAGTGCCACTTGCAAGGATCAACTGGGAAGGCGCGTACCCCTTCTACAACTTCGGGCAGACGAAGCCGAGTGCCACGCTAGCGCCCTTTCTAGTGACGCGCAACCAAATTATACAAACATCGTTTATACGCTTACGTTAACACTATGGACATTAGTTCTTAGATGATAATGTTTGTGTTTAAGTGATTCCTCGTAATTTAAGATGTACATTTTGTCAATATAAATAAACATAAATATATGTAATAAACTAATGTAAGTCTTTGCATGGAGGAATTTTAGGACATTCTTAAGACAGGTGCATTTTATTTCTTTAGGGAATATCTACGTATAATGTAAAAAGTAGACACTTTACTGGACTAAGTAGGGTAACTTACATTTTTATACGTCGCAATATATTAAATGTATCAAATTAGGCAAATCTTTCATGGTTATTGGCTTCTAAGATATATTTATTTCTCATTATGTGTTATTTCTAATAAATTGTTTACATTATACAAATGCAAATGTTCTAAAAATTATTTAGTTAATCATTTAGCTAAAGAAAAATGTAAAAAAATTGTTCAACGAAACGTTACGAAAAGCTGTACTTAATGACAAATTAAATAAAAGAAAATGTAAATATGTATAAAATAAATATTTTTTATAATAAAAATTTCGTTTCACTGACACCACGAAAGTCTCAAACGCAAGAGTGAATGAATGAGTAATTTATGATTACCCCATTGACATACTGAAACTAGGTTACATTTATTCTTTTGTAGGGTAACTCATAAAGCTTGCCGGTGAGCTAATTTGGGTTTGCAACAAACCGACAAATTAATGAATAAACGTGTGACTAATAATAAATCAAAATGTCGCACATTTAATTCCCGACGCGAATGTTTTGATTCTATCCATCCACTGGTTTAATTAACAAGCATTAACAGATGCATTTTATTAAAATTTGAAACGTTATTATTACGAATATAATGAATATGAATATTTAATTAGCCGTTATTAAAATTGCGATTTACATTATGAAATTCGTTTGAGATAAATATATAAATGCATGATTTTATTGAAAACTAAGAAATACTGACGTTATTTTAATAGTCAGGAAGTAAATTTCATTCACGTTGTTAACATTTTTGACACATAGTAATTTACTACTAGTATTTCAAGTTTTTTTTTCTTTTATATGTATATAGGTACATACATTTGAATAACCAACTTTTAATAAAATCAAAGCAATAAAAATTAGCCATTTTACGGTGACTTCCTGTTAGATTTGTACACATTCTGTAATGTAGCTGAAGTGAATTGAGAAAAGGTTACAATGATCCACACACACACATAACGTAATAAAATAATAACTGAAAATTATCTAATTTATATATATAAATTAGAAAATTATTATTCATGAAAGGAATATTTAGAGTCGAACAATTATGTATGCATAAAATAAATAAACACTGACGCAGAGTAATAATATCTATGATATATAATTGCGACCATACGAGTATTATGTTTATGTTTAACTTGGTATGTATTTGTCCCAATCAAGTTATGTTTAACCGTAATTATACATTAAATAAAGAACTAATCTAAGAAACAAATTATGTATTTTTTTTTGTATTTAGGCAACCACGGGCCATACAAATATAATTACAGAATATACATTCTAACATTATTAGTCATTTCTAATCTTAAAACTACCACATTTAATAATGTGCTATGGTGCGTGGCTCATGGTATTCTACAGTGAAATCGTTGGGACACCATGCTGTTCGGACAAAACTCTTGAAGGTCTTCAGATCACGTAACGGAAGTCTCGTCAGAAAACGCTTTAAAATTGACTTCGAAAGCAAACTGATTTTATAAAATCTCTTACCATGATTACAAATTATGATTATGAAATTATAATACGACCATAGTTGAACACGAATTTTGAAAAAAAACTCTATATAAATAATAATCTAAAAAAATTAAAATATATATAATAATAATTGAATAAATCTGAGTGAAATTTTATAAGTATTTACTTTGTACACACATTCATATTATCATACATATAAAACATATTATCTTTCCACCTAAATGGAAACAATCAGATCAATTTTATTAGAGCTGTTAATTGACCTTGCAAGCTAATTGCTTAGTTATTGCTTATAAATATATAATGTAAGGATAAAACGGTTCCTAAAAGTTATATCAGACTGACCACTCTGGTTAAGACTCGCTGTGATGAAATTTTTTTTTACATTTACGTGGAATGAAAAACAAACGTTTTCATGGTATAATCAAAATCAAAGAGAAGTTAACGTTCATTCCATTTTTTTCTCTAAATCAATTTTTACAAGCTTTTATTCAACTCGCTATGTTTTTTGTTCGGGTCAAGTCTTGCAAGCTAAATTCGTATCATTTCTTCTTATGCTATGGAGTAAAAATTTTACACATTAGTACAGTTGATTTTACATCCAGACTCTAGACGATGTTCTCTCCTTTTCAACGTTTAACACCACATACCAAATGCCAACATGACATGATTGCTGTATTCAGAGGTGGCTCCCGACGAAAAAAACTCCTGATTAGGCAAAAGCACAGACACAAAATTTTGTACACATTTTCAATTACGATAGCCCGTTCTGAATGCCACAATAATATGACTGCTGCATTCAGGGCTGATGAGGAAACCCGCCAGCCTTTAATAGCATAGATGCGAAGTTTTTACACACAATTAATTAGCCTATTCTAAAATTTGGCAAAAGTTGGATAGTGCACTTTGTGGCCAAGCATATATGGACGCTGATAAGCAATACTGTGTCAAGCCACACGGACTTTATTTTGAGTAAATGGCGTCTAAAGATGTCAAACCTATTCTTAATCAATTTGTTTGAAGACGTACATATATACCCGACTTTTCTTTTCTATTTTGATAACAGGTATAATAAATTAAAAGCAGATTGATATATTTAACGTGTCATCTAATAATAGGTTTTTAAATATTTGAGATTCTTGTATAAATTGCAAAATATGGAACCCACTTAAAACTCGAAACATTAAATAAGACACCTTTACCGTACTTATGTAGCATATATAACTTAAAATTATTTTTAATATTGTTAAATAGGTGACGGACTATCAAACTATATCAATATCTCCGAATTCGACTTTTTGTGGGTTGACACATTATTGCTTATCAGCGTCCATATATGGTTTAAGGAAGGGTCAAGAAGCTAGAAGGTCTCTTCATAAAAATACTAGAGTTTAGTTACTTAACCGACAATCAACCGTGCAACGACGATGCTTTATTGAAATTAATAGATTTTGATTCATGTCCTGCAAAAATTATAAAACAAATAAAAAATGACCAGCAAATATATAACTTAATCTCATGGCCTTGTGTCGCTCCCGACACAAGGCCATGAGATTAAGTAAACACACCCACCCACCCAGTCCGTAAACACACCCAACATTAACACAAACACCCAGATCACGACAAACATCCGTATGGCCAATACAGACGCTAGCAGGGAGCGGAGATCGAACCTGCGACCGTTAGCGCTCTAGTCAGTTGCAATGATCACTGCGACAACGTGTCTGTCATCGAGCTGAGATGGCCTAGTGGTTAAAACATGTCGATCTCAACTGATGATCGCAGGTTCAAACCCAGGCTAGCACCGCTGGTTTTTCAAGTATTAATTTTGTATTCAAATTCATCTTAAGCTCGGCGGTGAAGGAAAACATCGTAAGAAAACCTGCATGTGCCAGGACAAATTCTGACACATGTATATCAACCAACCCGCAGCGGAGCAGCGTGGTGGATTAAGCTCTAAACCTTCTCCTTAATAGGATATGAGACCTTTGCCCCGCCGTGGGACATTTACAGGCTGTTACTTTACTTTATATAATTTTATTTAAATTCGCTGAAAAGAAAAAACTTTGAAATTAATCAAGCCAATCATTTTGTTATATTATACAATATTTTATGCGACGTAAAAGCTTGTCGCCAGAATATATCTTAAGTCAACATTTCGCTCAGATATCCATATATTGGATATTCTTCAATCTATGTGTTTTTCTAATATGTATTTAAGTACCGAGAAACTGCGAAAGTACTAGCTTAAATTACAAAAAGGAATTTTATGACCATAAATATAATAAGCTAATTTTAATAAATATATTTTAAAATGAATTATAACACGTTATTAAATCATAAACAGGTGACAGTTTTTCCACTGAAACAGCTAATATTCGCAATCCGACCAGCTGTGATGCTATATATCTTTCGCAACATGGTTTAATGATATCCACAATCAAAACACATTTTCGCACGCATTTTGTAGATTATCTACTAATACCATGTACCCTGTGTAGTTAGAAACACGGAAAGAATTTTCTCCCTCAACGTTAATTACTTATGTAGTAATGGAATTTCTCATTAAAAGCTATTCTCACTCAAGATTAGCGTCCATTAAAGAATTCTTGTGAGATAAAAACTAACAAGACAAATGAATTCTTGGGATCTAAATAATACACTGTTTCCGGGTATTCGCAAACATGAAGTTCAAAAATAAATAAATGTACCAATAATTGTTTTTGTTTCTAAATACATCTATAGAAGTATTGTGCATTAAAGTTTTTCTATTCGATTGTCACGACAGTTACTTTGTTCATAAATTCTTGAATTCGTCAGCTCCGTATATAGGAAAACATTATACTAACGTCTAAGTATATAGGAACAACATTATACTAAAATTAAATTAAATCCTTTAAAATAAAGATTGCTTTATTCGAAAAACTTGAATAATGTATAGGTACATTAAAAAATTGACTTAAAATACTGACGCAAAATAAATATGATATCCATATTATAATAAACATGGATTTTGTTATCATTTAGTCAAAACACTTCGATTTCAACCTATGATTACGTGTTTAAAGCCACACCGTTCAGTTTTCAAGTACTGAATTTGTATTTAAATTTATCTCCTGCTTGGTGCAGGCATACATTGCGAAGACACCTGCACGCGACTAAAGAAATACTGATAAATTTTAATCCGTGTTGGATTAAGCTGTGAACCTACTCCTAAATAGGAGAGAAGGCCTTTGCCCAACAATTGGATATTAACAGGCTGTTATTTTACTTTACTTTTACTTCTACTTAAACAAAGTGTACGTCTTTTCGTCTTCTCGCGGCGTACAAAAATAATTGCATATTAAATTCTCAACTTTGACATAGGATAATCTGTCTTCCTTACATCAAGAATTCAAGGCAACCGAAAAACCTTCGAAAAACTTTTTTTCCATACAATTTATCTCTACATCTCGCTTATTCGATCGAGCGAGGACGTGTTCGTTCGTTCTTCGTGCTACTCGTCTGATACAATTTATTACTAAACCTGAAGTTAACTAACAAAGTGGAACAATTTGGCGGTTATAACTTACGAGAAAGTTAATATTTGTTTCATAGATTTATCGTGTCGTTTTGCGAATGAAATAAAGTTTTTTTTTTTCTTCTTTAAAACAATTTCGACAAACGAATACTAAAAAGAGTAAAACTTTTTTGTCTCATAAATAACGTCGTCTTAAGTATTTTAACCATAAATTAAAGCATATTTTAACCAATAAAAAACAAAATACATATTTTTCTTACCATACATTTTATCCGACCGACTTCAAAAAGTTGTAGATTTTTTTTTTTACTTTTTAGTCCAATTGTTTCGGTTTCGAAGTCGGTTTGTTTTTTCAAAAAGTTTTATTTTTCAGTTACAAATATATTAAGGTCGCACCAAAGTTATAATAGCTTAAATTTTACTGCTTATCACCATTTACAAAGAATTGTTTTTTTCTGATGCGTTCTGTTGATGATTGAGGAGTTATCCAGGTATCGCATCATCAGGTCAACTTCACCATATACATTGTGATGACTATAAACTGCTAAGCAATCAAATTGAAGTAATCGAATTGCAACCAGTGAAAAACTCGTTATTGAGTAGTTACATACAGCCGAACATAGAACCTCCTTCTTTTTTGAAGTCGGTTAAAAAGATAGTTTTATTAATTGCTCTATTTATATTTAAGAAGTTTATGGTGGTTATTCCATAAAGGTGACGCGTCGCAGAATTACCAATTTCATAAATGATAGTTTACTGTCTAGCAAAGTAATTATGTTAACTATCTGTATTATGGTAGCTTCATTATTGATGTAATTTTTTTTTGTTTTTTTCGTGTATGACAATTCAAAAGTACTCGTGAGAGCCTACTTGAATAAAGTATTTTTTTATTTTGATTTTATCGCAATTACGAAAATATACAACCTGACAGTTGATTTATAATTTTTGTACTCCTCGCCTTAGCGTTTTGATAGCGATCATTTATTATAATTGAACCCTAGATATCTAATAGTTTTAAAAAATATGTTTCTGTATAAGATAAGGTTAATTACTTTAACCAAGTCTATGTAAGGGTGAGAATCGTGCAAAATTCGCATTGAGAGCGTATTTTCTCGTCAATATGTTTTTCTCCGGGGAAATAAACCACTTCCCAGTGGATGATAAAAAAAACTATTTCCATTTTCAACGTTAAAGTAAACCAAATACGCGAGTATCAACTATGACTGGCCCCTCGCGGTCAAACTCGCGTTCATGGTTTCTGCTTCACTCCTATTAGTCGTAACGTGATATAACGTGGGCTAACCGTGTGAATTTTCTTTTTATCGGTCTAGTCATTTCGGGGCACATTCAATCCAAACAAACTAACAATCAAATCTTTCGTCTTTATAATATTACTGTATATAATATATTGTCTTATTTATTGTTTAGTAACATTTACTACAAAAAAAATGTTATTCAAATTCGAAATCCAAAACAACAAAAACAACAGATTGACTTATTAATAAAACATGTACGGAACAAAGAACCTTCGAAGGCTTAAAAGTAAATCAAAATATTTTCTCTGAATCTTTCAGTTGTAGCAATGAAGGCGCGCGCGTTGACCCATAAAAACCTGCTTCCAGTACAAATATGTATACAATTGAAGTTCATACTACGTATTTATAACGTTAGTTTATTTTTTAGTGGTTGAATTATTTATTTACTTATATTAGATGTTAAGCCTGCATTGATTTCGGTATTCCTTATCGATAACTATGTTTACTTTAGTTATTTCTTGCGGCTAATTAATGTGAGCTACCACTTTTTTTGAAGAAAGACGAGATGGCCTAGTAGTTGAAGACATTGACAACCAAAAACCCCTTGTTGAAACCCCGGATAACACCGCTGAGTTATCAAGTGATACATTTGTGTTTAAACTCATCTTGTTCCCGGTGGTGAAGCAAAACATCGTGAGTAAATCGGCAGAAATTCTGACACATGTATATCCACCAAACCGTAGTTGAGCAGCGTGTTGGCTTAACCTCCTAAAACCTTATTCTTAATAGGAGACGAGCTTTTTGCCCAGATGTAGGAGATTTACAGGCTGTTACTTTACTACCGCTTTTTTTGTATAAAAATAACAGGCAAATAAGCAGGCAGAAGATCTGATGTTAAGCAGAGACCATCGCACATGGACATTAGCAGCACCAGAGGAGCCACAAATGCTTTGCTAACTTCAAATTTAACAAGGGATTAAAGGAAATAGGAAATTAGGAGAGCAATTGGAGAGAAGTTAGGCTTCTGGCTCTCTCACTCACCGCAATATCAGCTACTTCACGCCGATCTTCTGTGAAAATGAGGTTTTGCCTGTATTACGAGCTGTATTTAGAGAACTACAGCTAGGCTCAATTTAACTAAAAATAAACCACAATAAAATGAAAAATAACTACACAAAAACAACATACGAATTAACATCTAGGCATTATTAACAAAAGGCTTCGTTGGCGTTGGTATGCTACACAGGCGTATTTGCGTAGGCAATCCTCTTTACTCCTGTTACACCACCACCCACACTCACATCCTGCATTGAAATGGAGATACGTTAGTTATTTAACACGTTCATTATTAAGCGAGAAATATATTTGTAAGTTTGAGTCTCGTAATTGCCATAAAACAACTCTAACCGGGTAACAGTTACCTAGGTAACCTTACGAAAGATGTTTCTGTCAAGAATAAAGTCACTGATCGAGTGACTAAATTCTTTTTTTTTACTCAATCTGTAATAAATAGACTTATGTAGTAATAAACATACATTTTAATTCTTCACCAAACAATAAGATCTTTGGAAAATCAAATGAAGTCTCATATGATGTCTTAAACTCATGTACAAAATCCACAATTTAACTAAATTGTAAACACTGCTAAGAAATTCTGCTACCATAATAAATGCTACCCGCAACTGACGATTCCATTGGTTTAAATTTTTTATGTGGAGCCATAATTCTCTAATAAAAGTAGCCTGTGCTGCTATTCCTTATAAAATCATCTATCTGCGGGTGTATATAACATCAGTCGTTTCAGAGGTTAGCTTCAACAAACACATAGACAAAAATTAAAAGAAAAATGTTTTTTTGGTCTAAGTATCATGTTAACATTCATATTTATTTAGTAAAAAGCAAATTATATTATAATATTTTATAGTATTTTTTTACAGATACTTCAACATTTTTATTTGTAGAGAAATACGAGTAGTATTATTATAATAAAGTTACTATAAAATAACCTCAATGTAATTACAAAGCTATTATGTTTATAGCGTTATATGAATAAATGACAATAATGTCATTACATCTTTAATTTACCGCAGAAACCCCAAACCGACACGAAGAATGACTGATAACCGTAATATAACTCGCCCCGTTGTAAAAGTATGATTATTTTATGACCGAAAATACGTTGTTATGGGATAATTGTAGGTAGCGCTATTCACACAGGTATGCTTGTTAAGCGTGAAAATTGTTGCGAAAATAACATTAAATTGCAAACAATAAGGGTCAATTTCGCCTGTGCGGTATAGACATCATTGGCATACCTTTGCGGCAATGTATGGTACAAGCTTTTGCGCTTGCGTGTATAGAGGTGGAAGTCCCGTGGGCTTGGAGGTCGGCTGGTATGCAGCAATTACATTCCACATACGTTACCTGAATCGACAACAAAGGCACTGCTGAACTTTGAGTGACATTCAATGTCACTTCTATTGGCATTGAGTGTAATAATGACGGTAGGTGCGTCATTATTGTCATTTATTTTCATGACTCGTGTAATTGCGTTAATGTTATATATATCGCTGCTTTTCAAGATTATCGATGCAACTAAAACTGATGAATTTAAGGGAATGGGGTTTTTAAATTTCTTTATAAATGTGTTGGTGCATAGCTGCACAATTTAAACGAACCCTTGATGTTATAACTTTATTGATTTAACTAAAATTCATCATCGCAACTCTTTTCATGATAAAATATCAAAGATTTATGGTCTTTTGACATACTTAGTTCTATTTGTTAGAATTTTGAACTACTACGATATTCTTGCAAACGAGCGATGTAACAAGTTTGTCATGTATTTTAATATTAAAAAAGTTGTGCTGAAATGAAAATTAATTTCGAGGAAATAAACTGTAGAATTTTTTATCTCATTCAGTCTGGTTTGGATTTAAGCTAATAAGCTGTAATTTAATACAAACAACGTTCCGACTTTGTAATTAGCTTTATATTTTACTAAATTTAAGTTAATAACTTAATTTTCTTTTGAATGTACATTATAATTTGCCTTAGACACGACTACAATTTCTTTTGCGTTTAATTATACGAATATATTTACGAATATCAAAGTCTTTTATAAAACTAGTCGGTTTCTGCGACTTCATCTCCGTAAAATAATTATTAATAATAGTTTCGTTGAGATATGGTTTCTACATATAAACTTTCATCTCCTATTTCAATTTCTTTAAATTTTATTTTAGGACAAAAAGATCTTTCTTCGACGTCTATATCCATAGCAAAGTTTATCAAAATTGGTTCTGCGGCTTAAGAGTGAAAACATAACGCAACAAACAAGTACATAGATAAATAGACAACATTCGTATTCATAATGTTAGTATGGATGTTTTTATATTCGAGTGGTTTTGTTTTACGAAATAAATATTTAATTTCGTAAATTAGAAGACCAAAGCTTGACTAAATAGACTTAATTATTCGTAATTAATGATTAAATAAACTTTAATTCATGATTTAATGTTAAGAACATTTTGTAAACGACTTTTATGTTCTTTACATTTTTTATCTTCAATAACTCTACAAGAGTATATATAATAAATCAATATGAGTGACATATGGGTAAAAAGTAAAATAGTCCAAAAAAGATGGGAAAAAGTTTGGCATATGTATCTTAGTGTCTGTCTGTGAATTGAGGCACCCAAACGTTTAGATCAATTTTACTGTTTATCTTTTTTTTGTTTGAAATTTGATATAAGCGTTTTAAGGCATAATTTATGTAGATCTTTTCAGACATCTGAAGGTTATCAGTTCTTATCTAGTTATTGAAAGGATCTGAGCAATTTTTACTGGTCTAATCGACTCGAAATTTTCTATATGATTCCTATGAATGATATTAAATATATGTTGCTGCCTGGAATCGGCAGGATATAAAACACCTCACTAACTTACAGCTCAAGTATTGTGTTGGGGCTTGTTATTGGGCTATGTTCATAATGAATAGAATATCAGGAGTTTTCTTTTCGATTCTATATTAATTGTTGCCGTGAATTGCTAAATATGAAACTATAGAAAATAGCGATATTTATTCAAATGAATGTTGGGGCCTTCCTGGGGTTTTCCTAGCCAAGAACCTTAACCCGTTGATTTAAAAAAATGTACTCTCTAGTATTCAGCTATTTAATAGTATCACTGATTAGGGTGTAAGAGTAGTCTAAACTTTATAGTTAACTACACACGGAGTGAAGAAATATAATATATTGTATTTATGAGAATAAAGTATATTTGCGAAAATAATACTCTTACATCTTGAACTGTTAGGTAAAAAAAACACAAGCACCAATCTACATATGTACAATTATGAATACTTAATAAGAGCTCTTTTGTCCCCTGAATTTGTTTTTCAATACAAAGACCCAAATCACAATATGTGGCCCTGACATTCTTTCTTGGCGTTGTTTCAAGCATCTCTTAATAGGTTTAAAACTACTCGTTAAAATTATAAATTTATAAAGCAATTTATATGCACACGAAACACATTTATCGATTATGTAATTGCATGCTTCTTAACGCAAAAGTCTTATAAGTTTGTTTATTTATACGAACAATACAATACTTCTACTGTAAGTTGGTGAGAAGTTGTGTATCGTTGCTTCTGCTATGAGGTCATGATTATGTATTTATTACATTTTAGTATCATTGAAGTTTCAGTAAAGTAAATTTCTATTCGATCAGACTACTTAAAGTTGCTTAGAGCCTTCAACAATCATAAAAGAGCTGATAACCTTTTAACGTTTGAACCGATCTTCATAATTTATAGCTATCCCATCCCAATTACATCAGCTTTGAAACAAAGAACTGCATCAAAATCGGTCCATTCATTAGGTAGCTACGATGCTAAAGACACACTGATACAAACGTAAAACAATACACCTCTTTTTTGGTCGATTTATTAATCCAATAAAGCATGTTCATTTCAAATTATTTTTATTATTAGCGATATGATAGCACTATTTTCTTTCTATTGGAAGTAATGGCACGAAAACAAAACGAAATTAACGTTCGATGACTTTCATTTTTTGTTTTCTTTGTGCTGTATAAAAATACTGAGTTATTCAAACTGAGTTATTCAGTCGTTTTCTTTTGCTTCTTTTTTCTTCTTATTCTTAAATCTATACTAACATTATAAAGAGGTTAAATTTGTTCTTAAGTTTATAAGTTTATATGTAGGTTGTAAACTTTAAAACTACTGGTTTGATTAAAGAAATTATATTTGCGTTGGAAAAGTGTATTATTGAGTAAAGCGACTATATTACATCATTCGTATTGGCGACACTAATGTTTGTCGAGGTTGGGATGTTTGTGTTTTTGTTGTGTGTGTTTTTGGATCCCCGACACAGGATCATAAGATTCTAATGTAGCCCTGTGAATGTTATGCATTTATTTAGTCTTAAAATAAATAAATAATAAGAGTACTAATTCGATTTGGATTTGATATTGTGTCTCAAAGCAGTACAAAATAATTTTTATCATTACGTACGATACAGACGTTTGCCATGAGCGGGGATCGAACCCGGGACCGTTAGTGCTTTAGTCAATTGCAATAATCACTGCGCTAAACTGTGTGTTTGTATGTTTGCATATACGTGTCCTATGGACCGCAAAATGTCTGGAGCGATTTTGAAGAAATATTTAGGTAATATTATTTTTATTAGCTTATAGGATCAACATAAAGTTCGATTGCTATCGAATCAACTGAAATATTGAATTGTGATAACTTTTTAAATTGAAAAAAAAAGTATAACTTGCAAGATTTCAAGACGGGCTATTAGAATCTATGTTTAATAGGTTTGTTTGAAGGCCAAAGGTACTCAGTGAACAGACGTCATTAGGGTGTTGACTTAGGACGCTCGACCCCCGGAAGCTCAAGGTAAACAGGTCCATCCTAACAGAAAGCTAATATTCACACAAAAATTACCGTTTTCCATGAACTAACGAGCCTTTTATATCGTGTTTGTTATCTTTAAATTTAATTTAATCGAAGTGTTTAAGCTAAACATCGGTACGTGGAAATTGGACGTCTTTGGAAATTGAGTGTACTGTCTGTTTCGACGAACTGAGTTTTGTTGTTATTTGTAAGTAGTCTGGTAGATAAAGTAAATAGACTTTAAGCAATACTTATGGCCTCTAAAGTTCAACAAAGTTGTGAATTTTATTTACAATATATTTTTATGTGCTTATAGATAGAGCAAATGTTTGTTTTTGATTAAAGTTTAAGTTTAATATTTTCCCTGAAAAGAAATACTTCTTGATAAAAACAAAGACAATTGGAAACTGATAAGCAATACTATGTCAAGCCGCACAGATTTCATGTTGAGAAAATGGCGTCTAAAGATGTCAAAGCTATTCTTAATAAATCTATTTGAAGAAGTACATGTATATCCATCATTTCTTTATTAATTTGATAAAAAGTATAACTAATTGAAAGCTGATTGGTATAATAAGAAGTTTTATCTAATAATAAGTTTTTCAAATATCTATGTAAGATTATTGCATAATCCAAAATATGGAACACGCTTTAATATTCTAAACATTAGATTTAAAAAAAATCCGTACTTATTTAGTGCAGATTACTTGGGAATTTTTATATTTGTGATGAATTATCAAAATATATTAATATCTCTAAATTTGACTTTATGTGGGTTGTCGCATTATTACTTTGCATCTAATTAAAAATATGGATTAAATCATAAGTGGTAAATGTAGCAACATTGGCACTGTAATGCTTAGGTTTTCACACGAACTAGTGGTAAATCAGTAAACCACTAGCCACTTTTCAATTTAAATATGCATATTATGTGCATTAAATCGTTGAGCGATGGAATATAAGTTAATTAGTGACTATGAGCACTGAGTTTAACTTTTTAGGTATCAAAATCAAAATCAAAGTATTTTTATTCAAAATAGGAATTTACATTCTCTTTTTGAACGTCAAGAAAATGAATCTATCACGTTTTCGGAAAAGTATAACCTCAGGCATGAGAAGAAACCGCGAAAGAAACTCAGCGGGACTTTTTTGTTAATTTTTTTAACAACGTCAAGATTGGTTACAATACGTAAAATATATTGAGCCAGCCTGAAAGCGATCCATTATTCCCAAGGTGTGTTATCATCTATGAAATCTTTAATATTATAATAACCTCTAACACACAAAGGTTTCTTTACATTTTTTTAAACTGTGCTATAGAAGCATTTTGAAAGTTTTCTGGGATCCTGTTGTAAAATCTTATACATCTCCCAACAAAAGAATTATTTACTCGACGCAGTCGAGTAGCAGATACAATGAGTTTGTTCTTGTTCCTCATATTGATATGATGGATATCACATTTTTTTTTTAAATGTGTCAATATTTCTATGTACATACATTACAGTTTCAAAAATGAATTGAGAAGTAACAGTCAAAACTAGATAGCTTTTAAAGCCGGTTTTAAATTATCAAATTAGTGTCGTGAATGTCAAATTTTATTTCGTTCGATATCTTGCTATGAAGAAATGCATTCGCGACGCTATAGTAGTGTAGGTATTCATATTTTATATAACGGTCCTTATCGACGAGCTGACGAGTGTGCTTGTGATCACGACGGATGCAACTTCGTCAAAACGTCGGACAATAAAAAGGTATTATTACGATTAGTTATCGCGATAAGACCCGATATATAAAAATATGAATACTATAAATCGCGAAAGTTTAAATATATAGTATAGCTATAGGTATATATAGAAGTATATTTACGCGTTGTAAAGTTTACACGGATAATGAATAGCTTGCATGACATGAGTTGAAGTTTCAACAAAATGTTGCGTCTGATGTAAAACTATTCCAGCCTCACGAATTGCGATTGAAGCGGAGCCTAATTTTATCCTACAGAATCTCTCTGAAGTTTGGCTTGAAGAACCTAAAAACACAATGTATCTCACAAGGAATACATATTATATTTAATTCTACTGTATAGTTAGTTAGTTTACTTTTTCATTGTATTTCAGGATAGACCAAGCTAATCTATTAAATTAACACTTAAAAGATTCTTAATGTTGATTTGGTCACTATAAGACTTTGTTAAATTAGCTAATTACGTAATAACTTAAGACAGAATAACTTTTTTCGGTAGAAACTTAGGCTTTTTTATCCGACCACGCGACGCAAAGGGTAATGTGTTTATCAGTGTATGTATGTATTTGGGTATGTATGTATTTAAAAAGCATTTTCTTTTATCATTTAGTTTTCTCTTGTACGAGTAGTTTATTACATCATTTATAAATCAGAATTACCGTTTAGGATCTATAACGTTGGTTTTCAATGATTATCATTTAAAGGCTTTAAGATAAAACTGATATTGATAAGATACCGTTGGTTGCAGATAGTCTTGAAACGCAGTCAAGTTTGTGACTTTTTAAAATTATTGTATTGTAAATACAAGTTAAATTTTTTTGATGGCATATGGCTAATGTTGAAAATGTGAAAGTACTCTATGTGTCTAACTGTTCGTTAATTATTTTTAATATAAACATAGATTGGACCTTGGAGAAGGGATACTTTTATTAGGAAAGTAAAACTTAAAACGAAACGGCGAAGTTCAATGAAGTACCCATAATTTTTTTATTCGAAATAATTATTATACAAAGAATAAATAACGGGGACTAAAATAAATTATATTATATAACTATGGATATATTATAAACTCAGAAATTTTGGCACTCAGAATGCAGATCATTTTGGACGACGTTATGGCAAGTAGCTAGAGACTGAGTAAAATTGGCGAATATATTTGAGCCAACAAGACACTAGGCTTGTCAAAGTTTTTTAAAGCCTACATTAAAAAATCTTTAATAAATAAAGCATATTATACCACACAAGAATATTTTGACGACAAAGAGGCGTGGATCTAATGTGCGTTGATGTTCTTACAGGTTTTCAAAAAAAATGTTATAAAAATACATAATGTATGAATGATTTTTAAAAGAGTACCTATCGAGTTTCTTGTCGGTTCTTCTCGGTAGAGACTACATTCCGAACCGGTGGTAGCTTAAAAAAAATCTATAACCAATGGACCTGTAACTTGACGATTCAAAGTGCTGTAAATAGCCTATTTGAATAAAGTATATTTTGAATTTGAATTTGTTCAATTCAATTCAATTCAATTCAATTCTTTGCTTAATGGCTTTTAATTGTGCCAATTAGACACATGTTACTTGTTAAAGTTAATTGTGGGTACAGACTTCTGACGTCACGTAGTATGCACATAATATATATAAAGTTATAAAATGACATTAGCACCATGTAATCTATACTAATATTCTAAAGCTGAAGAGTTTGTTTGTTTGAACGGTCTAATCTCAGGAACTACTGATTCGAATTGACCAATTATTATTGTGTTAGATAGTTTCATTATTCAGGAAGGCTATAGGCTATATTACATCACGCATGACTCACAGGAGCGAAGCAGTAACCATAAACGCGAGTGAAACCGCCAGAGAGAGCTAGCATAAAAAAAGTCTGAAATATAATTAAGAGACATTAAAATAGTACACGATTTAATATAATAGAAAATTACGTTCTAAATCCTTTTTCATATAGGGAAAGAGTTATTTTCATAGCGGTGATAGATACATTTACGAAGTATGTCAGTTTAATTGTACTTAAGTAGCATAAGGCGAGCACAACTAAAAGCCACAAAACAAAGAATTGAATTAAATTGAAAGCGAGAATTACATTTGTAAGTGTTACTCTCAAAAGTGCTATAAAACAATCCTAGTAATATCATAAGTAGTTACGAAAATAAAAAGGGCACTGACAGTAAATTCCTTCAGATGTAAAGCAATGAGAAACAACTTATATAAATATTTATGAAAGTCTGAGAGCAAAACTTATAATTCTCGCCTTATAAATACAGATTACACTACGCCATTTCGTACATATGTATAATGATACATATATACTGTTTTGATTATTTTTTTATTTGATCCTTTAAATTCCTGAATTAAAACTATGATTGGAATCGTGCTATAATATTGCTGACTAATTTACATTAATAATTTAACATCCCGGTTGGATTGTGATGAAGCGATATTAATGTCAGTGATATATCGATGAACGGACGACTTGACAACCAAACAATATTAATGAACATAAAAATACTTTCACGATTAATATTTTCATTTGGATTATATCAGCTTAGAAAGAATATAAAACCAAAACAATACAATTTTAGATGTAGCAAAAACACTTTAACATTTTACTTTTATTTGGACGCTGATAAGCAATACTATGTCAAGCCACACGAACTTCGTTTTGAGAAAATGGCGCCTATATGTCGAACCGTTTTTTAATAAATTTGTTTGAAGAGAATATATTCATATTTTCTTTTCTTTTCCGATAAAAGGTATAATGATTTTACAGCCGATTGGTATAATATAAACTTTTATCAAATAAAAAGTTTTTTTTTAAATAATTATGTAATTGTTGTATATTGCAAAATATAAAACACACTTCTGTATTCAAAACATTAAATTAAGAAACCTTTTTTTCGTATAGATGACTTCAAATTTATTTGGATAATGTTAAATACGCGATGTATAATCAGAATACATCAATATTTCTAAATTTTTTGTGGATAAACAAATTATTGCTAATTCATCCACATATTTATAGTGATAGAGTGTACTTAAATAATCAACACAGTAACATTTGTTCAAAAATCATTTATCGTTCATATAATACTTGTTGTTCATTTATTTATAAAGGATGAAACTCACCTACGTGACAAAACAGAGTTACGGCCAATAAGCGATGGTTACACTGGTGCAACTAACCGACTACCAACTTTATATGATGTAGTTATATGTCCCAAGTTTTGCGACGAAAATTCTTCGTATATTTCTTTAGCTTGGTAGTATAAGTGTAAATATAACTTTATAGATATCGCTCAGTGGATATTTCCACTTCATATAATCGCGTAAATTTTCAATAATTTTATTAAAAAAACATACTAAATAAGACTTTTATTATAAGATTTTTAAACTCAAATTTTTACTTCTATTCTATTCTCATTCGACAATTGATATTTATTTATATATGTTCACGCGCGAACAAATACGAGGGGCAGACGGAGCGGGGGCGGGGGACACAGAGCGACGAAGCGACGGGCGGCGCCGCGGCAAGGAGTCCACCTCAGAGCGCCACGATAAATACATCAAAATTAGCACAATAACTAATAAACGTATTCTAAGTAAAGGGTCTTTTTCTTGTGCCTATACAATATAGATTATAAATATATGTAAATTAAGGGGCTGTTTTATCGGTTCCTGTTGAAATCTAAACAACTAACCGGCATTTAACGATAACCAACAAATAAGGTTTGATTATATACTTTGTGTGTTCCATCAACCACCCTGATAAATTAACTTATAAATAAATAAATTTATTATTTAACAAAACAGCAACGTTGCCTTTAAACGTTTCAATACATTATTCTTATTTATTTTTGTTTAAGAAATAAATCTTAAGACTTAATCGAGACCTTAAAAACCCAAAATTGCAGTTTATTAGATACGTTCCGACGAAGCTGTTGTCGTCTTTAGTCGTAACAGGTCCAAATAATCATAGTGTCTATACTTTTATTATATAGATATGAAGTTTCAGAGTTTGGATATAGGAGATAAATAAATCTACTCACTGCACAACATTGTTCACTACATAGTCCATTTATCCAGGAAGGTTATAGACTACATAACATCACGTCTATTTTACTGCGGTAGCTGTAACCCACTGACAACATCTCGTACACGAATTGTCTCGATGGGGGCGTACCACACTCTCAATGAAAATCAGCGCGAAGTAGCTTATATAGGTAGCTGACTGCATTTCCTACGGAGAATTAAAGAGCCGAGAAGCTAATTCCCCTTTTATATCCCCTTTTATCAATTGAGTTTAAAGTAGATTTTATTTTAAAATAATATAGACCATTTACATAAAAAGTCTATGACTACCTAGAATAATGTACCTTTTCAATGATACCATAAAATACATTTTTATAACGGGTTCTGTGGTTTCGCAATTACAAAATTCACTCTCTCTTTTTTTGTATTAGTTTAGATTATTTTTTAAGTTGGCAGAACATTTGTGTCTCTTCTGGTGCTGCAAATATGCATGGTCGGCGATGATCACTAACATAAGGTTTGACCGCCGGCTCATTTGCCCATTATTTTTAGATATTAAAAAAAAAACGCTACGACTTCGACAGGCATGCATCAAATATCCATAAACAAAAGTAATCGTAATACCTAATCTATATGTATATATAAATGTACGTTTGTCTCACTCAAACTCGAGAATAGCTGGAACGATTTGGCTAATTTTGATCTTGAAATATTTATATTTAAACGGTGAGAAAAATAAATAATAAGTAAATTTAATTCAATTCTTTGGATAATGGCTTTTAGTTGTGCCAATTAGATACAATAATAAGTAAAGGAAAATACTAAAAATGTTAATTTAAATTGTTTTGTCACTTGGTTGTCAAATATTTATGGGTGCGTTCAGAAATTTGTCTGTTTTATAGCTGTAGTAAAAAGCCTGATCTCTTTGGTCTGTTTTTTGGCATAAAAACAGTTCAGTTTCAGAACTAAAAAAAGTGTCTTGTATTTATTGTAAATATTTTTTTTACATAAATATAAAGATATAGGTGATACGAAGTTCCGGGTCATATAGTTTTAAATAAATCCTTTAATGATTAATGTATATTAATATTATAAGTATAGTCGGTCAGTTACACTGCGGCATAATAGAATTATCAAAGTCCTCTATTCTCGAAACTCTCGTAATGAATGCTATTAGAAACTGATTGCAATGCCTTTATGTTGTCTAGACACGTAGGGATTTCATTAACCGTAACAATATTGAATAGTGCAATATTACTTTCATGCTTTCTTATAAAACTTCGTATTATTTTATTGTTATTAATCCGTTAGATTAAAAGAAACTTGTGAACCGTGTAAAAGGTGTAAATTTTTTTTATACAAATTCTTTAATTTATTTATAATATTATTGTTTATTTTTAACCCCAGACCCAAAAAGAGGAGCGTTATAAGTTTAACGTATCTGTATACAGAATGAATTTTTTAACTGGGCGTGGTAGACCAAATGTAAAACAATAAAGAATAGCGAAAACTAAACTAACTAAAGCATCATTAGGATTTTCGAAAAATAAATATTTCTAACCAGTAGCTGATTTTAAAAAAATCCTCATCCTGTAAGTATTATTGCACCATCTAGTATCATTATACGATACACTAAAAAAAAGGTGTTATTTTTTACGAAGCGTTATGAAGTAGCAACGTACTTAGTTCTTCAAATAACACGATCAAATAAAATAATAAAAGAAGGATATGTTATATATAATAAAGCAAATAAATTTTTGATTAACTCTACTGTGGCACTCGTAGAAGCACGTAGGAACTGTATGCGTGAAATAAATTATTGATAAAATTATTTAAATAGCTGATAAATATCCCGCAATAAGAAAATTAATTTATATTTTTCATATCATAAACCAAATATGAACAAAAACAATCTGAAATTAAATTTGTTAAAAGCTGAAATACACCCATTATAATTTCAAAATAAAAATAAATGTTCACCATATAAAATGCGTTTCATTATTGTGGGAATATTCCCTAATTAGTTTTTCATACAAACTCGAAAATATTGATATCAATAAATGATTTTAACAACTCCAATTAACCCAGTTATAAAAGTGGGTGTGCTAAATGTTGTTTCGAATTACCAGTATATGTAATTATTATTATCACAATATAGTTTTTCCGTGAAAATTTAAGTAATACATATTACAGTACATATTTAAGTTAATTTCCTTATCTTACGCTCTGTACACAATGGGGTTTGAGATAACCATGCCAAATTCATTTTTACAACAATTAATTATGAGCCCTTAGTTTAAAATTTCAGATATAAAATACTAATTTTGATGTTCGAGGTAGCAAGATTAATTAACGGATATTTCCTGTTCGACATCTCATCATTGTAGTCTTTCATATGTCAAAAAAAATTCCTGGAGCTTCAAAATTTGTACGTGAAAGATTTTTTACGTCTGGCAGCGTGACTTCTTGAAGCGCGAGACCTGTAACATTAATCCCTGCTACGTACTAGGCTTAATCCCTACATGTGGGATATTTCGAGATAGCACCCGGTAAGCCACGGTGTGAAAAGGACATCATCAGTGTACTGTGATCGTTGGCAAAGTCACCTATCCTACCTTCCTCTCTCCGTATGCGCGAGTACTCTTAAGATCTTGTCAAAAAAGCATGAACATATACCCATTTGCTTTACATACAAAAATGTTTTATGCGGAAAGTTTTTTTGCTTGCGGAAAATCTCATTCACATTTTATTAAATTTATTGTCATATGTACGACTCCCATCGTCATACTTAAAAAACACTTATCTCTTTCAAAATCAATCTTTCACTTTTTAAGCTTTTAAACAATGGTGGATTTACATGTTTGCTATAGACTATTCTAAAATAAAAAGGCCGGCAACATACCCGCAACTGCTCTGATGTTACACATGAGCGATAACCACTTAACATCAGGTGGAACTAAATACTGCTTTGATCCCTTTTTATTATAAAATAAATTTTGCCGCCATTAGGTTATTCATATTTCACCGCCTCTCTTCGATTCGAATTCGATACTTAGGTTTACAACTAGAAGTAATACATATCACTCGTATCGCAACCAAACGCGAAAAATTGTAAAAAAAAATATATGTATAATAAGTAGTGAAACATATTACACGATGAACAATTAATGTAGATCTAATAATATTTTGTTATATAAATATGAATCTTTTTGGAGTTAAAATTAAAAATACATAAAATGAATCCCAAATTTGGCAGCCCCTAAAATGCAAAGCCAGCCTAATCATCCTAATAGTAGATCCGCTATTGAATTTAAACACAAAAAAGCTAAAATCAATGTCGTACTTTTGGGCGATGTTTGATATAGTTTCACCAATTTTCACCAATTTTCATAAAAAGATGTGCTAAGGTTCTAGCTTCGCCTTTATGTACAATCTTCAATCGCTCTCTCAAGGACGGGGTTTTTCCTTATTTATGGAAACAAGCATTGGTTGTTCCAATTTACAAAAATGGCAGTAGACACCTTGTCTCCAACTATAGACCTATTTCTCTATTACCATCATTTGGGAAAGTTCTAGAAAAAACGATTACTACGAAGTTATCTTCGCACTTAAAACAACAAATCACCCATCACCAACACGGCTTTGTTGAATCAAGATCAACAACCACCAATTCATTATGCTTTACATCTGCATTATCTGAAAATATGGATAAACGCGTTTCGACTGATTCAATTTACACCGACTTCAGTAAAGCCTTTGACAAAGTAGACCACAAAATCTTACTAAACAAGCTTTCACTGATCGATATTGGAGGTATATTACTTTCCTGGTTTCGTTCATACCTTCATGGTAGAACATTTAATGTAGTCATCAGTGGCCACAAATCATACACCTGCTCGGCTACTTCTGGCGTGCCGCAAGGCTCGCATCTTGGTCCAATGCTGTTTAATATCTTCATTAACGATATAACAGAATGTTTTCAGCACTCACAATATTATTTATATGCAGATGATCTTAAATTAATGAAATCCATAGAAAACAGCAGTGATGTATATAAATTACAGGAAGATATTAATAGATTGACCTGCTGGTGTCGTACAAACAAGATGTCACTTAATACTACCAAATGTCATTACATACAATTTACTCGCAATAAAACTACCACTTCGAACAAATATTATATTGATACGCATCAAATTCAACAATTAGATACAATAAGGGACCTTGGTATAACTCTTGACTCAAAGCTTCGATACAATACCCACATCTTAAACACTACATCGAAGGGATTTAAAATGCTAGGATTTGTCCTTAGAAATAGCAAAGATTTCAAGAAGCCGTCAACTAAAATAAAATTATTTAACGCACTTGTCCGTCCTATCCTAGAATATAACAGTATAATCTGGAACCCACATTACGACGTCTATAAAAAACGGCTAGAAAGCGTCCAAAAGCGTTTCCTCTATCATCTTTCTTACAGTGACATTAAGGCCAAAAATCTTCTTAGTTATTTCGATCGGCTCAAACACTACCAGACGACTTCGTTAGCTTGTCGCAGAAAGATTATTGATTTAACAGTCTTATATAAAATTGTGAACGCGAAAGTTGACTGTAGTGACTTATTACAATTACTAAAATTTAATATTCCTTCTCGTTTGCCTCGTATAAGTTCATACCGTTTATTTTACATCCCCACGTCTAAAACTAATCTGGGACATTTTGCTGCTATGCCAAGAGTCTGTAGGCAATACAATATACTTTCAATGCAACATACTGATTTAGATATATTTACCATAAAACTAAACGAATATAAGAGTTGCCTCAATAAAATACTTTATTAATATATTACAGCTTTATATATTGTATTCCTTATTCTTATGTATATAATATAATATAATATAATATAATATAATATAATATAATATAATATAATATAATATAATATATTATAATATAATATAATATATAATATAATTAAAAGTTAGCAATTTATTAATTTTACGTTTCTTCATTTCTATTTATAAAATGTTAATAATTTACATATATGAGCAAGCTGTGGTCTCCTATAATTGAAGGAGCACACATATTGTGTTAAAGTAACATTGTTCTTTTTTTAATTTCTTTTGTGTGTATCTTTTGTTGGAGATCCTAAAATAAATTAAAATAATAAAATAAAATAAAATAATTTAAACAGACTATTAGAATTTTATAATAATATAGAAACACTCAAAGGGTTACTATTCGAATTTCGGACAAAACATTACCCTATTATAAATTCATGTGCTGGCTCAGGTAATTGTCAAGCATTGTGACAGTTATATTACCCTGGGTATCGCAACTGATAATGACACACCACGTTATTCATTTATTTGCATGAATCGCATGTTTTATGAAAATTGATACGAGCATGACCTAGTAACTTTTGATAGGTAAATTATATTTAATACTATAACAATGAATTGAGCATTGTTTTAATTTATATGTTTAGTCAGAGTTAAAACTTGATCAATATGCGTTTACCTGTGATTTTTTAGATTTACTATTTTGATTTTTTAATAACAACAGTATTACGTAAAATTACCTATTCTATATTATATTCTCTAAAACATAAAGCATTATAGGTTGAAGTGATAATTGCAATAAACGAAAACGACTGTATCGACCAATTGTGATTCATAATAGAATCGAAATTTTCATAAAAATATATATATAGTACATGTCATTACATATATGTAATGCAAGCAAATTATACTTAACTCAAAATAAGTGAAAAATAAATTTTATACAACTTTACCACCACAGCTACGAGGTCCTACCAAAAGTCAGCTTTTTGTTTTATACTAATTACAAAATCGTTAACGAATGTGTAAGACACAAGGTAAATAAATGATTTTATCGAAAATATAGCAGTTTCGTGTAAAAACTGTTATGAATATTATGCCATAAAACATTTAGTAATATATCACAAGGAGTAATCGACGAAAACGAAAGCAATTAGACGGTTGTCGGTAATATCATCCGTGTAATAGCTGTAATTTTCGCTTACAGCAGCGAAGTTGATGGCGCAGAAACGCTGCGA
The DNA here is from genome assembly GCA_037950945.1 of Hypolimnas misippus. Taxonomy (NCBI): domain Eukaryota; kingdom Metazoa; phylum Arthropoda; class Insecta; order Lepidoptera; family Nymphalidae; genus Hypolimnas; species Hypolimnas misippus. The sequence continues at coordinate 5,886,610 of JBBEEQ010000029.1, read as the reverse complement.
AATGAACGTCCAATGACTTTTGTTTTCTTATGCTTCTTTGTACGGGAAAATAGCGATACATTTAACTGAATACCTGTTTGGATGATTTCCTTTATATTCTTCCGTATTTTGTGGTATCATACCGAATTAATCATTGGGTATATTTAGATCAATCTTCGTCGTTCGTATTTAGTAAATACAGCGTATTAGTAAAACTGTAATGCGAATTGACATTTGAATGGAGGATCTCTACCAACTATTACTATCAGATGTTTGTATCTGATTTCAAGAAAGAAGATAAGACCTCCGTTTGGCTATTTTTTAGGGTTCCGTACCTTAAAAGGAAAAACGGAACCCTTATTCACTTTGTCTTCCGTCTGTCTGTCTGTCTGTCTGTCTGTCCGTCTGTCTGTCTGTCTGTCGGGATGTCAACCCTTTTTTCTCAGAAATGCATGGACGTATCATGTTGAAATTAATATCATATACTCAAGTCTACGATGAAATGCCGGCCGTGAAAAAATTAAAGTTCTAAGTCAACGCGATCAAAAGATAATGGAAAATATGTCGTATATTTTGACCATTTTAGCGTTTTCGCAAGGGAATCAAAACCTATAGGGTACTTCCCATTGACCTAGCACAATGAAATTTGGCAAGAAGTAAGATATTATGGTACAAATAAAGAAAAAAATCTTAAAACTGTAAATTTTTGTATGTATGTTTGTCTGTTTGTAAGTTTGTCTTTCAACCTTTTTCTCAGAAACGCGTGAAGGTAACAAATTTTTATCAACGTCAAATACTCAGAGTTGTAATTACTAAGAGCTGTGAAAAAATCAAACGTCAAAGTTAATGCAATCAAAAGATACGGTCATTTATATCACATATTTTAAGTATTTTAGCGTTTTTAACCTTTTCGCAAGGGAATCAAAACCTATAGGGTCCCATTGACCAAGCATTATGAAATTTGGCCAGGTACAAGGTCCTTTAGTAAACATAAAGGAAAAAATCCGACAACTGTAAATTTCTGTTCGTGTGTCTGTCAGTCTGTACGTCTGTCTTTCAACCTTTTTCTCAGGAACGCGTAAATGTATCAAGTTGTAAATTGATCAAGCGGAAAATATATTAATCTTAGAATTAAAATTATATGTACTTGTAACAAATTAACATAGAAGGTGACCATGGTCAAAAAACAACTTTACAAGCACTGAGAAGAAATTTGTATCAATACGAAAACATTAAAAATCAGCAAACCTTTATAAACAACGCAATGCAATCTATATATCGCAGCTAACAAAATGATAGCGCGATGTAGCGTACAGCTAATGCCATCTATTACAACATTATGACATTAACTGTGATATAATTCTGCTCGATTTATATTTTTTTTTATTTTAATTATTATTTAAAAGCGAAAAATAATAAAATAAACTTTTCATTTAAAAGTTTTATCGTCGATTTATAACGTAATTACGTAATTAACATTCAATATAAGAGCTTCACGCGATTTGATTTAAGTACTCGTATTGATTTAGTACGAAAGTTTTAACATTAAATTCAAACAGATCGAGTTATTTAATTTACTTATTTATCTACACATATAAGTCTTCTGGGTATAAGTAATATAATTAGTTATTTATAAATAAACAATTAGTTTTGTTCGAATTAAGGACTAATTATTTTCGTCTTGGCAACACTAATATATATTTTGATATTTTGATTGATAATGTAAATCTAAATATTTTAGGAACGTAGTGCAGGGGTAGTGGAGTGTAGTAGAATATAAATAAAAATAAAACGAGAATAAAATATAATATAATTATGTTGTTAATGTCAAAGTCAACAAGTTAGTTCATTGAAATTGTCAAGAGATGGCGCTGGGTGTATCCTGAATCGCGCTATAACTTTGCTTTTTTGAAAGTATAAGGTGTATTAGTACTTAAAATAAAGTTTTGTGTTTCCATGGATTGCATCCATGATTGTGTTTTAAATTAAAGTGCTCCTAAGTAGTTTCAAATTAGTTTTTGGGACGTGATCCATAAATACATAATATTTGATTATATTTAAGCGACTTCTAAAAAAGGAGTGTTTTCATTTCGACCTTGTATTTAATTTTTTTTTAACATAAAAATAAATTAAATACAAGGTCGAAATGAAAACGCCAATTACGCCGCCATTTGTGTACCGATTTTCAAATTTTTTTTTTTTTGTTTGAAATGGTATACTTCCAAGGTGGTCCCATTGTCTTCAGGTCAGGATCAGATGATGGGATCCTGGAGAAATTGAGGGAACTCCTCAAATATTATAGGCAAGCCTATACCGATTTAGGTATTTTTGATAGTAACTTATGTTGGAACTGATGATGAAGACCACAAATGGCGTAGATGGGTTAGTCTTATATAGATTTCTATAAGTTTGTACGGAACCCTCGGTGCGCGAGTCCTACTCGCACTTGACCAGTTATTTTTTGTTTGGTGCGCCTATCTTTAAAATAAATTTTAGTTTTTTTGGTTCATAGTTTATACTTTGAGAGTGAGATAAAATCAATAATAGACAAATGAAATCTATCTAAGATGGATAATGAAAGACGGAACCTCTAAATAGAAGACGACAAATCTCTCGTGATTAATGCAATCGTATCGAAGAAAAAACACTTCAACAAACAGCTCAATAGAAATCTTTTACACTTTTCTATAAAGATAATATTATATTTAATTTGAAAAGTTTTTCGACACTTTTGAAAATTGGTGGTTTTGAAGATTTAGATATGCTCTTTCAAAATGTCTGCTTTGCTACTTGGTATCTTTGCCGATTATGCCGCGCTATTGGAATATGGCGCCTAAAAACAGAAATTTGACAATCTTATTTATATTCACTTTTTTTCATTTACTAACTAATAGAGTTTCTCTATTAGTTAGTAAACGAAACGAGCGTGGAGTTAACTTTGCGGCGCTTAATTTAACGTAAGTTTCAGGAAATTTCCTCTAATTAGACTAATTCGATAATTATGTTAAAACTGTTTTTGGGCGACTTTTTCAAATACGGCAACGTGTTTAAAGAAGATACAAGGCAGGAAATTTTAGTAAGAGTATGTCAAAATTAATAAGACCGTCAATTTTCAAAACTATCGGAAAACTTTCGAGGAGACTCTTACTGTTTCAACACCAAAGACCCGCGCTATATCTTAGAAACTAGAATATACATATAACGTAGAAAACAATAATAATATTAAAAAGTTAGTTTTATACAGGTGAGTGTTGTTTTTAACTGGACGTGGTAGGCCAAATCCGAAACTCTAAGAAATAGTGAAAAATACTTAAAGGACCTTGGGGGCCGATTTTGAAAAAACGAAAACTGCATCATAAGTTTTTCTTTTAAATCATTTTCGTAGAAATAAAAGTATTTTAAACGAATTTAAATCGCGTATATTAATTATTTTTATCATCCCGACGTTTCGAGCACTTTGCAGCGTTCGTGGTCACGGGTAGACTAAGGTGACATTTGTCTATTTGAAGTTTTAGAAAATATTATTTACAACTACCGCCAACGGTTTCTTAGATGGTATCTCGAATAACGTTCCGGTTGCACGCAGAAGGCGCAAACTGCAGACTTTGAAGAACGCCTATTCTTGACATCTCCTATGTGTTCCTTGACCCTAGTACCGATGCTTCTCTTTGTTTGACCTATGTAAGATAAACCACACTCACATTCGAGTTTGTATACTCCCGCAGTCTGTAAAGGAATATTACTCTTGATAGGTCTCAAGAACACAAAGGAGATGTCAAAAATAGGCGTTCTTCGACTTTGAAGAAGTTTGTGAACATGCTTTGGATAAACCTAACCATTTTATCCGATTTGATAAACCACAGATCCTCGCTAGAGAACACAGATTCATTCCTAGAATGATACGCGAGGCTATTGAAATTCAAAAACATCCGAACTTCAATAGAGAAGATGGTTGGAGACTTTCGAACACCTGGGATCCACTTATTAAAAATTTAAAATCCCAAGTCCAACAGACTGCAAGACTAAAAGATATAGTTAGTGCCTTCTGCGTGCAACCGGAACGTTATTCGAGATACCATCTAAGAAACCGTTGGCGGTAGTTGTAAATAATATTTTCTAAAACTTCAAATAGACAAATGTCACCTTAGTCTACCCGTGACCACGAACGCTGCAAAGTGCTCGAAACGTCGGGATGATAAAAATAATTAATATACGCGATTTAAATCCGTTTAAAATAGTTTTATTTCAATTAATAATTATCGCGAAAATCTAAGACAACGATATCATTTTCGTAGCCTGAAATCGAACACGTTGATTTATTACATAATTTGATACTGTTTTTATAAGGGTCAACTTCTGGGAAGTAATAGTATACGGCAAATTAAGGGAAAAGGCTTATTAATAAAGGTCTATAAATATATTTATTCCGATTAATACAGGATAAGTCCAAATATATATGTTTAAAGGCTAAACAAATATCTATCACGACCCTGACAGTCAGTACTATTTCGATCAATCAAAAAAAAAATTAGATATATGATGTTTCACGTTTTGAAATGTAATCAATCAATTTACACCTACACAAAACATTTTTCAATCAACGTTTTGTTTGATTAGATATGAAAACTTTTAATAAATTTATCAAGAAACGAGTCTGATCATTTATAAGTATTACAATGAAATATATTTAATGCTTTTATTATATCTCTTGCTCTTATAAACAAGATGCTGATTGCATCGCTATCAAAAGATTCAACATTTTGACAGTTATTGGATCTTGGCGTTTTAGCACATTATTATAAATAATTACAACGTAAATGATTTTTAGAGACTTTAAAATGTTGTTGAAAATATTCATTCTTTCGCTTTTACATAGTTAACTTGATTCGTTTTCGAATTCGATTTATTTTTTTTAATTAACAGAATCGTTAATGGAAAATTTAAAAATCAACTGTCAGAATATAGAATTTTGTGATGGCTTATTGATGGCCACTACTTAAAGTGATAGTGTATGGGACATTATTCTGAAATATTGAAATTAAGCAAACAATATTACGATCAAATTACTCATCAAATGATACATTAACAAGGTATTGTTAGTCATTGAGGCGTGCAAGTAATACACGCGTAGTACTATGAATGGAACTGTCAGTTCAATCCCATTAGGTATCATAACACAACTAACGTAATATCCCTCTTGAGATGATAAACGCGTCAACCGTAACAATGACAAATTGGATCCGAATCAATGGATTATTCTACAGTGTTATTAAGTTTCAATAGCGGACGGAGTTCTGCGTATTATTAAAAGCTTTTACTCAACTTTTTATGTATGTTTTTTCGAGTCAAATCTTCCAAAGTTAAGAACTCAAAGTCAAATAAGAACTCTTTCTTCTTATCGTATAGTAGTTAGAAAACGTCGATCTCAACCGACGATCGGGAGTTCAAGCCCCAGCTAGCACCGCTGTGTTTTCGAATGCTAAATTTGTTTAAAATTCATTCTGTGAAGGAAAATATCGTGAGAAAATCTGCATGTGCCGGTAAATTCGGACGCATATATATCCGTCAACCTCTGGTGGATTATACTCTAAACCTTCTCCTTCATAGTAGAGAAGGTCTTTGCCCACCAGTGAGATATTTACGGGTATTTACCTTACTTTTTACTTTAACCTCTTATCGTATGGAGTTGAAATTTTACATATTGATATGATTTTGTGATAAGCTTGACCTGAATATACTGAATATTCAGTATTGGCTCCAAATGATAGAACTCCTCAATGGTCAACACCACAAGTACGAAATTTTGTGAACGTATTTATGTTAATACGTTCTAAGTAAAACTATGACATGGATGCTTCATTCAAGGTTTGCTTGGATGAGGGAACTCCTTAACAGCATAGACACGAAATTTTGTATACGCGTTCAATTATGATAATCCAATCGTAGTGCTACTATGACACGGCTGCTGCATTTAGGGTTCGCTCCCGATGAGGAAGCTACTTAACGATAACGATTAAAGTATTTAAGTAAAAGTTTGTTTTAAAAATGAATTTTCTACTATTTATTTATAATTTCGTTTAGATTAAAATTCAGTAACTATAGTTGTTATTAAATTGACTTTGTATCTTCATAATTATATTATTTTGTTTTTAACTCAATTAATTTACTGTTCATAAGTTTTTTTCATTATTTTAATTTAATTACTTTCAAAATAGATTCTGATATAAATTGCTTATAGAAATAAAACCACTTTCTGCGGTCTTTATTTTTTGGTAAAACGTAACGAGTACTACAATGGTATACCTTTAAACCCTGTGTCTGTCTATTTATATCATCTATTTACATACGAGTATATTATTCAAAATAACAATGAAATATAACAGAATCTTATTATTTTCATGTTTCACATTTTACATATTCTACATTTTATTTTACGGCGTAACCGTGATATTAATGAAAAAATCCTCAAGCAAATGACATTCAATTTGATTTCGATTCGGCCTTTATTGACATAGCATCGTGAATTCGTACGTCGTCACTAGCTGATTGATAAACGCACACATTGATCAGCATCTGACAAATGATCCTCATTTGTCTCTGCCAAGATAACGTGCTTTCCAGGTATGTTTTCACAGGTTTTTGTTTTGTTTGGTTACAAACAGAAAATTGATAATACATCAAGCACTTCAACAGTTTTTTTTTCAAGCGTAGCCTGATTCTGATGGGGCATATTGTAAGAATGATTGAGGTACGTTTTTTTATTTATTTCCTGATCATTTTATTATAAAAGTGATCATTCTATTCGATTGAATGTTATTACTTTATATTGATGGATTTACTTAGGATTTTATTCATTTTTAGGGTTCCGTACCTTAAAAGGAAAAACGGAACCCTTATAGGATCACTTTGTTGTCCGTCTGTCTGTCTGTCTGTCTGTCTGTCTGTCGGGATGTCAACCCTTTTTTCTCAGAAATGCATTGACATACTATGTTGAAATTAATATCATATACTCAAGTCTACGATGACATACGGCCGTGAAATTATTAAAGTTCTAAGTCAACGCAATCAAAAGATAATGGAAAATATGTCGTATATTTTGACCATTTTAGCATTTTCGCAAGGGAATCAAAACCTATAGGGTACTTCCCATTGACCTAGCACGATGAAATTTGGCAAGAAGTAAGATCTTATGGTACAAATAAAGGAAAAAATCTGAAAACTGTAAATTTTTGTATGTATGTTTGTCTGTTTGTAAGTTTGTCTTTCAACCTTTTTCTCAGAAACGCGTGAAGGTAACAAATTTTTATCAACGTCAAGTACTCAGAGTTGTAATTACTAAGAGCTGTGAAAAAATCAAACTTCTAAGTTAACGCAATCAAAAGATACGGTCATTTATATCACATATTTTAAGTATGATAGCGTTTTTAACGTTTTCGCAAGGGAATCAAAACCTATAGGGTACTTTCCATTGACCAAGCATTATGAAATTTGGCCAGGAGCAAGGTCCTTTAGTATACATAAAGGAAAAAATCCGAAAACTGTAAATTTCTGTTCGTGTGTCTGTCAGTCTGTACGTCTGTCTTTCAACCTTTTTCTAAGGAACCCGTAAATGTATCAAGTTGTAAATTGATCAAGCGGAAAATATATTAATCTTAGAATTAAAATTATATTTACTTGTAACAAATTAACATAGAAGTTGACCATGGTCAAAAAAACTATTTTACAAACACTGAGAAGAAATTTGTATCAATACGAAAACATTAAAAAGCAGCAGCACCTTTATAAACAACGCAATGCAATCTATATATCGCAGCTAACAAAATGATAGCGCGATGTAGCCTACGTTATGTATGTTAGCTGTACTAATGCCATCTATTACAACATTATGACATTAACTGTGATATAATTCTGCTCGATTAATATTTTTTTTTTATTTTAATTATTATTTAAACGCGCTAAAAATAATAAAATAAACTTTTCATTTAAAAGTTTTATCGTTGATTTATAACGTCATTACGTAATTAACATTCAATATAAGAGCTTTACGCGATTTGATTTAAGTACTCGTATTGACTTAGTACGAAAATTTTAAAATTAAATTCAAACAGATCGAGTTATTTAATTTACTTATTTATCTACACATATAAGTCTTTTGGTTATTAGTAATATAATTAGTTATTTATAAATAAACAATTAGTTTTGTTCGAATTAAGGACTAATTATTTTCATCTTGGCAACACTAATATATATTTTGATATTTTGATTGATAATGTAAATCTAAATATTTTACGAACGTAGTGCAGGGGTAGTGGAGTGTAGTAGAATATAAATAAAAATAAAACGAGAATAAAATATAATATAATTATGTTGTTAATGTCAAAGTCAACAAGTTAGTTCATTGAAATTGTCAAGAGATGGCACTGGGTGTATCCTGAATCGCGCTATAACTTTGCTTTTTTGAAAGTATAAGCTGTATTAGTACTCAAAATAAAATTTTGTGTTTCCATGGATTGCATCCATGATTGTGTTTTAAATTAAAGTGCTCCTAAGTAGTTTCAAAATAGTTTTTGGGACGTGATCCATATTTACATAATATTTGATTATATTTAAGCGACTTCTAAAAAAGGAGTGTTTTCAATTAGACCTTGTATTTAATTTTTTTTTATATTTGTTCGCCGATTACGCCGCCATTTGTGTACCGATTTTCAAAAATTTGTTTTTTGTTTGAAAAGGTATACTTCCAAGGTGGTCCCATTGTCTTCAGGTCATGATCAGATGATGGGATCCTGGAGAAATTGAGGGAACTCCTCAAATATTATAGGCAAGCCTATACCGATTTAGGTACTTTTGATAGTAACTTATGTTGGAACTGATGATGAAGACCACAAATGGCGTAGATGGGTTAGTCTTATATAGATTTCTATAAGTTTGTACGGAACCCTCGGTGCGCGAGTTCTACTCGCACTTGACCAGTTATTTTTTACATATTAGCTTTTCCACGCAGCTTCGCTCGGGTTATAGCAGATTTTATTTTAAAATAATATGCATGTATACCTAGTTAAGAAAACAGTCGATGACCATTTAGAATAAAGCTCCTTTTAAAATAATTATACAATATTTTTATGAGATCATTTCAATTGTTTAGGAGTTTTTTTGTACATAATAAATTTGTTGTCTCTTTATTACATTATTAAAAATTTACAATCACAGATGTTATTATAGTAAGCCCATAGTCCAATTTGATCACCTGGCATGCAATGCAAAGGTATGAAGAAGGGTTAAATTTTTGGTATGACTTTTAAAGTAAAAAAAATCTTAACTTAGTCGGGTATCAGTTTCTTTAAAATCGGTTATGACTATATTTTGTGTTCTTAGTGGTATTTATTATAAAGCTAAAGAGATTTTTGGTCGTGTAATTGAATTCTGTAATCGTAGTCCATATTTTTAGTCCTATTTGATTTTTTACTAATTTAATTAATTCATTAATTGGGTCAAATGAAAAACCTATCCTGGGTTTCGATTATAATGACAGTATCACACTACGACCCATAGAAGACCAGCTGTTATCTTAAATACGTATAAGGTAGCAAAAGACAACTAATTTTACTCGAAAAAATGAAGTTCGTTAAAGAAATAAGATTTAGGTTCACCGATCAATTAAGTATAAATTAAATAGTTTATACTTTACATTTTTAAGCTATGTCATTTTTTACTCATCTCACAACAAGACCCTCGCTATTTTACCCAATTCTATAATAATATAGCATTATTCGTTACCTACGCACTCGTTCAGAATTCATCTAATTTCACTGCATACACGCAAGCAATCCAATCAAGGCGCATTCGTAATTCATCAGACGGTTTCACCATCTGCATATTATTTCAACTGAAAGTATTATAAATCATGACACAGTACGCGGTGCTGTTTTGAAATAAAAGTGCAAATAAGGCTCGTGTTGAAAGCATGAGTGTTGTATTATTCAACGTCTGTTCGTACCGCGTCAGGGTCGGATTAGACGTGACGCTTACGAACACCTGGCTTGTACGACCGCGGAGATGAATTTACGCGGCCGACGCGAGCGACACCTGCCTAACACGAGATAATGCGCTCCTTATTGCTGGTGATATATGAAATTCTTAGAGGATTATCTCGCATCATTTCTCATATCTTAAATATATTTTATAATGTACCGTGAAACCTTTCGCTTGCATTAAGCTCGCTAAGCTCAGCCAAATCTACCAGCGGTTTTGTGCCAAAAACTTTTATGGATTTCAGCCAAGACAGTTGTATCGCTGTTTTATGTTATATAGAATTGAATGAAATGATGTTTTAATCATGGAATACAAATTAAAGGTTTACTAATATAATAATATTAAAAATTGAATGCCAGACCGGTATTCCGTATAGTGATTTGTTATCCAGTAGACTAACTAAGTTTCTCCCTGACAGTGCATTCATTAGAAAGCCATTTGTTTCTGTGATAAATGCGCAGATATTCACAGCCGTTACACATAGGAATGAATTTAATATAATAGTTATATTTTTTTATAGATTAAAACTAAAATTAAAATAAGTGAATTAAAGACTTTTAGGCTGTTTTTTGTTTGACTTGTATATATAAAAATATAATTTTGACCGTAAAAATACTTTGCACCTTTGCTATTAAATTTAGTGTATTTTTTTAATAAATTTAAGTAACTATTACTTAAACGAAAAATAATCTTCAAAGTCTCAAAATGGCGTTTCAAACGTTAATTTTGATGAAGTATAGGGGTGATATTTTACACGAATAAATGCAGATTATGTTAATAATAAAACTGTAAATATATTCTACTCAAAATTTCAAAAAAAAATGATAAAGCATAAAAATATTTTGATACTAAAAAAAATAAAAGATTTTAAAATTCAACGTTAAGCTAATTTATAACGTTTGCGAGTTAAGGAAGGCTTTACCCATTACCGACGTCTAATTTATCAGGAGCCTGATTCAGAGACGTACATTAATCTTGGACAAAAGTGAGAGCCGTGATGTACGGCCATATAAAATGACGAAACTAACACCCGTATAACTATTTACGTAGAAAATGTATGTAGCATTAGGAGCCACAATGTACACGGGTTTAATTAATATTAAATCACTTGAAACAACGACCTAAATTGACTTCGTATTAAAACGGAATAATTACAATATTTGTATATTAACTACACGAGTATTGTCTTCACGTAATGGCATTTAATTTGTGTATTTACTAGTTTGTTATATAAATATTAATTCACTATTTATTCATGTGAGCTTTGGAAGCCAGAATCACATGAAGTTATTAATTAAGTATGAATAAAATAAATATAAATTATTGATTATCATCAGTAGAAGATTATTATATAAATCCATACTAATATTGTGAAGCTGAAAAGTTTGTTTGTTTGAACGCGCTAATTTTAGGAACTACAGCTTTGAATAAAAAAAAACTTTTTTATTCTAGTTTATTTATTGAGAAATGCTATAGGCTATATTACATCACGCTACGAGTTAAAGGAGCGAAGCAGTAATTACAAACGCGAGTGAACAGTGATAGCTAGTTACGATAAGCTGAAACAAAACATACATATTAATATTACAATTTCGTTCGTCGTGCTATAAAAAATAACATTTTTGTAAACATTATTTTAATCAACATTATTTTATTTATATAATAGAAAAAATTGAAAATTTTTAAAACTCCCGGTACTCTATTCATTAAAACCAATTCCACGAGTCCCGCGACACAACACCTTCCGCAAGTCGGTGAGAAGTTGTGTATCCCGCTGATTCTGCGTGATGTTGCTGTATCAGATTATGAAACTATGTTATTGTAATACCATTCACAGTAATTCGCGACAATTAGACTCGTTAACGCCACAATTCTCTGTGTACATGTGAACATTGACTAGTAGATGGTACTAGCCTGTGATAATTATTTCAACTAAAGTTATCCAGTTACTCTGTGCAAAGGTATTATTGATCATTGCGCCAATTCGAAGGTAAATGCCCAACTAGAGTTAATATTCTCAGGTGACATTGACAAAATAATTTGTTTTTAATTGACGCAACTAAAGGCCAATTTAGCGAAAAAGTTAATGGAATAACACTCAATTTTCGTTTGATAACAATAATTAAATTGTTGATTACTTATAATAAATGTTATACGAACGTTATTTTATCTTAACGCAATATAACTTATTTTTAACCCAATTTTAAAAAGCCTTCGACAGTCTATTCTTGAGACCATTTTCACGAACCCCGCGACCCGACGCTTTGCTGCAAGTCGGTGAGAATTTGTGTATCCTGCTGATTTCAGATGATTCTGCTGTATCAGATCAATGTTATTACGTTTTATTAATATTTTCGAGACAATTAGACAAGTAGAAGTTGCTCAGGTCCTTTCAACAAATAAAAAAGCTTATTACCTTCAGACGTCTCAACAGATCTTCATAAATTATAGGGAAGAACCATCTCCATTATATCAGCTTTCTAACCAAAAAGACATCAAAATTGATTCATTCATTAAGGAACTACGTTGCTAGAAACAAACAAAATACAAACGCAAAGATGAAAACACCCCTCTTTTTGGGTAGGGGACTAAATAAAGACGAAATTGCAATAAAAAAGTTTAAACATAGATTAAAAGTATATCATAAATTAACAGTAATAAAACATTTTGAGATATCACTTAATGGCCTTATTTATAATGAAAATTAATTTATGTACAAAACTTTTTAAGTAGAAAAAAATGGGAAAGGACCTAATTAAAATGACAGCTTCTTGAAGTGTTGTCGTTTGGCCTACCAATTGATGCCTTTTTTATTTGGAGTCAGTTATTCCTCGACAAGCCGTGATTTCTAATACAAGTACATAAATCAGTTTTAGGTTCTATAAATAAACAAAAAAGCTTTTTAATTTCCCCACGTCACTCCGTTTGTCAATTAGACTTTTACTCACTTATAGTTTTGATATAAGTGTGGTCTACTTTTATTTATAGTTTTAACACATGCTAATTTCATATATCCATAAAGCTAATGAAAAATGAAAGATTTCACAACAATTCAAAGAATTGAATATCGCTAATGTTTAATAAAAAAATAAAGTTTGGCTGTCTTAGTATCTACGAAAAGAGATCGTGGAATTTTGCCAGTCATTTATTTTATACTTCTATATCTATAAGAGTATTATAATTAGTTAATAACTATCAATAGAAATTATAATAACCAGTTTCTAGCATTAGTAGCATTGACCTTGAAGTAAGACATCCCACTACTCAGTTATGCCTATAGAAAATACATAGTAGCTGGCTACACTAATAACTTTGTTTCATATAATATGTATGAAGGAGAACATCTGTCTCAATCGACACGCCCTTGCCAAGCTATATACAGGTGTGTTTTTTAACTGTTCGTGGAAAGCCAAATCCGAAAGTATAAGGAGTAACAAAAAAATACTTAAAAGATCCTGATGGCCATTATTCTTTTGAAGAATTCATTTTTCTACCCAACAATCTAATCCGTTGATTTTGATAAAAAAAATCACACCCTATATTATTACACTATCTGATAGTGTTACTTATAAGGATCAACCCCTTGTCAATAGTATACGGCAACTGAATGAAAAGACTTTTTTTCTACAAAATGCTATCAATCATACATGAATTAAATCTTTAGTAGTCAATTGAAATGATCAACACTCAAATCAAAGGTAGTAAATCAGATAAGAAGGGATTTTTGGAAATTCAAACTCTAAATGGGCTAATGGATATCAAATTTTGTATGAATAAACCTAACTTGTGGTTATTATATTATTATTCCTTTTACAATTGTTAATTTAGTTGCTAGATGAATCTTACAGTAAGTAACCATGTCACAGCATTGAAACTCTGATTTCCAATAGTAGTATTAGTCACAGTCTGTTACTGTCCCACCGCTGCGCAAAGACCTCCTCTCCCATTAAGACGAAGGTTTAGAGCTTAATATACAACGCTGCGTCACTAAGGGTTGGCGTACATGCGTCAAAATTTTTTCAACGCATGTAGGTTTTCTCGGGACATTTCTTTTAGTATAGAGCACGAGATGAATTTAAACACTTTGCTTAAAAACTCAGCGGTGCTAGCTGAGGTTTGAACTTGCGATCTTCGGTTGAGATCGCTGTGTGTTAACCACTATGTCTTAGCTCTCGGATTTTTAATAATATTTATGGAACATATTTTGTGGCAGTCGGGATGTAAATTTTATATTACTTAAGTCTTATTAGTAATTTTAAGGTTTTAATGTCATATTTGTTTAAATTGTAAACTTTCGTATTATATTCAGTCAGGCTATTTGGATTCTTTACTATTGTAATTTATTTAGTATTTGTATTCTTGGAATGTATGCAGAAGCCCCTAATGTATACTATGCCCCACGAATCTAATAACTTACAATAAAGCCACCTCTACACTTCAGTTTGATCGAAAGTTATTGTATAGCGTTTTTTGTTGTTCTGATAAAGAAAAACAAGTCAACATTACTTGTATACCTTAATAAAATAAAATATTCAAGGCATATTTATTTGTTTACTAACTCGTATGTTAAGGATGGATTCAAGATTAACTTTTTAACCCCCGACTAAAAATATTATATGTTTGTCGTGTATATCTGCGTATCTGTGTGTCTGTTGGCATAGCTTCCTCGCGAGTGGATCAATTTTGATGCGCTTTTATTTTATTTAAAAAGTAATGTAATCGGGATGGTTATTAGCTATAATTTATAAAAAAAAGACGTTTTTATCATCTTTCTACTGACCCCTGAAAAGATCTGACCAACTTCCAGTGGCCTAATCAACTTGAAATTTTGTAACCTTGATATGATGCTGCAGCGTCATCTGGAATCAGCAGAATACACAACCAATATCTTACACAGAAGTATAGTATTGATACTCGTTGAAAAGGTCTCAATAAACAGATTGTCAAGGTTTATTTTTTAATTTCAATCTTATTTTTATTTTAAACATTAATATTAATTATGTATAACAATTATCGTCATGGTAACTCGTATACAAGCTGGCTCGACGAGGGCATCACCTTACTCACCAAAAGTTACGCGGGGCGTAAAGTTTCTAATATAGCTGCCTTTTTTACAGTGAATGAGATCCCTTTTCCCTATTTTATTTTGAATCTGGAAACGTATTTGTGGCTCTTATGATACTGAAAATATCAATGAGCGGCGGTGATCACTTAACATCAGTTATCCCGGCTGCTTATTCTCCAACTATTTAAAAAAAAATATGACCTAATATTTATATTTCGAAACGAACTAGTTTCATTAACTTACTAATGACTTGAAATACGTTAAGTATATAATTAAATTTGACCTTTTCATAAATTGCGGTGGTTGATTAAAAAAAATAAGAAAATGCTGTAACCTCAAACTCTTATTTTATAATGGAGCAATAGCAATTACTCTAATTATTATACAAGTACGGTAAATATAGGGAGATCGTATTATAATATATTATGTATTCATTTCATTTTTAGTCGACTTCTAAAAAGCAGGAGGTTCTTTATTTGGGACTTTTTAGTCAACTGCGCGACGCAAGAGTGAAATATGTTTATCATTCTACGTATTAATGTATGTGGGTTTGTACCTTTATGGCACTATTTAGACCAAACGCGTGGGCAAATTTTGGACGCCAAATTACGAAAAACAAAAAATTGAAAATCGAGGAACTATATCAAGTGGGGTATCGTTAAATAGGTATTTAAAAATCATTTTCAGGTTTCTTAAATCATTTTTTAATCAGAATTCCTGTTAAGAATCTCTAACGTTAAAACTTATCGGTGCCAGCTGGGGTTTGAATCCGCGATCATCGTTTGAGATCGACGTGTTCTAGCCATCTCGGTCTAAGTTTTGGAGTTATGCGATCGGTATGGCAGCGAATAAGATTACCGAAGACAAACAAACTTTAATAATATACAATAAAAAGTTAAACTTTTCCATTTATAGTACCACAGTGTCTGAGGCGCATTTTCATTCGCTGCTGCCAGATTGATTGATGTTACCCCTACGCGTTTACGATACGTCGCGTAATGTTTTATAGCCTACAAGCTTCCTCAATAAACGCGATATTTAACGCAAAAATAAAAATTCGGATCAGATAAATAGTTCTGAAATTGGTGTAATCAAAAACATAATGTATTTGCTACCATTATATATACGAATATAAATTTATTTGTTACGCCTTCAAGCCTCAAATACCAAATGTCATTGAATTTTATATATGTTTTACTCAAAATCCTTAACCGCAGGCCTTCGACAATAGTTGTTTTTACTAAAATACCAGTTAAAAGTACTGTTGCAAAAACATTAACGTAAATTAATTCACTTGAAGGTGTTTTGTCTTTTATATTCGTCATATATATTAATAAAAAAAAAACACTAACGTTACCTAACCTATATGCAGGTTTTTATCTTATATATTTATATTCAAAGTTATTTCGTTCAAAGCCTGCTGACAAAACATGTTTTGACAGATTTTGTCTAAGTTTTGGTTAAGAGTTTTGACTGTAACATATACACATTTCTTAAGTACAGAAAGGCGAAAGGTTACTTACTACTCATACAGGAAAAATACTATTCACTTGAGATGGAAAAATGAATTTTAGACCGAAGTACATGAACGCGAGCGAAGCGGCAGACCGAAATTAGTATTCGTATACATTATCATATTATAAAACGTTATGCCAAAAGTTTGATTCAATTACATACATATAACACCGTTTAATTTTCCGCTAGAAGTTTTGTCAATTAAATACACTCGTCGAGTCGGCTGTGCCAAATCTGGTATGGAGTTCACTTTGTGCCAAGGTTTTTGTGGATATCTGCCAATGGAATTATAGTTTATTTAATGTAAGTACTCGTAAGTTTAATGAATATCATTATCTTAGATTTTCGCGTGATTTTATGTTTATAAAACTTTGTTATCGGATTTTATTTTGTTATTTAAAATTTATTTTAAAACGAGCTGCTTTAATACTATGAGCTGTAGCGTAATGTAATATGGCCTATAACCTTCCTCGGTAAAAGGTCAACGCAAACAGATTTTTTTAGATTGTATAAGTAGTTTTAAAGATTACTCCCTACATAGAAATAATTCTTACCTCTTTTTCATATTAGTACAGAAGTATAAATTTATGCTAAAGTAGCTGCGCCACGCGGATTCAGTCGCGTTAGTTTGAAAAAAATTAAATTTATATAATGGTTACCTTTCCCACTTGAATCAGATATTGTTCACTATTTATAGTATATTCTATATTGTTTAATTTTTTTTATGAAAGCTCCGTAGCCGCAACAAACAGACACACAAAATATTAAAAAATTGTATATTTGATGTAAGTACCATATGGACGCTGATAAGCAATACTGTGTCAAGCCACACGGACTTCGTTTTGAGAAAATGGCGTCTAAAGATGTCAAGCCTATTCTTAATAAATATCTTTGAAGAAGTATACATATATCCATCTTTTCTTTTATTTTTTGATAAACGGTATAATGAATTAAAATCGAATTGATATATTTAATATATTATCTAATAAAAAGTTTTTCAAATATTTGAGTTAATTGTATAAATTACAAAATATGGAACGCACTTGAAATTCGAACCAATTAATTAAGAAGCTTTTTTCCGTACTAATTAAGTTTATATGACTTTTTAATGAAAATAGGTGATGCAGTATCAAAACACATCAATATCTCCGAATTTGACTTTTTGTGGGTTAACACATTATTGCTTATCAGCATCCATATATGAATTAGTAAAAAGTTGTTCATTTGAAATTACAAGCAGACATTTAAATTTTATTCATTTGTATAGATACGCACTACTATGAAAACATGCTACAATCTAACTGTTGACTTTTGACAACCCGCTTTAAAACTGTCAAAACGTGACATGATTTAATAGCGATAATTTTACAAAATTAATTTTGAACTGAATGAGTATTATTATACTAAATGATTGAGGTGGTAATTTAATGATTTAGGCGATTATGGTAAGATATTAAATTATCTCTCACCATAATCGTGTATATCATTAATTTGCGTGGACTTTATGAATATTATTTTATTTACGACTTTCTTTTA
This sequence comes from Hypolimnas misippus, assembly GCA_037950945.1. Lineage (NCBI taxonomy): Eukaryota > Metazoa > Arthropoda > Insecta > Lepidoptera > Nymphalidae > Hypolimnas > Hypolimnas misippus. The sequence goes on along the minus strand of JBBEEQ010000029.1, from coordinate 5,868,483 downwards.
ATTTCATACCAACCTCAATAGAATTGGATGCTCCGTACTTATTTAGTTTATATTACTTGATTTTTTTTTAATAATGTTGAATAGTCGATGCAGTATCAAAATACATCAATATCTCCGAATTTGACTTTGTGTGGATTGACACATTATTGCTTATCAGCGTCCAATTATAGGTACATTAATCTCAATAGCATTTATCGTCTCCTTAGTTTAATAAAAATATTCAGTGCTCTGTTTGTTTGATACTATGATATACTGAATATACAGAATACATATTTATTAAAACTGATGTTGTGTATACGCAACCATTAAAATTCTTTTTACTTATTTTACCTACAAATACAGCCAGCCTTAGTATTCTATGGCGAAACAAGTGTACCTTTAAATACCTTCGTCATACTTTAAGGTTTCAACGCCTACAGCTTGAGAATGTGATTAATACGAAAACGTCACTAAGTCCTCTTAAAATAGCTTTGATGTTTACGGAAATACGAATTTAATTACGAAGTATAACTTAAAGTCGTCTTAGGAAGTTATATACTTCATCGTAATTTCTGTTTTTAATTACATAACATAGAGCTATATATACTTTATGTTTGGAAATTATTATTATTTATCTTTATGTATATTTAATGCGTATTATAGGCACCAGAGGAGCTTGAAAAGGAATTAAGAATAAATTAGAATACATTTCCGCCAATCAATGCGTTGCCAGCTTAAAAAGATATAAGAGATAAAATGGAATATATAATACAATCGGAAGTATGGAAAGAAAAGGGGGAACAGGTTAGGCTTCCGGCTCTCTCACTCACCTTACGAAAGCTATATTAACTACTTTACAACCATATTATGTAAGAGTGAGATGCCCTGCCCTGGTCGAGCCAGCCCGGCTACAACTAGGCTCTACCTCTTTTAAAGTGGGCTATAATTAGGATGATTGGGTTTCCAACTCTCTTAATGTACTAAACGCAGTCATATTAACCACTTTATACTAATTTGGTAGTATGTGGTACTGCCCTAGTCGGGCTGCAGTCAATCATTTAGAGCAAGGCTTGACCACAGTAAAATCCGTCGTCATTCATCATTGTTTGAGTAACGCTTATTGTTGTACTTCAACTATGAGTCACAGTATGACTGAGTAACTCTCACTAAACATATTATTTACGCTAAAAAGAATTTTACTTAGCTTTCATTGGCAACATAAAACAAAGTCACTCCTCTGTTTGAGTATTGTATAGATTTATCGGTTAGTTAAATGTTCGTGGTCGAAAATTTAAGCCAACCGGTTCTCTAGCATCAAGATAAAGGGACGAAATTGGGTTAATTAAATTCTTATGTCAGAATTTCGAGATTGTTGTCTTCGATTACTTTGACTAAGTGATTGATCTTCGGTTACTTTGACTAAGTGAACTATTAAAACGTTATCTCTGAGAGATTCCTCATTCTGAATTCTCTTAGAAGGCAGCGGTAACAGTGTGGTAGATTAGCCGCAATTATAAACATTATAAACTACGATTCATATTAGGATTTTCACGTTAATTAAAACACTCAGTTAACTCAGAATTTTGTTTTCTTTTTTATCAGAGAAAATTTTCGAAGAGATACCCAATTCCTGGGAAAGAGGGAATCGAGTTATGTAGAGATTTATACCCATTAAAATCCCTAGGAAGGCCGTCTTCAAAAAGGAAATGGAGGCCACGGGATCGCTGGCGCATGCACATCTGCTGCCCCCATCCGTGCTTCGCTCTACTCGTTGCTAGCGGAGTTCGTTTCAGGAGGACAGTGTGATTTTACCCTTTCCACATTCCTCGCTGGTAATCTTCATCCAGCGAATAGTGGGCAATGTCTTGGTCTACCCCGCTATGGCGGCAAATCGCCATCGCCTCGCGTCCATTCCTACACCTGTATATTATATCCATTGTATCCGTGAGCAATCAAAACCTGTGTAAGAAAAAGGTACAATAGGTACTTATTTTTTGAGATTGTATGACAAGTTTAATTAGCTATATGCACATTTTTACCCGACTAAAACAGTTTGAGAGTATTCTCTCTCAGAGTGACGTCAGCAAAATCAACATAGGACGTAAACTGTCGATCCGTTGTGACCTCTTGAATCTTAAACAGTTTGACCGATTTTGAAGTGGAAGGTGATGTTATTACGTAATTGGGTTTTTAATTTTTTTTATTCCTTATTACTTTATACGTAAGTCTTGTATATTTCGTTGCCGTGTGCTTAAAACTCTTAGGACTGTACAACAAAAAAGTAATAGCGAGAATATTGTATAAAGTTATACTGTTAGAGTGCCGCGTGTGTAAGATCTGGCGACAAGACTAAAAAAAAGTCAGTCTTTTAACAATATTGGAGATTCAAAGCGACGATCTTATTAATCACATGAATCGACTTATAGACTAATGTAAACGAACCGTTATTATCCGATTCGTTCTTTTGGAACCTTCATCAAAGATTAATGTACGCCTAATGAATCAACCCCACAAGGCCGGTGATGTATAAGACCTCGCAATCTTGCGGCCGATATAAATTAGCTGAGCCTTAAATTTTTGATTTCCGTCCCTCCTTTTAATTTTTACGCCACATTTGCTTTTAAACAAATATAATGGGGTTAGGGTAGCGATTTTTTTTAACCGTCTTCAAAAATGAGGAGTTTATCAATTTGGGTGTTTATATAACATATTTTGTTTATGTATGTTCAGGCATAATTCCGTCATATATAGACGCATTTGTAATATTATTTTTTTATTGGAAAGAATTTACTTTCAGATTGGTTTCATAGAAATTTTATCAAAATTGATCGAGTAGATTAAAATCAAAATAACTGACATGAATATATCATTCGAAAATATTATTATACCTGTTAAAAACTTATTAGAATTTACAATAAGCTATTTAAGCTAAACAGACATACATAATTTACGCAAGACATTATCAATCTCCTCAAATTGACATCGAAGCTTATTAATAGCCCCCAAAATATTTCATCAAATCAAAAAATATGGAGAAAATAGATTTTCATCCATTGGATCAGAAGATTCAATCAAAAATATAAAAGAAATTTTCAATACTAGCAATCAAGTATTTACGATACAATTTCTATAATCTACAATAAACCTCGAGAAATTGCCTATTCTATGATAAACGGATTCCTGCAATATATATAAGATTAATATGAAAGGTTGTTACCTAGTCGCACACACGTAATAACCACCCAAAATACACGTAATAACTATACAGAATACATAAATACGCAAAATAACTCTGCATTAATTTAGAGTTCCTGTTAATTCTCTCTAATAGAGGGAAAAGGGAAACAGTTAACAGAATGTACTGTCCCGTAAACACCCGTTACCTTCTCATTACAATTACCATACCCGTAGCTCTGTTCGTTAACTACGTTACTGCTAGAATGCATCCAATTGTATGGTCCATTCCATACCGATTTGTATTAAACGTATTACAAATGGAAATTAAATTGTTTTAATTTGGTATTTAAGACCATTTTTGTATAAAGGCAATGAATTGATATATCTTTATTAATATTATAAAGAGGTAACATTTTTTTTTTTGGAAGTTTGTTTATAGGGGGTAGTTTCTTAAACTATTGTCACGATTTGAAAAAATATTTTTGCATTCGATAGCCTCTTTATTCAGAAAGGTTACAGGCTATATTACATCACGCTATGAATGACATGAGCAAAGGAATAACCAAAAATGTGAGCGGCGGTTTCGCTTTCGAGAGGTAGCCAGTATCCACAGTAAATGATTGCGGATTCGATTTTTCGCTCAGGAATTGTGTATAAGTAACGTGCCAAGTAAACTCCGGCACCATTACCACTTTTTTTAATTATGGTATCATTTGAGATGGACATTATTCTATATGGTTATAGACTATATGTTATGAAATGTAAATGATACGCACATAGCGTATCATTTAATCAAAAAAAGTCAATTAACGCTAGTGGGCAAAAGATAGCAAAAAATATTTTATATATATATGTATATATATGTGTAAGTCCTAGTGCGTCGCCCCTCGATAGGCTGTTAAAAAACCTTTAGATCGAACAAGATAAACTGTTTAAGCTCTAATTGTTATCAGAAATTACAATCGTTTCTCTAGGTAGAAAAATTATTTTTATTATGTTTACTTACTATCAAGACTTGCGATCGGGGTCAAGGTCTGGTAACAATTACTTTATGTAAAAATCAATAATCTGTCAAATCTCTAACAGTACATTAAACAAACTCTAATAATAAAAGTAAAAGGACAATATAAATTAATGGAGAAATAGCGTTTAAAATAAAATAAACATATGTTAAACGATAAAAAGTCTGTAGTAGAAATAATATTATACTAATTTATGTTCTCTATATTTTATAGCAAACTAAATGATCCAGTGAACTTCGCATCACCTACATATTTATATTTGTGTTAAATTTGTTCAAAACTGAATACAAAAATTTTATCTACATTAAATACAACACATTTTTTTATTTTTAAAATAAAACTGTTTTATATTGCAAAAAACAGACCAAAGAGGTTGGACCTCATACTAATATGAAACAGGCAAATTTTGGAACGCATCTATAAATATTTGACAACTATATATTTCATAGCTAGGTTTATATTGGAATAGCTTCAGCCCGCGACTATGTCCGCGTGGAATAGTTAGTTTGGGCTAATAATAATACGTTATTTTAGAACAAATTTGGTTAGCATAAAAAAGTTTATAGTGAGCTAACCTTAAAAGTTAGACATTTGCTGTCGCGGACTTTTTTTAGAAATTATAAAGGGGAACAAATCTGTCGTAGATGATTTTTGCGAAATTTTAACCGTTTACGCAGCGCATGCAGCGTACCTAAGCTCTCTCAATAGGAAAATATCCCCCGATTTTGAAACATTATTCATTGGTGCTCCGCTCCTTTTTGTCTTAGCGTGATAATATACAGCCTATAGCCTTCCTCGATAAATGGGCTATCTAATTCTGAAAGAATTTTTCAAATCGGACCAGTAGTTCCTGAGATTAGCGCGTTCAAGCAAACAATCTTTAGCTTTATATATTAATATAGATTAATTAAACTGTCATTTTGGTATTTTCCTTTACTTATTATTTATGTTTCTCACCTTGAACTTTTATAAAATTTTAAGATCAAAATTAGCGAAATCGGTCCAGCCATTCTCGAATTTTAGCGAGAGAAACGAACAGCGATTTATTTTTATATACATATGCAATAATATGCAAGCTCAGCCCGAAAGTTACCAGACAATTGCGAAATGAAAATGGAACAAAAAAGTAACTATCAACCCAAAGTTGAAACGTATTCATATAATCTGCGTTTCAAACCTGCAGTCCGGACGACACCACAAGTGAGATAGCAATATGCATTCAGTTGAAGTAAAACTTTTCTCTTTGTGGGACGAGTATTGAGTATAAATTGCGCGCTCGCCTGAGCCGACCCAATGTCATGTGTGTTGAAGTGAAACTCGGTAATTGTTCATGAGTGTTGTTTATGAATGATAACACTTTTTACCGTCTAGTATACGAATTGTTAACTGACTTTCAAAAAAGAAGGAGGTTCTCAATTCGTCGTCGAGGATTTTTTTATGTATGATCACTCTGCCGATTGTGGTCCGATTTTGAATTTTTTATTTGTTTGAAAGGGAATACTTCTAAGATGGTCCCATTGTCATCAAGTTATTATCTGATGGTGACATCCTGAAGAAATCGAGGGGACAATTCAAATATGATAGACACACCTATATAGATTTAAATATTTTGATAGTAATTCTTGTGTTTGCTCTCGAAAAGCCACATTAGATGAAGTGGAACTGATAATGAAGACCACAGATCATCCATAACAAGTGTTTCACGGGTTGCGTTTAGATTACTTTTATTTAATTGCTAGGCAATTTATAATCGTTACAATGCATATGGTATAGAGAAGCTGATGGTGAAATACCAGCAAAACTCCTTAACAATCAACAGCCCTTCATCGGGATAAGCAATATTTTATTAATGATAATAAGCAGTTGATATTAGGCTTTTGTAATTTAGGTGCCTTACTATGTTCGTAACTTAAGTGTAAAATCTTTTTTTATAAAAATGTACCGACTTCAAAAACACACTACACTACACTACACTGTTGAGTTCATAAGATTGTGGCTTTTTTTATTAATAATTTAACGAAGTGTCTAAAACTTACGTTTCTATGCAAAGTTATAGAAAAGATTACCTCAACTAAATACTGACTCGGAATAAAACACTACTTTCAACTTTGAAAGTAGTTCACGATATTTACTAAACTGTTTTCCATGTATTTTACCTGCGGGTTTATAACGTAAGGCATAAGTAGGTACTTCTTTTATAAATAAACATTATAAAATATAAAGTTTTCGTTATACAAATATCAACATTCAATGTACACATAAAAAATATTCACAAATTTATTTAAAAGTCGAAATGAAAATAGTATTTTATTGTATTTTTAATTAATTTCGTCGAATTAATATTCCAGTATTAAGTTTTCGTAGAAATAAAATTTTATACAATGAAAAATTTATTTTTTAATACTAAAAGCTTTACTATTTAAAATAAACACTTTCACAATCTCGTAATGATTTTTTTTGTTTTAAAATACCTTTCTGTTAAAAATTGAAAAACATATACCAAAAATATATTACGAACTATACTATAATACTGCTTTGCTCCTATGCGTCGTAGCGTGATGTTATATAGCCGGCAGCCTTTCTCAACAAATAAACTACACACAAAGATAATTATTCAATTCGAACCAGTAGTTCCTGAAATTAGCGAGTTCAAACAAACAAACAAACTCTTCAGCTTTATAATATTAGTATAGATATACATAGAAAGTAAGAAAGTATGTTTGTTTCATCTTTACAATATAAGGGGTCAAAGGATTCAATTGTAAGCATTCTACGGACTACTACTCCCTTAAGAAAATTACTTTATTCCTACGTCTTTTTCGCTGGTACCAAGTTTGATTTGCCCAAAAAAAAATTTAGCCATTGTTTTGCCGTTTATGGGATGAATTTTCAAAAATCCGTTCTTACTTGGTTTTTCCTACCTATAAAATACCTATCAACTAAACGCTTCAGAAGTCAAGTAATTATTGAGATTTCCTGTTTCGTTGATGAGTGAACCTTTTGCGTTTACATAAACAATTTTTTCCTACGGGTGAATCTGCGGGTGAAACTAGTCTGTGTTGACAGAAGGCCTGTTATTTTTAACTGAGATGAAGATTTTATCAATACGATTCAGTAAAACTTTATAGCGAAATAAACTGTAAAATCATATATGTGTATATCGGGATCACTTTTATTACCCTTATTTACGATTACCTTTCCTTTATAGCTTAATTTATTACACGTAAGATGCAATATAACATAAATACAACGAATTTATACATGTTATAAAATTGTTACGGTTCCGTATCTGTATATAGAGCTTTCTTAAGCATCGTAATAAATGTTAATTTTATTTTAAAACTTGGGAACAACCCGTGACGTGGTTATTTTTTATATGAATTTTCAAGCTTCATATCCCTCTTAGGGTTGAAATTTCTAAAATTTATTTCATAATTGAAGCTTACAACTTAAAAGCTATCACTTGCCACATTTGAAGTTTGCAGCATATATATACGTATAGATTATATCTATGAACAAATTTACTTTGAAAGAACCTTTATAAATTTATTTCTTTTTTTCTCAAATTAACGCGAGTGACCGAGGGGCGCTAGTATTCTTATTATATAAATAAAAGTTAATTACCCAATCTATGCAGCACTTTAGAACAGCATCTATTTGAATTTTTTTTTTTTTTTGTTTTGTTCGTAACTGTCGGGAAAAATATGTATGAAAGAAAATGTTCGAAAAATCATACGGAAAATCTTCATTCAAAAGTCAGTATATGGCAGCTAATTTAAGATGAAAACCGGCCTCGTCATATTGAATTGGCTTAAAACTCAACATGATCCAAAAATCAATTACAAAAAAAACCTACACCTTCAATTTCTAAGAACGTAAGAACGTTCTCAGAACTGAGGTACTTAGCATTCACTCGAAGCGATAGCGTTTCTTGCTATCCATTACTGTAACGAGGTGTACTCGCTAGCAATACATTAGAAATCCATTTATCTCGAAGAAAACAATAGTACGAACACTCAACTGCAAAGATTACGTTAATATATTTCACTCCAAAAAGCTTTTTTTACTTAACAACAAGTGTTCTATAAAAAACGTGATTGATAAATCTTATTTACATAGTATAAAAAAAATCGCATTCCGCCGTCTGCACGCTTAAATCTTTAAAACTACGCAAAGGATTGTAATGCAGTTTTTACCAATAAGCAGATTTATTCAAGAGAAAGCCTTATACGTATCCTAGTACATAGATTTTATAGTAGAGAAAATCTGAGATTTTCAAAGATTTGCAATGTGATATCGTAAAAAACTGCATTGCACCCTTGCGAAGTGTTTATAAATAAAATATGTATATTATATGTGGGTGTACGTTAAGCTAAAAATATGTCGAATTGAATACTTAAATAATTTTCATACATTTTTAGTTAATTACAAACAGATTCATTAATTGCTACATTTATGTATCTAAACGTAATGCACTATATCATACAAAATGTACATAAGACAACATGTACTAGGTATAACTAAAAACTTAAGCTAAGTTTTACTTTCGAACTTATTGCCATATTTTATTACTTTTATCAACAGTTTTACAATTGCCACTTAATAAATTTATAAGCCTTTTAAAAAAAATCTTTAATAGATAAATCATATGACACGGTACAAGATTATTTTGACGACAAAGAGACGTGGATTAAATGTGCGTTGATTTTCTCATAGGATATCAATCATAAAATGTAATAAAATTTCATTATAAAAATTCAATATATGATTTTAAAAGAGTACTTACCTATCGAGTTACTTGCCGGTTCTTCTCGGTAGAAATTACATTTCGAACCGATGGTAACTCGAAGAAAAATTTAAAACCAATTGACCTGTAACTTGATAATTCGAAAGTTCTTTAAAGAGCCTATTTGAATAAAATATATTTTGAAATTGAATTGTAAAAATGTCAATCCAGTAGTGCTGTGGGCTAGAACTAGTTTATACTAATTTTATAAAAAAAGGCTTATAAGTTTTTATGTAGGAAAATATCTCTGAAAATATTGATTCGATTAAAAAAAATGCATTGAATAGCCCGTTTATTGAGAAAAGTTATATAGACTATATTACATCATGCTACTACTCATCAGAGCGAAGCAGTAATCATAAACGCGAACCGCAAGCGATAGTTACTATGAAATAAATTTATATTTGATCAAATATTTTAATTAAAGTTAAATATAATTAGTTAAAGTTCTCAAAAGACTTCTGGCGTAGGTATACATTTGAAAGAATTGGTTAAAATATTTAATATTTCTTTAAAGTTTAAATTGAAATCCCGTCATTTCAAACAATTCATTCACGAAACGAATAGCCAAAGTTGACATTCAAATGAATTCACGTCAAAGTCAAAAGTTGACAATCGAATTATTGTCAAACAGCGTCACATGGTAGTTTGTTTGACAGACGCAACTTGAGGATACAGCGGTATTTAAATTCACACCCGCCATTCCGCGTCCCAAGGACAAAATTCTTGATGACACTAGATTTAAATCTGATTAAAAAAAAATTACAATTTTCGAAGAAAAAATAACAACGAAAAGCTTGAAGTAAAATTGAGAATTATGTTAAAAACCGAAGTCACTTCTGTACAGATTAATACACTTTTGTGCCGTTTATTGACTGTTGTTTCGCCACGTGTAAATGATGGTCATATATCTCTGCCAAAGTGTGATTGAGAGTTTTTGTTCGACGCTTGAAAAAGAACAAATTGATAATTAATTCATCAACTGGCTCTTTTGTTATGGAGTGTTTATTGATTGGTTTTGTTTCATAACGTGGGATGTTATTGTATTCGTTTTTTTTTTCACTTATCTTTTTGTTTCGTTTTTAAAAATATAACAATTTAATATGTAAATTATTTTCCAGTGAAGTAATCCGTTGCTACTCGTGTATACTCGTAAAATAATTGGATACAAAACATTATATTTTAATTAATGATATAGCAAACTTACTGTGTACAGCATTTTTAAAATAAAGAAATAGTAATTATTGCAACACCATTGCAAAAAGTTGAATATTCGGATATTTTATACAAGAAACATAGTGTAATATATATGTATGTATGTACATATGTCTCATATGTATTGTTAGTAGAAATAAAATCCGTATCGATATCAAATCGCAAAGTCGTACAATACTGTATAGCTACGGTTCCCTAAGATGGCGGTACACGCCATTTTGCGGTCGCTTTTTACCATCGAATGACGTCAGTCAAACTCAAGCAACGTATACAGGATGGCGTAGTCGTGGCGTATGTATTTTACATTTACTTTTGTTATAATTAACTGCTTGATGAGTGATTATGATTTTTTTACATTTAGCAGAATTCACAACTTTGGCGTCATTACACTTCAAATATTATATGGCAAAAAACAGTGACAAAAAACAAAGGAAATAATTTACACAGCCAAAAAATTGAATTTATTCTTTAACGTAATATACGTCTATCTTTTATTTTAAATACACATTAATATTAAAATTTTTTAGAAAGTAAAATAACAGAAAATTAAATAAAAAATCCTTCTCAAAAACTGTTTATTTGGTTAGATAATTAAATTGTAATAGACGATCAAAAGATAGAAAGTTTTATTTCCTATAACAATACTATTGCCAATATCTAACTAATAACAAAGCAGACCTGATATCATGAAGATGAATCCGCATTAAATTAGTACTTAAATCATAATAGTACTTAGATACCGAATCGCTTTCAATTAGAGCATCCATTGTTGTATCCGAGAGATTATATTAGACGAGTCGTCTAGATCAAACTTAGTTCAATTTATAAAGGATTAATAATTACCTGTATTGACGGAAATTCCGATAAACCCTGATAAATGGATACAGTCCTGTCGTTGACAGCCTATTTAAGTCCGCCATTATTACGACGTTATAAAGTTTGTTACTAAATTGATAACTATTGAGGAGGTTTTACAAGTCCTTTTATACATTTTTTTTTAATTTTGAAGTGTTTGTATTTATTTATTACCTGTATTGATTTCTTTTAAATTAATATATTTTTTTTTAATAATAAACAGTTAAAAAGTATTTATATATATTTTGATGTAAATAAATATACCAAATATTGTATTATAGCATACAATTTTAATATATTATATTAGTAATAAAAGTTTTGATTAAATTTATATTTCTTTAAATTACATCAAAATATAATTATTTTTACATGTTTTTTTTTTATTTTAATCCTTAAAAAGGAGAGATAATTTACAACATTTATCTAAGTATTTAAATTAATTATTTTTTTATCGCGCTTCTAAATTTGAACACGTAATTGTTTTCGCTGTTTAATTGCATTAGACCAATCCAATATAAATAAAAAAGATTCAAATTTTGAATATATCTATGCTTTTAAATGTAATAGAATATTATTGATTTTTTATGGCAATAAATTGCGAAAACATTTTGTTATCTCTATACAAGCATGTTTTATAACTATAGATTAGTTACGTTTATAGTATTTATGGTTAAAAATCTGCACCCAACTTTGATAAGATTGTCATTTGACTTGTTGGCCCAAACAAACTCCCTCTTGTCTTCGCTGTTGGGTAGTTGCTAAGCAACGTCGTCTACAATTTGTGGTCTAATGACATATCTATATTTATATAGTTATATAATATCATTTTTTCCATCCATATTCGAATGGAAACTGTCAATAAATAACGCTGTATTTTATTTTAAAGTTCAGCGTTATTGAAATACAAAAATGCATAAAAAATATCTTTTGTTGAAAAATGTAGTGAAATAAAAACATTGAAGAACCCACTTCTGTTCTCGACTGGCGCGACCGCTGGCCGCTGTTCACGAGCGACAAAATCACACTCATTCGCTGAACAACTTTTCATTCGATCATTATAAAAGTTTTAAGCCGCTGTTGTACCGTTAAGTGTTTCAAGCGTTACTAAATCGTATCAGAATATCACGTATGTGAATTTTTATGTGTTTTTTTTTTGTATAATAATATCGTGTAATAATTTTAATTTAATTGAGTTCCTATTTTTGAAGGGTTTATCTTTACGCTAATAAAACTATTTTAATTACATGTAATTATTAAATTTTATCATACTTTGTTTCACATTAACAGACTAAATAATTTAAAATAAATTTTATAAGCCAGAATAATGACGAGTAACGAAATGTCAAAAATAATAAAACAACACACTTTAAATGGATATACTTATCTGAAATATACTTAGTACATAATGCTTAAAATTTGATTATATATTAAGAATACAAATTCTAGTGAGCGAGCATACAGTTTCATCTAATGAAAAAGGTACTCTTTATACTTAACGTATAAAACGTATGTCGCATTATTTCCATTTACAATACATTAATCAGAAAAACAATTAAAAATGTCCACTTTCAGAGAGATTTGTAACGTGTTTTAAAAGAACGACCTAAGCAGTGTCCCCGTTGCTAAGATTTATGTCCGGACAATGGACTAATCCGCTGACGATGGGATTGGAAGGACACCTGCTGCTCGCCAAATGGAAACTGTCTCGCGGACGACGTATTTTCACACGACCGACGCCAAAGATGTTTATTGATTTTAATTTTTTGTTTTATTAAATTAGCGGATATTTTATATACTCTTATTGTCTTTTAACGATCACTATCAAATCATGTTATGTTATGACGGTTGATTCTTTTTTAAATATAAACGCTTTTTCGTTTAAAAAATTTAGGAATCAATTGTCGGTTGATTTTAACATAATTAGTCCCCTATTTAAAACGAGTATTTGCACGTATTTCATAAAACAGATCTCATCGTACACAGTACCCATAAGTTTCCTTTAAATATATAGTAAATAAAAATTTAAAACTTGAAGAAGTCAAAAATCAAAGTCTCCAATTTCTATTCCAAAGTTATTCAATACTGAACGTTATAAATATAATAAATTGCTTATGTTAAATACGAAAGATGATGTCACAATTTTTTTCTAATTGGATTGCTTCTAAGATCACATCTTGAAGGATTCAGAGCATCTTGTTCTCGGTACCTTGAGATGATGTCAAAACAGACCCAAATTAGAGGCTTTTTCGTTTCTAAATCTCACTTGACGAGGGTCGTCTACCGGAAATATCCGGGATGGTACATGCATACGGTTTCTTTTGTAAATATATTTGAAAAAGCCTTTGAAACGTATTGGTATGAAATTATATCATTCAACAAACGTTGTCATTTTCTGAATATATTCCATATTATTCAAGTTACTTTGCTTGCAAATTTTGTTTGCCGAGTTTTTCTTATAGAAATAATTATTTTTACTGTCCACTTTTAACAATAACGTTGATTTCATTTCTTGAAATATAAACGTTCCGAAATCAATTAATATGAATTTTTAAGCATTGTTTTTGTATCTGTATAAATAACAATTTTTACAATAATAATAATAAAATTATATTTAATTTTTTTAGTATATTTAATATAAATACCTTATCTATAGATTATTTCTTACAAATTTATCGATATATTTTATTGAGCTAAGACACGTAGTTTTTGTAAAAAATACGAAAAAAATCAAAGGCAAATCCGCCAATTTGCAATAAATCAAAATGGATTAAGTTCAAATCCTTTACCTTGGAGGAGAAATGTGACGGAGACATCATTGCTTCTTAAATAAAATCGATACTGTCAACCAATGTCTGGAATTAATAATTTCTTCATAGTGTTATATAAGCTCGAACTATTTTGTCGATTACTAAACGTAACAAAATTATAGCCACGTTAATACGTTGTATTGAAAAATCCTACGAAATGTATACTAAACTTTTCGTGAAAATCGACAATTTAAAACGTTTTATACTGAATTCGTTTCGCTAAAAATAGACAAGCACTGTATAATGAGACACGGTCATGAATTACGAGAAAATTGTAACTTCATTTTTAAATTGTAAAATAGTACGTCGTAAACTTTATTTGTTACAATCTTTCGAGTGTTATATATTATTTGTGAAAACATTTTGGGTTTTAACAATGTATCTCGTTCTGGCTAAAGCTTTCTATAACAACCTATCGAGGTACAAAGATGCGACTAGCAACCACAGACCTTAAAAGTATTTCATACTTGATTTCGCTCAGGGCCTTGCTTGCATTGATGTAGATTTAAATACATGCGTATTTTAAAATATTACACATATATAATGTATAACAATGTGCCCTTTAAATGGTACCATAATAAATAAAATGAGTTCAGCGGTTCCGGCGTTTACTTCACGCATACAAAATTATATTTATACAGTATATAGTATTTGTGATAACATTCTGGGTTTTAACAATGTATCTTGATCTGGCTAAAGCTTTCTTTAACAACCTATCGAGATACAAAGATGCGACTAGCAACGCAGACCTTAAAAGTATTTCATACTAGCTTTCGCTTACGGCCTGGCTTGCATTAATGATTTAAATAAATGCGTATTTTAAAATATTACACATGTATAATGTATAATAATGTACCCTTCAAATGGTACCATAATAAATAAAATAAGTGCATTTCTTCATACATAGAAAAATTCGCCCTCACTTTATTATATTAGTATCGAAAATAAATAACAATGTTTACGTTATTTATTTGAATTTTTATGGAAAATATATCCTTAACCTCAAATCTTTATTAAATTTTAGTATATTTTATTAATGTGCGTTCATATAACATTATTTATTTAAAGACGAAAAAAAACAAAAAGACTATCGACCTAAAATATCGCTTTAAATGTTAAAATAAAGAACAAATAAACAATAAACATTTTCACATTCAAATCAATATAACAGTTGTTCATAGAATATACAAATAATTTGCAGATATGCTTTGACCATATTATGAACAGTCGGGTGCATCCGAATTGTGGCGTCATTATCAGCGTGGACGGTTAATGCCTACGTGTATAGCGCCATTAATTTGTTCGTATAAGGTGTTTACGAAATGCTGCGGCATTTTAACGTTAATTTAATTGTATCTACTTTAATATAGTGAAAAATGTTGATTGTTTCGTTTTTTTCATTATTTTACAGAATAGCGCAGAGACAGAGTTTGTATTTACTAGATATAAATTGGACGCTAATAAGCGATACTATGTCAAACCAAAAACTATTCTCAATAAATGTGTTTAAAGAAGTATATATCAATCTTTTCTTTTCTATTTTGATAGATGGTGTAATAAATTAAAAGCAGATTGGTAATATAAAAACATTAATTTAATAATATTTTTTTTTTCAAATATATGGCGTTATTGTATAAATTGCAAAATATGTAACATAAAATTCACACTATTTTAAGATGTTTTCCAAATTTAATTAAGGTTGGATACTCGACCCCACCGAACAATCTCCATCGTGTTTTCTCCACTCCACGTGACATTGGCGAAATAATATGTGCACAATTGGCACAAATGAAAGCCACAAAACAAAATAAAGAAGGAAATATGTAACAAGATTGAGATTCCAAACATTAAATTAAAAAACTTTTGTGGTATACTATATTGTTTAAATTGCCAAAATTTCTTCTGAATAATATTAAATAGGTAATTTTGGGTTGATACAATATTGCTTATCAGCATCCAATTAATAATTTTAAAACTTTCCTATTTAAAAAGAAACAACTGAGACCAAGAAAAAAAACAATGTTGATTAAGATTTTAATATAATAATAATAAAGAACAAACACACTGATATGTATGTTATATATACAGTATATTGTGTAAAAGACACTGAGATTAGTTTTGGGAGGTTGAAATGAGAAATTAAAAGCAAATTTGTTTCCAGTTAAGCTGTAGGGTGTAATTAAAAAACCCTTTTAAACGCCATTTTAAAATTAAAATTGCTTTTTTGTTGAGTTAATTTTGTTCAACGACACTTAAGAATACTTAGTATAAGTATAAATATAAGCAAATACTTGATACGAAACAATGAAAAAATGCAATTGTCTTGGACTTGTCAGACTTTTATAATCGGTAATCTCAGAAACTACAAAGGTATTAAAAAAACTACTACAAAGTTTCTTATAGTATATATTCCGAACTGTAATGTGTTACACCTAGTGAGTTACTGTTGTGTATTAGTGTACTTATACTTATTAACTTATTCACAAATCCAACTGACACTCACACGGTCAAAGCCGGGTAAAGGATATTATTGTATATTTTATAACATATAAGTTACCGTCAACGGAGTCCGAAAGGAAATCAGTTCAAGGACCTTTCCGGTTAAACCACAAAAGGGATTTTGGTGATAGTCGGTATTGTAATACAATGCCTGGCTCAACATAAAGGATACATTTTATTTTACGAAATACGAGTAGGAAGGTTCTCAGAGAATACTTTATTCTAATACTATTTTTATATGAAACGTTTATCGAATGAAGTAACGGGGACAAGTTATTTTTAAATGTAACCGTATCTAATGTTCAGTCGTTTGAGATTTTTTTGTGGACCTTTCTATTCGGATTTTCTAAATTTCAAAGTGATATGGTTTCTTTCGATATATTTTTGTACCTCTGATAGGTTAAAATTTCTCCCTTCTGATCCATCTCAATAAATAGCCCTGTCTATTATTTTAAAACGATGATTTTGTCTTTATGAAATATATATGAATATTGATTAAAATTAATGTTGGACATGCTTTTTAGAAAATAATTTTTCGCTCCAATGACGATAAATAAATAAATATCTTTAAAATGTTGTTCTTAATAATCATTGTTTAAAATTATTACATAACTAATTACAAGCGGTGCGATGTATCCCCACGGGTCACCTAGTTTTATGAAAATTGTTTTGAACTGATATCATAGAAATTTAGTATTATACGTGTAAGTTTGTTAGTGTGTGTACTTCAAACTTCTTCACGCTCTAACGACTTAACGGATTTGAATAAAATTCATTATAGTGATAATTTATGTTCTGGCACACACACATGCACGCTACTCTTGGCCCTTCTGGTAAATCTGCGGGGTGCAATTAGTTAAATATTATAAATCTAGAAAATTTATACTATTTAAGATAACCTGTAATATTATCTGCTTTATTTAAATTTAATATTTAAATAAAAAATAATACATTAAAAGCAACTGTGGTTCGAGCACAGATGTCCTAACGGAATGGAGGTTGATTCCTTCAGTTTACACGGCCTTTATTTTTACAAGAATTACATGAAGTTTTCCCGTCACAATTCACATTAAAGAGCCCTTGCTACCATCGACGTTACTCTTATTGAGTCCTCTGGGATTAGTCGTGGTAATGGCAAGAGACCTGATGGATCGACACTGGTCCCCTGGGAACGGGGACGGTCGCTTTTGTAAAACGTTACCTGCGTAGACACATCAAGGAAACGGTGTCAACGGTGGGAACTGCGGCGGAAAAGACTGAATCGGCAAAACAGCGCAAATATTCGTTTCTTATTCCAAATATCAATTTTGGGCCGTTTGCAATCGAAACTCTTGAACCTTGGAGTAGTGGATAGTGTTAAAAGATATTACTTCTCGTATTATTGCCTCTACACAGAACACACAGGGCTGGTGTTTTTTTTCCTTAGAGATTCGAAATTACAATTCATAGGGCAAATGATGTTAGCATTTTTGCCACCACGCGGGCATGATTTGTATAGTAATAATTATCATTTGTAAATAAAACATACGTTTCGATATTTAGGTGCTATTGATTTAAAACCGAAAATTATCTTTATTAATATTTTTAATGATATAAAGTTTCTTGAAAAATATTATAATGTACAAATTAAAAATGTGTTCCGCTCAGAGAATATCTTGAACGAACAGACTGACGCTAGAAGCAATTTATTTTGTTAATCGAAATGCTGTGAAATGTTTGTACGTAGAGAAATAGTTTGTTAATGAATCGATTGTCAAAGCGGAAACTTCGTTACAGTAATGGACGATCCGTCAGCGTATAGGAGTGAAGGCTTTGTAACTTTATTTTTATTTTACTTTTCATTTAAATTGTAGTTTTTGCAAAAAATTAAAAAGGATAAACAAATATATTCACCTATATGTAATATGTAATTCAATAACAAATAAATAAATTATTAATTTTCAATTTTTAGCTATAATTTCACAATTTTGACGCAATTTTTAATTAATGTTTAAATGTGAAAATAAATAATTGGCTACCTCTCACGGTTTCACTCGTGTTTTTGACTACTTCTTTACTACTGTGACGTAATATAGCCGTCTTTAAAAACACGCACGCAAAACAAAAAGATTACAAAAATAATTTTTAAAATCCGTTCACGTTAATATTTTATTATTCCGAAAATGTACAAGCAATATATCCGCGTATATTTAAGCCTTATTATGGTATAGTCAAAAAACTTTTTTCTCGTATTCAATGTCTACACGATGGAACTACCAAGCATAGCACAAAAACATAACGTTTCGTAAAATACCTCCTCGTTTCTTAAAGAAATAAGCTCGTAGATCTTTGTTTCATATATATCAAAAATTGCTGGTTATATTTTTATGCTAATTTAGAAGAACAATGTACAACACGCCCTCATGGGAAATTGAATCGCTTAATATGACATATTAAATATTTTGACATACTTTAGACCTAGGGGAATGTATCACTCACATTGACGAACATTTGTTTGATGTTTTATTAAAATAAATGGACGCTGATTAGCAATATTATGTCAAGCCACGGTCTTCATTTTGAGAAAATGGTGTCGAAAAATGTCTTAACCTATTTTAAATAAATTACTTTGAATATATCCATCTTCTAAAAATAAAATGGATTAAAATCAGATTGGTATATTAAATAGTTTTAACTAGTAGTAAGTTTTTAAAATATATGAGATTATTTAATATTCTTAAATATGAATCACACTTAAATGTTTGGAACATCAAACGAAGAAACTTTTTTCCGTACTTATTTAGTTTAGATGATTCAAAAATTTTTTGAACAATGTTAAATACGTGACGCGTTATCAGAATACATCAATATCTCCAATTTGACTTTTTGTGGGTTAAGGCGTTATTGCCATATTCCAATTATGTATGTACGTAAAATGTTTTAATAGGAAGATGACAGAAGAGTAAATGGAACGAAATATATTTTCTTGTCTATAGACTTCAGCGTTGTGAAAAGGCATTAGTCATATTCTACGCTCCTTTTACGTGACCTGCATCCAATTTCCTTACTTTTATATGAACCCTAAAGTTGAATATACATAAAGATGTACATTTTATGATGTTATACGAAGGACGGCATATTGGCGAGAGCCTAGGGCATTATCGCGATAAAATCGTTCTCTGCTCATTCACCCTTAAAATCGGAACCCAGCCATATATGCATTGCTGCTTAACGTAAGAAAGGGTACGTACGTATTCAGTCACCGGTGCTTACCTCACTGACCTGCCAGCGCTCGTATGGTAATGGCCTTATATAAACGCTTTCTTGTTTTGACGTTATGCGCTTAAGTACGAAATACTGATCAGTACTGGATACGTCAAGAATCTTTAAAGGTCCATCATCTAACAAGTTATTTTTTTTTATTTTGTTCTTTAGAATAACTTAAGAGATCTACAACTTAACGCAGAAGTATCGTGTTTGGCCTCGTTGAAATGGTCTCGAAAATAGATTGTTGGAGGTTGTTATAAATTTTCAATTTTATTTTATAGATCAACTAGAAACATTGGGCTAGTTAACTAGATTTATTACGTTAGAAAAAAGATAATGTTCTAGTAACATTTATTATTAGTAACCAAACATTTATTTATCAAACGAAAATTGAGAATAAAGCAATTAACTTTTTCGCTAAATTGCCTTTTAGTTGTGTCAATTAAATACAAATTACTTCGTCAATGTCACATGAGAATATCAACTCTAGTTGGTCATTTACCTTCGAATTGGCGCCATAGATCAACATATTTGCGCAGAGTAACTGGATAACTTAAGTTGAAATAATTATCACAGGCTAGTACCATCTAATAGTCAATGTTCACGTGTATACATAGAATTGTGACGTTAACGAGCGCACTGAGCGAGCTACGGCTATGTAAATGAAAACGTTAATAGGTATTGTGAAACTGTGCTGTTCTATTACCTTCCCTATTAGCGAGAATTTAATGGTCCAGAAAATCCACACGATATTTGATTATTTGGTCATAAACTTATTATATCAGACTATATTGATTAGAGAGAACCCACATAAGGCTCTGTTGAAATTTTAAAATGGAGAGAGATAGAAAGGGAGACAGAGAATATACCTTATTATACTCTACTTTTAATAAATTTTAAAAATATACTTTAACTCTAACCATTTAATGTACAAGACCGCCTACTGTCTTATCGCTAACCAGACAACCTTTGATTTAGGGAGTATATGCAAGGAAAAAAATGGACTATATTCGTTGTATGTTCTTTTTATGGAGTATCCTCTATGAAAAACCAAACTCTGATTACTCAGAATTTTTACATATGTGAAGATCATAACAATTTTAGGCACCCTAAATATTAAAGAATTACATGTAATAAAATTCGTCTCGTAATAAAAACCTTGACAAAAGACGTGGATAAAGGAAGGAAATGATAACTAGCCTTTTCCGCGACGCGCTACGCGCTATATAATGCAATTACGTTAGATGGATTGCGATTGAAGACGAGGACGCCGTCTCTTATCTCCGAGACAGTTTTTATATCACTTTTTCTGGATAAAACAAAACTTACTTCGGCAATGTAAGCGAGAAGAACGAATTTTTATTAGCGTATATAAAAATCTTTATGTTAGTATTCGATCTTTAGTTCACATTTATTTATTATTATTAGTGAACGTTTCTGGAGTCACGTTAGTGAGTTAAGTTATCCTAAACCAAAATTTCCAAAAATCAACTGCTTCATTTTTCATTTTAATGAAACATCTATATTGCTTCCAAAAATGTTTAAGTTTTGCGGTATTTTATATAGACATACTTGAAGTGTACAAATCATTTTGTCTAAATATACTTTTAAAGAGTCTATAAATCGGTAATAATATGTCATAAGATTCATAGAACACGTCTCATTTTCCCACTATTGCATTAATAAATTGCCTTGTTCTCACTCTTGACGCCAACAGCCCGTCACTAGACAACACTTTAAGTCACGTGTACATAAGTATTAAGTAAAAATCCAAGAGTACTTGATTGAAAAAAGCAATAATAATTCTAAACAATGTATCTAGAAACATAAAATTTTGTGCAAAATTTCTTTATGGGTAATGTGAGTTAGCGCTAAAAGAGAATTTTTACAA
Source organism: Hypolimnas misippus (assembly GCA_037950945.1). Lineage (NCBI taxonomy): Eukaryota > Metazoa > Arthropoda > Insecta > Lepidoptera > Nymphalidae > Hypolimnas > Hypolimnas misippus. The sequence continues at coordinate 5,847,006 of JBBEEQ010000029.1, read as the reverse complement.
ATTCTAAGGAAATTTAAAAGGTTAAAACCTTAGGCCGTTGATCTCTAAGAGAGTTAAAATACATGTAAGAAGAATTACTCGTACGGATAGTTTCACAATAAATATGAGTATGTTTTCGTAACAGTCGTAAAGAATACACCGATATATCTATTACCTGTTACGGTATCAATATAATATTCAGTCTTTCAAGACGCAGGCTCACGTGGTCCCTTGTGGATTCCCGTCACACATTCGCGATTGACATTTCCGTGTCACCGCACACGTATTTCTATTTGTACACTTACGTCAAAAATGTAAAAATATCTTTTAAATAATGCAAATTATATTACTCATAGAATAATTATACCTCGTTTCACGTTAGTGTGAATACGAGGCGAGTCCATACTCGCGCATGATACAATCGAATAAACAAGACTTAAAACATTGAATGTATATGAGATGAATATATAATATAGTTATAATTTTTTCCATTATTTTCATCCATTATATGATATTTCTAATATATTTATCTCCACTTGACATATTTGGTATAAAAACACATCCCGGAACAAAAATCACGACTATTCGAATAACTACACTGGTTCAGTACTAATGTTTTTAACTATTTTGAGTTTACACATTCGGTAAGAATTGAAGTATATACGACTGTCCTGGTCAATGATTTTGTGATTGCGCATTGTTCAGAACGACACATTTACGTGAAACGAGGTATACGTGATTTTCACTCGGACTGCCGACTGCCTTGTACGACGTTGCCTAGCAACTAGCTAGCGATTGAGTATGGCAGGCGAAAGTGTGTTTGGGCCAACTAATCAACTGACCTACTGTTAAAATTGGAAATACCCATTATAACCCACAGATTTTAACCGTCAAATGGTATGAACATAATAAATATATAGTTATAGATTATGATTAAGAATTATAAAAGAACTTCGAATCATATAGTTATTATGAACATGAAACATGAAATATTATGTGCTCATTAGCGCTAATTCCAAATATAAATGGACTTAGGGACTTAAATATTATTATTTTTAAGTAATAAAATATACTTTACAATTCCAGAGATTCCATTTCTACAAAGGCACAACAAACAGCGAACTTACATATTTAGTTACCTTTTCTTATTTTATTAAAGTAAACATGTTAAAATTTTTAACCCATTACCAACTATCTGCGGTCACGTGGACCGCTAGAATATTACTACTTTTAAATTAAAATTTAAGGTTCCAACGGAATATTTGATTGTATTAAATACTTTTTAACCGACTTTAAAAAATAGGAGGAGGTTCTCAATTCGTTTGGGACTTTTTTATGTATCTATCGAATACTCCGCCGATTGTTGACCGATTTTTAAAATTTTTTTTTCTTTGAAAGAGTATACTTTCAAGGTAGTCTCATTGTCATCAGGTCACGATTTGACGATGGAATCCTGGAGAAATCAACGGAACTCTTCAAATATTATAGGCACACCTATACCGATTTCAGTAATTTTGATAGTAACTCATGCATTTGCTCTCGAAAAGCTACATTTGGTGTACATATATATGTACCAGTTCAGCCCCACGACACGCACGCTTCGAAAAGTTTTAATTTAAAAACTCGTTGCGGTATCTGAGACCGGAGGTAGGTAGTTAAGGGTTAACTGTATAATTGCGTCTTAGTATCACAAATAACAACAAAGTGCAGAAAGTTCTCTTTAAAAGAAAAGGATTTCTTTTTAATCCACTAAGCTGGTATAAGTAAGTTTTCTTGAATATAAACGTACTAATTATCTCAAGATTTATGAAATACAGAAAGATATATCCTTCGGAATGGTCGTAATAATCATGTTATGAATATATGTCAATTTAATTTGTATCGTTTATATGCGGATAGTGATTAGCTTTCTTTTTAAACTTTTTCCACAAATTATACAAAGACTTTTCAAAAAGGAGGAACCGACTTGAATGATCTAATTATTCTAAAACAGTTATTTTCATGTTAAAACCAGACCACTGAACCAATTTTGATTGAAAGTGGAGAGTATACCCTTTCAAACAAACAGAAAAAAATGCTAAATCGGTCAAGCCATATTCCAGAAATCATTGAACATACATAAAAAAACGTCTCCGATGAATTAAGGACCTCCTCCTTTTCGGAAAGCGCGTAAGAATATTATAAATTGTTACCACAAATAGATTTTGTATTTCAAAAAGCCAAACGTGCATGCTGGTGGTGAACTGGTGTGTCATGTTTACCGCCGCATGAACATTGATGAACATTTGCAACGTCACAGGCGCCATAAATGCGTTGCTGGCTTTCTTCTATACAATATATAAGCTATACTATAGCTTGTACTTTACAAGCTTTAAGTACTACAGACTCTTACCATATAAGAAAAATAGTAAAAAAATTCTTTCAAATTTTAAACCACGTTTTAATAAATTATTTCCACTGAAACATTTCCCTTCTATCCACATTGTGTGAATAAAATATATTTATTATAAAAATGCAAGTCATTTAAAAACATGAAATTTTAAAATTATCATAATTTATTGTACGATGCAGGTGAAAATGTGGCGGTGCGGCGTGGCGTAAAGAATCCTTTAGAATTTTCGTTTCATTACATCATCGTCATTCGCATATGAAACATGCCGTATGTTTTCTTTTATTACTATAGTGATTCTCGTGAAATTTCATTGTGTTAATATTCAGAATTTATAATCATTTTGTAAAATCTTCGTTAATATACATTGTGCCCGCTTGATCGCCTGGACGATATTCAATGAGACAATATTATAGCATTATATGAGTATATTGCTTCTCTACAAAATAATTTATATGATATAACATATTTATTCATACACGTCACGGTATTTTTTACTTAAATATCTTTCTAAAACCTTAATGACCTATTTTCTTGCCTTTGTATTATTTGGACGCTGATAAGCAATAATGTGTCAAGCCACACGGACTTTATTTTGAGAAAATGGTGTTTAAAGATGTCAAACCTATTCTTAATAAATTTGTTTGAAGTCGTATATATTCATTTTTTCTTTTCTATTTTGATAAAATGTATAATGAATCAAAAGTAGATACGTTTATTTAATATGTTATCTCATAATAAGTTATTAAATATTTGATATTATTTTATAAATTGCAAAATATGGAACGCATCTGAAATTCGAAACATTGAGTTAAGAAACTTTTTTCCATACTTATTTAGTTAAGATGACTTGAATTTTTTTGAATAGTGTTATATAGGTAACATAGTATCAGAATACTTCAATATCTACAAATTTGACTTTTTGTGGGTTGACACATTATTGCTTATCAGCATCCATTTAATATTATAAAATTTAGAAACAAAACCGTCAGTCTATTCATTAGGACTATTTCAACGAGCTACGTCACGATACTTGCCGTCGTTAAAATATTTTTGATTCTCGACCAAAGTAGAGAAGTGTTACAAAGTTTTATGTTTCTATCTGTATCCCTAACGAATGCACTAATTTTGATGTGTTTTTTTTCATTAAAAACTGGAAAGCGATATGGTTATTGGCTATTATTTATGAATATATGTTTGGATGTTTGAAGGTTAGCTATTTTCTAGTAGTTTAAAAGAATCTGAAAAACTTATAGTGTTAAAATCGACTCAAATTGACTATATTAAAATAAAACAGTTACGTAACCTTGACCGGATGCTGCAGTATTATTAGCCGGATACACAACTCCTCACTAACTTACAGAAGTATCGTGTTGAGGCTCGTTGAAGCGATCTCAATGAATAGATTGTTGTTTACTTTAAATTTTAACCGACTTGGAAAAAAGGAGGAGGTTCTATGTTCAGCTGTACATATGTATTTTTTTATGTTTGTGCACCGATTTTTTCGTCGTTTGTTGACCGATTTTCAAAAATTTTTTTTATACTTCCAATTTGGTCTCATTGTCATAAGTCAGGATCTGATGATGGGATCCTGGAGAAATCGAAGGAACTCTTCAAATATTATATGCACACCTGTATAGGTGAGAATCGATACAGATTTAGGTATTTTTGACAGTAACTCGTGCGCTACCAGGAGAACTCCTCAATAATTAACAGCTTTTCATCGGGAAAAGCAACACTTTGTAAATGGTGATAAGCAGTTAATATTAGGCTATTGTAAATTAGATTAATCAAAAACGGTCCCTTACTACACCTTACTCTTATATTCGTCACTGAAAAGTGTAAAATAAGAACTTTTGTAAATAAAAACTAAATAACACATAAAGGTTTTACTTGGTGCCGACTTCGAATGTTTTACCTGGCATCGACTTCAAAATGTGGTAGAAAATATTTATTTTTTACTTTTTAGTTTACTTTCGAAGTCGGTTTCATTTTTTTTTTCAAAAATTTTAAATTTTGTATTATAAGTTAACCTTCCTTACCTATATCGTCAAAAAGGTGTAAATGACATTATATATACATACATATGTCGTTTACCTCGTAAATAAAAACGTCGTTTACCTCGGTTATCTAGATATATGGTATTATAATTCTCAAAAGAATGGGTTGCAAAAGTGATTACATATATACACATACCGAATTTTCGGTAAATACATCGCAAAAGCACACGCTTACTATTTCCGGAAGGCGACCCTTGTCAAGAAAGATTTGCAATGAGAAAGCCTCTAATTTAGGTCAATGTTTTGATGTCATCTCGGGATCGAGACAAAAGATCTTTAAGCACCCAATACCAGGAGCAATTTTATCAAGATTAAAATTTTCCTTTACGTGAATATTATTTTTATAAGTGAGGTAAAATTTGTGTACAAAGGTAAATTATTTTAGGCAATTTCGTAAAAGGGCACAAAGTCGTTGTTAAAATTTTTACAATATGTAGTTTATAATTTACTAATAAGTATAATAATTTATAATAATTTTTGTTCATATATAAATTTAATCATACTGCGACTTGTCAGCTCATATGAAAGTTAATTTCAAAAGTAAAAAATGTTTATATTAAATATAATTCTTATTACAAGTTAGTTCGTTAAATTGAATAACTATGTTCATTATTATTATAACTAACTGCCGTCAATCCTTAATTTCGCCGTTCCGTCCGTCCGTTCCGTTCATTGCTTGAAGAAATAACAAATATACACACCCATACATTTTCACGTTTATAATATTAGACTTATTATATAACTATAGCTCTGCCCCACGGTTTCACCTTCGTTAATTTGAGGAAAAATTATATTTACATACTGTCATGCTACAAAAGACGCATTAAAACCATGTTGAAGGCGTGTCTAGCTAAACAGAGTTTAAAAATTAAACATTGCTTAAAATATTATATAAATTGCTTAACAGCGAATAAACTCATAAAAAAAACTTATTGATAAAATGTTATACGTTACATTTAAAAGTTTAAATAGGTTTTAAACATCTATTAAACTCACTTAAACGTATGTTAATCTATCTCTAAAGCATGTTTAACTCAAAACTGTCTTTAGACGCGGATTTTTATAAACACGCGTTTAACGTCTGTTTAAATCTTTTGTAGTAAGGCAGATAATGTTTACCTGCCCTATTTAAATCGGATATTGTTCAAATTTCATTGATTTCTATTTTGTTTTGGCGTAGCATCCTTTTTTATTTATTAATGAAAATTAACATTTTTTTTTCAGTGGTTACTCTTATAATATTAGCCGAACCGGCGGTAGCTTAAAAAATCTATAACCAATGTACCTGTAACTTGACGATTCAAAAGTTCTGTAAAATAGCCTATTTGAATAAAGAATATTTTGAATTTGAAAATATGAATATCTCTGAGTAAAAATCCCGTACAAATAGGTCCAGCCGTTTAAATAAGCAGCCGGAACCAACAGACAGACAGACAAAAATGTAAAAATTGTGTTAGTAATAAGTACCGTGCATACTTGCGTCAACATTTAGTTAAAAGTTTTTTATTTGAAATTACAAATTTCGGTTTCATTTATTTATATAGATTCTAGTATTGGCAAGTCTGTTAACCTAAATAAGGTACATAATATGGACGCTGATAAGCAACACTGCGTCAAGCCACACGAACTTCATTTTGAGAAAATGGCGTCTAAAGATGTCAAACCTATTCTTAACAAATATGTTTGAAGAAGTATACATCCATTTTTTCTTTTATTTTTTATAAAGGTATAATGAATTAAAATCAGACTGATATATTACATATTATTGTATTATTATCTAATAAAAAGTATTTTAAATATTTGAGTTCATTGTATAAATTGCAAAATATGGAACGCACTTGAAATTTGACCCAATAAATAAGAAACTTTTTCCCGTACTTACTTAGTTTGTCTCACTCCATTTTTTTAATAACGTTAAATAGGTGATGCAGTATCAAAATACATCAATATCTCCGAATTTAACTTTTTATGGGTTGACACATTATTGCTTATCAGAATCCATATATCCTTCTAACACCTAACTTTTTCTACTTACATCTCAAGGCGAAAACTGTACCGCATTTTGATCAGGTGACACAACAACATGTAAAGAAAATTGTACTTTTTTCAGTTAACAAATCCTTTTTGACGAGGGTCCCTTTTTTCAGAAACAAACAAGAAAGATACAACGGAAAATCCTGTAAGACTATTTTACTTGGATTATTGGGATTTGGATTATATGGGTACAAGACATAATTGTCTTATTTGACATGACTATAATTTTAAGCGCCTCAAAAAGAAATTTCACAATTCGTAACATGCATGTGTTGTTTGTATTTTTTGTTGGACTGAGACTTAGACGAGAATTACATTTGAAGGTTAGTAACAAAACGCGTTATAAACGGTTTTTCATTCGTTTGGTAATTACGATGCCACACACGGACACACAAATATACTGATACCTAGATACAAATCTGTGTATTTTTTTTCACTCTAATGGCGACAATTAATTAAATATTTCTGAATTAATGTTAAAAACCAATTACACTTTAAAATTATTTAGTAACTTATCACTAACGATTCGAAGTATTCGCACGGGTCACCTTGTTTCTCTCAAAATGTAAATACCAAATTCTTAATTTTGTATTCTAAATTCATATTCTTAATTACAAAGATACAGCGTATTATTAATCTGTATAATATAAAAAATAAGCAAATTTCTTCTAACGAAAGTATGCAACGAAATATTGGTAAAGAATTTTATATTGGCGATATTTCTAAAACAGAAACGCATGAACGAGCTGGCATTGTTACCAGGAACAACGTTCCAAGGACGTGCGGAGCGGGAATTTATTTTATAGGAAATGTGGTAACGTTTCAAAATGTATTAGAAGACAATCGTTGGAACTAAAGCTAACTGCGAACATGCTCGTTTTACAATATCAATGTACATCGTATAACCTATGAAAAATCTATCTAATAATGTCTTTAAATCATAAAAATAAATTCTATTCTTTCGCCAATAGCTGAGATAGTTCATGGGATAGATTTTGTGTTTTCAGTTATGATCAGAAGTTCGTACTCGCGGTAATACCTCTGAGTTTTCAAGTGTTACTGTTTCATATTCATCTCTCACTTGGCGAAGAAAAGGCTGCAAGTAATGGAACGAGATAAAAGTAGAAAACTAAAACCCAACTACAGCCAAAAACAACGAAACGACGAGTATCACAAGTATCGAATGAATACGGACAAAGTCATAGGCAAGCGCTAATAATGTATATATTTTTCGAATGTACAAGTACAATTAATGGCCTTCGCAATGAAACCAAATACGGTATTTTTCTCAATTTACTGTATGCCAGCCAGAGGGCGTCACATTAGATTTAATAACATGTCATAGAATATTACCAGCAGACGAACAACTGTTCAGTCCAGGTCTCATAAGTATTTTAGGAGCTATAAAAAACAGATGATACATACATACATAGTCTGACGAAATCAAACCCTCCTTTGGTTTTGCCGTAGTCGGGTAAAACTCGATGAAATAGATAGGTAGAATCTAAGTTGTAGTCACGAGACGGATAAAACTCCAGACGGAATAAATCCAGATTATTTCCTTCCCTATATATCGTATCCTTATTTTGAAGAAGAGAAGAGGCCTTTGTCTTATTGTAAGACTTACAATCTTAATTGCTTTATTTTTATTTCAAACTAGCTGCCCCCAGCTACACACGGGTGTACTAATTAAGATAATAATTATACAAACTAATTAAGACTTAACATTTTTATATGAAAATAATTAGCCCAAATCTTTCTATTTTATGTAAGAATTTTCAAACATTTTCTATCATACAAACCTTGTTCTAGCAATTACAATCATAACAAAAAAAAATCTAATAGACATAGCCTTTCACATAAAGAAGGAAGGTTCATTCTGAGAAAATTATAAAAGTATTAATTGCACGGAAATAATTTAAAGTAAAATTAGCATATTGATAATTTGTTATAATGTGTTTCGATCTTTGACCCCTGAACGTGTTTATGTGCATGTCCCCCTACGGACCGGACCGAGCACGTAACGCAAATTGATTTTGGTCATTATCACTGATACATAATGACAGAATGATTGTTATCGTGCTATGAGTTATTGAATAATCCTTTCAGGGTTGAAAATAGAAGCTGATAATCATAAGGTGTGGAAACTGATATTGATAATTTTAATAAATTTGAACCCAAATAGAATATCGATTAATATTCGTAAATCGCTTTTTTGTTTTTAGTTATAAATACTGTAACAAGTACCTGTTAACTTTGACGTATATAAGGGGAGGAGTAGGTCCGGACCCCCGCTTAGTATACGACTTACTTATATTTAGTACATTAAACGAATGAAAATGACAATTAAAAAAAAATCATTTCTAAATAACTTAAATTCATTTTCATTTCATTCAAATCATTTGGCACCTTACTGCGTAATGCCCGGATATAAACTAGTTTAATTTTGTACATTTTGGACATAGAAACTGTCGAACCCTTCCCTTGAACGGACTCCTTACATATAAAAGCTATAGCTACGACCTTGGCTGTTACTAACAAACGATAATAGATCACCTAATGTTAATGCAAGTGATACCGCCAATAGATATTTGTACATAGCACCAAAGGAACCACAAAAGCGTAGCCAACTTAAAAAGTTTATAATAATGTAAGGGTATAGGAAAAAATAAATTAAATGGAAGAGGGTTAAAATGTTATACTGCTTTATTACATGATCAATAGTAAATTAAAAAAAAAAGTAGTTTTGTTTTTATTTTAATGCGCTATCAGACAGGCGTTGTCTATTATTTTGAACGCAGTACACGTATAATCTTTGACAAGCTTGTATGGCAAGGAGATTGATTTGAGGCACTCGGTTTGATTGTACATGCGTGACTGCAGGTACGAACAGTGCGTCTCGAGTGAGGCACAATCTTAACGTAAGGTATTCTAAAGCCCGTACATGTCTTTAGAATACCCTATGTTGGATGTCCGGAGTACACAGACATATTAACTGATTAACTGAAACTGAACTGTAATTACATTTATTTTGCCTCCACTTGTAAGGTGATGTAGAAGCTTAGAATATTGTGATTAGCTTAATTTGAATAGAGCATTGACAATTTCCCGCAAATTAGCCACACGTACAATCACTTTTCGTAAACGCGTTCTAATTTATAGTAAGTAACTCTCAAAATTACTTATTCCGTATGTGTTATCAAAGACATCCTCACAAGCGTTCGTATAACACTCGTACACATATCTACAAAGCTATCTCAGCTCAAGATGCTTAGTTAATAAAAAATAATAATACAGTAATTATACTATCTTTTAGTACCCCAAAAATTTATGTAATCTGTGGTAATATATATTTATCATCTAGGATAATATTATATTAATTTAACATTGCTATTGAATATAATTGCTTATTATAATTAAATATTACGCCTCTAATTATTACACAGATAATAAGTGTTTACTGGATACATTAATTACATACTACTAATGCATCGAAGTATGATTATATCGAAAGTATTTCCCTTTATTAATAAAGTTTAAAATTCCAACAACGAGGATGTTATAGTTTACGTATTAAAGAGAATTAATTAAAAAATCACGATATACTAAAAAACGATAATAATATATAAAAAATATTCCAAATGCTATTCCTATTTTAATTACCCTCGACTAAAAAGGGGGAAGTTCTAAATTCGACGAGTTTATCTGTCATTGAGATTGTGGGTTCCTAACGAATGAACAAATTTTGATGCGTTTTTTTTAATGATATAATCGGGGTGAACGTTATCATCTCTTTACTAGCAGTTGAAAGGATCTGTCTAATTTCTAGTGGCCTAATCGACTCGAACTTTACTACACTATGAAGAGATATTAAAATGATATAGTTGCGTAACCTTGACCCGATGCTGCAGCTTCATCTGAAATCATCAGAACACAGAACTCCTCACCGACTTGCATCAGAAGTACCTTGTTGGGGCTCGTTGATAAGTCTCTATAAATTGTCCGAGATTTTTCTATTTTATATCATAATCAAATATATAAAAATTATCTTGGTTTGTTCGTATATTACACTCTGTTACCCGATTTGAAAAAACTTTTTCAATTTGTTGTTTGCACTTTTTAAGCTGTATTATGTTTATAACAGAATACAATTCAATTTAGAGTGTAGTAGGTGTTCATACCTGACAGACAGAAAAATAAGTTTTTAACGGACATCCAATATAATAAAATTTATTGTATATTAACGCGAGCGAAGCCGCGGGCAAAAGCTAGCTTGTGAAACAGGTAAGTCAATTTATAAATTATATACCAATAGAATTTTGGACACCGTTTGAATATTTTACGTCTCTAAGATTATTTTTTCATCATTGTAGATTTATAGAACACATCTATTAGTCGACTAAGCTCAAGACATATGATCAAATGTATCAACAATTATTAATTTCCTTTTACAGTCCAGGAAGAATGCTTCTAAAGAATTTTATATTTGTAATATTTCTTTCAGGACGCACGAACGAAGCATTGTTACTGGAGCCAGTGAAGTATGTAACAGTGGAACTCGGAACGCGACTTATTTAATGCTATTGCGGTAGTATAGTGAATTTATTAGAAGAAAGATAGTTCCAAACAATTTGTAGTCTCGTCTTGCGTATTATTTGGACGATTCCAATTTGTGGTACGTGCAGTAAAGTACATCGGGCTTTATTACACATCTCTTGCTTGTGCTTGAGACTAATTTACATAAACGTATACAATTATGTCAATGAATCACTATTTTCTTTGGTCACGCCATAACTTAAGAACGAGTTTACCGATTTCATTCATGTTTTTCTAAAATTATTTAATATTTGTAGGAGGTTCTCGTGCGAAAAATGTTAAGAAAAATACGCAGAAAATTAGAAGATTAAAAAACACTTAACGACTATATGCATTTTTCTAATCTAACCAGAATTTGACATAACTGTCAGTCGTTTGACAGTTCGCCCGAATATTAGATCGTGCGTTGTTATGGTTAGTTTAATTATTTTTATAGTATTTATTCCAGTTCGAATTGAATATTCATACTTAAGACAGGACATCGTGAGTCCAATCAACTAATGTAATAATTTTATAGGTTATGACGAGATCTTTATGTTTAAACACTAATTTTGCTTCCGTGTTTAACGTGCATTAAATTTTTATGCATCCATTCCATAATATTAACCCGTAGACAGTCATCTAGATTCTTCTTCCTATAATAGTACTACTATTTATGTTAACTTTTTTTGTCATTTTCATGTATTGTAATCGATCACTAAGGATTTGCTGCCAATAAGAAGCACCTTTTGAGTTTTTATTCTGCACAATTATCGATGAGACAAAACGTTTTGAATGTACCAATATAACTGTAAAAACCGCATCCAATTTCGTGTAGTAGTTTTTGTGTGATACGCGAACAAATTTCAGCCAGTTACATTTTTATTATGTAGTGGATTACTCAAAATTTGCACCCGTGTGGTAAGTGTGTAACTTCAAACATAATGTGGTGTCTACGAATTAATGTTTAAGTACTGTTTTTCAGTCTAGTTTTTCAAAATGAACACGTGGTCCCAAAAACTAGAGAATAAACTCTTCATTTTTATACAGGTCGTTCAACTTTTAATTAAGGTCATTCAAATGGGATGTTCTATAAGACTAACACATCACATGACCACGTTAAATTTTTTTTTCTTTGCTTATAATTCGCGTGCAATTGGAATTGTCACTTGTATAATCACTAGGAATTGTTGATGTTTTTCTCTATTTTATAACGAGATAAGAGTACACTGAAGCTGTGTGTCAAGTACCATGGATGGTACAAAGCATGAGTGCAGTGGTACTGTTTTAGACTTATAGAACCCTCTATTTGAAGGACCATAATTAAAAGCGAAATCCCTATTTATAACTTCAGATTGCTAGATTGTTTTAGCAATACGTATGCGTACTAAAAGTTTTTAATTTTTTTTTGTCCCTTTTTACAAAACTCGAAATCAAAATAGTCTTATTTAAAGAAATTTATATTTTCTTTTTTAACATCAAGCCGAATTAAGGTTTTGGATAAGTTATACCTTAAAACTAAGAACCATCCATGAAAGTCTGCGTGAGTTTGTTATTTTCTATAAAGGGACTTCAAAAAGGTTTTTAATTATTAGTGTGTTTTTTAAAATGTTTGTCACCTTAGAACTCCGTAATTTTTTTACCAATTTTGAGAATTGTTTTTTTTATGGAAGTGTATACATTCAGATTAGTCTTACAGAATTTTTATCAAAATAGATTCTGTAATTTAGTTTTAAAATCGAAATAACGGTGTGTCATCCACGTAAACAAAATTGTGTATTCTGGAATTTAATATTTTATTTTTGTTTTGGCTCTTTTTTATCGTAATTATTTCCAACTTCCAATTTCCAATTTAAAATAAATTAATAATCAAATTAATAAATAAATTTTCTAATCTCAACAGTTATAGAGATTTACCGATGAGCTACGCTTAGCGGTTATACGCGTGTAATTAGTAGGATTCACACTTCTGACCAACACCTAGCTCATTAAAAATCTAATCCAATAATCGTAACTTTATATTGAATGTGGATAGAATTTTTAAAAGCGAAATTCCCGTAATGTAGATGGTTGGTTCGTATAAATTAATTCCGCTCTGACCCGCGTATTAATATTCAGGCCACTCTCAAACTTCGCTCGGAACTGCTGCGGAAATATTCGAATTTATTAATTTAAATGATGGCTCTTTCCGCTTTGATTTGACGGTGAAGTTGTGTACATGTGATTAGCTGATATTATTAATCATAATTAATACAACACTATCTAAAATATTCGTGTATAAAACATTTTCTATAACTTTTCCGTTTGAGTTCAACAACGTCGAAAGCAACACATTGTATTCTGCAAGTAATAGATTTACTATCGGCTGCGATGTTCCTTTTTAGTTTTTTATACGTTGAAAACCGGAACATTTATGAAATCACCTCGTTTTGCCTTTGTCTGTCACAAGCATTTTTCTATGAGACTATTTTACTGAAAAAAACCACTTATAAATTCATCATATTCTTAATAGACGGATTTTTATCAAATATTTCTTAACGTGATATATAAGTACAGAATAGATATATTAAGATATTTTGGTACAGTAATTACCGGTGCTGGTATTGTCTATCAAAAGATTGATATAAAATGGATAGGTCATGAATGCAGGTTCCACTTTCCCACTGGGCACTCGGGACAAGTTCTAGGGGATCCTCCCCACGATCGATAGGGACCCCGTAATTTCTGCCAGATTGTTGAGAAGTGATTTTGCCTCTCTAAAATCAAAAAGACACCTTTTTTAGCAATATAAATTTACTTTATAAGTATTCATTACCAAATTTATGTAATAGTTTTCTATTAAAATCATTGATCCATTATTCTAATGTTCCCAGGGCCCCCAATAGATTAAAGACAGCTCTGCATATGACTATATAATAATCCTCGTTATTTCACCCTCGTTTCGGCCAAACTAAATGAATACGTTACGACTATTATGACGACTATACTGAAATAATATAATAATGCTAAACGTCGTACATCGTGTTTTTTGTGTGATTTACATTAAAAATTACAATATTACATATTATAATAATAGAGGGCCCCCATTATCTTTAAGTGCCTATGGCTTTCAATAAATTCAATACGGCCTCGTGTGCACATATATCTATTTTCCTAATTTACGATTCTAACTCTCTGTTTTATTAATCTAACTAGCGACCCGAATAAAATCCGTTACGTATTTTAAAATATTTAAGGGTACAGACGGCGTCGTATTATTATACCCCTCTGTACTCTTTAAAACTACCACGTCGTTATGTGTGTTCTAACAATGCTTTGTCTAGTCTAAATCATACTACAAAGACGTCTACATAGATTACGTCGTATGTGCAGTCCTTTAATGAGGATTCCTGTTTACGCACGTCAAAAGATATAATTACGATGGCAAGTGTAATCCATGTAATTATTAAGTTAGTGGCAGATGCTGTTAGTAAACCGTATTTAGCCGTATTTACACAATTAGCAGATGTGGACCGACGGTTACTAGTTAACTATATTCGTAGGATATTAAAATTGATTTTGTTAAAAAAGCTATGAATATATGAAAAATATGAAGGTATGAATCTTGTAACAAAAATATGTGTACTTGAATGTACTGTATGAAGCGATTTTAATAAAATTTCAAGCAATATTCAGATTGGTCTAGCGAGTTTTGTGAAGTTTGATAGCGATTTTAGAATTAGCGAAGAAAAACATCGTGAGGAAACCTGCATGTGCCGGGAGAAATTCTGACTCATGTATATCCGCCAACCCGCAGTGGTGGATTAAGCTCTAAACCTTCTCCTTAATAGGAGAGGAGGCCTTTGCCCAGCAGTGGGACATTTACAGACTGCTACTTTACTACTTTATATTAAAAATTGATTTCGTGATCACTCTGAAAGAAAAGATCGTGAGAAAATCTACATGTGTGTGGAATAATGTGAGAATGAGGCGTATATGTATAATTTTACATATATAATTTGCAGTAAGTACCATACCAACCGCCTTAAAAAGGAGGTTCTCAATTCGTTTTGTATTTTTGTTTCAGTTTGTTACATCATAAATTCGTCATTTCTTAACCGAATTTCAAGAATCAAGTTTTTTTTTATATATTTTTAGGTTGATCCTATAGATTATTTATATTTGCAGTTCAATTTTTTTTGCACATAATTAAAAATAAAATTACAATGTAATATATACTACAAAAATAAAATTAAATATTTACAAATCGTAATAATTATTGTATAAAATAAAATAAATAAATAAGTAAATCGAAATACCTGGAATTAGTATGTCATTCAAGTTAATAAAGTCGGTTCGGTCGATTTTTTTTAAAGTCTCCGTTATTTATAGCTCCATATCTTTCTCTTTGACTAGAAAATAAGGTCGACATCTTTAAGTCACGTTAAAGTTCATAAAAACATTTCAAAGAAATTATATATAAAAACAGAAAACTTATGTTCTTAAAAGTATTAGTTAAATGTATTCGTTTTCTTTAAAAATCTTTATAATTCTTACCCGAGAGTCGGCAAGTTGTAAAAATTAAATCGGGTCAGGTAAGACGACTGACTATTTCTTGAAGCTTTTGTCTCGGGCGAGACGAAGAAACTAGGTCATATGCTTGTATCATTTCTTTATAAGAAATGAGTAACTTTTGATACTTTGCACTGGGTATAAAGATTCAGTCGTACATTTACAACCATGTTACATAAGATATCCGTAGTTTTTTAAATAAAAATAACTTTCAAACAAGGTGAGGCAGTGATTATAAGTGGACACTTGCAGCACCAGAGGATCCACATATGCGTTGCCAGCTTATAAAGAAATAAAGAATGATAAGGGACGGAAGGAAATAAGGTAAGGAGTGGGGGAAAGTGTTACTTCCAGCTCTTTCACTCACTATAAGTACCGTAGCTATGCTAGTTACTTCACACCGTTTTACAGTGAGATTGAGGTACTGCTTTGGTCGTGCTATAATCTATAGGCAATAGCTAGAGTCTACCTCAATACAAAGTAAAAAAGTAGTGGTAAGTAATTTCGCTTTAAGAGAGATTCTTAAGGCTTTTACACAGCCAGCGTATTTTCAGCGCGAAAAAAGCGTTTTGGTACAGTCGTATGCTCGTTTACGTACTCTGGAACGCGTACTTTTTAGTCATATTACTCAATCTTGACCTGAAATAATAGAAATAAAATACGTAACTAAGATTTAATTTACTTTACTTAGATGATATAGATACTTATTCTGGTAATTTTATTTTTAAAACTGAACTACTGAAATGATTATAATCAAAATTCTATGGAAGTACCCTTTCAATCATAAAATCAATCACACTTCTATAAAAAATTAGCAAATATATAACATTTCTATGAATTATAGGATTTACTGCAACTGTAGGTAAAGGGTACTTATACTTTATATATGATTGGTACATGCAGATACTACATACCGATATCAAACTTTTTACTTAAACATTGAAAATCTTAAAAACTTTGCATGGAATGAAGTTCTCGTTCGCTTTATGCTTAAAACTCTTACATTAATATTTTTGTTCGAAAATTGGTCAAGGAAGAGGTTTTTTTTACAGTATCAAAATCAAATATTTTAAAATGGATTTGAATTTTTTCACGATGAAAATACTTAAATCTCTTCAGCCTATTACTACTATAAATCCAAACATTTGTAAGAATGAATGGAAGTATGGATGGAGAAACTTTTATTCTCCTTTCACGCAAAAACTATATACTGAATATGTTTTGATGCATTGTTACAATTTTTATCTTATATATATGGATGCTGATAAGCAATAATGTGTCAACCCACAAAATTAGAGATATTGATGTATTCTGATAATGAATTTCGTATATAAAATTATACAAAAAATTTTCAAGTTATCTGAATTAAATTAATACGGAAAAAAGTTTCTTAATCTAATGTTTAGAATATTGAAGTGAGTTCAATATTTTGGATTATGCAATAATTTAATATATTTGAGAAACCTATTATTAGATAAAACTCTTCACTAGCGTGTCATCTATTTGTTAATTTATCAAAATAGTAAACAAAAGATGGATATATGCTTCTTCAAACATATGTATTAAGAATAGGTTCGACATCTTTAGACGCCATTTTCTCGAAATGAAGTCCGTGTGGCTTGACACAGTATTGCATATAAGCATCCATATCATAATAAAACATAGGCTACTTTTCGTCAAATCGCGGCTGAAGACGCGAGCGGAAGCTAGTATACCATACGATTACTATATATCTAATACAAACAATTTGAACATCACATATTTCAAGGAATCCAATTCCACGTCTATGATAACAAGACAATATTGATATCCGATAATTGAAAAATGGCGTGCTCAGAACGAATTACTGCCAACGAAAATTGCCATTCCATTGCGATTTACTATCCCGAGGCTTGTTATTCGAAATAATTCGGTAAACGGTACATCACTATATTGCATGTTACGTTCCAGCCGACGCAGAAATTAAAAAAAAGGGTCAGGTAATTTATCATAAAAATAATAAAGTTGTTACGCACGCAATAAGAGATATGGATAGTTTTCTTTTGTCCAAAAGTGAAAGTATAAAATCTGTTCTCTATATTTTAACCGTTTAAAAAAATAGACAGTTCAGTTCATCGAGTTTGTTTTCATTGTTTTCGCAAACGAGCAGACAGTTTGAACCCATGTTACACTTTAACGTCGGCAACATCTGGGAAGTTGCGGGTGCGTTACAGAGCTTTGGAAAAAAGGTAAATTCGACGCTTAAATACCTGTAAATTATAACACACTTTTTATCTGATTGCGCAATGTAAAAGGAGGGTAACGTGTTTGTCAGCTTATGTATGTATGTGGGTTTGAACATTTATAGCACTATTTGGATTAAGCGCGTGAACCGATTTTGATTAATGAATGAATGATTTGTCATGATGGTGCAATGTCATAGAACACATAAAATTTTGGAAAAATCAAAATAGCCGTTATTGGACTCCATAATGTGTCAATCCACAAAAACACAAATTTAGAGATATTGATATATTCTTATAATGATTCATGTCATATTTAACATTATTCGAAATAAAACTTCGTGTCACCTGAACTAAAGAAGTACTAAAAAAGTTTCTTAATCTAATGTTTGAAATATTGAAGGATTATGCAATACTCTCACATATTTGAAAAACGTATTATTAGATAAAAATCTTTATTAACTGCTTTTAATTCATTAAACTTTTTATCAAAATAGAAATCAAAATTATTGAAATAAGTATGTCATACAAGTAAAAGAAATTACGTAATCTCCGGTTATTCGGTACGTTATTTTAAAAAATGACAAGTAAATTAAGAAATATCATTTCACTCAGCTGTAATCAATCCATTATCTTTTCAAACAATTAACGAGCACCCCACAATTACAACCACCACACACAAAACACAACCAAAAACGAAACGAAATTTCCATTAAACGTATAAATAAATCGTTCGTGAAAACTCAAAGGTAGCGAAATCAAAAATGCAGGGTCTACCTAATTTATGGCGGTCGCTATACCACGCGGACCTTATCCATTACCGACCTCTGATTTGTCAAGGTGACTGATTCATTAGACATTAATCTACGAAGGTTAGCACCAGCGGAATTAGAACGACGAAGTGGGCATCGAAGGTTCTGTACTTACTGATTTACTAAGTTATGTCTGATATACGTTTGGCATATTTTTTATAATTTTTATTGTTATATAAATTTGTACTACTCGTATTATTTATCACACAAAGTTTGACGCTTGTATGTATTAGATGGGAATTACTCTGTAACAGATACGTCGTAAGTAGTTACCCACGCTATCAATGAAAAAAATACAGCACTGATGGTAAATTCTTTTAGGTGTAAAGCAAGGAGAAGTGACTGATGTAAAAAAAATTCGAAAGTCTGAAAGCGAAACTTATAAATGATATTCTTACTTTACAATATATACAATATTATTTTTATAATAGAAAAACAATGAAACTTCGTATTTGAGGCCTTCCTTATTTTTGTCATTATCTATTCTAATTATAATAAAACTGAAAAGTTTGTTGTTTGAACGCGCTAATCTCAGGAACTATTAATACGAATTAAAAAATTATTTTTGTGTTAGATAGTTTATTTATTGAGGAAGGCTATATTATAACACGCTACGACTCATAGGAGCGAAGTAACCATAAACGTGAGTGAAACCGAAAGGGGCAGTTAGTTTGTTATAAAAACCGCCATAATACATGATCTCTAAAAATGTTAATCCTATGACTATTAAAATTAAACATTAAATATAGGACAGACGACGTAGGCTAAGTAATAGTATCCTGTTAGCATCCTTTGGCACGCAACCCTAAAGAGAAACTAACTAACTGAGATAAGGCAACACAATTTATTTACTTAGCGAAAAGACTAGGCAAGCTGAGCTCTGAAATAGCTCGTGTAGACTGTAGACAAAATCAATTCTTCCCGTCCTTGAAGAGCGCACACTCAATTTAATTTTAACTTGTTGAAATGAGATAGGTATTGAATCAAATGAATCAAATTAGTCTAGTCTTTCTTCATAATAGGATAAAAGGCTAAAACTACGCGAAGATGGACTTATATTTGTGGGAAGATATTAAGATATATTTATATACGTTCTGTAGCAGTGTGGTGCATAATACTCTAATCTAAAATCAAAAATCAAAATCAAAGTATACTTTATTCAAGTAGCCTTTTACAGGCACTTTTGAATCGTCAAAGCTACCACCGGTTCGGAATGTAGATTTTACCGAGAAGAACTGGCAAAAAACTCAATAAATATATATTTTTTTAATTTTTGCTAATACAGACATTTATAATTTTCCTTTTTTGTAATACAGGGAGAGGCTTTTTTTAACTACTTCATTTCTATCTTCTGTAAGAGTGAGATACCGGCCCGGTCGAGCGAGCCCGTATACAATTCGTAGTCAATAGACCTCATCTTTTCTTTGCCTCAGTAAATATATATTGAAATGTTTTTAAAAGATAGTTCTATAGATAACTTCCTTACATGATTGCAATCTTTATCATTTTCTTCAATATATACGTTTACTATTGTGTTTAGTAATAATAATAATTAATGGCCATTTTCGTGCGTCAAATTATAAGATAATTAGTAACAATATTCTCAAGAGAGACATACAACAATACTGAGTTACTAATTACAAGGTATTACTAATTCTGTGTAATCTCTGGAGGATTCCTGTTACCAATCTAAACCTAATCCTCTATGACTAATATAATGTCAAATGCAATCTCATATGAAAACATTTTAATTGAAATATTAAATGATATAATTTGAAATTATAAATAATTACGTCACTATAATTTAAACAAAAGCAATAATTTTTTGTCCCTTTTTCTCTCCAAGTTGCTGCCCTCGCTGTTTCACTCGCGTTTATGATTACTTCACTACCTCAATAAACGCTTTATCTAACCAGTAGTTTCAAAGATTACGCCCTATATACAAACTTACAAATATAAATCTCACAAACAAATTTACCTCTTTATAATATTAGTATAGGTAAAATTTAATCACAAGAATAATATATTTATAATATTTCGACTAGCTAAGTTGACTGAGACAATGTCAGAATTCTAAGAAATTCCATTCCAATTCATAACCCGTGAAAGCTAACATATTTAAATAAATACCTCAAGGAACTAAATTTAAATAAATAAGCTAGGCAAGTAATAAACGATGATTAGCAAGTAGGTAAATGTTATCCGATCCAAGCTAAATGATTAAATGGATGAATATCATTCAATCCCACTAGTTGACCGATGGCCTAAAATAACTAGTCTAGGCTGTTAATTTAACGGCTTATTAAGCTAGTTGTCTGTGACATATATATACCTTTAAAAAGTTAACACTTTTTAGACAGTCGTTGTCAAAATACTATAAATAAAAAATTTCTAGACTTAGACTGCTCCAAATTGTTGATTAATCTTCATCGTCTTTATACCAAATAGCTATGTTTCGAACGCGTCTATGTACGAGTACCGATTCGCTTCCGCTGAGTAAGGCTCAGACGATCTATCAATTTCAGACAACGTGAACAGGACTAATATCTTAAAGTCATAGCTTCTACGCCGGAATGCTAATGCCATTATAATGCTGAAATCATGAATGTTTGAACTTCAATACAATTGACAAGAAGAGATTGTAATATCGTAGATTTTATAAATACATTTTTAACAGATAGTATGAATAAAGTAAAGCAAGGGTTTCTTATGTTTTTAGCCTCCGAACGAAAAACACGGGTGTTATAAGTCTGACGTGTGTTATGTGTGTCTATATATTCGAGTATCTATGAATCTGTGTGTCTGTGGCATCGATAGGGATCGAAAGGGCTGATTTTGATGCAGATTTTTTTGTTTGAAAACTGATGTAATTGATATGGTTCTCAGCTAAAATTTATAAAGATTTTTTCAGACATTTAAAAGTATTAGATATTTCTATTTCTTAAAAGGATGTAAGTACCTTCTACTGGTCTGATCGATTCGTAATTTGCTATATTATGACTTCGATGATTATAAAATAAATTAGCTATGTTATGACCAGATACTGCAACATCATCTGGAATTAACAGGATACATAGCTCCTCGCCGACTTACAGCAAAAGTATATGTATCGTTAAAATGGTCTTAATGATAGATAGTCCGAGGGGTTTTTTTTATTTTATATTGTTCTATTATAGCATGAAATCTTCACTCAAACATATAAAAATACCATAAAATCAATTTAATTTATTTCATCATAATTCTTACGCTTTGTGACGTCACCGATGTCCTATAAAACCATAATTCAAAGAGTAACCGTTCATGAATGCTATACCCGTAACTTCAATTAAATATAAATCTGTATCGAAAAGTCTTAACTAACACTACACTTTAATAAAATTACGATAGTATTTTTTGCGTGTTACGTACCTTAGCATCAATTTATTAAAAGTTGTACCGAAGGCTGGTATCGATAAAATGTCTCCCACGACTTGACCTTAAAAACTGTCCTTGTTAATACAAGGGTAACCTTATTTTTTATAGAACAAATGCTATAAAAAATGAACGTTTATTGTTGTTACATGTAATAGTATATTATCCCATTAGATAATGTTTTGAGTTATTTTATGAATTCTCGATTATAAATCACAGTAATTATGTACGCCTGTTTACTGTCTGTTTTAAGCCATACTGTACGCGAAAAGACGTTCACAATTTACTCAAACAACAAAATGTTTTAACTCATTTTTCCTTCTACCTACCGACAATTTTATAATTTAAAGTGCCTTGTCTTTTAAATAGTATATGACAAATCGGGTTATTCCCTGAACTTCCTTGAGATAAAATAATTTTATTGCTTCTTCGGAAAGCACGTCTAAAATCTAAAACCGTTTAAATTGCCTTAATTTATTTCTATTTGATTTATACACTTCCAGGGAGCGAGATCCTTGATTTTATTAATTTTTAGTCACCGTGTTTAAGAATTATTTCGTTCATTATATGAAGTCTAAGTAAAATAATTCGGCCAAGTTCATTGTAAGCCACGCAGAATTTCAAGTAGGCATGCAAATTACTGGAACAAAAGGTATTTTTGCGGTTACGTAGTATGTATGAGAATTATGTACGGTTGAAATGTAAGACTTGTAAATCTCTTTGTATTTGTGGACCTTATTTTAGTATATAGTAGTGTTAGTATTTAACATTTTTTTTCGAATGCCTCAGAAGAGGTATTATGCTTTTCTAACGAATGTGTATTTATGTATACATGTAACTATATACAATATTAATATATTATATTGTATGTCTATTTATTTCACACATTTGTGACGAAAACTGTTTGATTAATAGTATTTATCAATATTCCAAGGATTCCAATAATTCAAACGGATATGCCTTTGAGTTTAAGCAAATTCTGTTCCCGATTTATCTTGCCTTCACCGTTACGATTAACAAACCGCTAGGCCAATCCCTGGCTTCCGGCCGTGGGTGCGTGTGATGGGGGTCTCACGCATCCGTTTTCATACGGCCGAGAGGAGGACCGCAGTCCGGTATGGCCCCGGACTGCCGGTGTACGCACCAGCGAGGGGTGTGGGGAGGGCGAGACCATCTTCGCCCTCCTGAGAAGGGCTCCGCAAGCCACGAGCGGAGCAACGCACGGGAGAGGCCGCGGACGTGCCTGCGAAAGCGATCCCGTAGCCTCTCCGTTTTCCGTGCTGTGGCGGCCATCGCAGGGGGTTTTAGTGAGTACAATCTCACATAACCCGGTCTCCCCCCCAGGAGTCGGGTATCTATGAAGATTTACCCTGCGTAAACAAAAAAAAAAAAAAAAAAAAGGCCAATCCCTGGCTGTACGTGGTCTTAACTTAGAAAATTCATGTTTTTGTCATGGTCAACAGTACGTGAAATATTCAAGTGTCGGCAAATCATCGGCTTTATTTGTTTTTTCGCCAGATAAAAAAAAAATAAAAAATGACGTATGTCTCGAGGTGAATGAAGAGAATTAATCTGTATCCCATGTTGTATAATATGTACATAATTTAATTCAATCGTGTCTTGCTGACACGTGATACTTTTTTTTTGTGCCTTTTTATTTATTTTTGTGTTATCTTAATAAAGTACTGAACTTAGCATTTATTTTTATTTCAGCTAATCTATTACACGACATTCATTTTAAATTAGCAGAACGAAGTTCGCCGGGTCAGCTAGTTTACAGTAAAGAGTAGGTATTCTATTAAATTCATAATGTTATAGACTGAATAGGGTAATAATCTATACTAATTTAATAAAAGAGACCGACTTTTACATGTGCGAAATATGTTCCGGCACAACCAAAAATTTTTTTATATTATGATGAAAATTAGGTACTCCAGATTTTCATATCCTGAAATATATAAATATACGTCCTATTTTAGAAGAATTACTTGGTCCTTTTATCTCCGAAGATCCTTATATATTATCTGATGATGTACTATCTTCAGATCCTAATATATATTTCATATTAAAACGCTCCATGAAAAATATATCTTAAAATAAAGTTTGTTTTTGAAAAAATTGCGTACAAACTTACAATTCGGATACAGAACCTTCTCGAAGTTCGAAGTTGGTTAAAAAAAGAAATGGTTCAGCCAATGATATCCGAAAACGATAAAACGTCACGATAAACCTACTTCTCTCAAAGAGAAGACTACGCCATACACATGTACCTATATCTGCCAACCCGAAATGGAACAACCTGGCAGGTGAAGCTTCAAATCCTCTTTAACAAGAGCTTTTGCTGAACAATGGGACATTTACAATTGTTACTACTAACATTTCGAAGGTAGTATTATCCTTATAGCAATCGACATGTTATATATACACAATCTACGAATTGTAGAATGAGAAATGTCACGAGTACATTATGCTTAAATTAATAAAGTATATATGCAGACACCATATGAGTTTCTTACAAAGTAAATGAAAAATAAAGATTATTTTTCGTTTCTTAAATGTTATATTTATTTCAATTACTTTGATTTTAAGACCAGTCTACTCAACCGATTTCGATGAAAATTATATAAGACCAATAGGCGAAAAAAACCTTTCAAGCCTTTTAGCCTTTCAAAACATTCACCCTTAAAAAAATAACTAAATTGAACACGCTTATTTCGAATTATCAGTGAACATATACAAAAAGTCACCGATGAATTGAGAATTGCTTTTTTGGAAGTCGGTTAAAAATCTAAAAAAATATCTTATAAAAATTGTCTTTATATGGCTAAACATCTTAGTGTTCAAATTATTAATTTTAAATGGAATGAAATGAATGATCAATTTTCTACTAAAAAAAATTTGCATCATACTCATTTTGACTCATAATCAATCTATATTTTTTTAACCGACATCGAAATAGGGAGGAGGTTCTATGTTTGGCTGTGTATATATATATTTTTATATTTATTCACTGGTTTTTACGCCGATTGTGAACCAATTAAAGGATATTCCACCTTGGTCCCAGATCAGGATCTGATATACTAAAGAAATCAAGGGAAGTCTTAAAATATTACAGGCACACCTATACAGATTTAGGTATTTTTGGTTGTAACTCATGCATTTGCTCTCGGAAATTCACACTTGGTGAAGTGGAACTGATAATGAAGACCACAGATGGTCTCCAGAACTACTCAATGACAAGTATTGCACGGGTTACAATTCAATTACTTCAATATGATTGCAAATTATACTCGTCACAATGCATATAGTGAAGAGGAGCTGATGGGGCAATACTAGGAGGACTCCTCAATAATTAGCAGCCCTGCATCAGGAAAAATAATATTTTGTAAATGGTGACAAGCAGTAGACATTAAGCTTTTTGAACTTAGGTAAATCACAATCTGGCCCTTACTATATTCGTAAATTAAAAGTGTAAAATAAAAACTCAATATTTTTTACAACATTTTAAATCGGTACTAGTAAATAACATATAAAAGATTTAACTTGCCACCGATTTCGAATGTTTTACTTTTTTTAATTTTACTTGTTTCGTTTTCGAAGTCGGCTAATTTATTCTTTAAGTTTTTTAAGCATATTACCTGTACAAAATCATTTTTATTTTTAATATCATCCAGGCGCCCGCCTCGGCTCGCATTTTCTTAAATCGTTAAAATAAACTTTAATAAATATTTTCCATTGAAATTTTAACTCCAAAAATTATTGCTATATCAATATTTTTTTTTATTTTTTAGAATTAAAACACGTCCTCAAATATAAAGAAAACGACCGACACACTTTTGACCACAAGTATTGATTATCCTTCAAGAACGAATAATGGTCCGCTAAATCATATATACTTTATGACTATATTCTCTATCGGAATATATTGAATGGTGATAGTAAAATAAGTGGGAGCATAAATAATTCAGTCTTTAATGGAAGGAATATTTCGTTCGAGTCACGACATAATAAAAACGTCTAGATTGAAACAGATATAATAATGTTTATGTTTAATATTTTATGCGCAGAAAATTATAATGATAAAATAGATTTGTATTTATTAACCCGTAATGTACCATTTTCATTTTTAAGCCTATGCTTACCCTGTTTGAAAATATAATGAAGGTTGGTAGCCTAAAAGAGATATAACGGTATATACCAAAGATTTTATAACTATAGATGGATACTAATTAGCAATAATGTGTCTACCCAGTGAATGACCCGGTGAACCTCGTATTACCTACATATTTTGTGTAAAATGTGGTAAGAAATAAAACAATGTTTTTGTTTGTTTTTTACTTATTATTTATGTTTCTCACCATTCAAACCTTACCTGAACTTCCATCAATATTTAAAAATAAAAAACAACAAAACAACAACAGTAATTCATTTCTATGAATATAGATAAGATATGGTAGCTTCATTATTTGATGTAATTTTTTTTTTGTTTTTTCATGTATTGACGATTCAAAAGTGTTCGTGAGAGCCTACTTGAATAAAGTATTTTTTGATTTTGATTTTGATAAGATAAACATTCATTCATACATCCATGGATTCACTTATCCCACAAACAAACGTCTGTCTTTATAATAGTAAAGTAAGTAAGTAACATCCTGTAAATATCCTACAGCTTGGCAAAGGCCTGCTCTCCTATGAAGAGGTGGTTAAGAGCTTAATTCACCACGCAGCTTCACTGCGGGTTGTGTCAGAATTTCTTCCTGCACATTAATATAAACGAGCACGATATAAATTTAAATATACGAACAAATTTAGCTCTTGAAATCTTACCGGTGCTAGACGGGTTTTGAACACGTGATCAACGGTTGAAATCGATGTGTTCTAACCGTTACGCCATCTCAGTCCATCTTTATAATACTAGTAGGACATTAAGTACTACAGCCTAATGGTATTACATTCGAAAATACACAATCAAATAGAAAGTTGTTTTATCGTTCCCAATAGAAACACTAAGCCGATAAGGAACGTGAACAAACTTCGGGCAAACGTTTCGTAATGTAACAATGTAATTAGCCCATGAGATTCCTTGAGAAACTTGCGAGAAATATTCTATCGAACGAAGTTTATTCGAGGTGAAATGAATTGCGCAATATGCCGACATTTATTTGAAGTTTTTATATCGTAACTGTATATTTAGTTTTCATGTTCAATTCGGTGTTCACAGTTTTGATGACAATGGCACATTTAATGAATGAATACTATGTATTATTTATAACTAGCTGTGCCCGCGACTTCGTTCGCGTGAATTACAGAATGCTTGGCATGTCTGCTGCAAAGCAAGGCTGTAGTCTGCGGTACCTCTCAGGAAAGGAGATTTTTACTTTGGATTTGGGAACTTTCTGGTTGTATTTGCAGACACTAACTCAGATACGGTATTCCTCCACGCTTTTCACTATAAATGTTGAAAAAAAGTGTTTTTTGCTAGTCTTTCAAATTTCGACTCTAAAACCGTATGTTCCCGCCGAAGTTCTCCTTGTATTATATATCGTGTTCTTTTTTAACTGGGCTTGATAGGCCAAATCCGGAACTATAAGGAATCGCGACAAATACTTAAAGGAGTCTCGTGTCCGATTTTGATAAATCTAAAACTGCATCATAAGTTTTTTTTTTTAATTTAATGATTCTCCTAGCCAGGAATAGAACCCACTAATTTTGAAAAAATAATAGATTCTGAATCATTACATCACCTAATAATATCACTTTTAAGGATCAACTTTTAGGAAGTAATAGTAAGCGACAAATTGAAGGAAAAGATTTATTTTTTACAAAATAACATTAAATTTATACATTAATAGCTGTGCCCGCGACTTCGTTCGCGTGGATTACAGATGGCTTGGCATGTCTCCTGCAAGGAAAGGTTATAATGGTCTGCGGTGCTGCTCAAGAAAGGAGCTTTTTACATAGGATTTGGGAACGTTCTGGTTGTATTTATAAGCAGACACTAACTCAGATACAGTATTCCTCTCCGGTTTTCACAATAAAGGTTGAAGAAAAGTGTTTTGTGCTAGTCTTTAAAATTTCGACTGTAAAACAGTATGTTCCCGCCGAGGTTCGCCTTGTATTATAAATCGGGTGACTTTTTTAACTGGGCTTGATAGGCCATATCCGGAACTATAAGGAATCGCGACAAATACTTAAAGGAGTCTCGTGTCCGATTTTGAGAAATCTAAACCTGCATCATAAGTTTTTTTGATTTCATGATTCTCCTGGCTAGGAATAGAACCAACTAATTTTGAAAAATTAATACATTCGGTATTATTGCTTCACCTAATAGTGTCACTTGTAAGGATCAGCTTTTGGAAATTAAAAGTAAGCGACAAATTAAAGGAAAAGATTTATTTTTTTACAAAATAACATTAAATCTATACATTAATTAGAAGTTAAGTAATCGATTCTAGACAGACATAATCAAATATGAGGGTTAGGTCATGGGTCCCGGTAAGTTTAGAAAATACACTGCATTACTTCGAACGATTTGTTTATAGGTTGCATCGAAATGCTAGTCACCTACTAAAGTAAGGAAGAGTGTGAACAATACAATCGAAAATATACAAAGTGAATAACTCAAACTCAAAGAATGTGAAGTTTGTTTTGGTCCCCTTCACCTACTCCGTTACCTAGGTAGGTTTAGATAATTCTTAAAAGGATGGATCAATTTATTTAAAAAATTACATTTCACTGGACTCGGCTATTGTTGTGTACTCACCCGCTATTAGCGTTTTAACATGCCATTTTAATTTTAAAATTTCACTTTTAGGTATAATCATTTTTTGAAGAATTACTAAAGATTTAATTAATATTAATTTGATAGAATTTTGAAAAATAAGCCTTTTCTTTTTGTTGGAGTTAACTGTATACTCCTGAAGTTGATGATCCTTATAATATGTGACAGTATCAGATGGTGCAATAATACAGAATGTTAATTTTCTGCAAAATCAACGTGTTCGTTTCTGGCTAGGAAAACCTTTTTTTTCAAAAAACTAATGATACAGTTTTAGTTTTTATCCAAATCAGCTCTGTGACTCCTTTAATTATTTTTCGCTTATAGTTTCGGTTTTGGTCTATCATATCCAGTAAAAAAATTACCCAGTAAATATATTATTATTTAAAATTATTATATTTACATAATATACATCTTCCCTATTTCAATCAAATATTGTTCACAATTTCATTGGTTTCAATTTTGTTCCTTATTACATTAGCTTTCTGCCAGTGAAAGTTTCGTCAAAATCGGTCCAGCTGTTTCAAATATTAGCCGAAAAAATTGAGTGACAGACAGACAAAAATTCTAACAATTATTGTTTTGGGTTCTATTGCGTATGTAAAGGCCCAAATAATTTGTTTTTTTTCATATATCTTCTATGTACAGACAGCGATCCGTTAGAATTTTTTTTATATGTATAGATTAAAAATATCTATAATAGAAGTAAGCCTAAGTCACTCCTTATAACATTTGCTAACTGCAAGTAAAAGTACCATCAAAATCGGTTCAGCCGTTTCAGAGATTAATCGGAACAAACAGATAGACAGACAGACTGACAGACAAAAAATTAAAAAATGTATTTTTTGATGTAAGTACTGTATATACTTTCATGTATTTAGTGATAGGCACAAAAAATGTTTAACGTAATTCTTTAAATTGACATAACTTTTTTATTTATGGACCGATTGACATGAAACAAACCCTAAATGTTAAGTGAAGCTTACTACAATATATTAGTGAAAAACGCATATAAATCGGATAAGCCGTTTCTGAGATTAGCGTGCACAAACGCACAGATAAACAGACAAACAGATAATCCGCGGGTCGGTACCGCCGCGGCGCCGCAATAACTACGTCCCTGCATTTTAAATTTGTAATATCTTCGGAAATATTCACTTAAATTACATGCTGTAAAAAGCATATTGATCTATAATAAATGCACAATTTATTTAAGGTACTTAATTGGATAAGGATTAATGCTGTATTGTTTAAAATCACTTCGTAAATAACCATTTTTTAGTAAAGGATAAAAAATGGTTATGGTGGGTTATCCCTAAGAGATAGACATATACCATCGCGGACTTTTTTGTTGAACTTTTTAAGGTGGACAATACTGTAGTACATTATTTTAGTCTATCTCGTAGGGTTTAGCCAGCGTTTGCAATATAAGCGTAAAAAAACGTGCTTATTTACGACATCACATTAGAAACCTCTAAATTTATCAGCGTTTCTCTACTATTTTATGCATGTATTATACATATAAACCTTCCTTAAGAATCACTCTATCTATTAAAAAAAATCACATCAAAATCCGTTGCGTAGTTTTAAAGATCTAAGCATACATAGGGACAGACAGACGGCGGATAGCGACTTTGTTTTATACTATGTAGTGATAATTTCATTAATCAAAATAATAACACAGGTCTGTTGTCAAAACAGAATCAAACTGATATTTACAATTTATTTTAACAAAATAAATTACAAAATAGCAGTTATTATCATCATTTTGGATTTCTGGTGACTACATATACATAATGTATTGCAATGCGATAGTGGTAGCTCACCGTAATATCCCTCCTGGTCGGTCAGAATGGATATTTTAACAATAAAATTAAATATTAGCTCTAAACGATTGTGTTTGACTATTTTATTTATAATTATTCCGCGGATTCGTGCTTTTAGACATGGCTTTAGATTGCGGCTTCGCTCACGTTAATATTTTGTGTTAATACGCATAGCTATATTATATGAACATAAAATATAGTTTACGACAATCTATAGTAACTAGTACTTCCTAGCGGTCGGAAATCGCTAATACCTATCACTGTGGTAGGTATGGTAGGTATATAAATTTTTAATCAATTTGATTGACCACAAATAAACTATTCAAAATTTGATCATAAAATTTACAATAAAAAAAGAGTATATTATGCTTGTGTGTGTTATGTTTTTATTGATTTAATATATATTTTATGCATAATAAAAATTAATAAATAAATTGAAAAACAATATCCAAAATTCACTCTCTGTTTTAATAGATTTTTAAAACATAAACAATTTTAACATACAAATTATGACGTATAACTAAAGTTTAAAACCATCTGTAATTTTTTTTTTTAAGCCGTCTTTTATCTTCTTGCGTGGCAAGAATCTTTGTCTATTTATATTTTATTATAGTCACTTCGCTTTTTTTTTCCCGCTCTCTTTTTGACCATCTGTAATTTATCGTGTATAATGTTAGAGTTGCAGGTTAAAGTTAGACTTAATGAAACTTGCCATATACACTCTAAAGTAAATTTCGTGACGTTCATCTCTAGTTAGTTAATCTTATACGGCTTAACTTAACTTGCTTGTTGCCATAATGCTATTAGTAATAGCGACTGGACAGTTATTGTTATTTATATAATTTATAAAAAAAAAATTAAAAAAAAAAACTCGTATATAACATATCCATATAATATTAGGAGTTACATTATTTCATTTTGTTTTATCTATTTTTTTTGTTATAAAATATAATTGATATTGCATAGATTTACACAATTAATGCTATTATTTATTTTCAATGAACTTCAAAATGGAAGAAGTTCTTAATTCGTAGTGATTTTTTATGTTTGTGATCAGAACTCATTTCTTAACCGATTTTAAGCTTTATTTTATTCGAAAGATGATGCTTTTAGATAAAACAATCCCTTCGTATATTTATAATTACTAAAATGTAGATATTTTCAAATATTAACAAATAATTCTATTTAAAATGAAAAGACGAAAGAGAAATTAAAAATAACTATATTAAGCCTAAGTAACTATCGATGTCACAGTGAGGTGCCCAAAACACTGGAAGCATTACCTCTTTGCTCTTAGATTGGTCTTATAGAATTTTTATTAAAATCAATTTAGTAGTTTGGTTTTTAAATCGAAACATCTGGTAATAGTGCGTCATCCAAGAGAAGGAAAATGCGTATTGCGCTTTAGCAGTCGATATTTTTTAATTCTAAATTATTAGAGTACCTTCTTTACACTCCAAATTATTATTGAAGTTAGTAACTTAAATTTGGAGTGTAAAAAAAGTACCCCGAAATACATTATTAAAAAAAAAACACTTACCCGAGTCATTTCTACATATATACACACTCTCATCTAGCTAGTATTTTTCTTATTTATACATGATATTGACAAATTATTGATTTTTACACAGAACGATTGTCATCTGAGCTCCGCAACCCCTGAAGGTAAATCAGTAACCATTTAGACTAGAATAATTTCCCTGCAAAGAGTAATGACCATTATCAAGTGATTGTGATAACGGTTCGGACCGACAGCTTTACGTGCTCTTTGAGCCACAATGACAAACACCTTAATCTAGAAACCAATATTTATACAAATACAAATATCTGCTTCTACCGCTGATTGAACCCGCAACCGACGACGTTAGAAGAAAGGAGTCGTTATATTATTACACCCTCGTATTTGACATAAAACAGCTCCGTAACTTTGTAACACTCGGGCAAAGTTACCTTACAAAAGCTGTTGATGTAAAAAAGGCGAGTTTCCAATCGAGTTTCTTGCCGGTTCCTTCTCGGTAGAGACTACATTCCGAACAGGTGGTAGCTTTAAAAAAATCTATAACCAATGGGCCTGTAACTTGACGATTCGAAATTGCTGTAAAAAGCCTATTTGAATAAAGTATATTTTGAATTTGAATTTGGACTGACAATTAATTCTGTCAGGTAAAGCAGTAACAAATAACTCATTACAATTTTCAGAAAGTTTAAGAGCAAAACTTATAAGTGTAATTCTTGCCTTAGTTAAAATCGAAATTACCTTCTCCGTTGAATGTTATTGCCCAAACAGAATGATTTGAATAGTATTCAAATGAACCAGTTAAGCTATTAAAATAAGTCTTGTAATTAAACTTTGTTCGTAACTAGAAACACCATCCTATTGCTAGGGGCGATAAATGCGAAGATAACATTAGGTTCTACGGAACTGCTGTCTGAACTTACACTTGCTCACCATAGTTTCTGAGCCTTAGGCCATTTAACCCTTGTTTCTCATTTGTATGTTATTTCTGCTTTGATGTAGCTACGACGTGGTTATTGAATTTTAAACCGAGTTCAATAGAAAATGATTGTCGATTTTGTTTTTTGGATACGTAATATATTATTAACACAATAAATGTACTCTTTATTCCAACGCATACTTTGGTTTTATGTAGGTAACGTTTTTATTTCAATAATTAATTAAAATTGAAAATAAAAAAACCGACATCCATTGAGACTATTTTAACGTGCACTAACACGATACCTGCTGTAAGTTGGTGAGGAGTTGTGTATCCTGCTGATTCTGACTGCAGCGTCAGACCAAGAATTTAGTAATTTTTCATAGTTGCGTTGCATGCATCGGTGTGCAAAATTTCCTTATGTACATCTAAGATTCCTACCGTAGCTAAAAAGAAGGGAGCTCTTGATCTTGAAATAGCTGGACTGATTTGTGTAGAACACGTCTAAGAACTATCTCTCTCTTTTCATAATAAGGAATAAAGTTTTAAAACGATAACCCGCCTACGTAAATATATTCTCTCATACAAAATTTTTGTAAAACTTATATAACGTATGTCACCCAAGCCATTAATACGAATCTATTAACACCTTGTTCATTTCAATCGGGTAGTTCAGGCACTACGGTAGAACATATAAACATACAAACATAGACTGTCAAAATCATTACCATATGTTTTTTTGACTTCGCCGTAGTCGGATAAATATGCGCTATACAATATGTAAAAATTTGTGAAGTCCGATTACCATTTTACCGGTTTCATAATTTGTTGCCTTAATTGAAATCCTTACTCTAAATTTCAATTCATCACATTTTACTGTTCCTAAGATACAACCCGCTTACAGAAAGATAAAAGGACAAGCAGTAGTGGCCTAGTAATAGGTTCCCGTTGGCATACTCCTATTAATGTGAAGGATTACTCGAGTTAACAGATTATTTCAAAATTTATAATATCTATAAATACAGGCAAGTAAATCGTTTGATATACAAAATTTAATTGTATTTTAAATTATACAGCTTTCGTTTTAATTTTATTTATATATTATACAACAAAATAAAATCTTTGTAAATATAATTTTCAATATTCTATTCTCGGCTCGTTTGAATCTATTTAATTTGAAATTTTTAAAATTATTTTCACTCCGTGAAACTAAAATAACAAGTTACAAATTTTATAAAAGACTTTAGGTATACTTAAGTCGTCTTGTTTAAAATCAATTTATTTCGTAAAAGTCTGTGTGTTCACTTAAAAAGAGTTTAAACCTTCCAACAAGCCCCTGTGTTTACATGAAAGAATTTTTGCTTGATCAACAACTTTACTAACAATTTAATTAACGAAGAAGTTTGCTAACTCGCAGCTCGTGAGATCTTTACTTAAAAGATTTGAGATGTGTTCAAAGAAGTTAATTACAGGGAAAACTAATATTAAGAAGATTATTAGAGAGTTTGAGAATTTTCTAACTATTTAAATTAATTATGTTTTCATGTTATAACTTAACAATTTAATGAGATATGATGTAGAAACCTTATTAGTATCTATGGAGAAAAAGAGAAACACTTTAGTTATATAAAATATTATCTAGTTCATTTCAATAAACTATATTATTAGGACTTATTGGCTTCTTACGTAAGTCGAGTGATTAAATCCAAACAAGCTTAGTTTTTCTTAGCGCTGAAGTGTTTACAGTTCTCATGGCACGCGGTGAAAGCAAATATCGTAAAGACATCTCGCTACATATCTATAATTATTTCATTTTAAAGCGAGAATCACATTTGTAAGTTTTACTTTCGAGAGCGATATAAAACAACTGTGTAATCTAGTAACAAATGCGTCGTAAATTGTTACGAAGGCAGTGAATTTCAAAAATAAGACACTGACAGCAAATTGTTTCAGTCGAAAGCAATGAGAAATAACTTATATGAACCTTTATGAAAGTCTGAGAACGAACCCTAAGAGTGTAATGTATAAGGTAACCGTGACTGTGACTGATCTATGAACGCACCTTTCGAACCAATGAACTAATTGGATAAAAATTTGCCACAGATGACGAAAGCATCCGCTGAGATTTTTTTTTATTTAACACTTAAAGAGATGAAATGTGAGTTTCAAATTCTTATGAATAAAATAAACAGAGGAAAACAAAAGCGAAATTCTTACGTAAGTATCTCACTTAAGAGAAGAGGTCCTTGCCCAAGAGTGGGACGTAGATTAGCTGCTTCTTACTAAGATTTAGATTATCTTATCTTTTCATCCAACAATGTCATAATGTAACATACGAGTCACGCGCCGAACTTCTATACTACAATCGTGGGATAGATATATTAAAAACCATTGACTATACTACAAAGCCGTATAACGAATTATGGTGGATATAAATCTGTCAACGACCAAGTTTTTACATAAATCCCTCAGACACAAACAAAATTGAAGTATCAAATTTATATTATAATCGATGTTACATGTTTAACGTCAGTAAAATTTCTAATAATTTTATTAATCCCTGAAGACGTTTAAGTTTTTACTACCGATATAACTTTACGATGTAATCAATTTAAAATCTTATAATATACTTAGTTAACGTAATTATTAGAGTTTGATATGAGACGAGTGTCTACGCGCGATTTCGTCTGCGCTTGTTTCGATTTATGATTTGGGTTTACTAAAATCTTTTCCACCCGCATTTAACACTATAACATCATATTCTAAGTTTATATTTTCACTTATGAATTTTAATGATTTCTCTTAATGGACTAAGTAGTAAGTACGATAATAGCATTTTGTAAAAAATAATTTTCCTTTAGTTTTTCGTATACTATTACTACACTATCCGTTGGTGCAACAATAAAGGTGTGTTTTCTTTCAAAAATTCTAATGCAATAATTTTAAACACAACTAACATCAAATGGCGAGGAAGCCAACGTACTTTCATATACTATTATGACTTATATTATGAAGAGGTAATATTTGTTTGTAAGTTTGAAGAGGTATTTTTTTAAACTATTAACCCGAATTTCCTTCAAAAATCTTTTAGCCCATTTATTGAGGAAGGTTATAAGCTATATTACATCACGCTACTATTCCTAGGAGCGAATTAAAAACTATAAACGCGAATGAAGCCGCGAGAAGCCGCTAGTATTTAATACAAGTAATTAATACTAGCGGCCTAGTATTTACGGAACACGTACGTCAAAACTACTAATTTTAGAAAAAAACGATGCTTACATATATTATAAGAATTTTCCTTTTAGGTTAATTTATTATTTTCAACGAGAAATGAGCAGTAAAGAAGACATTGTCAAAATTGTTTTTGGTCTCCATTTTTCCAATATGGCGGAAAGATACGAGGAGGTAAAGTAGAAAATCGGAAAGAGCATGTCGAAATCTATTTTCAAAATTCCCTAAAAACAATCTAGATAACACTTTTATATCACCAAGTTACTGTAGTATTTATATAGAGTTAAGATTAGACGAGTAGTGTTTCAATGCGATGTTGAGGGTCATCGGCTTCCTGCCAACGCCAAACTAATCAAATACACTTCCATCATAAAATGATATTCCACTTACCCGTAATTACTCATATACTATCGTTACACATATCTTAACTCCCTATAGTAAACTGTACCTAAACTAACTGACTTTGTTTGTTTGCTTGAACGCGCAAATTTCACGAACTGACAGGGGGTTAATAGTGTATGATGAGAATTACACTTGTTTTACTTTCGTAGTGAATTTAAGCAGATCTGCAACCTGGTAATAGTTAGCTTAGACAACCTTACGAAAGCTGTGATAATCAAAAGTAAGGTATT
Organism: Hypolimnas misippus; assembly: GCA_037950945.1. Lineage (NCBI taxonomy): Eukaryota > Metazoa > Arthropoda > Insecta > Lepidoptera > Nymphalidae > Hypolimnas > Hypolimnas misippus. The sequence goes on along the minus strand of JBBEEQ010000029.1, from coordinate 5,810,068 downwards.
GACTGTAATTACTTCAGGTAAAGCAATGACGAACAACTTATGCAAGTCCTTATAAAAGTCTGAAAGAAAACCTTAAAAGTATAATTCTTGCCTAAAACTATTGCTATCAAAACATGCCACATTTGATAGTGAAAGGAGGCGTTTTAGTATAAAAATCAGGAATCAACTTTGTGAACTGAATAGTAATATTTTAAAAATCTAATTATATTTTATTGCGCTCTGTAAGAAAAAGTTATAATGTTACGTCAATATTTATAGCATTTCACTTTGAGTCGTTAGTAGGTTCGTGATATTAGATAAAGTTCTTATAAAATGGCCATTCTTCGAAACTTTTTCAACGAACGGAACATGTCAAAATTAATTTGAATTTGTTATTAATTTCAAAATGTTAAACAAACACATTACTTATTTTAATTAATAAAATATCTAGATTGTTCATAGTAATAGCTCAAGATCCGTACGAAATTTACGATGAAAAAAATGTTGGAGAACATGTTCCCAAAAGCTTGCCTACCAAAATTTGCGAGCATAAAACTCCAGTGTAATACAAGAGTAATTTTCATTATTATTTATGTGTCATCGACAATATATTTTCCCAATTACAATGAAATAATTTATCCAAATTCAGAACCTACTATTTTGAAAGTCTTTCTTTTTATATAACAGATTATAATTAAAAACGTACAAATACCCTTTGAATTGTCATAAATGCTTAATTGAGCATTTCAATATTTTAACATCACAACAACATAAACACTCAAACACATCACATTAAAATTTCACTTTAATTCATAATCAATAAGATACCATATCAGTCATTCATTTGATTTATTAACGACTGATACGACAAAGTGTACACTTATGTTGATTAGTTTATGCCTGTACTCGTACACGCCTATCTACTCGAAGCAATGAATGTCAAGATAACATTAAACAGCTACGTGAAATCTGTTATCTTAAATTAGATGTTGCTTCCGTGAACCGCTAAGCCCCCGGCAATTGAACCCTCATTCAGGGTTATTTCTGCTTTTGAAGGGTACGTATCACACTAGTTTAGGCTTGTGGTGTTATCTTCGAAGATCTTTAACGTATATATCGACATCAAAAGTTTACGTATGTTTCGAATTAAATAGCGGATATAACTATATACAAAATATTATTACTAAGGATTGTCTGGTTGTCCAAATCGATAATTTTTCATAACTGTAGATGTGTGTATATCTTTGACAATCCTGTCAATTGACTTGTTGTCGCAAAAATACTTTTACGTGTCATTCTTGGTAGCTAACTGGTTGCTTGGCAGCCTCGTCCAAAGGGGTCGGCATTCTAATTACTAAAATCCATGAACTATAATTTAAAGTTACACATTATCATTGCTTCAAATATATTTTTTGCTTCTTAAAGATGGGTTAAGTCGAATATTCGTCTTATGGAAAAAGGTCGACTTTCGTCTTAAGAAAAATATTTCTGCTGAAACGATTTTTTACTACCTTTGTCCAATGAAAACATGGTACCGAAATTTTAAGACTATATTTATAAATATTTGAAGATTGAAATATATTGTATAAGAAATTAAATATAACTTGACCGTACGCAGTGCGATATCCGTGCTGCTCAAGCGCAGCAACAATCTGACACACGTCAAAGAAAGTGCTTTGAGCCATTTTAACGCCTTGCGAATTTTCGATCCGAATTTGCTCGTTTTCCACACGAATAATAGAAGCGTCAAAATATACGTCCGGTGTATAAACGTACTAAGCTTGTTAAAATTATTTAAGATGTACGTTTCGAAAAGCCTTCAGCCGAATCGTGATTTCACTTAATACGAACTGACATGAACGATTGACCCACATGCACACACATTTCTACGCACACCAACAAAGAAGAATCGTACGTCACTGACAAGATAAAGTACCCTCCAGGTATAGGTTCGCGGAATATAGGGCATTGTTTCACAGAGAAGCACGTATTGATAAACTCATCAGCTAGCTCTTTTGTTACATCTGTTCAATAGATGAAATGCCAATCCATTTTATTCATCCGTATTTTTATACGTCTTGTTTATTTTTAATTTTGTGTCGGGCAGCGACCTTTGGTGAATTTTAAAAACGTTCCTTAAAAAAAGAATCTATCCATTTAAAATCTAAATTTCCGAATAAAATGAAAGCTGCTCGTTTTTTGTACGGGAATAAATTACGTAATTTTATCATTAGCATATTATATTTCTAAAATGTGCGACTAAAATATTGCCCAATTCGGTACTAACCACTCAGGTAATGCTTCCTCACCGAATAACTAATTAAATTGTAATTTGTGTAATATTATGTATCAAGAATTAAGGGACGATACCATCAAATTATCCCCTTAAATAGAATAAAAAATGTGTTACTCTAGCCCGTTACATAAAAAAAACTTTGTACATTGTCATAGTACCCGTTGCAGATTTTTGTAATTGATAATCATCACCTAAGGATCTGCAACAGGTATTATCAATGTATTTAGTCTTTTAAGTTAATCGTGGTTAGAAAGTTGTAAACATATTGTAAACATAACTAATAATCATAATCTAATGAGAAAGGTCAAACTCAAAACATTTTTATTCAAAATTAGAAATTGACATTTTTTGTAGAAAACGGGGTACTATTATTCCACACTGGGGTGCAAGTAGGGGTAGTAAAGTTTGTATGAAGAAATTTTTTTTGGCCGATTATCCTTAAATTCAGCACAAACATTACTTAAGGAGTACAAATATGTATGTGTATCCCAGAATTTCAAAATCATCCCTTAAAATGACGCTAAATCCTGGAACGGTCACAATTTCGCTGGTAGATTTAGTAGCTGGAATTCCAAAATATACGCGGGCGTAACCGCGAGCAACTGCTAGTATTAAATAAAAACAAAAATTTTATGCTAAAAAATATTATTATTAGAATGATTAAATCGATATTTTTATGTAACACTTGTTTTTATTTAACAAGCGGTTTCTGAGGTCAATGTGTTCCAACAAACTATCAAATTCTTCGGTTTTACATTTCTATAGATATAAAATCTATAATATGCACTCTGTACTTTTCCTGCAGTCAATTAAGTCACACGAATCGATTTTATCGAAGCCAGGCAGGAGAGATGTGGACCAAATTAGACATTGGACTGCTGACATCACAAAGTCCTTTAACTTTTAATTGGGCTTACCTTGCAATGGCTTCACCTATTCGAATTTAGATGTTATTCAACGTCAACAACTAAATTACATATGAGACTTGGGGGCTAATTAAGTATAAATTAAATGACATTCGATATTCGTGCCGACATGGTCTAATGGTTAGATCACGTCGATCTCAACCGATGATCGCGGGTTAAACTCCTGCTAGCGCTGCTGAGTTTTCAAGTGCTACATTTATATTTAAATTCATTTTGTTCTCGACGGTGAAAGAAAACATCGTGAGAAACCTGCATGTGCATGGGAGAAATTCTGACACATGTATATCCACCAACCGGCAATGGAGCAGCGTTGTGGATTAAGCTTTATAACTTACACTTTATAACTTACGCTTTATAACAAAGTATTTTCGTAGAAAAATCAGAAATCAATCTTTAGAATTGAGTTCAATTTCAAAGCGATAGTTTAACATAATTACAAGTTTCTTCTAGAAAGCCTCATTATAACGGAACTTATAATTGGACGCTGATAAGCAATACTATGTCAAGCCACACCAAACTTCATTTTGAGTACATGGCGTTTAAAGATGTCAAACCCATTCTTAATAAATTTGTTTGAATAAGTATTTATCCATATCCAATTATGACTCCTTTTATGAAGAAATATGTACTTATTTTAATGTGTGGTTTTCAAATGATCTACTATTTCATTCGGGACATTACATACATTTGTAAAAGTACATTTAAAACTAAGATCAACATAAAACCATATATTAATACTATTTATACGTAAAGATAAATATGAAAAAAAATTAAATAGTACCTGTATTAGTAATCGTATGGTATAAGTATATTCCCATAAATGCAATTTTCATGTATAACATTTACGATGAGCATTAGAGATATACTAATAATTACGTATAATTAATAAACATTATTTATTGCATAAACACTGGAACAAATAAAAACCCTTTAAAACGCTTCAATTAAACTAAACCCAAAACGATTCTCTCAATCCAATTAACATATAAAGCACGTTTCTAAACATGTATTTTGAATATTTTAATTACTTCAATCCAAACGTTTACGGCTAAACTTTCACGCACAAACAAAACACGAATTGTGTACGCGAACTACGCGAATAGGCCCAGCCGCACACTGTAAGAAATTTCCGTTAAAAACCGTTTTTTGTCTATTTAAAAAAAAGGTATTAAGTCACTAGACTTTTTTTTTGAATAATATTAAATACATGATGCACTCAGAACACTCCAACATCTCTGAATTCGACTTTTTGTGGGTTGTCTTACGTTATTGCTTATCAGCATCCACTTGTGCCATCGAGAAGAATCTTATGACGTATAATTTATAAAAATCAATTAAACCGTTAAGTAGTATAGGTAGTATAGTATAGGTAATAGTACGGACATAGGAACACACATACATACACAATTATATACATACAGCAGGCTAGTTACGCGGAGCTGGTGCTATGATAACGCAATACCTTTTTTCATTTTTGTACCAAAATAAGAAATTAAATGTCAGAATCTCACCGTAGCGATATCTCACTAATTAATTATATAATTATATCTAATTAGCCTACATGTCAATTCATAATATTCCTTTTGGGCTTCGGGTAAAAAAACTGCTGCTTGCCGAAGGCATTCCGAAAAGACATCAGAAATTCTTATATAATCGCAGGATCAAAATTTTAGGTTCGTTAGGTTAGTATTATAATTTTTCAAAGAGAAAGTTCTGATGGTGTGCGGCTGACGTGAAATCGGTTGAAAGTTTCGTTATCGCGTAGCGGCGGCACTCGCGACACACGGGACAATCGACTAGTCTCACTTGAACACACACGACATTGGCTCGACGCAGGCAACCATGAGATTCATACTGAAAATTTTCCTCACAAAGCGAAAAGTTTACATTCGACTGAATGCATGTTGATATCGCACTTCTATTCTCATACTTTGGTTCTAAAAGAATATTTCAATTGAACTGAATAAAACCACGCAAGTAGAAATGTTAATGTTTAAAATTCGAAATCCATTTAAAATTGTTTTTGTTGATGTTGAAATACCGACAGACACGATACTTGTAGGCACATTCACATTTATATGTGTCATACTTAAATATGTCTCACACTAGGCAAAGGCTTTTGTTAAAGAATAGAACACAGAGCTTAATCTGCCACATTGCTTCATTGTGCAGATATAGGTATGTATATCTTAAACCATGTACAGACCGCGCGTAATTTATACAGCCAAATGAGCCTTAAATGTGTGGCCAGATAAATAAATAAAGGATGACAGGGAATAGGAAGTAATAAAAGGAATTAGAAAAGGGGAATTGGCTTCCGGCTCTCTCACTCACCGTACGAAACGCAGCTACATTAGCTACTTCACGACGATATTCTGTGGGAGTGATGTACTGCCCCATTGAACCAAGATACGAGATGGAATCATAGACTACAGCTAGGCTCTACCTCAGTATTTTTACTGAGGTAGAGCCTAGTTGTAGTCTATGACTCCATCTACATATAACTGACAAACAAACAGACGGGACACCTGATGTTTAATGATTACCGCCGAGTCATAAGTGTGTTTCCAGCTTAAATAATAGGACTTAAGAAAAGGAATGGTGGAGAAAATTAAGCTTCCGGCTATCTCACTCACCGCACGAAACACAGCTATGTTATTTATGCTACTTCACACCGATCTTCTGTGAGAGTGAAGTACTGCCTCGATCCAACCAGCTTGTATCAGTATCCTACAGCTAGGCTCTACCTCACTTATATGTACATACACATGTACATTCAGATCACGTGCCTCGCGTTCAATCTAGTCGCAATACAAACAAGCTGAATGTATGTACGCGGGTTCAACATTACAGATTACGCCCACCCAAAAACGCATGGCTTTAGAATTTCTTTTGAAACATGAAGTTAAATGGATGCTGATATGCAATACTGTGTCAAGCCACACGAACTTCATTTTGAGAAAATGGCGTCTAAAGATGTCGAACCTATTCTTAGCACATCAGTTTGAAGTAGCATATTTTCATCTTTTCTTTTCTATTTTGATAAAAAGTATAATTAATTAATAGCAGATAGGCTAGTAAAGATTTTTATCTAATAATAAGTTTTTCAAATGTATGAAATTATTGCATAATGGAAAATATGGAACTCACTTCAATATTCTAAGCATTTGATCAAGAAACTTTTTTGCGTATTTATTTAGTTCAAATGATTTGAAATTTTTTTGTATAATGTTAAATACGAAATGCATTATCAGAATACATCAATATCTCTAAATTTGACTTTTTGTGGGTTGACACATTATTGCTTATCAGCATCCAAATAATGATTTAGTTTATTGTCGAATATAAGACGTTTTTTTTATACACGAAACACTTGAAAAACTGCTTGCAATAGATTGTATCTGCGACCAACAGTTACGTGGTCCACGTGAATATTTATTCTATACTAACATTTATATATCATAATTTACTCTATTTATTTCTCCAACAAGAAGAAACAATTTTTTAAACTACTACTACTTACTAGTTTCTATTCCCGAGATGTGAAAAGTTTTTTCCTTTAACTTTTAAATGCAGTTTTTCTTAAATTCAAAATGGGAGACATATTTCCTTTTACCAAATTTCTCTGTATCTAATAGTTTCAGATTCCTGACCCATTTGAATGAACCATCTGTATAACAATAAATGTTTGTTTGTGTTGTATGCATTTCTATACCGTTATTCGTCATTGCATTGCGGTAATATTGTCAACTTATTTTTTTCACTTGTAGAAAGGTTATAGATATAGCAAGATTAATTTCCAACAGGTGGCGCCCGTCTCGTACTAGCCATACAGAAAAGTAAGGAGTCGAGCAAAAGCTAGTACATAATAAATAAAATAATATATATTACGATGGTAGCATTCGCGGAGAGGAAGTAATAGAAGTGATATCCCTCGTGAAGAATTGCACGTTTCACCAACAATAAATAGCGTATTATCTCGCATCAGACAGGTGTCGCTAGCGTCGGCCGCCGAAATTCATCATGGCTGCCAGATGGTGTACGTAAACGATCTAATCCCTCCCTTATATGACTGTTCTTGTATCTAGCAAAATAAGCTTTATTTCTTTTAACACGTCTTAAGAAAAAACAACTTATAATATCATTGAAACTATAACATGTTTAAAATACTACAATAAACTGTGTTATTTATTTCGATTCGATTCTAATACTTACCTAACAGTGGTAGAATATTTAAATTTCCCTCCATTTGGGCTTCGCCAAAAGAGCATTAAAAGTATAATTTTGTTATTTTAATTAAAAGGTAATGATTCGTTAATTTAAATCATATTATAAAACAATTCTTGTGTTAAATGAAGCTTTCAGAGCTGATGTCATTAAAACAGCCGTTAGAAACGAGACACCTTTTCACTTCGAAGCCTCGTTTGTCGCTTCAAATAATTTATTTATTTACTACACTACATTCTATCTCCGACATCGCCCGCAAAGGTTTGGTATTAATTTCCTTATAAAATATACAAAATATACATGATATAACATTATATAGCCTGTGTCCTTCGAGGACGGTGATACTTTCAATTAGTGAAATAATTTTTATATCAGTCTTGAAGTTACAGATATTACCAACCTAACGAGATTAAAGAAATTAAAAAATCGGTCAAGTGCGAGTCAGACTCGCTATAAAGTTTTCGGTATCATTGTATAATGCTGTTTGTTTTTTAATAATTACGCATATAAAAGAAACAAGATAGACGATATAACAACATCTTCTATATATATAAAAGCCAAAGCTCACTCAGTATTCGGAGTATATAAATTTCGATGTATTGTGTCTATTTTAATTGTATACTACTAAGATAAAGTTCAGCTTTCAATCCTAATTGTTAGAGAAAAGTACAATTATTTCTGGTGTGTGATGAATTGTACTTTTTTTCGTTACTAGATGGTCAATGTAACTTTGTCTACGTAAAAAAACTCTCATCGCCTAGTTTGCCTTGTTTCTTGCTTCAGCTATCTATGTGTAAAAGTATTTCAAACAGACAAAGTTATTTTTGCATTTATAATACAAAATATGATTTTAACGTTGCTACGTAGAGAACCTCTATGTGTTTATATATCTGAATCCCTATTTCCGTTGATCACGCCATAATTTTAGATTTTGTTTATCTTTTATTTAAAGTTATCCAATACTTCGTAAAAAGTACTAATTCGTACTTTGCAAAAACAATTAAGAAAGTAGCGCAGAAATTTAGAAAAATTTTATAACAAAAAATATCAAACACTTTCCACAAATGATAAGGAAATCGGTAAACAAACATAAAAAATATATACATACAGCCGAACATAGAACCTCCTCCTTTTTCAAAGTCAGTTAAAAATACCTCTGTATGCGTGTTTCTTTGCCTCGCTGTATGTTTGTTATATATATAATCACTGTAAATAGGAAATATATCGCACGGTTAGTTAAAGTAACCGAATCCAATATTTGTGTGAAACGAGTCAGCTAAGTTTGTAAGTGTAATTTGGTTTCATACAAATATGTTGTCCATAATTTATGAAAATAATAAACAACTATCCTATCAGCATTTTGTGAGATTAAATTCTAAATAAAAGGCCGAATTCCCATATTTACTCCCTTAGAAATTGAACCAAAAATCCTTTCTTAGTGGACGTCTATAACATAAAAAGTATCGAATTACAATATTTCGAGTTTGTAGCGTCAGAGGTTTCGACTCTGCGTTGATCAATCAGTCAGTCAGGACAAGCAATTATATATGTACAGATTTTACTTATTTACATTTTTGCTGAATAACTGAAACGTCATGTTTTTATTTTACCAGATTTATTCATAAAGGCGAAACTCACTTAGAAAATGAACATCCCTTCCGTCAAGTCGAAATAAATAACATACTCGTATGTAAGTGTTTTCAGACGAAAAAAAATAATTGAAAAGGGATCATTGTGTAATATACAATTTGTGAAATTACATCAATATATGTATAATATATTATAGGAGGAGTTTCATTTGTCTATCTGTTTCTCTTTATCTTTCTTAGCTCTCTTGAAGATGTAGATGTTTAAAGTAATAAAGATTATCATTGTTCTAAGTAAGATATACTACAAGAACCTAATCTAGTTCATTAGTTTAATGTTAACAAATCATTGCTCGTGCTTTCAATGAAATTTAAAACCACAGTAAATTGGTAAGCGACCGCCGATTGGATTAAAATATTTATTGTCACGAAAGCAATTTACGGAGTTCACCGCAACAATGCGCCAGGAACAGCTTACATGTGCAATATTTGAGATATTTTTATGATTTGTCATTCGAAATAGCTGGCCAATTTGTCGAACATAGTCGTGGCTTTGTACAAACTATAGCCTTAAATGCCAAAATGCTTCTATTACGGTTAAATCATATTCCGTTGTGTCGCAAATTTTAATATGATTCAAATTTAAGGTGAGAATTATATGTGTAAGTTTTACTCATATAACTCATATAAAAACTCTGTAACCTGGCGAAGGAAACGTACTTACGTAGTAAGTTACGACAACTGTGAATATCGATAATGCACTGACAGTAAATTCCTTCAGGTGTAAGGCAATGACGAACAACATGTAACTCTTTATGAAAGTCTGAAAGCAAAACTCATAAGTTTAATTCTCGCCTTGTATTGTTTCCCATTTGTGAATTAACACGAACTAATAAATTCCAGAATGCTTTTAATTTTGATACCGACGCTAACTGACAATTGAATGCAGATTAGCAATAATGTACTGACTTTATTTTGAGAAAATGGCGTCTAAAAATTTCAAAACTATTCGTAATATATTTGTTCTCTTCTGTTTTGATAAAAGATATAATTAATTAAAAGCAGATTGGTATTGGAATAAAAGATTTATCTAATAATAAGTTCTTAAAATACATGAGATTAATGTATATAACAAAACACATCGTTTAATTTGGTATTACCAATAATTTAGTGTTCAAAAAAAATTCTCTGCGCCAGAATACAAAGATTGATTCATCAATATTAGATTTGTTATCATATTTACACATTAAATACAAGAAATTTTAACAAAAGATATCGAAAAGGAAATATTGTCAAAAAAAGCTATATATTTTGTGTAACATTTTCAATACAAAGGCACAAGCGGCATAGATACGAGATGGCAAAATAAAGCAAAAAAAGTCTAAACGAGCATATCGAAATCTATAAAGATATTAATTTTCATAACTCGCGGAAAATTTTCCGGACACAATTCCCGAATACCCAGACAATAATAAAAGTTTATGTACATTTAATGCTGAAAATACAAATTAGGGTGACTGTACAAATAAATGTTAATAATGTTAGTTAAATAATGTAAAGTTTCGTATCACGAATATTGAAATCCTTCCATTTTAATATTATAAATCTGAAATTAATTCTGTCAGTCTTCCTTACTGACTGTTCTTTATATTTTGCGCCTAACCGAAATAAAAATTGATTCAGCACTATTTTTGGTGATATTCGGTATAGATTATAAATTGGTTTTACCTTTCTCTGGTCAAAGATCGAATTGATTTTAGCATCCTAAATATTTCTTAAATTATTATCTGATTCAATTAAAATTTTTTAACATAAGCATTTTGTTATAATAATAAATTAAGTACAAGTAGCGCAATGACTATTTAACAAACACAAATCAATAAGACATACACATATTTTTTTATTATTATTTGTGTACCTTAAAACTAATTACAAACGAATATATGAAAGTATGAGTCCAAGGGACATCTCATCAGTTATAAGTGATCTCCTCCAAAACCCCTCAAGGATAGGATATACAAATATAATATAATATAAATGAAGCTAAAAGAAACATTGCAATAAAAAAGGGATCTTTTAATTGGTGCTTAACTGTTTGTGAAGTTAAAAGTAACTAAGGAAGGTGAAGGACTAGATAATGATAGCAAAAAATAAACCAAAAAATGCAAACATCTTTTCTTTAATTGTATACAATTCAAAATGCTTATATTTATTCAGACAAATATTTGCTAATATTCAGTATATTAGATATATTATGGACATTCTCAATGAAAACATTTTGTGCCTCTACAATTTAATGAAATACATTTCCAATTTATCTCAAGCGTGATAAATTTTCACCTGTATTAAATGAGTTTTGAATAAGTAGCGAATATTCGTATACATGTACGTGTAAATAAATCCAAGAGAGCAATTAATTATTAGTTAACTAGAATTTATTCGTTAAATGTAATTGTTAAAAGTATATATTTTCAACCAACTTTATGAAGGAGGAGGTCTTTAATTCGTAGTGTTCTTTTATATTAGACTCGTCATTTCATAATCAATTTAAAAAAATCTATTATGAAAAGATGCACTTTCAATATTAATCCCATAGAATTTTTATCGGAATCGTTTCAGTACTATTATTTTTAAATCAAAATATCATAACTGGAATTATATCACACAAGTAGATGAAATTGTGTTTTTAACTTTTGAAGTCGATTTCTAATATTAAAAATTTCCAGTTTTTTGATTAACTTAAGTAAAAGTAAGTATTTTAACCCCTGCCCTAAAAAAGCGGTGCTATAATTTGACATATGCATCAATTTGCCCGTATATCCTGTGATTCTTTCAAGGACTAGGAACGAGCTGATAACCTTCGCACGTCTGAACAAATATTCTTAAATTATTCGTTACATCTTTATTACATCAGCTTTCAAACGAAAAGAAAAGTGCATCAAAATTGGTCCTTCGTTAAGAAGTAACGAAGCCACAGACAGACACGCAGATATACATGTCAACCTTATAACACCCCTTTTGGTCAGAAGTTTAATGTAAATCTGAATAAAGATGTCTTACATTATATTACATTAGATAAAACATAACTAATTATGCAAGCATGCCAGATTACATCATCTGAAATGAGTACTATCACATATCTCTGTTATACTACTCGTAGAGTCTTCTCCAAAGGGATTTTATTAAATAAATCTTTTATATCATTTCACATTCAAACTTGTAAACATACCGTTTAGCGTACGTCTATCATAAGTAACTTTATCAAAAGCATCAAGCTTTGAATAATAAAATGAAATAACAAGATCCTGGGCCAACATTGAGCTCTAAATATGTACTTAGGCGGACCGAGAATGTAAATATATGAATACAAACATAAAACCCCTCCATTTTCAAAGTAAAACACGCTAAACATCTGATCCTGATTAATGTATACTTGAAAAATACTTGACTACGTGAGTACATACTACTGAGAATAAGCGGTATGTTTTTGTATATGTATATGTTACCGAGTGAAAAAGTTTTTAAATAGAAAATATTTTTACTCACTAGATCTTGTGTTGCGGTGTTGCCGGCGCGGCGTGGGCAGCGTGTTACGGTGTTAATAGTTAGCTCGAAAGGTCAGCGCTCAATTACACGCTCCTGCTTGTCAAATAATGAATAGTCAACCAGTAATTCCTTGAAAAAAACAAAAATCGGGCTCCGTAACAAGACCATCTGCTGTCATCAGATAAATATACATTCTGAACCTATGGTAGCTTCCCATTAATACTTTTTCTTGTGATTTTTTAGTTTTATATTGATGACTCAAAAGTGCTCGTAAGAACCTACTTGAATAAAGTATATTTTGATTTTGATTTTGAGATACGGTAGTATCAATATCAGCTCTGTTTAAAAGTCTAGTAGTAGAATTGTTACTGATTGGCTTTAAGTCGTTATAGATCCCAAACGGTAATTCTGATTAAAAAACGATATGATAAATATAATAAAATTAAAGTTTAAATACATATTCAACGATACGTCATTTGACATAGTTCGTCGATTTTCATTTTTTTTCACATTGTAGCGCGCTAAATTGGCAATTTTGATTTTTCCAAATTTTTGTGCTTTCTACGATATTTGCCCCATTGTTGGCGAATCGAACGAGGCGTTATGCGTGAATAAATCAAAATCGATTGGTCTAAATAATGCTATACAGATACGAACCATAGGCTCAAAAACACATTACCCCCCTTTACGTCGCGCAGTCGCGTGAAAACAAGCATAAATAAAATTTAAAATAGCGTACCACAAGAAAGCGGTGGAAGCCAGTTAGCATAAAGTTAGCTGTCCAAAAGTATCAAATGGTATAATCCTCGCGCAAACTATTTTAATTTACCTAGTCATAAATTTTTAAACACTTGAACTAAAACAGTGTTTACAATTTTAAAAGTTAATATGATTAAACACTGTTTTAGTTGGCGTCTTTGAGAAGGAAAACATTCTTCGCTGGACTTTTATGTAGTTTGCTTTCAGGATTTACATAAAGGTAGCTTTTATCTAAGGAGTTTTCAAAGTAAGGACATGAGTTTTAAGCCCAGGGAATTGAATCGGGACTCAAGATTTTCTTACAATTCTGCATATACTATTTATTTCAATAAGCATAACTTGCTAAACGACTTACCTAACGGTAAAATATTGCATAATTTGCGAAATTACGTAGAAACTATCTGAAATATTTTAAGCTATTTAACCTCAAGGCGATTGGACAAATGGATATCTCGTTTATCTCTTGTGTCTATTTGATTATAGAACACCAACATTAAGTATCGTAATAACAGATTTTTAATCATTCGGTAAGTAACTATATAACTTACCGAGTGATTAAAAAACCGAGATACTTAATCAATACATCATATATTCAGATGGTAACTATAATTTAGGAATTATGTCTAGAATTATTAAGTACCAGCATAAAATCTATTAACGGCTATCGACACCGTTGGTATTTTATGAGAGCCTGCGTGGAACGTTAATCACATACGGTTGACTCGACGCAGGTAATCCCGAGTGATAAAGATAGATGACCTGTCACGTGTCGAACCTGCGACCTTATGACTTTTAACTTTTAAAACCATTATAGCTTTATAATTTAAACTTTGACGAGCAAAGTAATTAGGTTAAACTATTTCTATCGAAAAAGACTAAACTCAGGCAGATTTTTATTTTTTGCACCAAAACGTCTTTTATATGGTCAAAATGTTTCATATTATGATAGCGATAGTTTACCAAAATTAGCCTAAGCTTGGAGATTATGTTGGTAAATTACGGGCTAGTTGTCAACCGTACTCGATATTTACTGATATCGAAAGAACGTATCGTTATGAAATGATAATTTGTAATAGCGAGAAATTTTAACAATATTTTTCTTCGTATGAAAACGTAGACAGCTTAAAATTTAGGCTATGTATAAATGCTTAAAGATTTGACGTAGTTTTCCAGGAAATACGAAATTCAAGTGTTTTCTTTTCGGAATAAATTTATCAATTGCTCTAGGTGAGATTTTCCTTGATTCGAGAACAGAATTTCACGGATTTTACGCTTTTCAAGTGGAATTCTTTATTCAAAAGTCACACGTTGAATTCCATGAAAGGGGTAAAAGTTCAGAACGTATAGAATAAAAAATACATGAATACGTCAAGCAAAATAAATGACCAGTAACCAAATTCACTAACGAGCTCCGAGATTCGTATAATTCTCGCCTTCCAGCAATAGTTAACATTTGAAATACTAGATGTGTACGTGAAATTTTGAAGTTATGTTAATTATGTTTTGAAAAGTTACTTCAAGTACTGGTTCTCTGGGAAAGATTTTTATTACGAATGTAGTTTTTCTTGTTAAGGAAGAATTCGTTTATTTTCGTTTATTCGCAATCTCAGTAACTACAATAACGGATTTCAAAAAATATATATTTATTAAAGATTTTTAAAGAAATTTATGACTAAGGTCCAAAACTCATACACACGTTACGACTATGCCACGTTGTAAAATCATGCCACATCACGTCATGCACTTTTCTTTGATTTTAAATGAAAATTCATAACATTACAATAAGCCACGATGCAACGACACAATGTATATAATTATGTATTTTGACCGAGTAAAATTAGGCGAGAATTACATTTGTAAGTTTTACTCTCGATAGCAATATGAAAAATAAGGCACTGACAGTCAATTTTTTCAGGTGTAAAGCAATGAGAAATGATTTGTGTCATTGTATATTATAGTCTGAGAGCAAAACTTACAAGTGTAATTCTCACTTTACGTTGAAACTCATAGAAGCGGAGTAATATTATTGTCTAATATCGATCGAAGCCTAGAGGCAAACTAGTATCACTATAAAATCCGTATTACGCCAAGTCACTATTCTTACCGTACATCGCTCCTAGCCTATACAAGTAAATCACACAATACACCCTAATCATTTATTCTCTTAAACAATATCTCCACAGACAAAAATATTAATTTACATGCTTAAAATTATAATTTCCTTATAAAGATCAATAACTTAGTACGAATACATAAACATAGATAAAGTCACTTTACTTTTAAAAGTAACTTTACTAAGCCATAAATAATAATCATTTCAATCCGATTAGCTATCATTATCTTTATGACACTTAGCAGCATTTTATCATTAACTAGCTTCCGCCCGCGACTTCGTCCGCGATGAATAGTTACTTTGGGCTAATAATAAATTATTTTAAAACAAATTTGGTTAGCATAAAAAAGGTTATAGTGAGCAAACTTTTAAAGATAGACATATGCTCTCGCGGATTTTTTTTTTTTAACTTTTAAAGGGGAACAATTCTGTCATACAAGATTTTTGCGAAACTAACCGTTTACGCAGCGTAAGCTCACTCAATAGGAAAATATCCCTCGATTTTGAAATATTCTTCATTGGTGCTCCGCTCCTTTTGATCTAAGCATGATAATATATAGCCTATAGCCTTCCTCGATAAATGGGCTATCTAACACTGAAAGAATTTTTCAAATCGGACCGGTAGTTCCTGAGATTAGCGCGGTCAAGCAAACAATCAAACAAACAAACAAACTCTTAAGCTTTATAATATTAGTATGAAAATTGAAATAAAAAAATAAAAAGAAAATTTTTGATAATATTAATATGACGCTTCTTAAAGTTTGAAACGCATTGGAATATATCCTTCGAGATGAGTTGTAATAAAATACATCAAGATTTCTATTGTACAAGCTATGGATGTCCGTCCATATTCTTTATTCCCCTAAAGATGTCATAAAGTTTCGATGGGAGATAAGAAAGTTATATGTTACGGGTTCCTTCGTATTCCGTGCGCACTATCGCCCCACTTCAACTATCCATCAAGAGTAATTGCGGCGTTTCCTTCAAAGTTCACAAAGACGTATACAACGAGAACAATGTCGGTGTAATTTTCTATAATAAAACCCTAAATTGCTTTTTTAAGATATTTTATTTAGAACTTTCGTCCACGATTTTGTCTATGGTTATTTAATTTAGACAGTGACACTAAAAATTAATATAAATAATCTTCAATTAAACATATATGTATTTTAGCAACCATCATTATTAATATTTACAATAAAAAAGAAGCAATAATGTTAATCCTAATAAATTATCCGTGCAAGTCGACAAGACTTTTAACATTTCTCTTCTTCAAACAAAAGCTAAAAACACCGTTCTAATTTCTATAACGTGAAAACAATGAATTTAAAAAGAAGCTATTTTGAGATCACAGATATGTGTATACTATTATTACTTAGATAATGTTATTAAAAGAAAATATTATGCAGAAAATTTTGTACCTCATGAAAATGTTATTTAAATATTAAATTATTCATGAATCAATAGTAAATGTATCAGCCGATTTTTAGTGTCTGCGATCGTATAAAATTACATTCAAATTATTAAAATTAATGACGTATAATTTTTATAAAAGTTATAGGTTAAGACGTTTTTTCATTGACCGGGACGACATATATACCTCACCGATACAAATTCAGCGACATAAGACTTCACCCGCGTAAGGCTTGGGATTGGATACATGTATTTTAGATAATCCGGTAAAATCACTAAAATCTATCAAATGTGTTTAATATTGATATAAACTTTTGAAAAAAGCATAGTCACTTTACACTTTCTACCCCTATAGGGGTATATAACCCTGTTAGGGGATGAATATCAAGAAAATATAAAACACGCCTTACGTCGATTCTGTTAATGAATGTCTACGTAAAATTTGAAGTAGATTGAACTAAGGTCACGTTGTCGGTTACAAAATTTACCCCATTTTTCACCGCCCTAGGGGTAGAATTCCCAAAAATCCTTTCTTATCGGATGCCTAAAATTCAAGTTTTTACGATCAACAGTTTAGGCTGTGCGTTGATCCGTCAATCAGTCATTCAGGACAAGGTATTTTATATGTATATGTAGATTTAGCTGTTAATAATATTAATGTGTAATAATATTAAAACATTACTCATGCTTATAATTTTTGTATTTTACATTTATTAATCAAAAAACCTATAATTAAAAAGTTAAAACCAATCAAAAAGGACCGTGGCAGCCCTGGACCATCAGCATTAATCGCTCCGAACGTACTCTTAATAACTATTTCTTCTATAACGACCAGCCAAATCATCAGTCATTAAGTATTTAGTTTCTTATTAGAATACTGAATTGTAAGCATAATTGACAATAACTTATCGATTATATACCGACGAGTCGGGTACTATCGGTCTTCATCTCGAGGTCGATCTGGTATTTGTATAGCAATGAAAATGACGTGCTCAGATCTGCGAAAAAGGCTAAAATTTTAACTTTGTGATTTTTTTTACTTTTATGTATGCAGTTGCTTATTTTAAGTATGTTTAACTAGAAGTTGCACGTCAACAAATCCAATAATTGGAATTATTTCACTTTGACTTTTTTTTAGGACCATACTTGTCTTATATAAGGTAAAATTTATTCTCATCCATTTCTCGTTTTGCTTTAACTATATTTATTCCCTTTACGATGTAAGTTTATCAGTAAATTTAAATATTTTCTAAGTACTTAAAATAATATTAAAGAATTTAATCATAGATACTGTAAGGCTCCTGCTGTTTCAATGTGTGAAATAAGAGGTAATAATTGATCATGAATACAGCTGGCTGGCACCACATATCCCCCTTTCCCCACCGTTTCACTCGTCTTTTATTCTACAAACACGTTAACACATTTAACGCCACAGATGACGGGTACGTGTGTTTGCATTAAAAAGCTTCAAGATAATATCGGTGTCGGTCTGTCAGTGGCAATATGCCGATATCGGCATCGTCCAATGGAAAAGGGTCTTATTGTTAGTCACAGCTAGCTATGGTGATTATAAATGCTTTGTTCCGTTATTCACAATAGTTCGGACGGATTTGACAGGTGAGATGATTCGTTAGCTCCTAAATCTACTGCTGCGTTTGTCCGATAACCGTGCAATAAGACTTTTACGACTTGTTGGCTTTTCTGTGCGACATGATATTGGAGTTACGATTTTATGCCGTTTGCTCATTCCTTTGTTGTTGATTACTAAAGTTTATTATTGAAATATCGATATGCTTGGTGATTGATAATTTTTAACGAAAATGTTTTGTTGTTAATTTTAAGTAAATTTTAAGAAAAAAGAAAATCAAACTTATTGTTTTATTACATAATTTTTTTTACGTCTTAAAAGCCTTTTGGGATAATTTTATTAACACGAGATAGATACAAATAATTCTAAATAGAAATTGGTGTATTTTGGATAAAGTTTATTATCTTCTTTTTTGAGCATTTAAATAAAAGCTTTTTTTAAATGATATATTGTTATAAATTTATTTATTGTTTTCGTTGGATATGTTTCTAAGTTGCTAAATAATACATTAATATTTCTCGGTCGATTACCTTTTAAGTATATAAATATGACTTCATTCCAGTTTTCCATTGAGTAAACCTTCTAGTGACCCTACCTAAAGTCATATATTTATAAACATAATTATGTGACTGATTATGTGAGCCAGCTGCGAAGGTGCGCTATTCAAATTTTGTCAAACTTTAAAATAGGTTATCTTCATTTTAAAACAAGATCCCCCATTTGGGGGACATAGATTAAAAGTCGTACCCCAATATTAACTATAAACATTGTTAGTTGATAATTATTTTGAGCTTCAAAGAATATAGTACTTGTATAGTACTTGTTATTTAAAAAAAAATGTTAACAAAATATATTTTAGGCAATCGCAGTTCAATTAGTTGCTTCAGTTAAACACACGCCTGAACAAGAGATATAAGTAAACAATGGAATTGAATAAGCTATAATCAAATAACTGTGATGGCCACTCCGAGAACTCAAGCAATTACGAGTGATGGATCGTTGAACTTGTCTGGATAAAATGACCCGCCGCTTAATAACGTCTTGTTTCTTTCCAAAGGATTTTTCTTAATTTGTCAAGAAAGAAACTCAGAGAAGAGTGCAAAATGTATAATTTCATCTTGAGATTCGGTTTAAATAATTGTTATAAAGGCAAAATCATTTTTCTCAGAATTTCACGATTCATTAAAACTTTTATAATATTTTAAAATTTCATTATCATTAAATAATTCATGCGATGCTTCAAATTTTAATTAACGCTTTGGTACGCGGTTGACTTAACAATAAAATTGAAAATCATAAAATATTTATGACTCTCGTGAGATATTCGTATTTTTATATATATCATTGAATTTCATTTAGAAGTATTTCAAACAAATTTATAAATAATATTTTTCTTTATAATCAGATACGATAGTGATAAAAACTTAACCTAAAATTAAATATAACATCAAAGGAACCAGCAATACTTATCTTGACACGGTCGTTGAGCAAAAAAAATCCTATAAACGGCAAATCAGCAAGACGTGACAAGAGGCCGTTAATTTTTCGACTTTGTGCTAAACTGTAGAAGCGTGGTAATTAAGTATGATGGATATTCAGAGTTTATCGCGGGTGACAAAGACGCGAAGTCTTTGCAACTATCTTTTCATTTGATTCGTAAGCTTTTAAAATTGAGTGAAAGATATTCGCTTTAAGTACTTTATATTGTTTGATAAACTTATCGTAACGCATTAGAGCTGTTTCTTTAACCGAAAACATAAACAGTTCAGTTCCACGCGAATAATTGACATACTTGTATTTCTAAATAGCAAATTTGTAACGTGTGTTCAGACATGTTAAATAGACATGATGTTTCCACCCGCCCACCATCATTGACACCCATAGCACGCCAAAATCTGTTCTTTTGCAAAGTACTTTTATGACATTATGACAATTTTATGAAGGGTCTTACAGGTTGTATTTCGACATAAAATATGTCGCGTCAGCGTTGCGTCGGTCGGAATAATATTTGCATACAGGTGTAATAATGGAAGTTCTAATTTTTTTAGTTCCGCGGTTAATGCGGGTATCTAAATAATCATATTAGTAGGTAATATATCTAACAGAAATAGTTTAGCTTCTTGTATATCTTTATGTCAATCAGTATAAGAAACCTAACAAAATGAAACAAAAGTTTTAAATCAAAATGTAAATTATGTCTACGCTTGTTTATATATCTGAACTGTTTTTGTCGCGTATAAGCATTTCCATTTGCTTGTATATTAAAAAACGAGCTCATACAGTCAGTGTGTAAATGGCATTCAATTTTAATATCCATACACAAAAGTGACCATTCACCTTTATGTACCCTCTTGCCATCCATAAGAAATATATTCATAAAATTATCCGTAAATACCATTCGAATTTTCGGATTCCGTTGAAATTTTAGCTACCCCTTGGGTACTGAGGTGCTTAGAGAGATAAAAGCTGCCTTTATGGAAATCTGGGTCGTAAAATGACAGTGTTGTAATGGTAAGGAAGTTTCCCTTTCAGAAATATTAACGTAGTTGAAGGAAGAATAACGTAAGATTTAAATACCTTGTAAAGTAAGTTTTTATTGTATTCTAGAAAATTGTTAGTCTTAAAAAATACGTTATGTTTAACCCCTAACACAAAAAGAGGGGTGTTATAAGTTTGACCGCTATGAGTGTCTGTGTCTGTCTGTGGCAGTGTAGCTCCTAAACGTATAAACCGATTTAGATGTAGTTTTTATTAGAGAGTTTTCTAGCGATGATTCTTAGATGAACTCGCTTCTTTTAACTGTGGTAGGAATCTTAGATGCACAATAAATAAATTTTAAACACCTATGCCTGCTACATAACTATACAAAATGATGGAATTCTTTATCTGATGCTGCAGTCAGAATCAGCAGGATACACCACTTCTCACCAAGTTACAGCAGAGTTATTGCGTTGGTGCTCGTTGTGATGGTCTCAATTAATAGATTGTCGGGTGTTTTTACAAATTTTCAATTTTAGTCAAATATTACTAAATTATCTATATTTTTACATAGACCCACAGTTTTTGATTTCGGTCACTTTAAGCGTGGAATATGCAGTGTACGGGTCGAGTTCCAAGCTGTTTGTAAGAGTTCCAAGCTGTTTGTAAGAAAAAAAAAAAACAATTTGTGTATAACATACACAAATTGTTTTTTTTTTTAACTCTGCCCTATTCGAGGTTTTAAAAAACATTATTCTATTTGAAAAATTGTTAATGTGAGGACATAAAACTTTATATCTTCCAACCAAACCAGAAACCAATTTTTATTATTATTTAAAACATTTTTCTAAACGTGCATGTTTTTGAGTTGTGTCATGTGTGGTATGTTAATAAAAAGTGAATAACTAAAAGACATAGGTTACATTGTTATTTTCATGTGTAAGCTTTAACTGTCGGGCCGTGTATGCGTGTGATGTTTTCATACATTCCCAAGAAAGAGACCGTCAGGATGGCCTTGACCGGACATACACACTAGCGACAGTTGTGGGGACCAGAACACACTTTGTACTCGTGACTCAAACGGACTTAAGCGGACTAACGCACGGGAGGGTCAGTGGAAGCGCATGTGCAAAAGATTTCACTGATGACAGCCATCGCAGGGGTTTTAAGGGTAGAAACCCCACATAACCCGATATCTTCCCCAAGAATCGAGTAACTTTCGAAGATTTCCCTTGCGAAAACAAAAAATCTATATTACCAGGAAGTATCACCAAAATCCGCAACTTTTCCGTAAAAGCAACAAACGTTCACGATCACAAACTTTTGCATTTACAATAGTAATAAAATTTATATAATACATATTTTTCGTAACAAAATTGGTTTAATCTGCATAGAGGACGAGAACACTGTTTTACAAGGCCTCGAAACTTAAGAGATACATACTCCTATGTTCGTATATAGTGTACACGAATGTTTAGGAAACTTTGCAGGATCAGTTGCTTAGTGTGTTTTACTTTGAATGTAAATGGGAGATTTCATGTTTGTATTAGAGACGTTACTTACACAGTTCTGCTTAAGTACACACTTAGGGCGTTGTTTTAATGTGGTAACGTTACATTTCTTAATTTAATGTTTTCGTCTCAATCTGTATTATGTAATTATGTAAAATATATATCTAGAAATGTGTTAATTTGAGTTGAATTTGTTAAGCTCGCGACCTATTAAGCGTTTAATTTGTAAAAAAAAAACATCGTAAATAACGTAGGTAAAACCGCAAAACACTTATTCTATTAAGTAAATACGCAATAACATACATACATGTATCTATAATGTACAAAATTAATTAATAGGAATTTAAATGAAATAGATTTTAAACGTTTTGTAGAAAGAAATTTTACAAAACATTTATATTTATTCAATAAGTTACAAGCAGTCGTTAGTAAATAAGATATTCTCTCGAATATATTTTCTTAAATATTTATCAAAGAACACCCAGAGTCTCGCTTTAAATAACATTATTTAACTAACTTAATACCCTGCCATTATACTACTGAGGGCTACAATTAATCATGCCGGTACTCTTACCCTGATGTCACAATGTACCACCCTCTATTTAATAAGCAAAACATTAGTAAGGATTTATCTTAAAACTGGTGGTAGTCTTATTGATCAGAGAGTCTCTAAACATTTTCATTAAATAAGATGTTTATTTAATTAATGTTTGTTAATTATTAACATAGTTTTTGGCAGGATTAAAAGTAGCGTATTTGTAAATGTTTTTTTTTTTTGTTTATGTAGGAGAAATATTCGAAAAAGTTCCCGATTGCCGCATAGGGTTATGTGGAGATTTATACCTATTGAAACCCCTACGATAGCTTCAGCACGGGAATGGAGAGGCCGTGGGATTGCTTGTCCATGCTCATCCGCTGCCCCTCCCATGCATTGCTACACTCGTGGCTGACAGGCCTTGTCTCAGGAGGGCAAAGTATCGTCTTGCCCTCAAATGTTGGATATAGGAAAGTTTCAATTCAATTCTTTGGTTTATGGTATAGGAAAGTTATCTCCAATTCTAATTTCGGTTGCAGTAAAGCGTGCTACAATTTGACAGTTGATGTTTTTTTTTTATACTAAAACGCAGCTGTCAAAATTATACCCTGAAGTTTAATTATTTTAACAGTCCCTAATAAAACATGCAACAGCCAAATATCAAAGAATTAAATTGAATTGAATTGAGAACGTGCAAAACCGTGACAGTTTGTCATATTTACGTACTAAAGAGTCACTCCCAACTATCAAATTTAGTTTGATAGCGCTTTTTTTCGACAAAAGGTCTGCTGAAGACTATTTGTAAAACTCTATCGTTAACAATATAATAATATAGCATACATTATTATTTTGCTATCGGAGTTAATAGTGGTTTATAGAGGGTTTTCTATACTAATATTATACAGACGTAAAATTTGTTTGTATGTTTGTAAATGTGTATATAGGGGTTAATCTCTGAAACTAATAATCTTATTTGTAAAAATCATTTGCATTAGCTAGCCTTTTTTTGGGGAAGATTGTAGAACATATCACGGTCCGACTCATAGAAGGGAAGCAGTATTCATAAACGCCAATGAAACCGTGAGGTACAGCTAGTAGTACATAATCTAGACACGCGGTAGCGAAGTCAAGCCAAGTTCAAGAAACAGAACTGGCGAGTCGCACCGTGTGTAATATTACACGAACTTTTTTGAGCCACTTTTGACCCCCTCATAAATCAAAGATTATTTCACATAAACGTATTAAATTTGGCTCATATAGTGAGACTTGCGAGATACATATATGTTCAAAATTTCATAAGCTTATCTCAAGGATTATTTAGATCCTCATTTTCATTAGTTTTCATGTATTCATTATAGCCTTCGCAAGTTCTAATCCTACAAGTATTTGTCTTGGTTCTTATTTTATAATTCCGAAAATTTGGATTGTTGGTAGAAACTAGCGATCGAACATAATAATTTGTTGGAAGGTTTATAAAAACTAGCCAAGACAGACCTGAGGCTACAATAAATTAACTTATGTTATAAGAAGATATGATATGTTATACTGTTACTTATACATAAATCAGGACTGACCATTGAACTTGGCACCCATTTAGATCTCACTTCTTTTGTTGTTGAAGTTAACAACCAAGGCATTTATCATAATATTAAATTTGGTTCTCATTTCACATTTATGTTTTTGATTGGATACAATTGAACATATTAGAATATCGCAAGTTTTAATGTCTATAACTTTTATCGACTAGCTTCTTGGTTTACATTTCGTTGGAGAGATAAAAATAATTTATATTACAATTTGACGATGTATATATTACACAATTAGCTTTATACAATATACGGATACATAAAAATCTTTTTACTAAAAATAATTTTTCGCAATAATGACAAATATGAAATATATGAGCATTCACATTTTACCTTTAAGAAAGAAATTACCTTTTTCTACTAAAAAATTTTCTTCACGGAAATAATTAAGGTTGTCACAGTCCTTGTTGAGTACCTTGACGAGGGTTGCCAGGTGATATTCAAATTGTCTAGCGGAAGAGTAAAAATCAAATGAAATGATAATTAATTTAATAAAAACGTATTTAAATAGTAAACCTGAATAGCGTGTCAACTGAGCAAGTATTATATTATTCATATACTTGACCTGCGTTAGCAGAATCGGTTATTAAAAGAAAAAACTGGAACTAAACTTATTTAAAATAAAAAATAATTTATTAATAAAAAAAAATAAAAGTTTGTTAGGTTTTTTATTATTTTTTGGTAAAATATCCAACACGTGCTCAGTTAATAAAATATAATATTATGATATACAAAAAGATTTACTATAATTTCTTAATTTTTGATCTTTAATATATTGATCATATTAGATTGCATATTTACATTAATCTCTTCATAAAAATGTGTCCTGGTTAATTATAAATTAATGTATCTAATAAAATGATTCTATTTTAATAATTTATAGAATAGAAAATTTTAAGTTTCCAATATATTTAAAAAAGCGATCGCACAAATAAAATAAAATATATTAGCTATATATACTATTTAAAACATCGTGTTTTTGTTAATCTAAAACTTGTATATGGATATAAAATAAATATAAACAGACGACAAAGTGTACGCTCTTAATTGAATAACACGGTCTATGGAATCTATTTTTTCTAAAAATTTTATTGGTACTCGAGTGAAAAAATATTTACACACATTTTGGTAGTATTTTTTTAAAGTCTGATAACATTTTTCATTTTTATTGACAAAGGTACTTTTGTTCTATTTTTATCAATATCGCTTTTTCTAGATGTTATTGACCTATACTTACATATATATACTCCTATATGTTTTGTATTTAAGTTCAAATCAATTATTAAAGTTTTTACTTTTGTAAACAGTCTGTTACATATGAATGCTGATAAGTCCACATAATACAACCCACCCACAAAAAACCCACAAAAGTAAAAATCAGAGATATTCATATATGATACTGCGTCACCTGTTTAACATAATACAACTAATTACATACGGAAAAAATTACTTAATTTAATGTTTCGAATTTCATATGCGTTCCATATTTTGCAATGTATACAAAATAATCTTAAATATTTGAAAAATATTCTTGTTAGATAACACATTATATATATATGAAATCTGCGTTTACTTCATTATACCTTTTATTAAAATAGAAAACATATACATTCGTCTTCAAACAAATTTATTAAGAATCGGTTTGACATGTTTAGACGCCATTTTCTAATAATGAAGTCCATGTGGCTTGACACAGTATTGCTTATCAGCGTCCATATATTCTGAAGTTAGTAAAATTAATATACATGTTGTTTAAAACTGCGACAATATTTATTAAAACTCTCAGGAATATCGTATCTAGCTCTCGCCATATTTGATGTAACGATCGAACTTGCGATGCGACAGTTTTAGTTTTCTTCTTTTTTTAAAATTTAATAGCTGCGAAGTTGTTGTTTTCAATCAACTTCAAAAGGGGTTCTTAATTTTTAGCTTATGTTTTTTTTAATATAACAAACATCACCTCCGTCATTTCTGAACTGATTTAGAAAATTATTTTCTTAATTTTCATCTTCTTTCAGATTGGTCAGTAGTTTGGTTTTAAAATTGAAATAACTGATATAAGTTAGTCGTCAACGTACACGGTATTGCGTACTTTGCTTTTGAAATCGTTTCGTTTATTTTTTTTAAAGAAGCATGAAGGCATAACCATAAACTCTATATAACTAACATATTCATATATTTAAATTAGTAATTATGTATGTTTAAAATACAGAATAATACAAATAAATAATATTGAAGTGTCTATTTGTAATTTCAAATTAACAACTTTCAACTAAATTCATATGAAAGTATATTTAGTACTTATTCAAAAAGTCATTTTTTTTTACTTTGTGTCCGTCTGTCTGTCCGCCTGTCTGTCTGTCTACTTATTGCGGCTAATGTCTGGAACGGCTGGACCGATTTTGACGGAAATTTCACTCACAAATAGCTATTGTTATAAGGCTACTTTTATTTAAAAAATATTTTTAATTAATAAATAAAATGAGGATTACGCAGAAACAAAATCGACCAATGAAATGTCCGATTCATGTAGGGAAGGTAAATATTATATTTATATATTTAACCAAATTAACGCGACTGAAACCACGAATACAGCTAGTCTTCTATAAAAGTTCACGAGTTATATCAACTGAGCTCTCTCTGTTTTTCTATTTACTAGGCTATTTTGGCTCATTCAATATAAAAGAACATTCGGGAGGCAGGCCTTCGTCAATCGTGAAGGTAAAACAAGCAATATCCGGTGAAACGCGTTCCACGCGCTTTCTATCTTCGCAAACAGTTTGATCTCTTTGGAAATCAAAGTTTCCTAGTCTAACGGATCCTTTGAACGGCTCCTAAATACACATGTCTTCGGAAGAAATAACCAATTTATAATTATTTGCTACCTTCGACACTGATTGCTACATCAAAGAAATAAAAACATAAACGGAAAAAGGGAAAGAAGTCAAGACGACCTAGGAAAGAAATGCTAAAAATATTTTTTTTCAAATTACATGTTCTATCTTCTATCTATCTTTTTGTGTAGTAAAGCTAAAGTAGAGTCTTACCTAAATATTTTATAGTTCGTATCGTTAGTGATTAGATTTTAAACAGTATTTAAAAAAAAAAACATAAATTTTGAGAGATAAACTAAATTTTCGTAGAGAAATATAACCAATTTTAAATAAAACTCTTATTTGTTATTTTTTGGTAGTTAATAAACGTTTTCATTGTCTATCTTCGAAGATCGTTAAAAGATCTTTATCCACACTAACATAAATAGGAAACACATTAAGAGGACAGATTTGAGTAATTGTTGGTTTGCATTGAATAGGCTAATCTGAAACTACTAGGTCGATTTAAAAAGTTCTTTTTGCGTTTGTTTTATTTGTTGCCTGTTTATTTATTTATTTATTTATACTAATATTAAAAAGAGAAATTTGGTTGTTAAGTTTATATGTTTTTAAGTAGGGGGTAATATCTCTGAAAGTACTAATCCGATTTGAAAAAATCTTTTTGAATTAGACAGCCTGTTTATCGAAGAATGTTAAAGGCTATATTAAATCACACTACGACTTATAAGAATAAAAAAGTAGCCATAAACGCAAGTGAAACAGCAAGAGATAACTAGTACTTTAATTACTAAAGCCTTCTTTGTTATATATTTGTAAAATGCATTTAAATAGCGAAAACCTGAGTAGGTTTTAAAAAAATTGGAGCCAAACAGACTTATACATATACACATACAGGTCAAATACAGACCCACATTTTTTGAAGTCGGTTAAAAATGGCCTGCCTTTCCTTCAGCGATGTGCAACGTTGCTATGATATGAGTGTGTTTCAAATCCAATAATAGGATCACTTGATTTACATAACTTAGCTCGGGTGTAAAGAAGTTCAAGAAACCTAAGTTTTTCACATACTAATTGAACTCCCTCAGCTGCATCGCACATCGCACAAAAGACGAAAAGGCATCCTTAAACCAGTATTTCAACAAACGTAAAAGAAACGTCTTTTTATCTTAAAATTTCTTCCACTTTTCTTATACTATGGGATAATATTCAACTCGTATATAACAAAGCAATAGAAAATCATATAGGATAATATTGTACAAAGATGAAAGTTTCGGATACCGTAATTCTGTATAACAGAAAACAATTTCTTTTCCACTATTTTCATCTGATCGCACTTACGCACATTTGTTATTTATTTAACCTAAACTCTAAGTTGGGTTAAGGATAAAATGGAAAGATCTTCATTACCTAAGTGAAGTTTGTCGTTCGGAAAATCTGATAAAGAAAAAATCTTTATGATAAAATTATTTTTCCTTTACTCATATCTTCTATACTAGAACTAACAGTCTGATATGAAAAATTTGCCTAATCGTTTTATTAAGCAGAGGCATAACTATACGATCTGAAGCCTGTGGCAAATTCGTTGGATGGGGCCTCCTAGTAAAAATCGTCATGTTATAACTTAACTTTAATGAAATAACAATTTACTTTTTTTAATAAAATTTTTATTAATAAAATTATATAGGTCGGCACCCTCTCGTATCAGGGGCCCGTGGCTTTTTGCTAGCCCCGCCATCTCCGTAAGTAAGGCAAATATTTTTAGTTCATATCTTAAGCGTTGCTATGTAGTTAGAATCTAATATATATATATATATATATATATATATATATATATATATATATATATATATATATATATATATATATATATATATATATATATATATATATATATATATATATATATATATATATATATATATATATATTATATTATATTATATTCGAAAAATAGAGTGAAGAAGTTGACAGTAAAACTTTTAAAGGAAAAATTAATTTTATTCTTTTAAGGGTATATAAATAAAAAATTGTTTTAAAAATATTTTTTTTACTTTCAATTTATTATTATACAAATTAACATATCTCAGATAAACTGTACACGTTAATTAGCCATACTGTATGTATTTATGTAATGAGTCTGCTCTACGTCTCGGAGGAATGATTACATTATTCTCAATTTCCCCGTAGATGGAGTGCTTGCGATGTAATTTGATTGCAACGCTATTTTGTATACACTTGAATTATAAGTTATTAGTAATTTGATTTATGATTTGTAAAAAAATACACTAATGATTGTATATTTAAAACTTCATATCTTACTGCCTGAAAACAATGACTCGTACTCGACTTAAAAACAATGACCTCAAAAAAATGAACTTCAACATTTCCCAAGTCTTGTTTTTCGAAAAATATATTGGATTGACTATTTATTTTGATATATGTAGATTTTATAACACCAAATGTAAACAAAAATTATCGTCGAACTCTCATGTGGTAAATTTTTGAAGCCATCTCAATTTAACAAGAATTAAACTATGGACTAAATAATTATTTGGGAATCAAAATGGATTTGATTGATTCACAACTACTTTATGAACAAAATTTCGAGGTCAATGACTATGAATAATATAATAATAATAGACTTATTTAAAAGTAAGAAAAAGTGTTTCTTTTTTGTCGCAAACAAACAGACTACAAATTAAAAAATGAATGCCAAAAAAAAAACAAGAAAAATACAAATTAAATAAAGATTAAGTTAAACAATATTAAAAATTATAAAATAAATAAATATTAGCTTTGTGTGCTGTCAGAAGACCGTTAGGACTGTAAGGTTTTATGAACCCCTGCTAATTTTCAACCTCGCAATGAGAATGTATCATAAATGTTTAAATATCTAATAAACATTTGACCTGAAATCATTTAACATTGTAAAGTCTATAAAAACATTTACGTCTATATTCTACATAATTGGAGCATTTTTTTCACCACAAACCATAAAACATGTCATGG
Organism: Hypolimnas misippus; assembly: GCA_037950945.1. NCBI lineage: Eukaryota > Metazoa > Arthropoda > Insecta > Lepidoptera > Nymphalidae > Hypolimnas > Hypolimnas misippus. The sequence continues at coordinate 5,779,682 of JBBEEQ010000029.1, read as the reverse complement.
GTACTAAAGGTTTTTTATTCCCTTCTTTTATTGCTCACAATTTATGTAAGACGCGTCGAGCAAATTCATTGCTATTATTAAGAATTTAATTTTGTCGTCAGGTGATAAAGATCATCTCATTTACTTTCGAATATAAATATATAAAATTGACAATTAATTTAATAAATTTAATAAATTAATTGTCAATTTTATATATTTAATTTAATTAATGAATACTTACATATTACTCATGTATCATGAAATGAACCACATTCTTCATATTAAAAAACTCCAAAAGGACTAAAGCAGCGTTTGTGATGAAATTTTTAGTCAATTGGATTAGCTAGCTTCCGATTAGCCTAGCGAGTGATCTTGTAAACCTTTTCAGCAGATTTTTTTTTCTGGGTTTTTAGGAAGGACTAGTTAATAAAACCAACTGCTACGCTGACAGTTCCTAGTACGATCCACGCGTATTTTTATTATTTAGTTATATACATATATGATTCTTACCAAGTCGGGTTTCAGACGCAGTTTTAATGGTCGAAACAAACGATTATTTAAGCTAGTGAAAATCTACCACTGTTTATTTTGTAAATTCTACCAAAGAACCGGTAAGAAACTTAATACGATTATGAATGTGTGTATTTGTGTCTTGGTTAGTGTACTTATTTAAAACGATTACTTTTATTTATTGTCCATTCGCACGTACACTTATGAAACATCAGAGAATATTAATGCTAAAATATCTAATGACGGATTTAATTGTCCAGAATTCATATTCAGATTTATAGAAATGTAAATTAAATTGCCTAAATCAATTTCGGACAAAGGAGGACGCTTTGTACTGTACCGAGTTGGCCGCAGCTAGCCACGGTGATTATAAATTCTCTGCTCCGTTATTCACAATTGGTCGGACGGCTCTGACAGGCGAGATAATTCGTTAAGTCCTAAGCTACGACCACTGCGTTTGTCCGATAACGGTTCAATAGGATTTCAGCGTAAACCATTCTATGCGGAGCGATATTCGCGGACCGTCTATGTACCGTTTGCTTTTTTACAGCCTGTTTGCATATTTAACGGCAATTGATCATTGAAGCTTCTGCGTCGAATATAAATTATTGGTCTTTTCGAATTTATGTGTTTGAATAGCAATTAATGTAGAAAATTGCTTTTTCTGCCGACGTGAAATCAGTGAAAATGTTTCTATTCATGTAAAGCAATAGTAATATAAAAAGCATAACTGGAATGTTTAAATTGGTAAGTCTGTATTTTAATGTTTTTCAGAAATAAAATTCAACGACATCTATGAAAAAATTTTTTTTAATATTACACAATTTGGTTTGTTATTAATCGTTTTGACAAACAGTTAAACACAAAATTGGTCACCCTACCAGCGTCTTATATCCAAGACAGGAACTTACTCGCTTCTTTTATTATTTATGTATACAAGTAAACAATGTTTATTACATTTTTTTATAACATATATACTAACTTAGTTAAAAACTATTTTCAAATAAAGTTTAAAAAATATTTTTTGTATGACATAATATTATATTAAGCACACGAACATATCATCATAATGTAACAACAGAATTTAAATTATTTAAAAACTAAACACCCAACCGCCTTATAACAACGCCTAGCACTTAAAAATTGGTCAAACTGTTTAGGATACAAAGGGTAACAACGGTTCACCAGTCTTGACAGTTTACGTCCGCCATGTTGATTTTTTGATAACGTCACACAGCCTACGATGCTACGTGGTAAAATACGAATCTGATGACACGAAAAAACTTTAAAATCAGTCAAGCCGTATAGGCTACAGAAAGTCACGATGAAATGCGAATACCTGCATAAACATTATCCTCTATATATTATATTTTACTAACTCTGAACACTCTTTGCGCTTCCATTTCCTCATATCCTACTGCCTAAGGTTCTCTGGAAGAGATCGATCCTTAGTTATCACGTGTTGTAGATATTTTTTGTCTGTAATGTTAAAATTGTTTTGTATCTTATTCTTTTCTTGTCGTGTACAATAAAGAGTATGTAAAAATAGGCTAGGTAAAAGTAGTTAATAGTTTGAGGGTAAAACATGTAAAGAACTCATCAACTCTTCATTCTTAGGCGTAAATTACATTAGAAAGTTTTTCTCTCGTTGGCATACGTAAGCCAGGAGTTTCAATCAATATGTCATTAACAATAAATTCTTTCAGGTGTAAAAGCAATAATAAATAATTTATGTAAATCTTATAAAAGTCTGTGCGCTAAACTTACAAGTGTAATTCTCGCTCTATAGTGGTGTAAGATCAATAAATGTTCATATAACAGTAAGTATACATTTGACAAAGTTTCATATAATATTTTCTGGAATAAGAGCTATTTTCTCATTTCCACGACGAGGGTTGAGTTTTAATATATTTCCATCATGTCATGGAGATCCCATTTTATAGGATTAACGTGCACTCCCACAAATCCTTTAAATTAAACGTTAATTATGGTAAAAGTGCAAAAGTCAGTTAGGACGTGGGATGGACGATGGCGTCACATAAACGATCTATCTTTATCAGTGGGATTACCTGTGTTAAGCCGAACGAATGTGATTAACGCACCCACTCATGCCCTCATAAAGTACTTGCGAACCAATGACCTTACAGATGAATTTGATACCAATTAATAGGGACAGCAAATGTTTGACATTAGAAGTGCCTCACAATTTCACCCGTGTTGTGAATCGTGTTATATCGTTAGGTGTTTATAGTTGCAAGTCTATTACTGTGTATCGTATCGTATAATGTTTTTAAACGTCTTCAAAAAAGAAGAAGTTTCTCGTTAACTCCGTCGTTTATTAACTGATTTAAAATATCTTTTTTTAAGTCACGTAGTATTATATTGGTCCCTAGAATTTTTGTCAAAATAGAAGCAATAGTTTGGTTTTTATATGAAAAATAAATGAAATTGCGTATTTTGCTTTTGAAATTGGTTTATTTTTTCTAAGTATATTCTATAAAAACTATATCATTGTTTGTTTTGAAAGTGATTTTTTGAAAATATATTAAATGAGACATTTGATATTAAATGATACTGTTTAGTGCGATTGCCATGTCAATATATTTATTTTAAACATAAAATATTTTTTACATTGATGTAGCCGCTATAATATGTTGTTAGGTTAGAAATTACATGATAACTTAAGACAGAAGGGACCTCTTAGTTGGGACTGAATAAATTAACCGACTTGGTATTACATGGACACTCATAACATTCGACGGTAGAAAAACTGAGCTGTGGGACTTGGTTTTTTTCATCCGACTGCACGACACAAGCGGTGGTTTGTATCTTTATGGCACTATTTACGAGTACACCAAACGCGTGGGCCTATTTTCATAAATGACCCGTAGTTCGATTCGTCGTAACGGTGCGAATTTAATACAAACTAAATAATCATTTGGGACGATCAAAATTACAGATTTTAGACGCCAAAAATTGAAAAAAAATCAATAAACTGTGTCAAATAGGGTATCGTTGGTATATAAAAATATTTTTTAGGTTTCTTACATCATTTTTCAGTTATAATTACCGTTTAGAATCTATAACGATTTGAATTTGGTTAGTAACGATTCTCTATGGCCTTATTACGCAGTTGGCTTTTTTTTTCAATGAATTACTTCTTTACAAGTTATGTTTTGATGGCATTTTGCGACTTTAATATCTAAATAAACGGCCGAATTCTACAGTGTAAAACGTTTTTTGCGTTTTGTACCCAAAAACATGATTTTTTTAATACAATAAATTTAATACTAAGTGCGTGACATGCCTCTAAATTTAATTTTTATTAAATTCCATTTTACCACTTTTTTGGCATCAATATATTATGATTTTACCTCTGCCTTACAGCTAATATTAAGAATCTCTGAACTAAGCCGCGGAATTGTAGACGGAAATGACGGAACTATAAAAGTTTTTACTGTAGTTGAATACGGAACCCAAGAAAACGAGCTTAAGATATTGCGATATAAATTATTCAGGATATATAAATTTTATTGAATTTCTACACCCTGTTATCTAGGGATATATTTGGTGAAAATTATCTCCTTTTTTCATGAAAGCAATCTTTCGTATTCCAACTTTTTATAAAGAATCTAAACTTCAAAGGTTCTCTCCATTTGCGTATTTTGTTATTAAGGCTCAAGGACTGAATATTTTATAGAGTATGGTATATATTATTATATTTTCAACCAACTACAAAAATGGAGGAGATTCTTAATTCGTAGTGTGTGTCTGTGTGTGTTTGTTTAAATTTTTGTTACCTAATAACTACGTCATGTCTTAACTGGTTTCGTAAATTCATTTATTATTTAAAAAGATCAGCTTCCAGATTGGTCTAATAGATTCAAAATCGGTTCAGTTATTTTCTTTATACTCATAAATTAAAATAACTGTAATAATAATATCATCCAAATGAACAAAATAACGCATTGATTGCTATTTAGATGTCTATAGATTTCTTTTTTATAAAAGGTTTTAGTTACCTGTAATGGATTAAAAATATGGGCCATGAGGTTTTAGTATTGTACTACTTTTTAAACTTGTTCGCTAGCCTGAGGTGTATTCCTCAAACATACTTTACAATACATGAGTGTAGGTATGAGCACTATTGCTTTGTTAACAAATAATATAGAATTTTTCAACTTTCATAACGAGAAGACTGTAGCTGCTTGGTATACTTGTGTCGAAAAACTTTTCATATATTGTTGGTGGTTGTTTATTACTTTATTTTTTGACATGGATTCCCAACGAGTGCGGTGCCCCGACTTTGGTTGATGTAAGGGGAGGGAACACAACGGCTTCGATTGAAAGAAGTATTTTCAAATTTACATGCATTAAAATGACACGGTAAGTTTATATATATATTATAAATGTTAATCGGGTACAGCCATAATGTTCTGACTAATTGTATCTTTTACTTTATTTTTTTTTGTTACTTGTTTACCTATTTTTAATCTGAATAAAAATAAACACGTTCGCTTATAATTTGGAGGAGGGGTGACGGGCGTGGTGTTTCAGTTTATCGTTAAGTAAGGCGCATGATATAAAAGGCTAGGAATCCTTGCTGTAGGATCTTACACTGCAGCTCAATTCAGCAATGTCGTAACCATAAACGTCAACTATGCGGGGAGTGTCGAATTTCAAGGAATAACACATAACCAAGATGCGACATCGCGTCGTGAAAATCAACAACGTGCATCGTAAAAAACCTCGACACAATCGTGGTACGATGATATAATTTTTCATTTAAAATCACACAAAAAATCATGTTACGATACCTCGTAACATAGCACGACGTAACGTCCTGCGTTTTAGCCGTAACGCGTCTAACGTAGTTACTGTATACTCTTCGGTAACGCGGATAAAACGGCATGGATATTGTGATTTAATATAGTAGAAATTCATTTTACTTTACGTCCTTTCCAGATATCCCGACTAAATATTTCACGTGCCAGATTTCAAATACAATTATTTACCCAACTAAAACTAAACGTCGGGACTGTTTAACCACAATGACTTAGTATTAATCATACCAAGATATTTATCTTTATCACTCCGTCACTCTGAGGTTTATCAGAGCTGAGTCTTGCTCAATATTTGAAAATTAAACTCTCATTAATAACCCCAATTGATACTAAATTAGGCTTGGATTTATTTAAATATTAAATATTCTTACAATTATATTAAAAGTAAAGAAACTATATCCTTTTAATAAAATACACAAATTGAAACATCTAATAGTATTATATCCTGGCTAACACGTTTATTCACAAATATTGCTCAATTATGTTCATAACGACAAATTTAATATTACTCCTAAACTATATAAAATATTACCAATTTTTTAAAAAATTGTTTAAAAAAAAAAAAGAATAAAATATCTTTTTTAAAATACCTGACGGGCGTTGTTTGCGTGAAAAATATCGCTAAAATAATTTAGCAGTTTCCTCGCCTCAGATATTGCATATGCAAGCTGTGTTCCTGACGCATGTTGTGGTCAACTCAGTAAATTGCTTTTCGTGACGGTAAATATTTTAATACGATCAACGGTCGCTAACCAATTAATTGTGGCTTAAAATTTTATTTGAAACAAAAATACCTTTATTTTCTGTTACTGTATATAATTTATCGTATTCATATTCATTTCATATAGATTCTTCCTTATAGCTTCATTAATTTAAATTTGTTTCGATTTTATGATTTAAAGTGCTTGTGAAAAGCCTATTTGAATGGTGTATATTTTGATTATGTATTGGAATAATTTAAATTGGATTTTAAGGAAATTAATTTATTGTCGACGGTAATAAATGAATTTTTGAGTGATATTTACAAATCAAAGGAGTTTTAGTTCCTGCTAAATTTGTAGTAAAAGAGCATTAAGCTATTATCATGTCAGTATTATAACTACACGATGACTTCTAGTTGGCGCATATGTTTATGTAAACAAACTGACTACAATTTTATCAACGATCGGGGTTTCAATTCCCGACCATGAAACTTATCGGTATAGGCCATGCACATCGATGTATGTACATATGTACATATACACGGACACAAAGAAACTACAGCAAGAAATGCCTTATGTGTTGGGTACCTTTTTCAACAAACTCCTAAGAAAAGCATTCAAAAGGCTTCGTGTCTTTACCCAGATCTATAGACATGTTTAGAAAAGCGTTAAAAATTTAAACTGTATAACTAAACTATAGATAGAATATTTTTTATTCGATATTTAGTGTATTTTTCGCTACAGAAAGTTAATTTTATAGCTCGTTAAAATTTGCAAATCTAATTTCATGTTTAGTGCTGTATTTTAATAGGTCGGTTAACCCTTTTTAGGGTTCCGTGCAAAATGGGCTTCAACAGAACCCTTTCACTAAGTCTTCGCCGCTAGCCCGTACGTCAATTTTTCTCTCTGTCTGACCTAATTTAACACCATCATCAATTTATCAATATTGCATCTTTTGGACCATAACAGGCTACAAATTTTAATTTACGCAATATGTTTCTTATTATTTCAAATATATCTATAACTATAAGAAAACAACAAAAACTAAAACATAAAAGTGAAAGATTGAACATAGATCTATACATCTATGCAAATAAATAAAATTAAAATGTCTGTTTGTTATTTTAAATTAACAGTTTTTATATTAATGCATATGAAAGGATATACGATACTTACATCATAACCACTATTTTAAAAATTTTGTCTGTCTGTCTGTAAGTTACAGCTAATCTCTAAAATGGTTGAACGGATTTTAACGGAACTTTCACTTACAGATAGCTAGTGTTATAAGGAGTAACTTAGGCTACTTTTATTTTAAACAAATTATTTATTTTAATAAATTAATAAAAAAAATACGCGAAAACAAAATTGAAACCAATGAAATAGTGAACAATATAAAATTTAAAAGTAGGGAAGATGTACATATAAATATCACTTTACCTCAAATGCACACAGGCGAAGCCGCGTAACACAGCTAGTACCAAATATAACTTTAAATGATATTTATGAATGACCTAAAATCCAATATTCCACAGGTAATAGGTAACATAAATTCCAGTAAGCAAGAAAAGAGCAAAAATACGAATCCTTGCGATCTTGTAATAGCTGAAAAGAGTTTCCGTTTATTGAGTCGTTAGGATATAATTTCATCTCGTGTTTATGGCGCTGTAAAAAGTTTGCAGCGCTTATACAGCCGCTGTCAATTACCGGCCTTCATCTCTTCGGTTCGCTCACGTCAAATTTCATCCACGATTTGAGATTAAATTTTGAAATATCATCATTCATCTATTCCACCGATGTTGCGTGATTAACTTTTCTCGGAAAGAAATATGATGAAATCTCTTTAGCTTCTTAAAGATGTAGCATATTAAAGAAATATTCCCGTCAAAATGGACTTTAATCTTAAAGTAATATGAAAATGGGTTTAGTTCATATTGATTGCAGGATTAAAGAATAAAATATTTTGACAGTCAAAAGAAGAAAAAAGGAAATTACCTTTTAATACAATAAAATAGCTGAAACTGTCTGTATGATGTAAGTTTTAATAGTAATTATTTTTAACAATAAACCCACTGATTCTAACACAAAAAGTAAATACTTCTACGTGCTTGTGTTAGTGAGTTAATGAATAATTTATTATTTCCTTATATAATTACTAGATGGCTCGATGAACTTCGTATCACCTACATATGAGTCTGAATACAATTTTATTATCTACCTAGACTACAGAATCAATATTTTCAAGACACTTTTTTTTTTATTTCTAAAACTGAACAATTTAATATTTTAACAAAACAGAACAAAAAACCGGACTACTACAGCTATAAAACAGAAAAATTTCTGAACGCACCTATAAATATTTGACAACCAAGTGACAACAATTTATACTCGAATATTAAATTATCGATTTTATTATTTTCCTTTACGTTTTATTTATATTTCTCATCGTTTACACCTTCCCTGAACTGCCATAAACATTTTAAAATCAAAATTAACAAAATCGGTTCAGACATTTATATATATACTAATATTATAAAGCTGAACAATTTGTTTGTTTGTTTGAACCCGCTAATCACAGGAAATACTGATTTGAATTGATTTTTTTTTTGTATCAGATAGTTTATTTATTGAGGAAGGCTATGGGTTATATTACATCACGCTACGACTCGTAGGAGCAAAGCAGTAACCATAAACGCGAGTGAAATCGCAAGGGACAGCTAGTATTATATAAATGCTAATAAGCAATAATGTGTCAACCCACAAAAATTTTTCGAATTTGGAGATATTGATGTATTCTGATAGTGCATTTCGTATTTAACTGTATACAAAAATTTTTCAAGACTTTTTAACTAAATAAGTACGGAAAAAAGTTTCTTAATCAAATGCTTAGTATATTGAAGTGAGTTCCATATTTTGGATTATGCAATAATTTCATGTATTTGAAAAACTTATTATTAAATAAAAATCTTTACTAGCCTATCTGCTATTAACTAATTATACTTTTTATCAAAATAGAAAAGAGAAGATGGATATATGCTTCTTCAAACAGATGTGTTAAGAATAGGTTCGACATCTTTAGACGCCACTTTCTCAAAATGAAGTCCGTGTGGCTTGACACAGTATTGCATATCAGCATCCATATATATGCTAACTATTAAGCTGAATCTGCGAGGCCACTTAATATCTCTATACATTTTATTAATATACATTGCATTATGTGATTAATATCGCGTTTAGCACGCACGCTATCTATCTGTTTACGCAAAACTACTGGAACAATATATTATCCAATCTATTACAATAGCGTCACTCGCAATATAATGTTAGTGTTGGCAGATGTCGTTAGTAAATTGTGTTTAGCCGACAGGTGGCAGCTGTGGTCCGGAGGTAGTTAATCCTTCACGGTGACGGTGTGTGAACTAAGAACATTTCAAAGCAAATATGAATAATGACTGGCTCTGTGTTTCATAAGCTCGTGACGTTGAAGTGGGGATAACTGAAACATAAATTAGTATTTACGATATCAACGGGTAATTACGTACACCTTTGTATAGTCAGGTGGCCTAAATCCGTCCATGCGGTAAGTCTGATACTTATTACAGGCGCTAAAGTATAAGTAGAGGTTTGATTATGTTGAAAAAAATATAATGATAAATTGATAAAAATCATATGAAGCATTACATGAAAATATATATAATTTAACAATTATTTTTGTGTTAGGTAGATTATTTATTGAGGAAGGCTATAGGCTATATTACATCACGCTACGACTCATAGGAGCGAAGTAGTAACCAGAAACGCGAGTGAAACCGCAAGGAACAGCTAGTGTACTGATAAAACGCCACCAGTACATGTTTTTAAGACGAGTTAGAAAATAATTAACAGTTTTATACGAATACCTCTTTAAATCATGAGTATTACTGAAGGAATTACTGCTAAAGGAAATATTTACAGTCGAAATTACAAAGTTTATTTTGTTTTTATTTGTGTAAAAGATTATATCTATACTAAAACAATGTTTGCTTTTTCAATTTAATATGTTTTATAATATATAACTATATAGCCCTGACTATATAGTCTTATTTAGTAGACAAATATAGCGTATATCTAGCCATGAATTATTGAACTGCATCATTTTTTTTTTTATAAAAAAAATATAATAAAAAAAATGATTCGAAGTTTCGTGATTTTCGTTCGAGGTATTGTTACCAAACAAAGACGCGTAAAGAAAAAAAGAATGTAATTACAATAACTGTATAAACTTTTCACTTATCAAAATGATCGTTCAACGCATTTCAGTCAGTTAAATATTTCAGTACTTATTTAGTTACATTGTTAAAATTCTCGGTAACATCATGCGATACCGTCATTAACTAGTTCCATCTAGTTCCATCTTGAGCGATGAAGACGAAACAATATTGACATTGTATAATGGAAAAATGGCGTGCTAGAAACGAATTACCAAGGAAAATTGCCATTTCCTCGCCATTTACATCTGGAATCAGTTATTCGAATCAGCTCGATACGGTAAACGGTAGTTACTGTTTTGACACAATTATAAAAAACTCCATTCACACACTATATTTAAATTACGTGTTTGTTAGATTCTTTATCAGTTTCCCGGTTATACTTGGGTCTGCTTACTATTCTAGTCTAATTATTGTCGAGTTACTGATTTTTACACAGAGCGATTGCCATCTGACCTCCGCAACCACTGTGGGCAAGCCAGTAACCATTTAGACTAGAATAATTTTCCTTCGAAGAGTAACGATCATTATCAGGTGATTATGATAACAACCGAGACCGACAGCATTACGTGCTCTCCGAGGCACAATGATCCAAAAGAACAAACCCCCAGACCGGAACAAATATTTATACAAATATAAATATCTTCCCCGAGCGGGAATCGAACTCGCAACCATCGGCGTTAGAGGTACATTCAGCACCACTACACACAGAGCGGTGATCTATAGGGACGTTGATAAGCAATAATATGTCAAGTCACATGGACTTCATTTTGAGAAAATGGCGTCTAAGCATGTCAATCATAAAATTTGTTTAAAGTAATATTATACATTTTTTCTTTTATATTTTGATTAAAGGTATAATGATAGAAAAGCAGATTGGTATGATAAAGAGTTGAATCTAATAATAAGTTTTTCATATACACGAGATTATTGCATATTGCAAAATATAGAACAAACTCAAACTCAAACTCAAACTTAAAATATACTTTATTCAAACGGGCTTTTAAAGCACTTTCGAATCGTCAACTAACATGTCATATTTTAATTTTAGATTTTTATAAAGCTACCACCGGTTCGGAATGTAGTCTCTACTGAGAAGAACCGGCAAGAAACTCGATAGTAACTCTTTTAAAATCACTTATACATAATGTATTTTTATTACATTTTAATTATGTTATCCGGAAAGAAAATCAACGCTTGTCAAATCCACGCCTCTTTGTCGTCAAAATATTCTTGTATGGTATAATATGCTTTATTTATTAAAGATTTTTAACGTAACAAATGCAAATGTAAAACTGTTTGCGGGATTTTATTATAGATGCGAATACCTAACCCCAGAAACCATGAACTGACTTTATGAAGACGAAAGTTTGGTATGAAAAGTTTATTTTTTCTTCTAGTGTTTACGCAATGCCTGTCACTGTTCTCAGGAAAACCATCACTATTTTGAAAGACACACACTTCAATATTCGAAACATTAAATTAAGAAACTCTTTTCCATACTTATTTAATTTGAATGACTTGAAACATTTTTGAATAATGTTAAACACATGTTGCATTATCAGAATACATCAATATCTCAGAATTTGAATTTTTGTGGGTTGACACATTATTGCTTATCAGCATCCAATTCGTTACTTGAGATAAAGCGGATTTATCTAAGATGTAACTTGTATAAAAATCAAATATCTATAATAATTAGTTGTCGCTATAAACGTAGCCATAAAATACGGATTCTACTGTATGGGTATACAAGACAATTGTATATTTCTGCATCATAACTATAATTTATTTACTAGGTTATTTTCCGATAATTCCTAGACAGGATCAAAATTGATATTTCATAGGTTACATTGTGTAGAAGGCGGCGACTATGATTACATGTCAACAGCAGGCATGGTTTTGTGAAATATGTTAAATTTCGTACGAATTTATATAATAGTACGTGTGATTGGAATTCGGTACGCCGTATAATTTTTTTATTTAAAATACTTATTTAACAATACATTTTATTAATATTTTCTATGTATATATGCGTTGAAACAAAAGCTTTCCGAATTATTAAATTACATATGTCTTTTTTAATCATAATAAAATACCTGGTAAACAGAACAATAAAAATGAAAACGTATATATGTATATTTCCGCTACTCTAATTAATTACATAATAAAAAAAAACAAATCACTGAGTGTGTGTAATCGAAACCATAACATCGCAAAATGGTCGACACTTCGGATGGATATATTTACCATATAGAATTGCATTTCCCAATACAATTAGTTGAAATATTCCTACATTTCATAATTCGCAACACAGTTATCGATATTTTAATACATGAAACAAAAACTTTGTACTTTTTTTAACGATAATTGCGAGGAAGTAGTAATATAAAAGACGCACGCTTATAGCTTATATAATAAAGAAGTGCAGAATGCTAATATTTTTTTAATTACGCATAAAAATACATTAAATCCATAAAAAAACATTACACACACTACCATGTATTAGACACATGGACATTTTCGAAATCGGTTGAAAATTTAATGAACTACTGTTGAATTCCGACCGCAAGGTGACCACTAGTATCAGTTAATATCTGTGTTACTAAGCGGTTTAATATCTATTTCTTATTGAAGTACAACCATTCAGAACATAATAGTTTAAAAGATGATAAATTTATCCCAACATGGTAACATTATTTTCCCTTTTCATAATTTTTAATTAACTATATAATGTCACAAACAAAATTACTATTCACGTATAAACTCTAAACTGAATCATTTACAACAAAATGTAGGGTCACTGTACTTATTTACATAATTAGTGTAATGAGTATTTTTCAACACTGTTAATACTGCTCCATTAATTCCAATTCACTGATCAATTTGTTTCGCAACCGGTAAATAATGAACGCTAAAAGCTTTTTGACTACGTTGCTTTTAAATGTATTAACACGGACATTTAATCTAAAAGTATGTCATAATGTTTTACTTGACAACACAACTAAGACTAAAATAGGGAACTGACTTCAAAAACAGAATACGCAATTTCATTTAAGAAGATTCAGTTACATCGAAAACACAATTTTTTAATTTTTTATCTGTCTGTCTGTTTGTGAGTCTGTTAGATAAACGAAATAATACACTACGAATTATTTGTAACCCACGACTCAAAAATAGCGGTGTTATAAGTTTGACGAGTGTATTTATGTATCTATGTGTCTGTCTGTGGCATACCTCCCCAACGAATAGACCAATTTTGATGAGGTTTTTTTTTTTTGAATGTTAATGTCATCCGGATTACAGATGAAGATAAGGCTATAATTTATGAATATCTCTTCAGACGTTTCAAGGTTATCACATCTTTTCTAGTTGTTGAAAGAATCTGAGCAACTTCTACCAGCCTAATCGACCTGAAATGTACTATAAAAAATATTGTGAATGACATCAAAATAACATAGTGGCATTACCTAGACCTGATGCTGCAGTATCACCTGGAATCAGCGGAGTAAATAGCTCCTCAACTTACGGCAGACGTATCGTATTGGGTTAAAATGGTCTCTATGAGTTAATTATCGGGGTATAGATATTATGATATTAACATAATGTTACAGATATAATGAATTTTTGTGTTTGCACCGAGATGGCCTAGTGGTTAGAACACGTCTATCTTTAACGATGATCACGGGTTGAAACTCCGGCTAGCACCACTGATTTTTCAAGCGCTAAATTTGTGTTTAAATTCATCTCGAGCTCGGCGGTGAAGGAAAACATCGTAAGGAAACCTGCATGTGTCGGGAGAAATTCTGAAACATGTATATCCGCCAAACCGCAGTGGAGCAGCGTGGTGGATTAAGGTCTAAACCTTCTCCTTAATAGGAGAGGAGGCCTTAGCCCAGCAGTGGGACATATACAGGCTGTTACTTACTTAGTGTTTGCCTAATTATAAGTTTTTCTCTCAGTGTTTCATAAAATTTTACATAAGTTTTTTGCTATTACTTTACACCTGAAAACATTTACTTTTAGTGTCTTATTTTTGATAAGCACGATTTTGAAAAGTTATTCAGGTAACTGTTACCAGGCTACAGACTTGTTCTACATCAATTAAAATAGTAAAACTTACAAGTATTATTCTCGTCTAATGAAAATAAAGGTTAATTATCACAACGACTATTTGACTTATTATGTTTTAATACAATAAAGTAATTCACATAATTATTTCTATTTGATATAATAATTGTACTGTTTATTTTTAATTACCACTGTTGTATATTCAGTATTCAGCCTAATGTAATCTCTCGTTTATGACTTGCTGCTAATGAGATTATACTGGCAGGTGTGACATTAAGTTAGTCCTGTCTGTACTAAATTACGTTTACCCGACAGGTGCCATCTGTGCTTCCTTCGTGATTGTTGGCAGGAGACTGGTTGGGAGTATTTTAACAATATCCACTAGCACGCGTGTATGTGTCAACGCACAAACAGTCAAATTTGGAGATATTGATTTATTTTAATAATGCGTCACGTATTCAACATTATTCCAAAAATTTTACGTCATATAAACTATATAAATACGGAAAAAAAAGTTTCTTAATTTAATGTTTCGAATATTGAACTGTGTTCCATATTAATATCAGTAATCTCATATATTAATCTTATTGTTATATAAAACTTTTGATTACACCAATCTGCTTTTAATTCAGTACACCTTTAATCGAAATAAAAAAGATGGATATAATATACTAGTACGTCTACAAACAATTTTGTTCAGAATGGATTTCACATATTTAGACGCCATTTTCTCAAAATAAAGTCCGTGTGTGACACAGTATTTCTTATAAGCGTTCATGTATATTGTACATGTCAATTTGTGTCCATTAAGGTGGTCAAAGAGGGATGTTTTAGAACTGCTTTGCTCCCAGGAACTCAAGTGCTCCACAAGTATGAAAAAATATCCACACCGAATTTAAAACATCTTCCTTTTTTGAAGTAGTTTGAAAATGAGCATACGAGTGTATAAAAATACTTAAGCCCGCACTAAGCGAAGTTAGTTAATCTTGAGAGGTAAGAATCGTTATGCAAATGGATTTTTTTTTTCAATAGAAAAATATTTTATTCATATAAAGAGAATTTCATTTGTCCATTTTTTATTCAATATCGGAGGAACGAGAGTGAAGATCCAATATCAACGGATGGTTTTAATTAATTTTTAAATTTGAAATTAGGTACGAATTTTTATATAAATGACAATTAATATCAAATGTAATAGATGAATAAATTATGACTTTTATGTAAATTGAAAACCTAATTTAATACTGAAATAATTTAGAATATGAATTTGAATACATTATTAATATAATTAAAAATTTTCAAACAAAGAAGTAAAACGAAGTTCTTTTGTTCGCGATAGCGTTTTTAAGCACTTTATTTTTTTGTATTCTAATACAGAAAGGAAACGGTTTATTATTATTACTTTAGGCAAAATAGTCCTGTGAATAAAAAGTAAAGATCTCAACCAAGGGTCTAGGGACTAAATCTTTAATTGGACACTTGTGTTTGAAATTCATCTCGTGAAGAAGAAAAATATAATAAGGAAACCTGAAAAATCATTACTAACTAATCCATCGATACATATCTCAAACCACTGAATAGTTTGCGCCGAAATTCAGCACGCGGATACATTATTATAACATAGGCATTCGCTAAGAAAGAATTTTGAAAAATTCACTCCCTAAAGGGGTGAGACGGGAGTTCAAAGTTGATTTTAAAACTTGACGCAGGAAAAGCTACAAGGTAAAGCTAGTCTTAACTAATATTATAAATTCAAATATGAGTTTGTTTGTCTGCTTTCTCGTCTCTTCTCCCCAATCAATCATCGTGAATTTTTACATACCCATGTGGAAAAAATGTGGTAAGGCATAACAACTAAGCATTTATAAAATTAATTCATATTGTTTAAATTTTATGAATAAAACATGTTTGTCATAATTCTGTTTCCGAAGATATATTTATAAGGCAATCTGTCAGAATATATTATACAGGTTTATTAGAAGTTTTCACAAATATTAATGACATTAAAATGAGGCAAGTCTCGAGGGAAATTTATGTATATTCCTGAATTCATATTTGACCGAAAATACTTGGAATTTTAATAGTCATTGTATTACGTTTACTTAGTTGATTAATTATTTATAACTTTCATTATTGAGTTGTCATTAAAAAAACATATACATTAGAAATTAAACAACATCATTATCATATTATCAAAACCTGAAGTAGCCGGCCATAAAAAAGTTGATACTATATTCTGGTAGAATATAGCGGTCTTAGTATTTGTTATTATAACAAATAAGCTGTAGGACCATCATCCTTTGTTTTCTTTGTATTCGAAAAATCTATCTTTTCATACATTTTTGAAGTAATGCAAGAAGAACTTATACAAACCAGCGCAGCAATCGTGGATCATCTGCTGTAAGTAATTGTAGAGTTTTTTTGTTTATCTCCGACAATTATCACATCCTAAGATATTATGTAAATCAATCTTCCTTAAAAAATATACATTTAAATAGCGAAATTCAATTTAAATTGGATCAGTAGTTTTTGAAAAATCGTGGAAAAACAAACGTACATACGTACAAACATACATACGGGTCAATACAGAACCTTCTTGTTTAAAGTCGGTTAAAAACTATTATTTTTATACTCAATACATAACAAGATATAATAATAACGTAAAATTGTCACTATCGAAATTTTGTAAATTTAAACAGAAGAGATATTATATTTTAAACAAAAACAATGTACCTACATTCTAAATAGTTTCCGCTTCAGCAAGCGAAGCATCAAAGACTCGGATACAAAAGCCGCAATCTTGATGTCATTTACTTTCATGTAAAGCAACATAGGGATTAAGAGCTTTAGACTTAAATACAATAAGGTGTATACCACACCAACCTACTTATACGATAAACATTGAAATGCCTTTGCATTCGTGTAAAGTTAAATGCGGATATAACGGCGACACTCCGAAGATCCTTCGTATAAGATCATTCGTATGTCGTGAAATGTACAAAAAAAATAATAGTAAATGCATAAAACTTCGTATCTACGTTATTGACCGTTGAGGAGTTTCCTTATTTATTGTTTTTTATTAAAGCATAGTCAACAAATTTTGAGAAAGACAATAAATGATCTATCGATCGAAGAAGAAAACGTGACGTGCAGATTTACGAAATGATTTGTTTGCAGGCACATTATCACAACGAAACATTTTTTATTTTCATAAGAATATAATTGGACGCTGATAAGCAATACTGTGTCAAGCCACACGGACTTCATTTTGAGAAAATGGCATCTAAAGATGTCGAACCTATTCTTAATTAATTAGTTTGAAGACGTATATGTCTATCTTTTCTTTTCTATTTTGATAAAATGTATAATGATTTTAAAGTAGATTGATAGAAGTGTTTTTTAATTATAAGTTCTTTAAATATTTGAGAATATTTTTTAAGTTGCAAAATATGGGACGCACATGAAATTCGAAACAATGAATGAAGAAACTTTTTTCCGTACTTATTTAGTTTAGATGACTAGAAATTTTATTTAATAATGTTAAATAGGTGGCGTAGTATTAAAATACATCAATATCTACAAATTTGACTTATTGTGGGTTGACACATTATTGCTTATCAGCATCCAATTCGTTGCTTGAGATAAAGCGGATTTATCTAAGATGTAACTTGTATAAAAATCAAATATCTATAATATTTAGTTGTCGCTATAAACGTAGCCATAAAATACGGATTCTACTGTATGGGTATACAAGACAATTGTATATTTCTGCATCATAACTATAATAATTGAAAGTCTTTGTGCTATTTATAAACCTATGACGAGTAAATATATAAATTATTTACATTTAATTAATAGTAATAGATACAGTTAAAAATATGCATTAACAAAAAATGTCCTATATTCTTATAGTGATATTTTTATATGCTTTAATAATTTATTTCAAATACAAACTAATTACCATTTTTTGACATATTTATCATACCGATAAAATTATTTTATGTAAGAACAATATAAAAAAAAGTAAATTAAATGTCCCACAACTGGGCAAAGGCCTCCTCTCCCATTAGGGAGAAGGTTTAGAGCTTAATCCACACCACATATTTACATGTGTCAGATATACATGTATCAGAATTTCTCCCGACCCATGCAGAAAGTAAGATAAAGTTTCCCCAAGGTGTTTTCCAATACCGCAAGCTCGAGATGAATTTTAACAAAAATTCAGCACTTGAAAACTCAGCATTGCTAGCCTGGGTTTGAACCCACGACAACAAAATAAATACATACATATGTATAATAAATTAGAACAACGACCGATAAAACTGATTAATGAAAAAAAGTGTCATTAGGTCATCTAAAAAACCTTTTGTAGTGCGTTTACATTGGAAACATGACGATAAAAAATACTATTTCGATTTGTTGAACAAAGGCTCAGCGTAGAAAGGGAAATAGCGGAATGAAAAAATAATCAATCCGGTAATTTATAAATGATGCAATGCTGTGAAAGTCGTATCCATTCACCGATTCCTGATTAGTCACGATAGCTGATTAATTAGACATGTACAGGGTGATCAGTTCTGCGCTGTACTGTGCTTAACTAAATTAACATTCACGGACATTTTTTATACAAACAACTGTTAGCAACGCGAAGTATGTTGTAATTGTATCAATTAGATAAAATAAATAAACGCTAAACACCGAACGGTCCCGGTTTTACTATCTCATGATCCTGTGTCGTGGGTACGGAATCATATACAGCAGAAACCATGACAAACATCTATATATACAGATGTTTGCCATGAGCTTGGATCGAACCCGCGGCCGTTAGCGTTTTAGTTACAGTGACCACTGCACTAACTGTCGTGATTATTGCTGTTAAACATCTATTGGTGCGTCTTGGAAATAAAATTGACCGGAATGCCGTGACGGCAAACGGCATGACGGCCTCATGCGGTCTTGTCCCCTCTAAGCCCTTCGACGCCCTCTTCGTTATTTCTATATATTATTTGTATACTATGTGTGCCTTTCTATTCGATATTACGAGATGTAGTGTGGTTTAATATAACATATAACCATTTTCTATAAACGGGCTATCCAACGCAAACTTACAAACAAATTTTACCTCTTTATAACATTAGTATAGATATAGATGAGTATATATTATATGAAGCGAATTTGCTAAGTTGAGAACAGTAACTACAGACCGGCATAGCTTAATGTTGATTAGTCAGCCTTAATCTTCGGTTAAAGAATAGGGAAGCTGGAGGCTTAAGTGATTCGAAGGTAAAACGAGGTAGTAAACTTAGTTCGAGAAGCCGTGAAAGTCTCTTAGCCATGTAAGATTTTAATTAACCCAATTTATCTCGACAGCTTGCGGTTTGTCCTTTCTAAACTGTTCGTTAATTTCTGGTTTCGAAGGCGGATAAATCAAGCTTTGAATATATATGTACGTTTAATCCGTACTATTCATATTAATACCTACTAATATAATTGATTACGTTTTCCGGCCTAAACCGTTAAACAAATCTTGATGAAATTTAGATTAGATTGGACTTTCGAAAACGAATCTATATTATATATATGAAAAATGAAACGGTAAGGATAAATTTACTCTGACGAAATCGTGGGGAACGACTAGTCCATACTGACATTATAAATGTGAAAGTACCTCTGTCTGTCCGTCTATTACGTTTCACACCTAAGTATCTGAACCAATTTTGATGAGTTTAGGCATTAATATTGAACCATGGATAAGGTCATAGGTTACTTATGTTACGAAAATAATACGTGAATGGGGATAAAATAAGAGATGAAAGTTTCTACACAGACCAACTTGCGGGAACCAATTATTTATATTTTTAAACTAGCGGCCCGCCCCGACTTCGCACGGGTACATACACACACACGCATACACCCTTCTTTTTTGCGTCGGGTTTCAAAAAAAAAGTAAATTTATACAGGAAGTTTGAATTTTTTTTAATGATTTTTTTTTATTCATACTTTTTATTAATGTACTCCCGGCATTTTATTTTATTACATTGACTCCCCCCCGTACCCCAGTGACGCTTACATAGAGCCTACATCGCATGCTGGCTAGCTGAGCGCGGTGAGCGACAACCACGCGACTTTTTTCTAATACTTGCATTTTTAAACTCGTGATATCTTCCGAATGAAATGTCCCAATTAAATAATTCAAAAAGTTATAAAAAGGTATTGAAGCCGTCCTGAATATAAAGTAATTTATTTATTTTGATAAGGATTAATATCAATGTACAAATAAAGAGCCTTTTCAAGAGGTGGCATATAAATTGAATTTTTAGAACAAAAACCCGCTTACTGTGACATAACTATAATATTTAGACATATGCTGTCGCTTTTTGTAGATAATGATGAGTTCTGCAAAGTCGTAGTAAATGATTTTATTCTATCATCAATAGTTTTCGCAGCGTACGTGATGTATAGAATTTTTCAGGTCATTTTTTACACCTTGGGTTACATTATTAGAGTTTTAGTAAGGATCCCTAATTTTTTTTAAATATAATATAGCCTATGTTACTCGGGGATAATGTAGCTTTGCAAAGGTGAAAGAATTTTTGAAATCGGTCCAATAGTTTCGGAGCCTATTCATTACAAACAAACAAATCTTTCCTCTTTATAATATTAGTATAGATATAGATATTGATATAGATATAGATATACAAATATTAATCATTATTTTTTAAATCATGTCAATTAAAATAATATGATATTTTATTTCCATTATTAAGTGTTTATCATTGTATTATATTATTTAGTTTTTTAGTTTAATTAATTTATTTACATTTCACGTTAAAGCCTAGGATTCGATTCGATGTTGATATTGCTGCCAATGAAAAAGTTTTTACTTTAAGTAATCACCTAGATAATTAATGTTGTACCCGTAACGAATCAAAATATTTACTTAGTAAAATCATATATGTCACACTCTAATGGCTTTGGATCTTTCTACCTTTCATACATCCAACCTTAATTTATTTATGTCAATAAAGGAAGCCATTTTCGTAAGAACCTTTTTTATCCTCAAAGGATTAGTATTATTTTTCATATTTTAGTTTGGTAAAGGTTTCTACAGGTTTAAAAACATAAAACATACTAAATTATGTACTATGGCTCTATTCGATTATTAATAATAATATAGTTTTTCTCGTGCTTTATTAAATTATTGTTAAAGAACTAAAAAATATAACAAACTCAAATAAAATAAACACTTCAACACCAATTCAACCATAAATAGAAATAAGTCTCTTTTACATGTGACACCGTTAAATATCAAACGTAAACTTTATTCAACGAGCTTAACGAGTAAAAACGTTTAAAATTTACTGTTTAATATTATCGCGGTTGGTATTTCATACAGACTAAAACACGTTTAATAGAAAAGAGCTCGTGTATTACCCGAGAAAAGCCATTTTCACTCGCGTACAGTCTGAAAACCGTCTTTTTATTCTCTATTAGCATATAAGTGTGCTTGCTTATAATAATACACGTCGTTTCGTAGAACTCGAATATTACAATTTTCATTAACATGTTGTATAGTTTCATTATCACAAATTAATTCTGTATTTACTACGACGAATTAGTAATTAATTGAGTTGTAAATTTGAATACGACGAATTATGAGCTCATAGCTTTATTTTTGTTTTACCTCAGTATATAATTTTATTAATATTGCATTAACCACTTTGTTTAAACAAAATAATATATATTTCAACTGTTAGGAACTAATAAAAACATTATAGAAATTTGAAGGGTAATTACTGTTTTTTTTTTAATAAATGTATTATTGTATAAATTATTAATTGCTTTCGCCTACCCCATGGCAGATCATCTACAAAAAATGAATACTACAAATGTATATCAAAAATATTCATATAGTAAAGTAAAGTAAAGTAACATCCGGTAAATATCCCACTACTGGACAAAGGCCTCGTCTCCTATTGAGGAGAAGGTTTGAACTTAGTCCACCACGCTGCTTTACTGTGGGTCGGCGAATGTACATGAACAAGCTCGAGATGAATTTAAACACTTTAACAGTAAAAAAATCGGCGATGCTAGCCGGGGTTTAAGCCCGCGATCATTGGTCGAGGTCGACTTATTCCAACCACTAGGCGATCTCGGCTCAAATCTCAATCTCTATCGTTCTCTCTAAAATATTCTCTCTTTTTCAATCAAATATATTCATATAAAATGTATTATAAATTTATTCTATGAATGTATTATTTAGCTTAATAAAATGATTCGTTACTGTAACAGTTTCATACAAAAGCCTTTGATTTAGGCCAAATATGTAATCTTAAGATTAACATCAATTTACTCAATTGCCGGCGAATACTCTGACTTGAGACAGTGAGAAATGCTAGCGGAAATGTTGTGGGGAATTATTCGATAATTTCTAAAAATAGACAATTAGATGTTTTTTACCCAATGAACGCATATATTATCGCGCATATTATAATAATAAGTTTTTTTACTTTGGTAGATTATTTGGTGGATTTGGTAGATATCATAACGATTTTTTTTTTTTAAAATAGTTACTTAATTTGGTATTTTGTGTATAAAATAGATGGACAACGAGCAGGCGGGATACCTCATGTTAAGTTATCACCGAAGCCCGTGGCACCAGAGAAAATGAATTACTTATTTTTACTTAATATTATATTATATTTTTCAAATAAAAATAAACAGAACATTTAAAAGACTTGTCTCATACATGTTTTACATTTAAATGTATATCATTTTCTCAAACTTGTCTTACATTCAAATGTAGACAAGCGTAGCGTAAGTAGGCAGAGTTACGACCTCCCTTGTAACTGCTACACAGCGTATCGTCTTCGCTACGAAACCGCTACGAGATTAATGCTCGCCTAATGAATCAGCTCCAGTGACAAATCAGTTCGCGATAATGGATAAGCCTTTGTGAGTTCTCGTTCTATAGTTCTGATTTTACTCCTTAGTTTTGAACGTTTCTTGAGATATTAAGGGTTAACACCGTAAATTATTACGTATGTATGATACATTTATTATTTATTATACAGAAATCATGCATACATTTTTTCTAATATAACAGCGTTTATTTGTAGTGTTTATATTAGTTTTTTTTTTCCTTTTTTAAATTTACGATAGTTACTTTGACCGATATAGCAACCTCCGTAAAAAAAGAATCCAATCAAAAAGATAAATGTGGAATCAGAGCCAAGTTCAATATGATGATAAATGCCTTGGTTGTTGACTTCAACGAAAGAAGAAGTGAGATCTAAGTGGGTTCCAAGTTCAATGGTCAGTCCTGAAATTTATTCATAAGTAGCAGTATAACATATCATATCTTCTTATAGCATAAGATAATGTCTGTCTTGGCTAGTTTTTATAAACCTACCAACGAATTATTATGTTCGATCGCTAGTTTCTACCAACAATCAAAATTTTGCGAATTATAAAATATGAACCGACAAATACTTGTAGGTTGAGAACTTACAAAGTCTATGATTCATATATGAAAACTCCAAATGGTTCGTGTAATATTACACACGGTACGGCTCGCCAGTTCTGTTTCTTGAACTTGGCTTGACACGCTACCGCGTGTCTAGACATTATGTCTGTGTGATATGAGAATAAGTACTGTACTGTTTGATATATTCGAAGGAGACATCTACCTATTATATCCATCTACATATACAAGAATACGATACATTATATAAAAGTTATATAAGACAAGACATTTTTTTTTATTAAGTATTGTATGTAAAAGAACGAGCATAGTCACGGTTAAAAGACAGTTGCTAATATCGGAATATTCCAGAACGCGTACTATGTTGAGGGTTTTTGTTTACACGTTGTATTGAAACTGATAAATAGTTTACGCCTTACTCAGCGAAATCGAACTTGTGACTTTGGAAATCATGTTCACAAGTAAATATATGTACCTTGGTAATAATAATTTCTCACGAGGATTTTATCATATTATGAAAACAATATTTTGAATTATATATTTTAAACTTTCGCGATTTATACTATTTATACTTCATATAACGGTTTTTTTATGACTGTAGAGTTAGTTCGTGACCACGACGGATGCAACTTCGTTGAAACGTCGGGGAATTAAAAGGTATTACTACCATTAGTTATCGCGATAAGACCCGTTATATTAAATGTGAATATTTTGAAGCCTAACACACTTACCCACTTATTTCTTGAGACGGCTACGCCCTACACGTTTCTTACTTCCTATTATTCTAATAGCCTAGATACCCTAGTGGTTAAAACACGTGTATATCAACCGATGATCGTAGGTTTAAACCTCGGCTAGCACCGCTGAGTTTTTAAGTAATAAATTTGTTTTAAATTTCGTCACGTCCTCGGCGATGAAGGGAAATATCGTGAGGAAACCAGCATGTGCTGAGAAAAATTCCGACAGATGAACATCCCCGTAGTGAGCTCCTAAACCTTAACCTTAATAGGGAGGAGGTCTTTACCCAGTAGTGGAATGTTTACGAGCTGTCATTTTACCGAGTCGATTAGACCAGTAAAAGTTGATTAAATTGTTTTAACAACTAGAAAAGAGCTGATAACCTTAAAACGTCTGAAGATATTCATAAATTAGTTAACAACTATCTCGCGTACAACAGCTTTTAAACAAAAAAAAAAGAATCAAAATTAGCCCATTCCTTACGGAGCTACAATACCACAGACAAATATACAGATACACGTCAAACCTTGAACATTTCGTTTTTGGGTCGGTAGTTAGTGATATAAATATGCGAGGCATAAATCAATACTGTCAGTCATGATCTACGGAGGAAGGCAATGCGAGTAATTTCCACTTCTCGGAATCAAATAATATTATTTCTCAAAGGTTTTTTTGTCGGTATGAAAAATATCCTTAATACTGGATCAACATTATTTTTTTGATACCATTTTAAATAATGTTTCGCTTTAGTGACGAAAATTAAGTGAATATCTCAAAATTAATATTAAAAAAATATACCGTTTAAAACGCGTAAGGTAACTTTATACTATTGGTGATTAGTAAATTCTAGAAAACGGAATAAAAAGACTTTTACTTTACCAAATATTTACCTTACAAACCATACGTAAATTCTCCCATTTCAAAATAAAAAAAAGTTGTCCATCAACGAAATCCTATCTATGAATTGTATTCGATTTCGATGTTATACGTTATATGTTAATAAACAATTTCACGTCAATCTAAATAAAACAAACAGACTTTTTAAAAAAGAGGAATCGAATTCATAAGCAAAATATGTTTATTTTGATGACATACTTATTTCAGATTATTTTGATTTTAAAACCAAACTACTGAACTGATTTTGATGAAAATACAAATTTCAAATCCAATTCCAGGCCCAATGGGAGAGTATACCCATTCAAACAAAAAAGATTTAACCAAATCGATCCAGCTGTTTAAGACAACATAATCGGAGAACATAAATAGTAAAAGTCCGCAGCGAATTGAGAATCTCCTGATTTTTTTGAAAGACGGTTAAAAACTATAAAGTCTTCTTAAGATTATGATACATAAAATAATATGTGCACATAAATTATACATCAAAATTTTCAGTCTTGCTAATGGAGAAGCACAACTAAGTTGCTACAAAGACTGTTCATTAGCGGTCCACCTTAGCAAGTTGAAAACAAAGGGAACTTTAACTAAGCACTTTCGAATTGCTTTGTATATAACTTTTGTTTACCGGTAACTAATACCCGACTCATGGCGGCTTTCGCTTTCACGAACCACAGGTACGTTGGGAATAGTATTGATATAATAAGTACTCTCCAGAAGTGTGAAGTGTAAGGTTTCGCAAAATTGAACTAAGAGTTAAAATAACAAAAACGTATGCGTTTTTATCCGACTGCTGTAGAACTGTGTTTTTTTTAATGTACTTAGGTATGTAATGTAATGATATATTAATCGGTTTTATCCCGAGTTTCTTCGTTGAACAGGTAAATATTTCTTACCTAACTTCGCGACGCACACGAGGGTAAAGTGTTTATTATCCTATGTATGTATGTATGTGGGTTTGTTTCCTGTACCACTATTTAGGTCAAACGCATGGGTTGGTTTTGACAAATGATACGTCATGTCTTCTCATGATAGCGCGAATGTCATAGAAAGCATAAAAATTACCAAAAATCAAAATGGACTATTTCGGACGCCATAATGTAAAAAAACAAAAAAAAATTAAAATTGACGAACTATGTATGTCATATGAGTGAGTGAGTCATTGAATAGGTATTCAAAAATCATTTTTATATTTCTCATTTCGTGTTTCAATCAGAGAGTTGATTAGTAACGATTCTCATTTATAGGCTTTTAGACGGAACTGATATTGATACGGTACTGCTGACTGGAGATAGTCTTGCAACGCAGTCGAATTTTTGATTTTTTAAATCAATTTCTCTTGTTTACGCTCTATAACCTAAACACATTATGCCACTTTGCGTCATCTGTCGTTACGACGTTGTAAAACGATGCGATGTCGCGTCATATATATGGATGCTGATAATAATGTGTTAATAACAAAAAGTCGAATTCTGAGATATTGATGTATTTTAATAGTGCATCACCTATTTAACATTATTAAAAAAATTGAAGTCCTTTAAACTAAATAAGTAGGGAAAAAAGTTTCTTAATTAATTGTTTCGAATTTCAAGTGCGTTCCATATTTTGCAATGTATGCAATAACCTCAAATATATAAATAACTTTTTATTAGATAATATATTAAATATATTAGTCTGAATTTTTATTCATTATACCTTTTATCAAAAAATAAAAGAAAAGATGCATATATACTTCTTCAAATAAATTTGTTAAAAATGTGTTTGACATCTTTAGACGCCATTTTCTCAAAATGAAGTCCGTGTGGCTTGACACAGTATTGCATATCAGCGTCCATATGTGCTTTAACCCTTAAGGCTATAAAAGTGACATGACACTTATTAATTAACTAGCTGTGCACCGCGGTTTCAATCGCGTTATTTCGAGAAAAATTACTTATTAATTAAAATAAATATATTTTATTTTAATAAAATAAAAGTAGCCTAAGTCACTCCTTATAACATTAACTATATATGCGTTAAAGCCCCGTCAAGATCAGTCCAGCTATTAAATAACATTGAAATGTCATTAATTTCAAATTAACAATTTTTAATATTTTTGTCTGAAACGGCTGGAACAATTTTGACGGGACTTCAACTCACGGATAGCTAATATTATAAGAAAACTAATTTATTTAAAAATTATATTTAGTGTAATTAATAAAGAAAGAGTTACGCGAAAACAAAATTTAAAGTAAGGAAATAGTAAACAATATGCAATTCAAGTAGGGAAGGTAAACATTAGACAAATATAAATTTCCTTAAATTAACGCGAATGAAACCGCGACGCATAAGAGCATAATTACACGTCAATAAATAAATATTTCTATATTTGTATTTGTGTTAGAAAGAAAAAAAACTGTAATATACATACAGTGAATTAGAATACTTAATTTTAAAACTCGATAGAGTGAGTTATGAGTAATATAAACTGGTCGCTTTTACTTCTCACACCTGTCTATATTCACTTTGATCTTTTTAAAACAGCCGCTCTTACATGGCGTAGCGAAATCAAAGGGTCAGGAGTAATAGAAACGCTTAGGGCAAAATTCTTTCTCACCATTCAAGCTACAAGCATTCATTGCATATTTTTGTTTACAATAGTAAATATAGATGTTTATATAATAAGTAGTTTAAATTCATAATCGTTAGTTACGTTAATTATTTGCTTATCAAGAGTGGTTTGTTGATTCGTGGTAATGGACACATAGATAAAAATGTTTATAAAAATTGGATTTCGAAATTATATGATTAGAAATGCTAGACTAGTAGTAGTAGCAAATGTTCTAAATTTTTCGTAGTAAAGCAGTTAGCACACAATACAATGTTTTCAGGCATTCGAAAATTCAAACAAATTTAAATGATAAATACGAATTAAGAACATCGACCACTATTCGTTTCAATATGAACGCATGATTTCATAATAAAACGTATTCTGAACTTTTACCGGTGCGGTAAATTTAAATGCAATTTCACCTTTATATTTTCTGTAGCGGAGCGAAATAATCCAGTAGCACAAAAAGCGGTAAAAAATCTAGTGAAGAGCTCACACCTGCTCTCGACTGCCGTAGCCACTAACGTGAGACGCCACGAACAAAAAACCAGGTCATTAATAACATTTTTTAATTGTGTGCTTTGTGGGGTTTTATACTGAATCGAAATAATGTCGAATGTATTTTAATTTTCATTTGAGATAACAATACGCAGCATTTTCAAATGCTATTGTACCTTTTATAGCATCTGTTGATGTTCTAAGTTTACACGTGTTTTAAGTTTTATTTCACTGAATAGCTCAAAAAATTCCATTCCATTCACTGTTTGCCTCGCATTGCTTCATCGAAAATAAGAGAAATGAAACAATCGTTCGTTGTTCTTAGAGGAAAATTACCTACAATTTGTTATGTGCTCGGAAAAAACCTGAAGCCAGCACTTGTCCTTTTTCATTTCATTGAAGATTTGTTCCGGACAATGGACTAATTCGCTGACAATGCAATAGGGATTTCAAAGGGCACCTGCTTCCCGGGAAATGGAAACATTCGTTTGCTGTTCTTTATATGAAGAGTTCAGTCTTGCGATTTATTAAAAGTATAGTACGTAATAGGAATAGGTTTATGACGATAATTTTACGAGTAGACTCACAATAAATATTGTGAAATCTATACTAATATTATATAGAAGTAAAATTTGTTTTTAAGTTTGTAAGTTTGTACGTTGTATTCATACTGAATATTATATTCTCTTGTTAATAATTGTGAATGTATTGTCAAGTCTTTTATAGAAATCTTAAATATAAGTTTGTTATTTATAAGAATACTTCATTTTTGAGTTTGTTCGTTCTGCTTTCACACTTCAATAAATAAGACCGATCTTTATGAAACACACTTTTATAGTTTAATATGCGGAGACTTCCACAGAATTTTTATCCTGTTATTATTTTTTTCTTTTAGAAGGAGTAACTTTAAATGGAAGAAAATGCTTTAAATATTGATAACATAACATAACTAAGCTGTAAATTGAAATTGAAATCTAAATGTGACTAAATAAATTTAAAATCATATAATCTTTTGATACTATTATTGTACTATAAAATAATATTAGTACAATAATAGTATCAGTAGTACAGGGATTCTAAATGGGAACATCGAAAGTATAAACTGTATAATTATTTAAGTTATAATTAAAGAACGTTATAATCTCCGAACATAGTTTTCAGGTAAATTTGAATTTTCATATTTACACTTAGAAGTGTTACTTAAAGATTAAGAACTTCATAAGCAGGTAGTACTCCTACAGTAACGCTTCGCTGAAAAAGGAGCTGAATACATACTTTAATTTTTATTTATTTTAGTATTATCCTGTATTTGGAACTCAGTACAACTAACTAACAAAGTTCTCATAAAAATAAAGACGCTTACATCCCACTAGTAAACTGACGCTAAAGTACGTGGTGTTCTAGGATAAGGCCGCATATCAAACACGCTTACGCGTGTAAGATCTACAACACAAGTCGCATACATATACACGTAAATGTGCGTTGAAAACAAACGAAAAAAGACCATTATTTCTTGATCTCTCGGTGTAAACGATAGATCGATTTCAGCATTTACACCAAAATAACAACGAGAATTGAAAAACAAGAATTAAAATTTTCAGCTGAGTGAATCGTTGAAAAACAAAACGCTTTGAACAGACCACTTCAGAAAGCGAGCACATCCGAACACGCATAAAGCAACTATTCGCACACTCTAGTACCGTTAATATCAGACAAGCAAGAATTTTTTCAATATTCTAAAGAATGTCTGTGAACAACGAAAGGAAGCTCTAGGGCTGTTTACAATGGGGATAGAATAAGCATTCACTCATCTAATGTCAATCGGTCTTAACGTATCACTATGATACAAAAATGTGAATAAGCTAAACCATCGTAGGTACATATTAGATTTGACCATCTTGGCCCACTTAAAAATATGTATTTAACTCAATAAAAATAGCTTAGGAGATAAATAGCCTGTAAACCAAAATAAGACTACAAAGCCTCGAGTTTAATCCTCGTGCGATCCGTGTGTATAATCAAAATAAATATAAAAAATTATACCTATTGAATATATAATAATGATATTTACATTTTATAAATTATTTTCGATATTAACATATCAAAATATTTAAATAATCATACAGTATTCGCGCTCGTATTACTAGCAAAAATGTATTTAAGCACGCCTGGGGTCAGCGGTAATAATCATAAGTTAGTAACCCGCAGGATTCTCGTGTAAAGAGCCGCGGCTAAAATTAATAAATTCGAATATTTCCGCAGCAGTTAAAACGAACTTTGCGAGTGCTCTGAATATTAATACGCAGGTCAGGGCGAAATTAATTTATACGAACCAACCAACCTCTACTTTATAGGAATTTTCTCGTTAAAAATTCTATTTTCGTTCAATCCAGAATCACGATCACTGGATTTGATTCAGCAAGAGTTGACGGTTACAGAATTATTAAAGAGCGAAATACCTACTGATATTATCATGTGAAATTGTCTATCGAATTATTTATAACGGTATCGTACATTTGTATTGTGTATTTAAGTATTGGTTTTATACTCATTAACATAATATTTTATATGTGCAGTTTAAATTTCAACTTTAAATAATGATGTAATACTTAAAATGCAAAACAATTTTGTTCCTTTTTTTACCTTTTTGATGTTATCGTTATACATAGTTGTTAGTAATCATCTATGAAGGTCATTTCTGTACAGACGTTTGAAGGCTATCTTTTCTAGTTGTTGACAGGATCTGAGCAACTTCAACTGATCTAATCTACTCAAAATTTACTGTAAAACATATTAAAATAATAGAGTTTAGTATTCTTTACCTGATGTTGCATCATCATCTAAAAAGCAGGATGCACAACTCCTTACAAACTTACAGCAAAAGTATCGTATTGAGGCTCGTTGAAAAGGTCTTAATGAATAGAAGGTCGGAGTTTTTGTTAATTTAGAACTTTATATTAGTATTTTGTAATCTATTCACTATTTAACAGAGATTAAATAAAAATATAAATAAAATTTCTGCCTAAATAAACTTTTTCTATACATTAAATATCTATAAATAAAAAGACGTTGAGCCTTTTTTTGTTTTCGCAGGGGATTTGAAAATATACCCAATTCCTGAGGAGGAGATCGGGTTTTGTGGAGATTTATACCCACTAAAACCCCTGCGAAGGCCTTCTTAGCACGAAAATGGAGAGGCCGCGGGATTGCTGGCGCATACGTTTCCGCTGCCCCTCCCGTGCGACGCTCCGCTCGTGGCAGGCGGAGCTTGTCTCAGGAACGACGTAGAGCCTAACTGTAACATGGCTGATACCTCGTACAAAGGCTGGCTCGACCGGGGTAGTATCTCTTTCTCACAGAAGATTAGTGTGATGTAGTTATAATAGTGTTTTGCACGGTGAGTGAGAGAGTCGGACACCTAAGTTTCACCGCCATAATTTTCCTTATGTCCCATTCCTTTTTATCCCTCATTTCTTTTTAAACTGGCAACACATTTGTGGGCTACTCTGATGCTACAAAGATCATGGCTGGCGGTGATCTCTTATCATCAGGTATCGCGTTACCTTATTTTCCAGTTATTTTTAAATAAAAAAGCCTTCTACGAATAGAAAACATTAAAAATATAGCCCGCATTTTAAGTATTAAAATAGTGCTTATGTACGTGCTCTTTGAAGCACGAAGAGAAAAATATTATTTTCCGGGATTTCGAATAAACAGACGAACGAGCGCTGCCGTAATTAACAACGGTTTTATAATCGTATTTTACAACGCCATAAACGGAAGATGAAATTATATCTCAACGACGCAATAAATATAAACTTCTGTGATACTCCATAACGTTGCGTCAACGCGTTTCAGCTCCGCCACGACACGGTTAATGTCGTCGTAATCTTGAAGAAAAATAACAAGTATCCTCAATCTATATAATCAAAACTACGAAAGAAGTCGACATAAAGTTGATTTAATATACAACGATACTAATATTATGAAGAGGTAAAGTTTGTTTGTATGTTTGTATGTAGGAGGTAATCTCTGAAATTACTTATCCGATTTGTAAAATTCTTTTTGCATTAGGAAGTCTGTTTATCGAGGCAGATTATAGGCTATATTACATCACGCTACGACTTACAGGAGCTAAGCAGTAACCATAAATGCGAGTGAAACTGCGAGGGATAGCTTAACTAGCAAATAAAACTCTGTCTTGTTATTAAATACTTAGGATGCTATACTAACATCTATTTCCACCACCTATTCTATTATATTCTATTATTTCTTCTCAATTACTAGGTCTGAAGCCGAGTGTTTTCTGTAAATATATTTAATCTGACATCCAATCTAATCTGAGACACGTTTCAGACTGGAGTCACCGCCATGGCCTCACTGTACTCAAAAACCTCAAAGCCGGTGGACAGGACATGTATCTCTTTATCACGGTGCTGTCGTCATATCCAAACACACCGTGTTTTAACTGATCGCTTCTTTATTCAGTTGAGAAGTGTTTAGGTATGGTCAGTTTTCTGGTAGAAGTATAACTAATTATGGTCATGAGTCGTGTATATTAAATTATTAATATACATGAATCGTCTGTTTGTTTGAAAATTGAAAAAATAAACATATTAATAAAAAATCATGGTTGCTAAATATGAATACGTAAAACAAACATTCTGTACACCCTTTTACTAAAATTGTGAGGAGTATAAAATTTGGAACACTTATAACTTATATGGAGAAGTAGATTCGAATGAAAATATATAAGATATTTTTTAATTATGCATAAAAATTATATAAAATCAACCATATATTTGACACGCACGCATAGAAACTCTTTTGTTATTTTTTATTGTCTGGTCAAATTGAGAAAATATTATTTATGGTCAATCTTGAAATTAGTGAAAAATTTAATGAGCTACGGTCAAATTCCGACCGCTAGGTGACCCATGTCTAAAGATGTCAAACCTATTTTAAATAAATTTGTTTAAAGAAGTATATGTATATCCGTCTATTATTTTTTTAACTTCATAAAATGAATAAAGAATAAAACCAGATTGGTATAATAAAAACTATTGTCTAATAAGACCTTTTTCAAATATTATTTACTGTACATAGCAAAACAAGAAACACACTTCAATGTTCGAAACATTCGTTTAAGATACTTTTTGCTGTACTCATTTAGTTCAGATGACTTGAAATTTTTTTAATAATGTTAAATTGTATTATCAAAATACATCAATATCTCCAAATTTAACCTTTTGTGGTTAGACACATTATTGCTCATAAGCATCATAAGCATCCAGTTCTGATCGACATTCTGTCTATTGAGTCATCTCAGCCAATATATTATTTATACCTAGTTAATTTATATAAAATATATTTCAAGATTAATCTTAATCAAGACTCAATTTCGTATAGCATCTTACAAGAGTGCTTTAAAGATAAGTATGTAAGGGCTCTCAGCTCTACATCGCTGTCCGTCTCACGTAATTGTATTATATTCGAGTGCGTGGCACGAAAAAAAAAGGAACTACTCTTTAGGCTTCTTTCCTTTATCGACAGTTTCTATAAATTATTTTGTAAGACCCGAATTTAATAAAGTATACCTTTCGTGAAAATGCAACAGATTTTTCTTTATTGGGCTAAACCTTTTAAATATATATGTATTTAAAAGCTTAGGATTGTATTGATTTGTATAGCAATATGGTTAATAGGGGATGAAGAGGGATAGTACCTAATGAAGAAGAGATGAGTAGATTTTCTCTTCTATCTTTAAATACTAAACTTGTGTTTTAAAATCGTTTCAGTATCAGTGGTAAAAGGAAACATCGCAAAGAAAATCTGTATGTGTAAATACAGTGGGCTGTTTACAGGGTGTTATTGTATTGTACCCAAAAAGAGCATTTTCCGCTCCAAACAATAAGTCCCCAAGTTATCCAATAAATCTGTACTCATAAACTAAGTCATATACATAGTATTTCATTTGTTTTGACGTCCATTTCTAGTCATTCACATAACAAACTAATTACTCACAGTTAGTAAATTCAGAATTGATTAGTTTGGAGTACTCATACATCATGTGGGTCGACGTTGGACTTCTGGGTCTGACGTCTTACTATTAAACAAGCTGTAAATAATTTTTATGTGTAACAATTAACATCTATTTAATATGTTTTAAAGAAAAGAAATAAATATATAGCCATTTAAGTATACAATTAATAAGTCAGAGAGAACCACTGTCAGAATAAGGTTTTTAAACTTTAAGATAATGATATTTTTACAAGACTTTCCTACAGAACTTTTTTTTCATCTTTATAAGTGTGTTAGGTTTCAATCATTTTTTTATTATTTATAACATTTAATTATTCATATTTATATATTTTTTAATTTATTATATTAATAATCAGGAGATATTGTTTTAATCATTCGTGACGGGAGTTTTTGGCGGGAATAAAGAAAAAGATGGCGGATATTTATTTATCAGTAAAATAAGTAACGAATTAATTGGTATATTATATATTGGTCTTGATGTATAAATTATAACAAGTGGTTGAAATATTAAAGACATGATTTGAACATAAGGTGGTTTTACTTAATAAACTACGTCCATGAAACGAGATTAATAGCCGCTGATAAGCAATACTGTGTCTAGCCACACGGGCTTAATTTACACACGGACAACATGTCAATCCTATTCTTAATAAATTTGTTTTAGGACGTATATATCTATCTTTGGTTTTCTATTTATATAAAAGGTGTTATGAATTAAAAAGTTATTGTTATTATAAAATGTTTTATATAAGTATATTTTTTCAAATATAAGAGATTATTCGAAACATTAAATTATGTAACTTTTTTTCGGACTCATTTAGTTAAGATGATTTTAATTTTTTTTTAATATTGTTAAATACATAATGCATTATCAGAATACATCAATATTCGAATTGGGTGTGGGTTGACACATTATTGCTCATCAACATCCATTAATAATTATTCTATTTTTGTATGGATATATTATACAGTGTTACAATATCTAGCCTTAAAGTCCGATAGTAGTTTAAATGAAATAAAGACAATTGTGTATTAATTTAGTTTCAGGGTAGTTATTCTGCGGAGCTATCACTATGGCAACGCGATACATTTTGACAGGTGATTCGTTTCGTTTTAGTACAAAATGGCAATAGCTCACCATAATTAGCCTGCTGATTTTATCCATTAAGTTACATGATATTTATAACACGAAAGTTGGTACTTTAGTTTTATAATGCTCCCAATAGATAAAAATACCGAATAAATTACAATTACGTGACGTGGGTTACGAATAAGGTCGAGAGTCGACACATTCGATGGTCTTATATCACTTATCTCCGCAATAAGTTTTTATATTCATATTTTTAAACTTTCGAACTATAAAATACAAAAGGTTGTTTTGTTTTTAGTGTTCGGTACACCAAGGGTATCAACGTAACTATATTACCTATTACTAAGCCTCCGCTGTCCCTCTGTCTGTTTGTCGGTCCGTCTGTCATCGAACTGTATTTCATAAGCCGTGTTAGATAGCGAGTTGAAATTTTAACAATTGCCGCTAAAATAACAAATAATCAAACCGAGCAAGAGCGAGCCGAAAGTAACAAAATAATTGTCTAAGACTGATTTATATATTTATACGGATATTTACTATGGGCAGCGGTTGTATCCAATTACGAAATTAAGAAATTCCGTGAGTGACTGTACCATCTCTTACTATTAAGTGGAACTGTCTTTTCGTTTCCACCTTTTTTATTAAAAAAAATATATTTCATGTTTACATTTTCAAGGGAGCCAGAAATAAACTTGAATAACTAACTATACTTAGAAATGGAGCATAAACCGATAAGTTTCCACGAATAATTATTAACAATTTAGATTATATAAAGTAAAGAAGAAAACAATTAATACAATAAATTCAAACGTACCAGTAAGAACTAAATACTATGTATAGAATTTAGATTAAATACAATTGGACTTCTTAACAACAAAATTAATTTTTTACTGTTTACTGATATACCATAATATAACATTATTCCTTTGAAATATCTGCCTTTTTAAGTTTATGTACCCACCACTGTTTTTATTGTTATGTATGCAAAAAAGAATGTCCATTTGTCCATCTTCTAAACGAATAAATTTAACCAAAACCATAACAAATTTTCATAAGATTGTTTTATCATTCAAATTTATAGTTCCTAGGTCAATAGGTCAAAAAACGTCCTTTAAAAATAACTACAATCACAACGTATGTTGAAAAAAAATCAACAAATATTTTCCTAAATTTATTGAGACGATAACGTTCAATTGATCGTTCATCTTTTCTCTCAAGAGTTTTGCAATATAAAACAATATAGTGACGGATTGTGATTGATTAGAATTCCCTAAGCACTGACAATTAATGATGGCAAATTTTCATTAGCGCCAGAACAGAATCAAATCAAAAAGTTAATTAATAACAAAATCGGGAAAACAGAAATCTAATTCCATTCATTCTGTCTATTCATTTTTAATAAAAATCGTAACAAAAACGTAAAATTAAGATAAAAACAGATTTACGTTTTCATTTCATAATACTACTTTACCTCATGGACAGTAGGTATTATTAGTACACCTATAACAATTTTAATCTGAAATTTGTTTATGTTATATAACCGTAAACTTGTTTTATTGGCTGAAATTAACGTTATTATTCTTATTATAATTAGCGCATTGTGGATTCTGCACTTCTTAAACATAACTAACTCACTATAATCTCACGAAGTTTAACTCTTCTAGCATACTCAGTTATTCGCCATATTCGAATATAATTTGTAGAAATTCCAACCGGATACTACGGTTATTTCAAGATTTAAAGAGACGTAAGATTCAAAGAGACATAACCCTTTGCAGATATGACAGACGGACAAACATGAGGTGTAAGCTTAAGAATATTGCCCCTTTCACGGCCTTTTGTGTGAAACCTTAATATAATTGATTTTTCTGTCAGTAATATTTTTGAAAGTAAATCCAAATCAAAGTTTAAAATGAATATTCCATTAGTAGAAAAGCATATTATTATAAAAGTGATAATCAGCACTAATTGGTTTTTAAGCTATTAAAAGACGCTAAGAAAGTTTCATAGGAGGTCAATATCATAAATCTGCGGCACCCGCGAACATGTCCAACTTGGTCTTTGTCGCGGCTAGTCGTTGAACTGAAAGTCTTCATAATACCTCCGAAGTTGCAGGTAAAAGTAACACACCACTCAATTTAAATGTGCTTAGTCTCTCTTTGTTTTAAACAATACGAACCGCTAATGAATAGACTCCGTTCAGAATTTTCGTTGTTTATTCTACTTCTTTTGACAATAAGAAATTTAGAAGTTTTCGCTTTTTCATATAGCAAATTAAGTTTTGAAACAAAACAATTCCGTTGTTAAATTAATAAGAAAGAAAGTTCCAACGATTCCAAAATAAAAGTTTGTTGTTTTTCTTTTTCATGAAATCAAATATTTTTGATCGAACGTGCTTTTTGGTCTTACCCGTTTTTTTTTTGTGATTTTTATTGCTTGTTTTATTTCAGATAAAAGCTATTCTGGTTGAATGATAATTGATAGAAGCTTTTATCTATCGTGATAATTACACCGCTGTTTCAAGCTTCTCAAAAAACGTGAAACTTTTGAAGCTCTTTATAAAATTTTTAATAGGTTACAGGCGAGGAAATGGATTTTTCAAGCATATTGAAAGGTGGACGCGATCATCCCCAACAATGGATTCATTGAGATCATTTTAACACGATATTTCTGCTGGAAGTTATTGAGGAGTTATGTATCCTCCTGATCCCAGATGATGCTGCGACATCAAGTCAAGCTTAATTAGTAGAAGTTACTCACATCTTTTCAACAAACAAAAATGTGACGATAACCTAAAAGTATCTGAACAAATTTTCATTCATAATTTTCTTGATTACATCTTTTAAAAAATCACTTCAAAATAAACTTATAACACCCCTCTTTGTCTGTGTTGGTTGAGGGTTAAAAAGTAAATCACAAAACATGCTTAGTTATATTTTTGTATTTTATATATATTGACCAATCTCTGGAGTGTAGTAAAACTTTAAACATCGTATATCTTTCAAATACAAACCAACATACTGCTCGGTCCTTACGTAATTAAAACTTACAAGTGTAATTCTCATCGAATGTTATATCAACTAGTGCGATTCAAGGTCGATTCGTGATATTATTAATGGCTTGCGCAGATATTATAAATGGAAGAGACCTTTATTCTCGGGACTTTGTCCGTCACAAAATAATGCTGTTGTTTACGAAATAAAATTTCCTAAACAACAGTATTATAGTACTTTTAAATCCGATCGTATGCGTTATACGATACTGTTCTAAACGTTCTATTTCGATAGAAAAACGTAATCTGAAAATTGTTCCTCGAGTTCTAGTGAGCAAACTGGACTGCATTTTGGAACATACCTAATCTATAGCAGTTTTTTCAGATAATAACTCTTGTTATTTCTCGTAAAATTTTGTTAGTAAGCCTGAGGTTTGTTAGAATATACTTATATTTTCTTAATTCATAATTTACAGAATAAAGATTATTTGTTATT
The DNA here is from genome assembly GCA_037950945.1 of Hypolimnas misippus. Classification (NCBI taxonomy): domain Eukaryota; kingdom Metazoa; phylum Arthropoda; class Insecta; order Lepidoptera; family Nymphalidae; genus Hypolimnas; species Hypolimnas misippus. Next base: position 5,740,506 of record JBBEEQ010000029.1, on the reverse strand, counting down.
GTTTCATAATAATTATATCAAACATTACAAATTCAGTTACTGCAATAAATCAAAAGCGTTAATGAATGCAGGATTGATTTGACTAACTTGACTAATTGCCATGTAATTTGAATAGAAATGCACATTTGATAATATTTAACTAACTAAAACGATGTGTATTTAACAATTGTTTATTTGATAGTTTATCAATTACGCAGTTTGTTGGTCTTGTGTGATTGAGTTATTTAGTTATTCACAATATAAATCCCAACCAACATAATTAAAAAATATATATATATTTTAAAGATATTTATTTAACAACTAAGAATAACAAACAGACTACGTTAAAGTACTACCGTACTGAGAATAAATTAAACTGAAAGGTAGGTAATAAGGTTCGAATTATGTTGCTACTTTGTCCCTTACTTATTTCGTTAAATATTCAATAAAAATATATAATATATTATTAAAGTAATAAATATAATTGTAACCAGCTTTTATAAACGTCGTATTTCATTATATATACAAAAATATTATTTGGATGCTGATAAGCAATAATGCGTCAACCCACAAAAAGTCAAATTCGGAGATATTGATGTATTTTGATATTAAATTAGTTTGCTTAGGATATAATTAAGACTGTGAAAAGAAAAAAAACAATAAAAATATTAAAAGAAGAATTAAACAAAGAAAAATTAAACTATATAACACCTACAAATCTGGCGATGTCATTCCAGTGAGGCAAAGTGCTAAAACACTGGCGGCATTGCCCCTTTAAATGGCCAAACTGATATATTGGCCAAAGTAGGCGCCAGCTCTCCAGTCACTTGTAGACTCGACGAGGCGGGAGGATAATTCTTGGTAGAATCTTTTGGCTTTCTCACCCCAGGACCCCATGGTTTCAACGGCAAAGAGCACAAATATGAAACTCCTTTGAATGTTTTCATATTTGTGCCGTTTGACATTTTCAGCGGTAGTAGCCGCCGCTGCCGCTGTTGCAGAAGTCTCCTGTATATGTCATGCAAGGGATTTTCCCAACTTCCATGGAACGAGCGTCATCCCATCCGGTCTCTTGCCATCACTGCGAACTAGGCCATTAGGTTCTAGAGCTGATGGAATTTTAGCGGTAACAAGAGACCGAAGAATGATACCGTTCAGGGAAGCATGACGGGAGAAACGGCCAGCGCTTTTGGCGCCCAATCGAAGACCAACTGAGACAGTTAAGGTTAAATGATCTAGTGGGGTGCCAACATGAGGAGATGGGAGAGCATGAAGCCAGTAGCCAGATCATCAGATAAGAGATCGTAGACACGGCAAGGAGACGAGCTCGATCTTTGGCAGAAGGTGCAGTTTCAATTAAGGACTTTAGCCCATCTGCACAAAGTAATTCATACCACTGCCTTAGAGAGGAAACGGTTACTGGTTCTTTGCTAGGACATAATAAATGAAATGCTTCTCTGGCTTCATCCAAGTACGATAACTCTTTGGAACCCAGAGAAGGGCTAATAATGTTCCCAAAGAGTTTAGCCGAACTGTAAGCAGAAGCCAGAAAAGCAGGTAGCGATACACTAGAAATTTTACGTATGCCTAAACCGCCATATCTAATTGGCAAAGAAGCCTGTTCCCAAGACGTATCCAATAAATCACAATTTAGAATTTTGGTTAGTACTTCTCTAATAATGTCGTCTAAACGTAAAAGTAAATCTTTAAATTTCCAAAGCGGCGAGCGTAGAAAATATGCGAATTTTGGGCTAAAAAGACAATACCTAACTATAAAAAGAGCCATGTGGGAATTTATTAGATGAAGACGGTCAGAAACTTCATCAAATTTAATTGTCTGATCAAATATAAATTTTGGGATAGCAGCATCTAAAACGGGTGTCCCTAAGAGGTGTAGTGAGTCCTCCTTCAAAATTTTGATTACCGGAGCCAAAGTATTAAACTGATTTATAATTAAATATTTTCTAGACGAAGAGATAATGATTCGGAATAAATAATTCGCATTTTGATGAGTTAAACTTTAATCCGATATTGAAAAATTTTCGATTAGTTTTGAAAAATCATCTAAAATGGTTGTCACTTCACCACCAAAAGTTCCGTCATCTATATACCAAATATTAAATTTTGAATTTAAAGATGTAATAAGCGGATGAATAGCCAAACTAAAAATTGCAGGTCCTAGCGGCTGAACAGCTACTTCGCACCCACATTTACTTCCAAAGCCTAACTGTACGGGTGGAAAAATATTAGCCAAAACGGGTGTTATGTTGCGACAACAAATTTTGGAGACGACGCGACGGATAGTAGAACCTACCGCTATCGGTCAGATACCACCATCCTTTTTAATAAGGTTGCAGAGGTTCGCACCATAAAGCACTCCTACTATCGCCTTGGGTATACCACCAGATAGCATCAGGTTTACTAGATCCGTGATTTTCAGAAGAGTCCTGCCAGCATCACCATTTGAGCCACATATTAGGTCTTTAAAATGTTGTGGTGTTAAGCCATCAAGGCCGCCGGCAGATCCACTTCTGAAAGACATCACGGCACCGAACACGTCGTCAGTTTCAGCCTGAAGTGGTGTATTAGAATCTATAAAAGAGTTAGATATATAATAGAAGTATTATGCTGAAGATGTTTATCACTTAGCGCCTTAACTGTTTCAGCTGTGTTGGAGGCTATTATATCGCTAAAGAATAAAAGACGGGCTGCCCCCTTAAAGTCACCGTCACTAATTTTATTTTCGATATGCTTTATCGAGTTGAACTTTTTTCTTTAATCGATTGTTTTGTGGAAAAAATAATTTGCAATTTTATTACAGTTATTTTTTATTTTTTGAGTAAGTGAGCCTGGATTTGAACAACGTTTAGAACTTCATAAGCAAAGGTGAGCAAATGTTCCCAACAAGTGGGGTTATTGGAATTAATAACATCGTTAATTCGTAAGAGCGACGGCAACTTATGTCCTCGATCCTCTAGGTATCCGCTTTATTACTGGAAAATTTGCTTTAAAAGCGCTTAATCGATTCCATAGAGGATCTAGATCAGTAATAGAAGTTGATGGACATGGGTCAAAATGGGTCTGCGAATTCGATTTATGAGTTTTTCCTAGATGAATATTTAAGCCCCTTTTATTTTTAAAACAACGAGGTTGGGAACATTGCTCACATTTAAATAATTCATCTAGCGATATATTATCCCCACATAAGGGAAAAGTCATAGGCGCAAGATTAGAATAAAAATTAACATAAAATAAATCAAAATTAATTAGGTGAAAATAAAATTATGACTAAAACTATTACTCACAAACAAATTAAATAAATAGTAACAATAATAATTATTTCTAATTATATGTACAAAAATAAGTGATTCATTGTCCGCTAGAAATGTTAATAATAAATAAATACCACTGTTCGGATATATGAAACTGTTTGATAACTTGGTACAAAATCAAAAACACTGAAAAAACTGGTTGACATAGAAAATGAATTCTTCTTATTCCTTGTTTCTTATTCCTTCTCATTATAACATTTCTCCGATAACAGGAGAATCAAAACATTTTGTAACAATACTGAAAAAATTCTTGAGGATTTATACAATTATACGACGAAGTCAAAAAAGAAGAACTATATAATGGAATCGTTTAAGGGATATTACTGTTGTTTATTTTTATGTCCACTTTAAAAACGATTTTCAACGTGAAATACTAGTAAACCATAAGCAAAAATAACAGGAATAAAAATATTTAAAGTAAATAATTATTTTTATGTTGACATGTTGTTTGACATATTTTGATATTTAGTGACCTGTTTAACATTATTTTTCAATTTTTACAATAATCTCATATATTTGAAAAAAATATTTTTAGATGAAACTTTTAATTATACCAATCTGCTTCAATTTTTTATAAATTTTATCAAAAAAGATTAGAAAAGGTGGATATATACGTCTTCAAACATACATATTTATTAAGAACTAGCTTTTGCCTGCGACTTCGTCCGCGTTTTCGTCGTTTTTAGAAAAAAAAGTAGCGTATTTCCTTCCTCAGGGTTCAGTGGTTTTGATGTGACAGACAGATTAACTATTGTAATTTAATAGGGAAATATAATATGTCAATCCACAATACTTGATTTCTATGATTTTTTTATTAAATAGGTAATAGTGTTAACTTTTTTAAATAAGAGATGAGTTAGAGTATTTTAAACGTAAGAGTAAACAAATATAATCAGAATTCTTCGAACTGCTAACCTATCAGGAGTTACACGTGTTATTGTGAGTCAACCATAAAAGATAGACGTATGATAGACGCGGGATATTTTTTAGGAAATTTTATGTAGAATATTTCCGTCATACATAATTTATATGTAATTTTAACCATTAAGGCTGCATACGCGACGGAAGCTTAAAAATTGGAGTAACGTCTCCCGTTTTCCCAAAATTTCCCTTTATAACTCTGCTCCTATTGATTGTAACGTGATGAAAAGTATACTATAACCTGCCCAGGAGTATGAAGAATAATTGTACTAAGTTTCGTTAAAATCCGTTGAGTAGTTTTTGTTTCTATAAGGAACATACATACAGACAGACAAAAATTTTACTAATTGCATTTTTGGCATCAGTATCGATCACTAATCACCCCCTGATAGTTATTTTGAAAATATATTTCATGTACAGAATTGACCTCTCTACAGATTTATTATAAGTATAGATAGGTTTGACATCTTTCGTCTCTTTCTCATAATTAAGCCCTCGTGGGTTAACATAGTATTGCTTATCAGCGTCCATTTATTATTAATATATTAAACCCACCTCGGCTTTGCACTTTTTATGTATATTAAATTAAGATATTTTAAGGCAAATATTAAAAATGGTGCTTGTCTTGTATTTTCATGACATTTTAGAAACAAGAAGGAACATATAATGCTTAATTTAAATCTGTAAATTTGTTAACTCCCAATGGATTAAACTTTAATGGAACATATAGTATATTATATACTACAATATGCAGTATTTCGATTTTAAAAGATTTGATGAAAAATTTTTACTTTCCGCAAAAGAATTCCCATTGAAAGAAAAAATGTGCAAAATTTTATTCGAGAATATTAAACTGACCGCTGCAGACTCGAACACCTTTGTTTCCATTTAGAAATAGTATACTCTATACATATATGTGAAAAACTCGTACATTATAAACAACACTTGTTTGCTTTAGAAGAAAATTGCTGTGTCTGAAAAAACAAATTCAGAAAATATTCGATAGCAGAACTTTTTCAAACCATAATGAATTTTCTATTTTATTGTTGTTTTATGCTAATCCTTTAGTTCATTTATTTTTAAAAAGTATAAAATAACACTGTAATTTAAAACCGAATAAAGGAAACATATCATGAATTTCAACAATGCAATTACTCGAACACATAGTTTAATGGAAGGTTTCACGCAAAATGCTGCTTAGATGACGCTAAATACCTAGGCTTTGATTAAATATCGTCTAGATACCTATTCCACCATTTTTAAATGTCAAAAATGCAGATATAGTGAAATTTCAACATTCGCGAAATAACCGCTGTCAGTCTATAAATGGCGTCTTGTGCAATTACATTTATAAAATAAATATTTAAAGTTGAAATATAAAAATGCACAGTATAATACATATTAAATATACTATTAATGTAAAGTATAAACGCTTAATTAGGCTATTAGTGTATGATAAAAAGGATCAAACTTCATACATTCAATCGTAATACCGTCACTCCATTTTTTAACTGAGCTATGTAGTTTAGCATAAAAATCTATTGGTTATTTTTTATATAATTATATTACTAAAAACAATAATTAATTGAGTTTGCTTGACGCTATTTTAAATATTATTTTAAATCCACAAAATATTTCGCTTAATCCACAGTTTCAAACATTATACTGCTAAAATATATCAAAGATCATCCACATAAAATAAAATATTAAAAAATGTTAGAACATCTGTTATTGACTTCTGATTACCGTTGTATGGCGATGCGGTATCAAGACAATATATAATCAAAGTACTTAGGCATCTATTTCGATCGAGACACGCGGTTGCGTGTCTAACCAAGTTCAAGCTAACAGAACTGACGAAAAGCATCGTAAGTAATATTTTACGAACCATTTAGAGCCATTTTGACCCTCTCATAACTCAAAAACTATTTCACATAAACATATATTAAAACTTCAATTTATTATCCTAATTTAGAAGAAGAAATGATATTTCAGATTAGTTAGTTATTAATGACTGACCATTATACTCGGCACCCATTTACATCTCATTTCTTTTGTCGTTAAAGTTATAATACTAAACTTGGCTCTTATTTCACACTTATGTTTTTGATGAAATAAGTTTTTATCGACAAATATGGCTTTGTACTTAGCGCTGAATAGATTACAAAGTGTTTTGCATTAAAAATTAGTATAAAGATAAGTTCGATGAACTTTGCGTTTTCGCTGGTAAAACTTCGTATTATGATCTTTTATTGGTAGAGAACCTCGGCCGTGATAGGCAAAGACTGCAGATTCAAATTCTAGTGTGTCATAATTTTTTATTGATTTATAATTTATAAAGTCAACCACTAAGCTATAAATAAATAACAAATCATAATAAAACTATGATAAATAAGAAAAATTCAAACATCTGCAACAATTACGAGTGATAAACTTGTCTGGATTAAAGACTCACCATTTAATAACGTCATATTTCTTTGAGGAGAAATTTTCTTAATTTGTCAAGAATAAAGCATTATTATTAGAAAAGAAATAAATAGGTGAAATAAAAATATGTTTTTAGGGTTCCGTACCTTAAAAGGAAAAACGGAACCCTTATAGGATCACTTTGTTGTCCGTCTGTCTGTCTGTCTGTCTGTCTGTCTGTCTGTCTGTCTGTCTGTCTGTCTGTCTGTCTGTCTGTCTGTCTGTCTGTCTGTCTGTCTGTCTGTCTGTCTGTCTGTCGGGATGTCAACCCTTTTTTCTCAGAAATGCATAGACGTATCATGTTGAAATTAATATCATATACTCAAGTCTACGATGACATGCGGCCGTGGAAATATTAAAGTTCTAAGTCAACGCAATCAAAAGATAATGGAAAATATGTCGTATATTTTGACCATTTTAGCGTTTTCGCAAGGGAATCAAAACCTATAGGGTACTTCCCATTGACCTAGCACGATGAAATTTGGCAAAAAGTAAGATCTTATGGTACAAATAAAGGAAAAAATCTGAAAACTGTAAATTTTTGTATGTATGTTTGTCTGTTTGTAAGTTTGTCTTTCAACCTTTTTCTCAGAAACGCGTGAAGGTAACAAATTTTTATCAACGTCAAATACTCAGAGTGGTAATTACTAAGAGCTGTGAAAAAATCAAACTTCTAAGTTAACGCAATCAAAAGATACGGTCATTTATATCACATATTTTAAGTATGATAGCGTTTTTAACGTTTTCGCAAGGGAATCAAAACCTATAGGGTACTTCCCATTGACCAAGCATTATGAAATTTGGCCAGGAGCAAGGTCCTTTAGTATACATAAAGGAAAAAATCCGAAAACTGTAAATTTCTGTTCGTGTGTCTGTCAGTCTGTACGTCTGTCTTTCGACCTTTTTCTCAGGAACGCGTAAATGTATCAAGTTGTAAATTGATCAAGCGGAAAATATATTAATCTTAGAATTAAAATTATACGTACTTGTAACAAATTAACATAGAAGTTGACCATGGTAAAAAAAAAACAATTTTACAAACACTGAGAAGAAATTTGTAACAATACGAAAACATTAAAAAGCAGCAAACCTTTATCAACAACGCAATGCAATCTATATATCGCAGCTAACAAAATGATAGCGCGATGCAGCATACAGCTAATGCCATCTATTACAACATTATGACATTAACTGTGATATAATTCTGCTCGATTAATAAAATTTTTTAATTTAATTATTATTTAAACGCGCTAAAAATTATAAAATAAACTTTTCATTTAAAAGTTTTATCGTCGATTTATAACGTCATTACGTAATTAACATTCAATATAAGAGCTTCACGCGATTTGATTTAAGTACTCGTATTGACTTAGTACGAAAATTTTAAAATTAAATTCAAACAGATCGAGTTATTTAATTCACTTATTTATCTACACATATAAGTCTTCTGGTTATTAGTAATATAATTAGTTATTTATAAATAAACAATTCGTTTTGTTTGAATTAAGGACTAATTATTTTCGTCTTGGCAACACTAATATATATTTCGATAGTTTGATTCACAATGTAAATCTAAATATTTTACGAACGTAGTGCAGGGGTAGTGGAGTGTAGTAGAATATAAATAAAAATAAAACGAGAATAAAATATAATATAATTATGTTCTTAAGGTCAAAGTCAACAAGTTAGTTCATTGAAATTGTCAAGAGATGGCGCTGAGTGTATCCTGAATCGCGCTATAACTTTGCTTTTTTGAAAGTATAAGGTGTATTAGTACTTAAAATAAAATTTTATGTTTCCATAGATTGCATCCATGATTGTGGTTTAAATTAAAGTGCTCCTAAGTAGTTTCAAAATAGTTTTTGGGACGTGATCCATATTTACATAATATTTGATTATATTTAAGCGACTTTTAAAAAGGAGTGTTTTTTATTCGACCTTGTATTTAATTTTTTTTATGTTTGTTCGCCGATTACGCCGCCATTTGTGTACCGATTTTCAAAATTTTTTTTTTTTTTGAAAAGGTATACTTCCAAGGTGGTCCCATTGTCTTCAGGTCAGGATCAGATGATGGGATCCTGGAGAAATTGAGGGAACTCCTCAAATATTATAGGCAAGCGTATACCGATTTAGGTATTTTTGATAGTAACTTATGTTGGAACTGATGATGAAGACCACAAATGGCGTAGATGGGTTAGTCTTATATAGATTTCTATAAGTTTGTACGGAACCCTCGGTGCGCGAGTCCTACTCGCACTTGACCAGTTTTTTTTAATGCTATTCAATAAAATTACTTTAATAATAATTAATCATTTTTAATTATATTAAAAATTTTAAGTATATTTTGTACATAGTTATTAATAAATACCATGTCTTTTCTTAATTTTTATTCTCGTACTAGTAGTTCCTGGCGGCGTTGCCCGCGCATAATTTAGTACCCCTTTGCACAACTGTAAGGCATGATTTTTATGTTTGGAGATATATGTAGATATTTATTTATTCACCCTAAGGAATATTTATGCTAAGTTTAAGGATAATCAGCCAAAAAATAAATTTTGTCAATGCAAACTTCACCACCTCCTTGCATTTTACATTTAATTATTATTATAGAAGTATGTGTATTAAATTTAAAGTTACCACGGATTGAGATTTTCCATACAAATGTTTTTACCCCTTTTAACTCTCTTAGGGGCGGAAAATCGAAAAACCCTTTCTTAATGGATGATAACACCCTAAAAGGCACCTATAGCCAAAATTTTAAGTTTGTAACCTTAGTGGTTTAGGCTCTACGTTGATGATCAGTCAGGACAAGTATAGATTTGGGTATTACCAAGAATGCGACCCACCTCACTAAAGTTCCAAATCTAAGACTCACCTCTTGATTTAAAATAAGCGACATCTAAATGAACAGGTCGGCTCAAGAAGAGAAGGAGTTTTGAGAAGATTGAGAAGCTTATTTTTCAGGGCCTCCAATATTCACTTGGGGCCCACCAGTGAGTCGGGAACAACACTTCGGGAAATGCTGCAGTAAGGCCTACTATTCATCCAATTCGTTTATTTGAATTCATCATCCTCTTATATGAAAAAAGAACGAAGAATTTTGGTTTGAAATTAAATCCATACTAGTAATTAAAAATAGAAATTTTAATTGCATTGTTCTACAACGTTGATGCTTTATATCGCAGTGATTCTCAGCACGTGTCGGGTCAGGGTCAGCATACTATTCTGTCAGGTCTGTAGATAATGAATTAAAATAGGTCAAGATTTATAATTCGTTTGTATTGTCTTACTATTATGCTGCTGGGAATAATGAAAACAAATAAAACGATTTAGTAGAAACTTTTATTTGTCTATTACTCATGTCTTCTTTTATTGTACAATTAGATTAATATTATGCATTTATATAACCGATTAAAAAATATCCAATAAATACAAATTTAAAGTCGATACCTACGTACACACATAGAGCTTATATCATTTCAAAAAAATAATTTCAAAAATTCGTCGTTACCAGCGTCAATCAATCAGATATCTTGCTATAATCACGATTAATTCCAGAGGGACCAATAACAGCAGGAACGTCGATTATAGCAAGAGGTTTCCTATTTTTATCGTAGCAGTAAATACTTCCTGAACTCTTGTTACAAGAAAACCTGTCAAAACCAAATAAATCCACCTACTCTCTGCACAGACGCTTACGCTCAAAACTCATAGGTGCTTCCAATTGCAGACTTACAGAAAATCAGCAACTTCAATCATCTAGAAGTGTCCCAAGGTTTTTAGGTTGGCATTGCATGCAACTAGTAAGTAGTGACCCGATTTTTTCACCGATAATGATAGAATAGAAGCCTGCCACGGTTATGCCACTTGTTAAATTTGTATAATAAGTTTATGTGTAAAGCGAACCAATGGCGTATCCCAAAGTTTTTATATTGTTACTTCCTTCGGGTAAAATATGGATATGGATGTTAATATAAGATTTCTATCAAAGCCTCTTGCAGTTTATTTTTTTATATGTAATTATATTATAATCATACTTCTAATTCCTTGTCGTTGTCCTTTTGAAGTTTGCGTTAAGATAAACATATTTAGCGTACATATTTGCCCGGACAGAACAATGTGATTTATCCTAGAGAGAGAACTTTAACGTAGATACGCTGTTATCTAAATTTGGGCTTAAACTTCGACTATAAATTTCTAACAACTTTTTGACACTTTTTGATGATTAAGGTTTAATATAGGTAGAATTGTAAATTAATCTCATTGGAAAGATAGGTTCAGTCGATTATTTTTTAGAAATTCATATAGAAACATTACAGAAAGCAAGTATAAAATATGTATAATAACCCAAAAATTACATTAGAATTTTAATACCACAATTTGACCCTTTTGTTTTAGCAACTAGCTCAAGAAGTGTTTGAAAAACGGTCACACAAAATTGTGTGTTTAGCTGTAGGTATGAGCGCTGTCGCTTTGTTTGCGAATCATACGGAGTTTGCAACTTTAATAACGAGAGTAGGTAAGGTTATTGTTTGAGCTCCTAGCGACTACGTTTGTTATACTTTTCTGCGAAAAATATATTACTCGTCTCTAGGTTTATTTTTATTATGTGTCATTTAATTTTCTAGTTTCAAGTATATACTAAAGGGTGCAAGAAGCAGCCAATGATTTCTTATGACAACAGATTATGTTATGTTCATATAATTTAACGTTGAAAATCTGAACCCACTTTCAACCCTGACGAGTTCGTTAATCGACTAACTAGCTGGTTGCTAGGCAACATCGTCCAAAGTGGTCGACATTCTGGACGCCTAAGACCATGTGCTTGTAAAATATCAATACTTTTGGTTTATAATATCTGTTTTAAAATTTTTTGAAGTAAAAACTTCTTTAAGCGCGCACCTTGTACTCTTTCTAAATAGTGAACGAAACGGAACTGGCACGCTCGAATTGGTCACGCTCGGGTATACTTGGTATGAGTCGGTTGACGATTCGAAAGAGCTTATAAAAGACTATTTAAAAAAAGTAGGTATATTTTGAGTTTGAATTTATGTATCGTGCTTTTGTAGCTTTTGACTTTTATCGTGTGCAATCACAGTAGCTGACATATCTCAACATAACATGAGTATTCATTATTTATATTTATTTATCAAAGTTGTAGTTCTCAAACACTTTTTCACGTAGATGATTGAAATACAACATGGACTTACCCAAATTCAGAAAGTTGTGTTCCAATTAAAAAATTTTGATTCAATGGATAAGTTTTAAAGTGCACTATTGAAATTAGGATGTACATATATATATATATATATATATATATATATATATATATATATATATATATATATATATATATATATATATATATATATATATATATATATATATATATATATATATATATATATATTAAAAGTATATCAGAAAAATAACGTAAACAATTAAAATTCATTTATTGCATTCACAATTCCAAACTGTTTCTCACGGATTGCTGCGGCCGGCTGCGTATATTGCTTTTCGTGACGAATATTTTAATCCAATTGGTGGTCCCTTACAAATTAATTGTATTTTAAAATTTCATTGGAAATACGAGTGCTGACATTTAAAACACGTGAACGCCGTGTTACTACGGTATGCAAACTGGATTACATTGAAATCTACCAAAATATTATACTCCTATGCTAACTCCAATCAAGTGTACACCTAAATAGGTTTAAAATGAAGGTCTCTGTCGATTTTCACATACAATCTGAACTGAAACTGGTAACATTTTGATATTTTGATTTTGTACTACGATATTTCTAGAAGTGAATAACAAAGGTAGTTCAGCTATAACAATATTAAGATAATAATTATATGTCATATGTTCATTATTAAATAGAGCCGAGATGGCTGAGTGGTTAGAATACGTCGATCTGATCTGATAATCGCGTATTCAAAACTAGGCTAGTCCTGCTGAGTTTTCTAGTGCTAAAATTTGTGTTTAAATTTATCTCGTGCTCGATGTTCGAAACCAGCATGCGTCGGGAGAAATTCTGACACGTTTAATCCGCCAACCCGCAATGGTACAGCGTGGTGGACTAGCCATAAACCTTCTCCTTAATAGGAGAGGAGGCCTCCGCCCAGCTGTGGGTCAAATGCAGGCCGTTACTTAAACTTTACTAAAATAATTTTACATTAAGCTTATTGAATCGTTTATATATTTCGAGAACATACTGGATGTTGTCAAAGAATTCGAACTTTGATTTTCAGAGATCAAACAGTCTGCAAAGTGGACGCGTGGGAAACGTTTGTCCGGATATTACTTGTTTCACCTTCGCTATTTACGTTACGAGTCTCATATAACTTACTAGGTTTTCCTTGCTGTTTTGTTTGATTTATCTATACAAATTATAATATATATTTCACATTCTCCCCCTTCAGGGGTTGTATTCTGAAAAATCTGTTCTTGTCTGACGTCTTCTGTGTTCGCTCTAACCAAGCTTGATTATTATGTAAAAACTTTTTACCTTTTAATAAAATAAAACCTTTTTTCATTCATATTCATTCCTCACAATCTAATGAGTAAAGAATTCAACATAAACATGCAAGTATCACTTTAAAAAAAAGTTTAAAGTTTTACTTGGCATCAACTTATAAATGTTGTAGAAACTATTTATTTTTATATTTGATTTTCTGTTTACTTGTATACGTCAGTGGCGTGCACAGAGTTTTTAGACAGGGTAGGCAGAATATTTTAAAAACATACTTACCAAAAATATTCACTGTATGTTGTTTAGGTAATTGCAAAATTAATAATATTTACAGCAAAATGGTAGTTGTGTGTACGGAACTATACAGTTTTTTTAGACTTTTTAATTAAATCTACACGCCTATATTTCAGTAAGAATAATATGAATCATAATGTTTTTTAATGAATTTACGATTGACTTTACCTTTAGATTATATTAATTGCAAATCAATCACTTGGCCTCGATCACAATTATCATCCCTGAAAGATAGTTTAAAACTCAACACTTTTTATTTTCTGTACCCACACACCACCTCAAAAACTTTCACATATCACAAATTCTAATTTTCACTCTATTTTCAAAGTTAAAATGTTAAATGCTTCAGAACGCAAAATGAATACAAACAATAATAATGGCGACTTTAAAGAACTCGCGTCCAAAGGAAAAAAATATGCGACCAAAATTAATAGTCCTTTACTTATGCGGTAATCAAATGAAATATAAAACTTTTCAAAATAGTCGCATTACCTTTTTCGGCAATTTTCCTAATTCATCGTTTAATAACGTGAAAAGACAGTGCCTTTTTTTCTCTTTGTGTGTGTAATATTATCGTTGTGTGTCAAATATTTATAAGAGCGCACACATAAATATATTCACATGACTACGAGGCCGATTTACGCAATAAGTGATAATTAGTTTGTGCCTATATCGCTAGTAGCGCGAGTGTGCAGCGCAAGAAATACGAACACAGGAATTATCGATGATACATCGTGCTACCACCGTTAATTGATAGATGGCGTTAGTGGTTATAATATTAGACATCAATATAAAATATTAAAATAAAATACTGTTTTACTTGTGTATGATTTAAATAAATAAAATAATGCAATATAAATTTATCTGAGTTACTTAGGGTAGGCAGTGTCTTTTTGTCTTTATGAACTGCACGCCACTGTTATACGTTCGTTTTTTAAGTCGACTTATTTCTTTTTTTTTTACTGGTCCAACTGATTGAATCAACTGTATACCCTACATCATAGCACTAAAAATAACAGAACGTAAAATACCAAATGCGAAATAGATAATAGGGACTGTCAATGTCCATAGCCACTGTATCGAATTTAAGCTAATGGCTGAATATTTGCATACCATACGATACTTGGAGTAAATAATTTTAATGTTGTAATAACTTCTTACTTATTTTTATTAATTTACAATATTTTTATTAAAAAGCATTACTACAATTTTTCACGCTTTTTTCATGAAGTTCAGAATTGGCGCGCAATTTCTGTTCTTATTTTTTCTTTATTTTAGATTGAGCAAGCCCTGCATTCTGTCCAATAAGGTGAAACGTAAAATTATATTTTATTAAATTTTATAAACATAAATTATTGTAACATAAATTTCGAGACAAACTATGTCAATCTTTACGTTTATCACGAATTCCATTAACACGACATGATGCCACTGTCGTGTTAAATAATGCTTTGGTTTCCTAGAATGACATGGACTGTCATTTACGTTGCCTTATGTCTTCAGATGACTTCACTCAAACTCTTAGTATAGAAATAGTATGACACGATCACGCTTATAAAGCGTATTTTCAAGCCTTTATTTCAATTAAAGAGTTTTCTATGACACCATAATATCATAAAGATTTTTAGTAATATGGCGGCTATTATTTCACAGTCCGCTTCCCTAAGAAACCATAACATAAGTATGGTTATAATAATATAATAAGTATAGTTATAGCTACTTTCTGTTACTGTATAAGATTTGTAAACAAAATAATGTAAGAATGTTTATCGATAAATCAGACGTTTGTTATTCATATTAATTATTATTATTATTTTTGCCTAAAACTACCTTTGAGCTTCTAATAGTCATATCCCTTACCAGTATCGACAGCTCACGGGTCGCCCGCTCAATGAGTAATTAGGATGTGATATTATGACGTAAATACTACACTATTGTAAAGTTTCATCAAAATCTATTCAGTAGACCTTACTTATTGTGTATTCTGCCATCCGTCAAAGCGCATTTTAATTTGATTAGCAAAATAAGCCATAGCCTAATACTAGAGCACCCAATTTATTTTTTATTTTTAATAAAAAGAAAAAAACATTAATAATACATATTTTTCTTACAAGAAATTCAATATACGAAAAATAAAATTGGGAAATAACTATTCATAAAAGCACGGCGCGGCGTACTGATATAATATGTCTTCATAAAATATAAGCGGTTTTATTAAAAAAAAATCTCTTTTGTATAAATTCTTTATTTGGAATATTAATATAAAAATATTTTAAAATTCAACGTTCACAAAGGGATGATCCTTGTGTTCTCTGCCCCTGTAAATAATAAATTCTTAATAAAAATATTTATAAAGAAAATGAATAACAAAACGAAATTACATAATTCTAAGTTCAACAAATATAATAAGTTCAACAAATTTATTTATAGTCTGAGCCGATATTGTCATTAGAAAGGGCATTAGTTAAGTTCCGTGTTCAAATCAGGGATCTCGCCACTTAGAACTTTGCTTTTTAGGAAGCTGACCCAGAAGTAGGGTAATGTATTTGATAAATTGGTATGTGGATATGTAATTATGACCGTTCCATTATGACCTATATTCAATCCTATATAAACGAACATTTATATAGGATTGAATCAATGCCATCTCTTGTTAACAAGAAGAGACAAAATTAGTGAGTATATCGGGTGAAAAGCAAAATACAAGCGCGTGTGGTGTGATAAATCACTTATACTTTCTAAGTACGAGCGACGATTTTGATACGTCATGTTAACGTTAGTAATTTTTACGCAAAACTCCATGGAGTATTCATCAAAAAACTCGCACTAGGCACACTGTAGCCCAAACTGCTTGACCGATTTTGATATGTATTAAATACGTCTCTATCCTCAAAGTGTTTTAAGTTATATATCTCGCATATCACGACACCAAAAAATCGACATGGCTGGTGTAAGCTGTCAAAACATTTCGTCCTTAATAAAAAAGAGCATTACGAAGAAATCTATTGGAGATTCTAAGACTGCCAATCAGGCATTGGAAGAAATTCTAAAACATGTATATTCGTCAACAAGTCTAACAGTCTAACAGAGTTAATTAACTTCTACTCTTCTCCTCCTTAATAGAATAGAAATTTATCCAGCAATAGAACATTTTCAGCTTACCCATATACCTCATATACACTTAAAAAATAACATTATAACATATAAGTATTTTTTAAATTATTAAAGTATTATTAGATACTTTATTTATTTATTGATTTATAAAAACATCGGCATAATCACAAATAATATAAAAGAAAGGGAAATTAAAATCAATCAAACAATACAATAAACCATTATTACAGGCATTTACAAATAACACATTTATAAGAAATACTAAACTAAACTTAACAAACTATAAAATAAAATTTAAATAAAAGTTATAGAAAATCAATAAAATACACATAACTATAAAAACAAAAACAATTTTTTTAAAAGAAAATAAATTAATAATTTAACTGACAGTAGCCATTGCCACTAATTCAATTTAAGACTTTGACCATATGATACCAATTATTAATCATTCTCCAAATCAGATAGCAACGCTCGTCAATCAAACAG
Organism: Hypolimnas misippus; assembly: GCA_037950945.1. Lineage (NCBI taxonomy): Eukaryota > Metazoa > Arthropoda > Insecta > Lepidoptera > Nymphalidae > Hypolimnas > Hypolimnas misippus. Next base: position 5,723,441 of record JBBEEQ010000029.1, on the reverse strand, counting down.
ACAGACAGAGGCGTTATCTGCATAAATTACTCACTCGGCTTGAGGTATGACTCGGCCGTTACAGTCTAAGCTGCTAATGACCCCAAGATCTTCGTCAGATAATTTGAAATCCCACACGTTGAAGTTATCTGCTAGACGAGATTTGGTCACTGATTTCGGTATGACGATTATTCCGCGATCAATCGCATATCTAAAATTGGTAAAATTCATTTAATTTTATGTTAAATAACTAAAATTTAAAATGAAAAAAAACTACGATCTATTCATTGAGACCGTTTCAACAAGATACTACTGCTGTAAGTTAGCGAGTTGTGTCCTGCTGATTCCAAATGATGATAACTTATTTATGTTATTTTAGTATCATTTAAATCACAGTATTGTAAATTCCTATTCCATCAGACCTGTAGAAGTTGATCAAATGCTTTCAACAACCATAAAAGAGCTGATTCAAAGAGAGCAAAATTTACAAGTGTAATTCTTGCCTAAAAAACAGAGCCAAATCTAAATATAGCATTTAAATGTTTCGTTGAAAAAACTTACCGAATTAAAACCTGAGCTGGAGATTTATTGTATTTAGCTGCCAATGATTTGATTTTGGGTTCTTCGAACAAATTTGGTTCGCCGGGCTTGGCCCATGGGCGATCTGGGCTGCCAAGAGGGCTATATGCTGTAATAGTTATCCCTCTGGCTTGACAGAAATCAAATAGTTTTTGTTGTGAAAGATATGGATGACATTCGACCTAAAAGATTTAAACCTGTGTGTAATTTGCGTTATTCGAGAAAGTATTTATTTTTTCTTTAACTACTTTTATTATATAAGTTATTACGTCTAATTGTTATCTATACGATTATTAATAAATTCAATCATTGTAAGGAGACATCCATAAAATATTTAATTGTTTTTCATACTATTTCGTTAGCCAAGGCGAGATTTACACTTATAAGTTCCGCTCTCAGACTTCCATAAAGATTTACATGAGTTCATTGTCACTTTAAACCTCTAATAATTTACAGTCAGTGTCTTTATTTTTGACAGCAATAGCTTTCGTAAGATTACATAGGCAACTGTTACAATGTTACAGAGTTATTTTGTGTCAATTACGAGAGTAAAACTTACTAATGTAATTCCCGCCTAAGAAATATCACTATTCGCGAATACTAATACAGCGTACGTATTTTATATATAATCTATTTATAAACTTATTACATATGTACATCATATAAGATCTGAAACAGGTATATTAAGTTACAATATTACCATAATTTTATTGAAGATACAGTCAGTTTAAAAAAAAAAACATGTTAATGATTATTATAAAATGTACAATTTTTAAATGAACTATTTTATTCATAGATACATTACATACTTGGTTAGTCACAGGTTTTATACTGGCGACTTTTAAAACACGTTCAATCTGTATCGAATTGAAATTACTAAGTCCAATGCTCTTAGTTAGACCAATTTCAACGAGTTTTTCCATAGCTTTCCATGTATCTGTATAGTCAACATCCGAATAGATTACTTTTCCATCAGCATTAGTAGGAAACGGATCGTCTCCTTCCTAGAAACAAGTAAAAATACTAGGAGAAGAAATAAAAGTATTATTGCAAAGATGTAGCATTTGGGTGTTCGTGATATTTGTCACAATTATTTAAATACGCAAGTTAATATGACAATTTGATCTATACTCAGATACTATATATCTGTATATGAATACTTATATTATAAATAGGTTAAATTTGTTTGTAAATGTGTATTATCTCAGACACTACTGATTCGATTTGAAAAATTATTTTTGCATTGGATTGCCCGTTTATTGAGGAAGGTTATAGGCTATTTTAAATCACACTACGAAAAATAAGTAGTATCAGTAATAATATACGTAGTAAAACCGCGAGGGGCAGCTAGTGTATTATATATGTATTGTATAAATGTAAAGCAACTCTTCAATTTCTTTTTATTAAATTTGGACTACTTGATGAAAATCAAAATTTTTAATTATGCACACTGGTTAAGAACAGACAGTACAATTATTGAAACGATAAAAATAAAGATAAAAAAACATTGAAAAACTAAAAAAAAAAATATTTTTACAAGACTTAAAATCATGCTTTAATAAAATAAATATGTTTTTATTATAACTCTTATTATCACAAAAAAGCGAACTTTACACCATTAAGAGTAGCTCTGAAAAAAATTAAAGACAGCTGAAAAACATCGATCGAATTCCGTGTTTTTTTTATTTAATAAAATAATATTATTATTATATTTTCATTTACATTTTTATTTTATTTCCTTTATTTTAGACGTTGTGGTCACTAAAATAATAATAAACTAGTCGCTACTCCAACCAAAAATTGAATAAAATATTTAATCATTATTTTATTACCTTATAAGCCATCGGCCAATGAATGAGATATAAATCTAAATATTTCAACCCAAGATCCGATAAAGATATCTTTATAGCCTGTTCCACCAAATCTGGGTGATGATAAGTGTTCCACAGTTTTGAGGTTATAAATAGATCCTCTCTGAAAATGTTGAACAACAACAAACCTATTTTTCAAGATATAATACAGGCAAACTCACTCCGAACATGAAAAAAAAATTTGAAAAATCAACCTTTAGGATAGTAGGATGCATCATCAGACCCTCGTCACCAAAAAAAAATTGAAAAAAAAATTAAGTTGCTGATATAAATTATTTTTCATTTACCTCTTCACTACGCCGCTCAAAATTTTATTTTCAATAGCTTTACCAACTTCTACTTCATTACCATAAAGATGAGCGCAGTCAATATGACGGTACCCCATGTCAATTGCATCACAAACTGCTTGATAAACTTCACCAGGTTTTGACTTTGTAAAAAAATTATACAATGATTATAAATAGATGTGGCAAATTCTTTTTCTTTTTATGTAAAGAAAAGTCAAGTACATAATGCACTATCACAATACACCAAACATTCAAGTTTTTGTGGGTTGACACATTATTGCTTATCAGCATCCATATATAGGTATACCTTGTTTCACGTAAGTGTGTTGATCTGAATACGAGGCGATTTCAAACTGGTGTATGGTACAGTCGAGTAAACAAGACTTAAAACATTGATTGTATATGATATTCTTATAAAATTATTGAATATTCTCAGGTGTTAAAAGATATTTATAATCTATTATATCTTTACTTGGCTTATTTGGCAAATAAAGACATCCCGGAACGAATTTAAAAATAATTACACTCGCTCAGTATTAATGTTTTTAACTATTCGACAAACACGTCCAATACAAATTGTATTGACAACTGCTATTAATTAAAACACATTAATTTCACTTATACAAATAAGAAGTATTTAATAATTAAAGAAATATCTAAATGACTGCCCTAGTGTCTAATTTAGTGTTCAGCGCACCGTAATACACACACTTACGTAATTCGAGATATACATACATTTTTTAAAGTAAACTTATTATATAAATAAATCTCACCTGCCATGTACCAAGTCCTAATATTGGACAAGATTTTCCATTATTAAAAGTAACAAAATGGTCTGTCTGAGACATCACTGAAATTAATTCTTATTTATTTTAAATAAAATGCTTTAGTATTAACGAGTATGATCAAATTAAGCGGTATAAAGTTTATCAATGTTACATATATTTTTAACCTTGGATAAATATTATGTAAATATTTTGGAATGTAACATCTTTAATTGACCCTCAAATATGATTACATAAGTTGCCAGAATAATAAATATATCAAGAATTTTAAACCATTTATATACTAGTTATTAATTTGAAATAATATTTAGATAAAGGTTATAATAGGTACATTGGTTACTTAATAAAAAAATAATAATAAAAATATTATTTAAAACTCAAATCTATAGAGTGTACCTATGGATTTTATCTTTAATTTATAATTTATTAACAAACCTAAATACCTTCTATGGGTCAAAGTCAAAGTCGTTTTTTATAGACCAATGTAGATGTGTTTCTAATAAAAGAGTTTCAATTTACAAAAACTTAAAATAAATAATTTAAAAAAAATATTTATCTAAGTTTTTAATAGAAAAGATAAGTATTTTTACATAGTTGATCCACAATAATCCAAATAAATGTTTTTCAGGCTGATGTTAGATTGTCGAATCGATTTGATTGGTTAGTACTACTACAGACTTTCTGTAGTCTAGAACTTCTTGAAAAAGAGTATCTCGTATATGAAAATGCTTAGAACATGTTCAAACACTCATTAACATAGATTTACCAAATTAAATTTCTTTGTACATATTATAGGAACAACAGAGGCTGGATTACCGGTGTTCTCTAGTAAGACACTGCATAAAAATGTAATTATTATATACGATAACTATTTTATATGTACTAATATTACAACAGTACTTATAGAAGTTATTTGTAAATGAGTTCATCTAAGAATAACTTTTACCATATAAACCAAAACAAGTAATAAAAAAAAATATTGAAAATGGTATAAACTATAATTATACGGTATACAATTATAAATATATAATATTGGCAATTAAAAACTTCTGCAGATACAAACTTTACTAAATCAAATATAAAGCGGAAACAAGTAACTGGTTTAATTTGAATTAAGAACTATTCTTGCAAATTAAACACACTGTAACTATTTAATCTTGACTTTATTATGTACAATAAATTAAACTAAACAATACATCACTTAACATAATAACAAAAGTAGTAATCTTTATACTATTCTTTCTGAGGAGCCTTCAGATAATAACTCTTGTTCGGCAGATGCTTTTGCTGCCTGTATTTGAGGTCTTACATATTTAAAATACTTGTATACATGGTCACCAACGATAAGTGATCCATATAAAGTTAACCCCACACAACATAGCACAACTCCTCTATGTAGTTTGTCATATATAATAGTTCGTGGATATTTTTTCATTATTCCTGTAAAAATAATGTTATAGTATAAGCGCGTCGTATAAAATAATAGTCTTATGAAATTTAACACTATATAGATTATAGTGCTTAATTAAGAAATAAATTTGTTGTAAAAAACTATGTAAGAATATTAATTACCGGATTTCTTTTCGTATATTTTTTAAAATATAATCTAACCTAAAAATTTATACAAGTAAATGTCAAATGAAATCGAATGACAATTGACGATTGAAATTAATAGTGATGTTGATTTCTGGATATTATGATCGATTATTTGACAAAGCGATTAGTACCCATTATTTTACCCGTCGATCTATACTTAAAAAATAAGTCATTTAATTTATTCACAACAGTGTGTGAAAAAATCATATTAGTTCCTTTTTTTATTAATGAAATTTTTAATTGAGTATGGAAGTGTAAAAATGTACTAGTATTCTACATTTTAGAACTAAAAATAAAACTTATTTAAAGAGTAAATGTAGAAATAAGTATTACAAATGAAATTTTTATCTCGTTAAAGCTATTTTTTTGTTTAATCGAATATAGGCATAAAGTACTCTTCGGCAGAACTTCATGTAAGTGATTGCAAAATATTGTTTTTAAAATCAAATAGAGATGTATTTAACAATCACAAAAATCTCTATAAATGTAATGAAATAAATAATCATGAATAATATTTGTTTCTGTATTGATAAATACAACCATTGTAGTAATTTTTTAATAGCTTTATATAACTTGCAATTAATATTAATATAAAAATACGTTTAAGCAGGAAAGTTTATATTTATAAATTAAAAAAACACAATTTAATAAAAAAATAGAGGCAGTATTTATATAGAAATCAAAACAATGACCTAATGAAGCTGTCACTGAAGACCAATTAAAGTTATGCACCTTTTTTTGGTCTATATATTTTTCACACATGTCAAATTATATAAATTTTAATTATTTCCTAACTATTAAATTTTATCTAAATAGTAACATATTGTTACATTAATTTCGTTATTAAACTAATTAATACTATTTTAGATAAAAACAATTAATACACCGTTCTAAAATTTAATAAAAAACAAAATTGTTTTACTCGATTTAAATAATAGTAATCTATGTTTAGAGCGACCGTAACTCGTCATTATTTTATAAAAAAATATTTTCGCCGGTTTTTCTCGGTAGAAGTTTATAGTGAACCGGTAGGGTTACACAATACTATTATATTAATTATTTTAAATTTAGTGTAAACTAATGAATATTGGCACCCAAAACGTTATCCACTTTGGCCGAAATTACCTAGCAACCAACAAACCACTGAGTATGTCAACAATTATAAAAAAAAAAAACTGATTTCTTTTAAAAGCCTCATTTAGTATTTAAATGAGTCTGTGTTGGTCGATATTTGACTAACTTTGAGACGATATAACTCTCAATTTATAATCGATACTTTAGGTTACAAGTTATAGATGTCAGATACAACCCTAATAAAAATAACTTTTTGTTTTTGTATATTTCACTTGAGAGGTTATGCTTATATCTTGTATACTTTGACAAATAAGATTTACATTACCACACTAATTGAAAATATTTACAGCAAAACTCGCTTAATTATGCTGAACAAGACTGTTATTTCTATATTGAATAAAACAAAATACATTTTTCAGTTCAGTCGATTTTCATCTAAAGTTCCTTCAATACCAGTTCCAACATTAGAAAAAACGGAAACAGAAATTATTAAAGTTGATACTAACACAATTTCCTTATTAGAAAGACTTTCCTTGGTTAAATGTGATACAGATGAAGGTGTTAAGGTCTTAGAAGATTCAATTGTTTTTGCAGACAAAATTCTTCATATAAATACTGATAATGTTGAGCCATTGTATACTGTTTTAGAAAACCAGTAAGTATTATAATGAAAAAAAAAGAAACTTTTTAACAATTAAATCGAAAATGTACCTTTAATTTATGATTATATAATATTTAAAAATGAGTTTAAAACAAACACTCTTTTTATACTTTTACAGAAATTTAACATTACGAGAAGATAAAATAACACAGGGTAATTGTCAAGCAGATATTTTAAGAAATGCAGTATTAAAAGAAGAAGAATATTTTGTTGCACCTCCAGGCAACATTCCATTGCATGAAGTACAAATTGAATCAAACACACAAGCTAAAAATGAAAACTGAAATTCATAAACTTCTGTCATTACAGAAGTTTTTTAAAAAGGCACAGATTACTAAAAATAAGATAATAGTAGAATTAGAAACACCAAGTAGAATTCTAGTCCAAAATATTCATCATAGCTGGTTGAAATCTATTAATGGGAAAACTGTTCAAAATTTTCCTGTATATTTAAACAAGAATATTGCACAAAAATTTGGAAAAATTTATTATGGTTTCATTGATCAACACTCGTTTGATATGAATAAAGTAGTTTATGACGATAATGGTGATCAATATAATTTAGAAAATAATGTACTATTGAAGTTTAATGTAATAGTTCCACAACCTGATGTCATGCAATATTTCATACAGTGGCAAAGATATAGGAAATTCTGGTGGAGTTCAGTAAGTATAATAATTTTCCTGAAATCTGATTCATATAAAATATGTTGAATTTTTTATTTAGTACTGACAGTATGTTGACAGACACCCTGGATCACTGCAACTGACTGAATCCCTAATAGTTGCCGGATCAATCTCCACTCATACGCATATTGATGTTTGTCACTGTCTAGGTGTTTGTGTTGTGTTTTTAGACCCCCATCACAGGATCATGATAATCTATTAGAGGCCATTGAGTAAGATGCATTTATAGACTAGTGAATAGGATTTCCCATCACCATCTCTATAATTTTAAATACCAATTCGTTGCTCTTACTCTGTAAAAACTGAAATTAATTTTTTTATTTTTCTTAATTTTTTTAACCAACCTTGTTGCATGATGTTCATGGAATGTATAACATTTATGATTGAACTTTAAACATATTTCAATTTAGGTCACAACAACACCTAGCCTGTTTTCTATAAATGACATGAAGCATGGGATGGGAAGGTCTGAAGTGAATATTATAGCTAACTTTAAATGGGGCTCACAAATTGTGGAAACTATAAGTATCAATTCTAATGGTTCAGACAACTTAGATAAAAATGTAAGTTTTTTTGTTTAAACTCTGCACCTACTGAAAAATAATGTGTATAAAACAACAGCTACTGGTTTTATTGGCATTTTCTGAAATAATTATATCATATTATATCTCAATAAATTTTATAATTTGTAAGAATTTATGATGTTGAAAAAATAATAATAATACATCAAAAGAAAAAAAAGGTTTCTTTTGCGGTTTTCTTCTCAAGTCTGAGGCTTAATCTTTTCCGAAACCGTGGTAATTCATTTGCTAGATGTTCAAAAAGAGAATGTACATTCCTTATTTTGAATTCAAATGTTTTGATTTGATTTGATTTGTAAACATCACATGTATCTTCTTTATGAATTAATATAGTATTAATGATCCCAAATGCGAATAATAAGACACTACATTCATATCTCACATCTTTGTTTTCCAACTGTTGTAATAATATGTCACCATGTTCTCTCTCTGCATTTCAACAGCCTGTTTCTAGACAACTCTGTATTTAATTAGTAAATAAAGTTGTGTCAATATTTTAACACTTGAAATGTTCATATTTGCACAAATTACCTACAAATTGTTGTATTTATAGATGGCCAAAAATACATCTTGCCTCACATGTACAATGGGTTTGGAAACGGCATTTGTAACTCTCCTTTTAGACGGACTTTCAAATGCAACTAAAGAAGAATACCTAAGACTTCATAACAAGATGGCTCCATACAAAATATCCTTTGCACTGGATAGCGAAGGTATGCTAGAAGGTATAGAGAATATTATCTACACTAAATTATAATTAAGTATGTCAGATATATGCTAAAAATTTGTAAATTTAATTTAATTATCTTATTCTAGAACCCAAAGTATTAAGTACATTGAAAGATTTGGCTAAACTTCTCTTCCATAAGCTAAAATCTAAGGATATATCTGCTTGGCTTCCTAGTTTTACTCTGTCAATACAATCTCAGGTAAAATAGGCATATTCTTTAAAATTTATTTCATTATTATAATTGAATAGATTATGATGTGGTTACTGCTTCACTTTTGAGTCATAGTTTTGTGTGACCTTCCTCAATATTTAACGCAAAAATAAGTTTTTAAATCGAATCAGTAGTTTCAGAGATTATCTCCTAAATACAAACATTAAAAACAAATTTTACCTCTTTAAAATTTTAGTATTAATTATTTACTGAATAATTATAAAAGATAGATTTTATCAATATTTTTTTCTTTATTGCTAATACTTTTCACTTCAATTTTGTCTATGCCTAACATAGATTATAAAAATACTTTAGTTGTCTATTTACAGGTTAAAGAAAATCTACATTTAGGTGTAACATACACTGCAATTTTAAATGAAAATACACTGTCGAATGGAATTTTTCATTTACTGAATAGCAACACTATGCTAAAAGTAAGTTTAGAAATTAAAACATTATTGTTCAACGTTTATTTTAAGATTTATACACTAACAAAATCACGGTAAAAAAATATTTTTGATAAATGGTTATTTGGATTTAAATGCTTATAATTTATCATATTGGCGATTTATCTATATATTTGAAAGAAAATGGCTTAATAAAGAAGTTTTAATCCCTAAATAACTTATTTAGATTTATTCAATTATTCATGACTGAATGAAACTGATAATATAGAAAATCATTTGAAAATCCCTTACATATTTTTGAAAACAAAAATTCTAGAATAGTCTATTTTCTTGAAATTGACCGCCTACCTCCAACAATAACCCAGATTCCTTCCTTATACCAGTAAGACTGAGACCACTAGCTAATTAGTAAATATTTTTGTTAATCACGTTGATAGTAAGCCACTTAGCATTAATTCTTTTTTAATTATGACAGAAAGCTTGATTTGCGGTAAAATCTAATTTGTTACGCTTACTAAACTAAAAGTGTATCGAGTAGTGCAAATAACAACTAGTTATTAATAACATACATAAAGTTATTATTTAATTTCATTAAACGTAATATTTTACTTATTTAAATAAAGTTTTATGTAACATCGAAACCCTCTAACAATAATTTTTGTTTTAGTTTTAATTGTACTTATAAGTTATTCTCTTCTTTCATTCAGATTTACGTACGCTGTTTATAATTATTTACACCTGAAAGAATTTACTGTCAGTGCCTTATTTTTGACGTGCACAGCTTACGTTACTACTTACTACGTTACTGTTACTAGGTCACATCATTGTTTTATATCAATTACTAAGAATTAAATTCATAAGTGTATATTAAAAGTTTGTAATAAAAACCTAAATAATATTACCTTTTTTTCAGGAGCAGGTACACGTGGCAGATTTCGATACTTACGCAGCTTTATTGTGTAAAAAATAAAATATCGATTTTTATACAATTTATATTAAGTAAAATGTCCATTTATTTATATTCGTAAAGAAATTAATAGTATGAAATACTACAAACATACAATCAATTTTAGACATTGTTAAACATGTGACAGTTATGATGAAAACAACCGATTAATTTCACTTCCAAATTTTATTTCTTATTGCAAGAAATTACATTAGAATCTTATAGGCTACATTTAAAGAAAATTATAATTTTTTGATCTACATTACAATGTTATATATTCAATTAAACCAATTATTTGATTAAAGAAAAACCTCATTCATTGTATAAAAGATCTAGGATATTTTGTTACACTTTCATGGTATTACAAATTTGTTTGTAATAAATAATGCTACAGTTATATGATCTTTTATTTACTAAGAGATACTAAACTTTATTAAGGATTTTTTAGTGATAATATGAAGTTTCAACTATATTCGAACTAAATTCTAGCGATTTTAACTTACATAAGTTTGTAAAACCTTTTTAAAAAATAAATACTAGCGCCAGAGATATAAGATAACAATTATTGCAATGGAATTATATAATATATTTGAGCTACCGTCACTTAAATTGGATTTCATTTTATATTTACTCAGAAACAATAGAGTTGTACAAATACTGTTAAAGGGAAATACTCTAGTCAAGATAAGTGTAGTTCTTACACCTTTAATTTCCGAAATGTAAGGCTTTTATTATTTTTATTAAAGATGTAATCAAAATTGAAAATCATAAATGAGAAATGTGGTCTAACTGAACCGGCTGTGTAACATTATATAAAAGGGACAGTCAGACCTGAATATAAGAAGGCTTTTGACATTCATCTGTAGAAATAAAGGTTATAGATTACCTTAGTTTAATAACAAAGGTGGGATGATGTTCAGATTATTCTTAGGTTTTGGTACTCGCTAGAATCTCACTATTTTATAGTCTTAACTATACCACCTAGCCCTAAATGTTTTAATTTGCTTCTTTTTACAGATGAAAACGAAATATTACTTATCCATGACAAAATTGAAATTCTGGTAATCTATATTTTGGGCCATTCGGATTTTAGGTTTTTCTTACAAACCGTAATAATTGAAATTTTACTAAATCCTTAATTTTCATTTTATAAAAGTTGTGCTACATTTGTCTCTTAGTGTAACAATGCTTCATAAATATAGAAAATTTCATTATACTGTAAAGAAATATATTATGATATATTTTAAAACTTACTTTATCGTCACACTATCAACGCACATGCTCGTTATGTTAAAATGGCATGTCCACAAATTCTCGTGGTCATGCCAAATATACGATAAAAGTCAATATTGTGTAATACTAGTATTGTTTTAGTACAAATTTTAGTGAAACCTGCATATTACATAGTATGCAATGATCAAATTATTTAATGATTTTTTTGGTTTAGGGATTAATGTTGGTATATCACCTTATACAGCAAAAACCAATTCCTTTGATTTGTCAAAATGACAGTGGTGTAGAATCGCTTTTGTCTATGAAAATGTATTGAAAAATATGTCACATAATTATTGAGATAGGGAATATAATAATAATGATATTAAAACTCCCGAGAGTTAAGTAAATAATACAATACAATGCTATTTAATCATCATAAAAATTAAATAGCATCTAATTGAATTACTATTAACATGTAAACATTAGATCACTGATTTTTGGAACATAAGGATGATATTAATAACATTCACCAATTCAACGAATACAAATATTTAAACAATGAAATGCGAATAAACAAATCATGTAATTTTAAAATAATTGTTAGAAAATTAAATTAACATTGGATGTACAGTATGGTTGATGTCCTAAATAAAAATGTTTTCACAGCTGTAAAACGTCACTTGTATAACTAGATCTTAGGTAATATTATTGACTTATATAAAATAACTCGACAAACTCTTGTCACATATTGCATCCATACATTATGGCTTCTAGGCTGGCAGCTGTAGTTTCTTTCCTTTAAGAACTGAAAGAAAATGGTAAATGTTTTATGATTAATGTATGATGTTATTTACCCCTACTACATTAAATGTAAAATTGTACATATTTAAAATAATGCTTTTTTATTAAACCATTAGTAGTTACACATGTAAAAAAATTACAGTTAAATAGTTATACTTATTCTATTTCCAAAGTTAGTCAATTATTTATTTATTAATTTATTTATTTTTATTTATTTATTTTATTTGCAATTTCATGCTCACACATACAATTAAACTTTAGTTTACATGAAATAAACCCTGCTAGGGCATAGCAAATGTTAGAGAGACGGACGTTATATCACAATTTTATCTGTCAGATATTCCTCGAGTGTGTAATAGCATTTTTTTTTAAGAATTTCTTTTAACTTATTTGGGTAGCTTGGTTCGTTTATATTTTGCTTAAATACATCCAGCATTTTATTGAAATTTTTTATATATCAAACTTAAAATATATAATTCCAAATCAATTAAAATGACTTTAAATTGTAGTTAATGAGCAAAATAAAATTACTCAATAGTAATAATAATATAAAAATTAATTAGTATCAAGAAACTTGGTTTTGGACAAATTATGATTTTCATACAGCATTAAAATTACACAGCGTTAAAGTTCCATGACTGATTCGAAAAATAATTTCCAAAGTAAATAAATGATGGGAGTTATAAGGTAGCAAAGGCTAAAATATATATGGGTGAATCTGCGGGAAACTACTACTATCATATATTAATATTAATTTTAAAATTAATTTTTATAAACTCAAACAGTTATTAAAAAAAATAATTAATTACCTTTAGTAATGTAGAGATAGAAGAAATCACAATAGAGTACAGTCTGTACAATACCGGCTATGATGGCTATAAGTTCATAATGATCTTCAACAATGTAACGGTATATCTGTAATAACAATCAAGATATGAGATTAAAATATACACAAGTCTTTTACAAGTTTTATCTATTAATAGTTGTTGATTAACTCTATTTTTAAAAAGTTTGTTATGACTCACCCAGTTCAAAAGATAAAGTCCTCTATAAGATCCCAATGCGAACAAGTAATGAGATGTGATACTCTCAGCTTCCCCAGTTTTAGAAACCAAAAACAGCTGTGGCAGAATTGCTACAGACTCCAAATAAATGGAAAATGTCCATAACACCTGAAATTTTTTTATCAAATACATTAGATTTTAATTTGATCAATAATAATAAGTATATATAATAAGGAATTAACGAAGACATTAATATAAAGTAAGTTAAATAAAAAATAATCATTAACACTAATCAAGCGTCAGCGTTCGTCTATAGATAAATTTTATGCAATTCGTAAAATTTGGAGCAATGAACTATACTAACCTCCAATACAGTGAATTCACGATTAATAAGTAGCGCAAGTATCAAAGAGGGAATTAGAAGGAATTCAATCCTAAACGTGTCGTGATTGTGGTCGTAGGTGGCTTTAAATTTGACATACATCAAATAAACTGTAGCATACGATGCTCCGATAAACACTATCTTCATAATAGTGTTATATGGCGACACGAATGTTGTAATTAAGTCCAAATACCGCGTTGTGTATACTATAGAAAATAGTATTTGCGATTTTCCTGATATTCCTGAGAAAATAAGCAAAACATTAAAGCAGTTCCACTCCTTATGTACCTGAAATAAACGTAACATGCCGGTCGTTATAATTACCTGCACATGATCTGGTTTTCCAAATTTTAAGTAATAATATAATTATAGCTAAAAGATGGGATAAATCCGCTAGTAAACGAAATATATTCATGATTTATTATTTTGCAGTGAAGCCTAAATTAGACGCCGCGTAAACTAAATCAACTATCTTCTCATTCGAGCAAAAATGACGTGGCCGACTGACAAAGTATTAAATGTTTACAGCTTCAAATAATATTTGTTTGGATAATTGTACCAGAATAGTTTTTAAAATTATTTATCTTTATCATGTTTAGACATTTAACAGCTGATTTTGACAGTTGCAAGACATTGAAATTGTAGACTGATCTTAAAATAATATTTATTCAAATATAATGATAGCTTTATGTAAAAAGAGTTGTTAGAAAACTGTAAATGTAAACACAAATGATGGTTAGAATTATAAATCGAGTAGGTGCTTGGAATTCTTGTGCATCAAGAATTAAAATTTATAAAAGGTACTATATGTAGCTAGGTTAGCTTAAGTAAACAAATAATGAACATTTGAATTAACTTGAGCACTGTTGTTAATTATTATAATATTTTCAGTTATATTAAAAGATTGTACAGCTCTGATAGCGATTCTAAAACAATTGATGTGACTAAAATTAGAAATTTTAGTATTGTAGCACATGTTGATCATGGTAAAAGTACTTTAGCTGATCGATTACTTGAATTGACTGGTGTTATCAAACCAGGAAATGAAAACAGCCAAGTTCTAGATCAATTACCTGTAAGTTTTTATTTATTTATTCTTTATTTTCTATTCAATAAAGGAAAAAGTCATACCAAGTATATAAAATCAGTAGATATTGAGTATTTTATAACAAATCTTCAATACATTTACAAAAATAATAAGTGAAGAAATAAACATACTTCATGTAACTTATATTTATTGTATTTTTAGGTGGAAAGAGAAAGAGGCATTACAGTAAAAGCTGTTACTGCATCTCTCAACTATACATTTGAAAATGAAAAATATCTTTTAAACCTAATAGATACTCCAGGTCATGTTGATTTCTCAAATGAGGTGAGACAAAATTTTCCTTATTTGAAGTAACTATGTTATTTGCGATTTTTTTTTGTTGTATTTTAATGTATAATTCTTATTTATATTTTTGTACAGGCTTACTTACTAGCTTAATTTGAAAATCCTTTTTAATTAGAGCTAGTCTATTTAAAAAAAAATATAGGCTATATAACATCATAATAATACAATTATTGGCTCTGGATTACTAAAAATAAATCTGAGATTAAAAACCTTTTCAAGTATATATATATATATATATATATATATATATGGATTGTATATATAAAACTTTGCATTGAATTCAACATTTTTTTAGGTTGTCCGTAGTGTAAAAGCATGCCAAGGAGTAATATTATTAGTTGATGCTAATGAAGGTGTTCAAGCTCAAACAGTTGCTGTTCACTCACTAGCCAAAAGAAATGACCTAATCATTATACCAACTCTTAACAAAGTTGATTTGCCTCGTGCAGACCCAGAAAATGTTAAGGCTCAACTTAAATCTCTTTTTAATATCGACCCTGAGACAGTTATGAGCATATCTGCCAAAAAAGGGTGGGGTGTCAAAGAATTACTACAAGAAGTTATAACCAGAATATGCCCACCTTCAGCTGATTCCAGTAAACATTTTAAAGCCAATATAATAGATACATGGCATGACAAATACAGAGGTATAATGTGTTTGGCATATATTGAATCTGGTACTGTGCAAGTTGGTCAAACTGTTAAGTGGAGATCTGATTTGAAGCAACACACATTGAAGTATTTGGCACTTTTACGACCACATGAAGAGCCTATTGATAAAGCTATTGCAGGCCAAGTAGTAATGGTGGGTGAGTAATGTGAAATAACAAAATAAATTCTAAATAAATTGTGACTATTCTAAATAAATTATATATTTTAAGCTTTCGCGATTTATACTATTCATATTTAATATAATGGGTCTTATCACGATAAGTAATGGCTGACTGGTCAGCTTGTGACCACGACGAATGTAACTTCGTCGAAACGTCGGGCAATAAAAAGGTACTATTACCATTAGTTATCACGATAAGACCCGTTATATTAAATATGAATTCAAAATAAATAAATATTACTACATTCGGCCTGCGGCATAACTCTTGTGGTATGTTTATAAAATGGTTTTTATTTTTAGACTACTGTCTTAATTTATCTGATGTTTATGCTGTAAAACGTAAAATTTTATCAAAATACATTCATTCATTTGTATTAAATAGAAGTAATAGAAGAAAACAATGTTAACTTTGCAGTAATATTATTTTTTTATACAAAAAAAGTTTGTATATTGTATGTAATGTTTATAGTAATTTACTTCTTACAGGCTGTGGTCCAAAAGGAGGTGGATGTGTTGGAGACCAGCTGCTTTCCTTGGAATCTGCAGAAAATATAAAAGTCGCAACAGCACCAACTGTAAAACATATGGTTTACGCCGGAATATTTCCCGCTGATCAGTCACAACATACACAACTTAGTGATGCAATCAAAAAATTGGCTCTAAATGATTCTGCAGTTAGTGTGAATGTCGATTCTAGGTAAGTTTCAGATAACGGAAAAAAACACTGCTTATTACAGTATTTGTAGTAAAAGAAAGTTAAAAAATTTTATGTACAGACCAGTCGATTTAAGTTCTCGGTCCATCATTAGAATTTAATTACTATGTTTGTATGCCAAAGAGACTAGTCTAGAGTATAAGTTAGATTTTAATTTTTATCATTTATTCCGAATATTTGACTAATCTGTGAAATATTGTATGTCGTTACAGTCCAGCTTTAGGACAGGGCTGGAGGATTGGTTTTCTAGGTCTTTTACATCTGGATGTGTTCACACAACGTCTTTTACAAGAACATAAAGCTGAAGCTATATTAACAGCTCCATCTGTACCGTACAAAATCAAGTATGTATAAGTCACAATTATTGATTATTTTAAGAAAATTGCTGAGAATTTTTAAATTGCTGAAAATGTATTAGACCATTTAAAATTTAAATAATTACTAATATTCTTTCCTAGGATTAAGGGATCTAAGTTAATCAAGCAATACAAAGGAGATGAGGTATTGATAACAAATCCTTTACAATTGCCAGATGCAAGCAATATAGTCGAGTACTATGAGCCATTAGTTATTGGTAGGTTCAATTTAATTGGTTGATTAATACATACAGGCTTAATTATTTTTAATTTATTAAAGATGTACAAACAGAAAAGTTTATAATTAAAATAGAGCCTATTTTTTTTTAATTCAGAAAAAAGATCTTTATGACTTTGTGTTATTCATGTTTAACTATTGGAGTACAATTTACATATATTATATAACTTATTTTATTATTTATATATATTTAATATTTGCTTTTATTTAGTAAATTATGACAAAAATATGATTATTCAGATAAATGAATAACCTAATTTATTTAAAAAATTTGAAATTATTATAAATTCATTTTTATAGAAGTAAAGTCACTAATAAATGCGCAAATTATTATTATTTTTAGTTAAAGTTGTTTTTACCTTTTTTTGTTTTTAAAGGTACAATAATAACACCAGTGGAATATATAGGGGCAGTGACAACCCTATGCGTGGATAGACGAGGCACACCCCTACCGTCTAACGCGGTTGATGACAAAATGACTATGATGCAATTTATTCTACCCTTATCAGAAGTTGTTATTGATTTTCATGATACTTTAAAAAGTTTAACCTCTGGTTTCGCCAGTTTTGATTATCAAGACTATGGATTCCATCCAAGTGCATTAGTTAGAGTAAGTATTGTGTTTTTTACATGGACATACGGCCTAGTGGTTAGAACACGCGGGTTCAAACCCCGGCTTACACCGCTTATTTTTCAAATGCTAAATTGATATTTAATTTCATCTTGAGCTCGGTGGTGAAGGAAAACATCGTGAGGAAACCTGCATGTGCCGTGAGAAATTCTGACACATGTATATCCGCCAACCCGCAGTGGAGCAGCGTGGTGGATTAAGCTCTAAAATCTTCTCCTTAATAGGAGAAGAGGCCTTAACCCAGCAGTGGGATATTTACAGGCTGTTACTTTACTTTACTTTACATGGACATAGAGGACTGAACTGAGCCCTCTATAGGTTGCTGTCTAAAATAACAATTAGTAGAGAAAATACAATAAATATTGCTAAAAATATTCCACAATGGTTCTCTTTTTATCTTTTTCCTCTAGATTGATCGAAATTAATTGACGTAACCCAAATCCTTGAACATTAACTTCATTTCCTTCTACAGAGATTTGAATGGTCAATTTTTGGAGCTGTATGCTCAGTCTATATCTCTCTCTGTGTTGTAACATATTAAATATGATCTTTCGCTCTAAAACAATTCATTAATAATTTTTAAAAGGCAAGAAGAATTTCAATTTTAATTTTTACAAAAAAAAAATATATTCATTTCTTTAATCTCTTCGTTCCAGATGGATATACATTTAAACGGAGTTCTAGTAGACGAGTTATCAACAATAGTACACACTAGTCGATTAGAATATAATGCCAAAAAGTTAACTGCGAAATTAAAAGAAATGATACCTCGTCAAATGGTGCAGGTAATTTTTTTTATATCCTCATAGCAAATTTGTTACTTTATTGAACAAATTATTAGTATTAATGTTTATATGTTAATGAAGAGAGTATTACAAATCAGTGATTTTATCATTTTAGTTTTTAAATTTAAATTAATAAAAAATTAAATTAATATTAAAATTGTGTTAATTTTATTTTGATTTTAACATAAAATTGTGAAAAAAAATATCAGAAGAAAATAAGAAAATTTGTTTATATAAGAAAACAGCAAGTTTTGGTAAATAAACATAATAAAAAGAACAATATTACTAAAGTTTTGATTTGAACTATATAATTATTTTAATTCAAATACTTTTTACAGATTGCAATACAAGCCGTTGTATCTGGGAAAGTTTACTCTCGTGAAACAATTAAAGCATACAGAAAAGATGTTACTGCTAAATTGGTATGTAATTATGGTATATAATATTTTCTTTATTTAAAATTAATTTATATTGGAACTTTATTGCGCATTTTGAAGACGTCCTCCAAAACAGGAAAATGTGTCCCATTTTCAATCAACATGGCGAAAGGAACTCTCTTTTTTATTCTGAATTGATTCCTTAACACTTTCCGTTTTCATTAATTTATCTTAACCTTACACTATTTTTTTAACAACTAACATCAAATTCTTAATAAATTAAAAATTTCAGTATGGAGGTGATGTTACACGCAGGAAAAAATTGTTGAAACAACAAACTGAAGGGAAAAAGAAGATGAGGAGTGTTGCCAACATAAAAATACCAAGGAATACCTTCATAGATGTATTAAAACGATAATGTTATATGTAATAAAGAAGATTATAGATATTTTTTTCTGTTTTTGATTTTCTGTATGTATACGTTAAGTACATAATATCCATGTCTATTTAGTTCGAGTTATGCAACTTAATCCATCCTATAATCTATTTTAAATATTCATATTGAATTAATTTAAGTTTGCCTACAGTTGCTATGTTTTATAAAACATTGGTTATTAATTTTACATAATAATTAATCGTTTAATGTACAACTAGATAAAAGCAAACATGACATGCGTAGTTTATAGTGATTTAGGTAAGAATGCGCATTTCTGACATTGCGCGTACAAAATGTCGAAAAAGTAAATGAAAAATATTTTTTTTAAATATGTTTGTCATCCAACAATCAGCAAGTGGAAACTACTCTAAAGTCCATATTATTAAAAGAAAAAAATATTCATATTTTCATTGTTTTTCTATGTTGTAGTATGGTAGTTTTTAATTAGAGATCTGTATCCAAAAATAAAATATTTACATATGATATTTCAAAATAGCTCACCCCTCGTGGTATCACTTGTGTTTAGGGTTACTGCTTTTGCTTTGAGTCATAGGGTGATTTCCTGTAAACCTTCATCAGTAAACGGGCTATTCAACGCAGAAATGTTTTTTTTTTTTTTCAAATAGGACTAGTAGTAATACAGTTTTAGTTTTGTTAGTTTATATTACCCCCTACATACAAACTAACCAACATTTTATCTCTTTATTTATATTAGTAAAGATTCGGTCCCGAGGAGGACGACAGCCGGAATGGCCTCGAACTGCCGTACGCACCAGCGAGGGGTGCGAGGAGGGCAAGAGCAGACTGCCATCCTGAGACGAGCTCCGCCAGCCATGAGCGGAGCGTCGCAAGGGAGGGGCAGCATATGCGCATGCGCAAGCGATCCCGAGACCTCTCCATTTTTGTGCTGAGAAAGGCCATCGCAGGGGTTTTAGTATAAATCGCCACAAAACCCGATCCCCTCCTAAGAATCGGGTATCTTTTCGAAGATTTCCCCTGCGTAAACAAAAAAAAAAATTAAGATTCGGTTTATCTTAGTTTCTACAGGAAACAGTGAAATACACAGATACAGTTACATATTTATTAAATATATTTTCCTTTGATAAGTAACAATGACGATAAGCCAGTTCATGTCAACATCCGATTATATCTTTAAAGATAACGTACAGATAGTATAAGTTGTAATAAAGTAACAAAAACGTAAACAAGACATTAATTAAATAAAAACCCGACTCCGTGACAAGACCATAGAGAATCGTTAATCGTCGACCAATTTTAAATTGTTGTAGATTAAACGGTAGTTTTGTTTAAAAAACGATATAAGAAACCTAATATTCATACTACGCGTCATTTACCAAAAATTTGGTCTAATTAGCGCCACAGAGGTATAAACAAACCACAGACTGATAAACACATTACTCTTGCGTCGCACAATTGGGTAAAAAAAGGAGAGACTTCAAAAGTACAAATAACAAAGTTTTAAAAGCAAACTACTCTAAGTAACTAATTTCTAACTGATTTTGATGAAAATTCTATGGGCCCAATCTGCAGAATAATGCCCTTTCAAATCAAATAAAATTTCAATTAGAATTAACCAAATCGGGCAAGCCGTTTTCGTGTATTCGGTAAACATACAATATTCGACGAATTGAAAAAAAATCCGTGTAAATTGAAAACCATATACTTATGTAAAAATATAATATGATTGAACGTGAGCTTAAGTCGATCTTAACGATCACTGTTTAATTTTAGAGTTATAGGTACCTATGTATATTATACAAAAGTAATTATTTTAAATTTTAAGGTAAGTACTTACTTTTGTGCCAATAGGTGTTTTTCAGTTTTCAGTTATGGGGCTGTCCATTAATCACGTGCGGCCCCAAAGTGTCTGCGCAAAATTACCAAATATCACAATAAAACCGCCCTCGATTTTCTAAGATATCACGTGTATTTATTTTTGAAACTTACAAGTTATACATATATATTTACGGTTACATAATTTTTC
Organism: Hypolimnas misippus; assembly: GCA_037950945.1. Taxonomy (NCBI): domain Eukaryota; kingdom Metazoa; phylum Arthropoda; class Insecta; order Lepidoptera; family Nymphalidae; genus Hypolimnas; species Hypolimnas misippus. The sequence continues at coordinate 5,701,877 of JBBEEQ010000029.1, read as the reverse complement.
AGAACTCATCTCACATCAAGAGATGTGATTATACCTATTATTAAAGATAAGCATTTTTTATATTCCTACTTAGGTAGTACTAAGCGTCACCACGTATCACCTGGGGAGAGGGGGTCTAAAATGTTGCTAAAAAATGTCGTGACTAATAGGCAGCCCCTATACCTTAGAATTAAATATTAGGCGAAAATTATACTTATAAATTTTGTACGCAGACTTTTATAAAGATTTACATTAATTGTTTGTCTTTACCCCTGGAAGAATTTACTGCAAGTTGTTTTTGACAGCAACAGCTTACGTAAAGTTACCTAGGTAACTGTTACTAAGTTACAGAGTTGTTTATGTCAATAGCGAGAGTAAAACTTGCAAATGTGATTGTCGGCTTATAATTATAAAACAATTTCAGTAAAGAAATTGTTAATATATATGTAATATTTTGTAAACGGTTATAAATAATGACTTTGAATAAAGTATTTGATAATTCTCTTTCAAATGAAATTGATGAATCAACTATTTTTTATGTCAAGGAAAAAAAAATAAAAGGCAATTTTCTAATATAAAATTCTTAGTACTAATTTATTACAAATTTTCGATTACAACAGGGTCATTGCATAACGAAAAATTATAACGATAATTTGTAAAATATTAATCATATAGTAAGTTTGTCTGAAAATAAAAAAAAAAATAATGAATTAAATATAATTAGAAATAATATACAATTATAAATACATATATGGTACGAAAATAATTCGACAAAGAAATGTTTGGTACATTTTTTGTAAGTGCAAAATAATAATTATTATTATAAACTTAAAAAAGTGTATATTCGTCTTTAGTAATTTGTAAGCTTTAGAGTAACAAAAATCCCTAGCAATTAAAGCAATATTTGTTTTGCCAGTAGCCGTCAGAGCCAAATCTAAGGCACTAAATAATAAATACTTCTTGCATTAAGCTTGTGTTATATTCATGTATAGTGGATAATACATAGCATTATGGTATCCTAACCTACAACAAGTAAAATCTCTAGAATTTTCCAATTTAGTTTAACGAAATATATTTTTTTGAGATCCTTAAATATTTTAAAAATGATATATCATGATAGGCATACAAAATGATATTTGATAATGATAAATTTTCTAATTCTTATAAAATTTCTTAGTTAAATATATCAATAACTTTTTATAAATATACAAATGTGTAAAATCAAACATGAGCGTGGTCCAAGCATCCGATTTTTCTATCAGCATAAAGGTATTCGAACACTTATACGACTTCACTGCCTCATGGAAAAAAATACAAAAATAAACTTAAAGACATATTCTATAGATTAATTTTAGAATGATAACAGACTTCTATCGCTTGCTTTTCGCGCGCTGTTTAATATCTTTAAGGAATACTTATCATTGTAAAATGTAACTAAACAGTATGACTTTAGGCTTATTTTTCAAATGTTAAATCTTTTGCCGTACGGAGCGACTTACTTGTAAGTGCGCGACGACCTTTATACATAAGACATATCCACACGCACATTCTTGATTTTGTGGTACTGTGTTGCTATACTCAATTACATGCACATCAACTATTAGCCTCTAAGCTATATATACAAGACATTAATTTATTTATTTAGGTACAAAACTAAATATACAGAGAGTAATATTTGTGGGAAAGTGTCCATAGGATGTCTTATCTCTTAAAAGAGATCTCTTCCAGGAACCCTACACGTAATGGAGATTATTTATAAATAATGTTATACATTGTTTTTTAGTTGAAAATTTACACCGACAATTTTACATTTTACATCGCTGGGTTTTACAGATAAAATTTAAAATATTTACATTATTGTATTTCAATAGTAAATAAAATATAGCGGAAAATGCTTGACCAAAAAATCTAGACACATTTAAAGAAGAGAAGCTCTGCTATTACATTTGTATTTATAAAACCAATTAATTTTCACAACACAGCACCAATAACTATGCATTGATAAGAAATTAGGTTATTCCTAATTTGTTACTAATTTCTTGTAATCACATTCCAAATATACATAGCATATCACATTTATCTGTCTTCAGATGTCTCCAAAAATTGAGCATATACATCTCTTGTACATTCGCCTTTTTCATTAAACTTATATTTATAGTATGATCCGTCGGCACATATCACTGTAATTGAAATAAGGTTCATAATATAATGGTTAAAATGGCTGTTTATTTCTTAATAATTTTAACTGATGAAGAGCCTAGCTGTAGCCCACTTACAGCAGCTTGTATATGGGCTAGAGCAGTACCACTCTCTCACAGAAGATCAGCATAAAGTAGGTAATAACGCTATGTTTCATGCGTAAGTGAGAGAGCAAGAAGCCTAACCCTCTGCCATGCCTTTGCATATTTATGGTACCTTTGGTGCTGCATGTCCATGAACAATGGTGACCACTTAACAATAACTTTACTTACACTTAACAGTTTTTTTTTCAAACTATGACATAAGTTGATATTGTGGACATATTTAAGTTTCATTAAATACATCTGGATGTTTAAAATCTGTATTCTTCAAGTAAACAGACAATGTAGTTTTATAAGTTGACCTTGAAATGCTTTATTACTCAAGTAAAAATACTGTAAAACTTCATTAATTTCTGCAAGATTATATCTTGAGAAATAAATTATTTTTTATCTTTTTATCTCTGTTTTTTGCCTTTGCTATTATAAATAAGTGAAAAAAATAAAAATTAAAAATTAGTTAGTTAAGTGTTACTCTAACATACAAACTATATTACATCAAGCGGCATCAAAATATACTCAGTAGATTTTGTATAAATGAGCAATACACATCCATCTATCATCACAAATTTTCATATTTATATATTAGTATATTGATAGACTGATTATTTTATACAGTTTGAGAATACACTTACCAATAATAGAACTCTTATCCACACCAAATGCACAAATGCATGGTGGACCATTTGGTATAGTAAATTTACAGAAACTCCAATTACTCGAAAAGTATTTTGGTAGAAAGTTGACTGTTGCCAAACTCGATTGTTTGTTTAACTTCTCATCTTCTAGACTGAAGATGTGAACAGTACCATGATCTGATGTGACACAAAGGTTAGTGCTTGTGTGGTTGAAGTTTATACAATATATTGTTGCCTGGAATTAAAAAATATATAAAGTTGTGCATGTATTGGGGTGATTTTTAAAATTGATGACCAACAATTCTTATTCTAATCTATAAATTGCCAGTTGAATTAGCTACTCTGTTGCACTGCAGTTTTAAAATGTCTTCCAATAAATACAGGTTTTGGTTCAAATTTTTCTTAACTACCAATCAAAAAATGAGATATTTTAAATTTCATTTTTAACACAATAGTAGAAAATGTTATGGTGCTGGCGTGGATTTTGATGCATTCATTAAAATTACTAAATTAGATTTTATTCAAAATAAGTTGTAAGAGTGATTCATTTGAAATCACAGCATCCATTTATTTAGGTTTTTATACTTTACCTGATGTGCTCCTCTTCTCAATTCAGCTAATTTTTGTCCAGTATTAGTATCGAAGACTCTGATCAGTGTACCCTTTGTTGATGCTGTAGCCAATCTTGTCCCTCCGACATTGAGGGCTAAACAACTTAAAGGAGCCTCATGTGCAGCTATAAGATGGCCTTCTGGGGCAGTACTGGTGCCAGCATGACTACTTAATTCCACCAACTATTAAATTACAACAAGAAAAGTATAATAAAAGATAATTCCTTGTAGTAGCACTCATGTGAACTTTTAAACACTTATCAAATTAAATTTATGGTGATCATACAAGCAACTAATTTAGCCTAGCATAAAGAAACAAGTAAGTTTTCCTTATCTTTTTTAATTATTACATCACCCTTAAAAGTATTTCAATATGAGAAACCGTTATACAGTTTTAATTGTTACTAGCCCATTCCTGTCTAGTTTACATTTTTTTTTTAACCATTACACAAATGGAAAATGTACAAAGAGCAAATTTAAACATTTTATAGCATTTTTTACCAGTCAACTAACTAATATTCATTCATAATCACTACAAACAAGATTGAGGTCAAAGGTATGTACTAAATATGTATATAGATAAAGAAGATTCAATAATATGTTACCTGTACATGCCCAGTTTTACGACTAGGATACGCCACAAGGGCATTATTGCTGTTCGGGCACACAACACAAAGGCCTCTAGTGTTCTGGCACGTCTCAAATACATGTAATAATTGAGGTTGTGCAGTAAAAGTGTACACCTTTATTAAATTTTCTGCAAAATAAATCGTAAATGTTAGTTTTTGTCTACAATTTGCAGTCATAATAAAAATTAAATTTATAATATATACCCAATACAACGACTATTCGATCTCGTCTTAATTTCACAGCTTTAACTAGGCTGTTAAAGTCTAAAGAAATTGCAGAATCTTTCTTCAGATCATCCCATATGATTACTCTATTTGGTGGATACACAGGAGTCTTGCCTCCACCGACTAGTGCCATGTAATTACATCTAAATAACATTTCGACGTAAGACAGTCCTCCTTCTGCGAAATTTTGACGTTCTTTTTCTTTAAGCGGATCGCTATTGAACACTCTAAATCCATTTTCTGTTCCACACGCAAAGCAACCTGTGAAAATTGCAACACAAAAAATTTACGAAATAACTGTAAAGACAATCATCGGACAACAAAAAGTAGGTATGTTATTACTTTCAATGTCTCTAAAATATAATCAATTCTTACCTTGGTCCTGATTAAATCCCACATATAAAAGGCCGTTTGAAAAACTATTTTCCTCTGACAAATTCATGGTCAAATTATAAAACCTTAAATTACAGTTTAATAACAAATAAAACCTTAAATAATCATAGTTCGACTTTGCGGCGATTTGACAGAATGGATAATAGACAAACATGTTGACACTTTGTTGATAATAAACAAATCTTTATCTAGCACAGATTATAAATCGTGATAATAATAATTCGACAACATTGAAAAACAATAAAAAATTATAATAACTAGTACTAATTAATGAATCATAATTTGAAAAATTCTCCGGAAGGCCAAACAGAAAAGATATTTTAAACAACAAGTGAACTGCAAGAAAAAACTAAAGAAACGAATATAATGTGATTCGGGTTTATAACATTTTTAAATAAACTCTTAACAATATTTATAATTAAATATATATTAATGTTTAATTAACTATTAAATAAAGTAATTTCTTATAAAATGTTTAAAAACAGAATTCATAAATTGTTTTACGTTGTATTAACTAGATTGCATTCGCATCATTGCCCATATTTCTGTGTTTTGATACTATTATTAGATTAAAAAACAAATTAAGTACACCATATATTTTAATGTGATGGATGTGATGTGGTGAATGATTATGTGTAGACTTCGATTATATAATATAAATATATACATTATGTTATATATAATCAAAGGGTATACACACAAAATGTTAGGCAGAGGGCCGTTGGTGTAACTTTGAAAATTAATTTGACCCCGAGCATCGCAGATTACAGATAAGAAGATTAAAGGCCTGTAAAACTACAATTTTGTGTTTCAAAGGCTTCAATTAAAAATATGTATTGTTAAACTTGCTAGTACCCTCACCGACTATTCAAGTGATTGTTAAAGTTTTATTTTATACAAACAATTATTTTATATAAACAAAAGCATTTTAATAGTATTTTAACAATAATGGGCGTAGATTGCAGTCAATATGGATTTATTTGAATTTTTAAATTAAAAATTTATTACCGCCATAAAAAAGTTCTGTTTTTACATTAATAAAAAGTCATATAAATTTTTCAAGTTGTAGCGTCACTTTTTTTTATTTTTAATTATTTGTTTTTTGCCTCTTAGAAGATCCGTCCCTTCTTGAGTGAAATGAACACTCAACACTCAATTGTTTGATCATTGTTTTCAGAAATGGTTTTCGTCCCTTAGTCTTACGACGTGCCAAATTAGGATACATGTTGACATAGTGCGGTTGAATTTTTACCATGGTACTACGAAACCCGATTTATTTTTTCTGGCAAAAAAAAAATTCAATTTCAAAATAAAATTGATTCAAATAAGTAAGGCTTTTTAATGCATTTTAACTATTATTAAGCTACTAAAATTATTTTTCCATGCAATATTAGATATATTGCGTGCGAAAATTAAATATTTTAATAGTACAATCTATATTATATATGTACATAAATATTACAAATAGATACGATTATCCTGGAGTAATAAAAAAAAGGAAGAAATTTGGTTTTTTAAAATTAACAAAAAAAGTATCTATTTTTATAATAGATACATATACGCAAACATATTAAAATAATGGAAAATAAGTAAAAATCTAAGAGGTATCAAAATATACTTACATTCTGTAGAACAACGTCGAAACAATGCTGTAATTTCATTTAAGCCCCGCTGTTAGAAATCTTTGTAAAGCTTTTGAAATGATTGAATTTTTACGCAAGCATTTCCATTCTCATTACTTTTATGTAGCGGTATGTTTTTTCATTGTTGTGTTTCCTTAGTGTTGTGTTCCGTACAATGTAATTATTATTATTTTGAGAGCGGAGTCATGTCTGGAGGAACTTTATGCGCGATACCAGATATGATATAGAAAAGTCATTATTTTCTTTGATAGATCATGTTATGTAATTTTCATTTTTTTAAATGAATAAAGAATGTACTGCAACATCATTTAAATATTCGTCGGTAATAGGCGAAGATTATTTACCAATCATATCTTATCAAATTATAAATTAATCAAATCAACATCTAAACCAGGAAGATAAAGTAAAATCTCTTCTACCATAAGTAATTTTGTACAAAAAACAATAAGTTTTAATTATTATTACATTATTATAGCATAATTGTTTTTTATTTTTAGATATACATAGGTATATGATTGTTTTGTTTCCATTTTTTTAATAATATATCTTCAGTACTCGAATATAGTTTTTTCTACTAATAGCCTCCACATAACAAAATATTTGATTTATATAATAACTTTTAATAAGTTAAAGCATCAAGTAAGATAACTTTCCGACAAGATACCTATACATTAAACTATAATTCAAACTTCCAAGTAAATCATTTCTACTTCCGCCAAGTAAAAGACATTAAAAAGTTAAAGTACATTAATGATACTTTGAAATATTGAATGCAACATTTTCAACGGGCAATTTTATTAAGGCTCTTCTGCACTAAATCGAAGAGGCAATTTTCCTGCAGCCGCAGGGAAGATTAAGTAATTATTAATCGTCGCCGGTCCCTGTTGCAATCTCGTCTTCACCGACCAGACGATAAAAAACCATACCTAGTACTAATTAATACTGCGGCTTGGGTGCACTTTAATTTTGCACGTCCAAAAGCCTTTGTTCATAGCTATCCGTTCGCGAGGATTACTTTGCTTCTCTTTAGAGAAATTTTAATGTATTGGAAAGAGATTCAGACTTCAGTTATTGTTTTTGTTGCGGTCTACGCTATGGTTGTGGCGTTTATTATTATGCCACTTCGTTACCTCATAGTTTAAATTAAATTTTGGAATTAGTATAACATTTCAAGAAATGTATACTAAAATAAATTTAATTTTATTTATCGGGAATGTTATAATATTATAATTTAATTTACTTAATTTACTGACGGAAAGGTCGGAGATAATAGCTCTTTATTTAACTTAAAATTATACAAAAAATAAATATATCATATAAAAAAACTACTGCTGATAAGAGATGAGATTTATTTTGTAAATACACAAATACCTGAAAAAAACTTTATAAAAGCTACAGTGGTGAATTTAAAATATATTTCTTAAAGGTAAACCATTCAATTTCTATTGCTTCCGAAGAAATGAAACGGTATGATATGAAAATAATGTATTGAAACGCGGAAATAGAATAAAAATTATATAGCCATCGAGGTGGTCGATCTCTAGTCAATTTTAGCTTGCATGCGGTCCGCATCCGGGAAATATTTTTAACCGACTTCGCAACAGGAGGAGGAAATGTTGGGTTGTGTGTATTTTTTTATATTCGCATTAAGTAATAAAAACAGCTTTATAGTTTCATTCGACGTAAAAAAATGACGGCCAGTGCTCTAGCTAGTACTCTTACGAACAAGCAAAATATATTTTAATACTTAAGACAGGAGGACTTCATTAAAATATCGACTATTAATATATCGATGCCAGTCTCCGGGACGATGAACATCAATGCTCTAGTCTTGCTTGCTTGCTGAATAGTGCGTCGTTAGAGATAATCCGATTCGGGAATTGGAGCATTCGAGTATCCTAGCATTCGGGCACTGGGGCATTCGGCATTCAGTCGTTCGTCCCGCGCAGTTCAGCAATGCGAGTCCAGGAATTTGAATGCAAATTGAAAATGCCATTAGATCAGCAAACATCTGCCTCCCGATCAAACGATGCAATTGTGCGCTCGTGACCGAGAAATCATTATAATTTGCGAACGCGCGACGGTGGTGTGGACAATTTCGCCACTAATCGATCAATTATTATTCGACATGTATGTAGGTGAACAGCAATCAATTGCTTTTGAAATTAATTTATATGAGCTAAATTTAGTTCACAGGCGTTGTTAAACGCTTTTCGAAACTTTAGACTTTTCAATCATGATCGTTTACTTTGTCTATGAGAAGTTTTTTATTATTGTACAGACACAGTTTTCAGCATATTACTTATTCATTTCCTTATTCGATTAGTCGATACTTTGGTATATTTTTTTACTTTGAATGATTTATATTTGAAAACAAAAAGTTAGTTTTTTACTTCGAAAAACATTTACCGGACTCCATTTTACTACAGAGCCATTTCCAAGCAGTTTATTCTCGTCTAATTACGTTTCTGTCTCGTTAATCACTACAAAAACGCAGCATAAAGAAAAAATGTTTTGCAGAAAAATATTTACATTTGTAGTATTGTATTTTAGTACGAAGTGTTGTCAGGTTATAAAATTATTGGTACTAAGGTCAATCTTGAATTCAACTTGATTAGTTTTTGAGATGTTTTATATTTTCATTTTATATTTTTGCTTCTCTTTATGTTTAATTTTAATTTCATTTTATATATCGAATTTGACTGATAGGTAAAATCGCTTTCTCAAAAAATACGACCAGGATAAAGGAATAAAACAACACAGCCTACTTAAATGATATACGTATGTGTATCATTGTCTATATATTTTTTGTTAAATTTCTGTTTAGTAGCTTGCCTAATAAAATACCAAAAATTACAACTGATAAATAATAACCAACATATTTTATAAGCTACTTTATAACAGCACTCATATGAAGTCGTGTTTACAACGTCGATCGGCTGCCCATAATTTTTTTTCTTTACTTATTCCAATGAGTTTTTATTTTTATTTTATAAAAGAAACAAAATAAACTATAATGTATTTTTATTTTGTTTTATAAATATAAAAGCAATCGCTTTTTACTCGCTACCTACGCTCTTTATCATAATTTTTATATAAGTTTGCCTTTCCATTAGAAATTTTACTAAATTACCAAGCTATAGATACAATGTGTCTGGCAAAGCCACCAATAGAATAACTTGACTTTTTTATATTAGCTCTGATCGGAAGAGGATTACATATCTACTAGTCGGAGTGAGCATTTTTCTCGCTCGTCGCTTAGCTATAACACACATCTCTAATGAAAAGGCAGCCTAAACACTGTGTTCTATAGAATTTAGTTTCACCGATAAAGTCGTGTATAATATAATTGAACATAATACTATGTTTATCGTAAATCGTACCTAATTGGTCACAATTCGTGACAAAAAACCTACTTACTCGGTAATAACACATTTACTGCGTTCTGGTGTTGAAAGAGCCCCATGGTGCTTATAATACAATGTTCAGCATTTTGAGCGCTGTACCAAAATAATGTTAAATCACAAGTAAATGTACTCACGAGTGACCTTTTTTATAAAACGACAGCACTCTAGCACGCATTTTTTTACCGAAAATAAGAAAGTATTCGTATCGTAATATAATATAGCCTATAATCTTTCTCAATAAATGGGCTATCCAAATAGCCTGTTTATTAAGGGAGGTTATAAAATGCGAAAGGACTTTTTAAAATCGGCTCAGTAGTTTCAGACAGTACCCTCTAGCTTTTCAGCTCTATGTAGGTTTATTATAAGTACAATTCTTTTATGCTTCAATCAATACATACATATAAATATCAATACATATAATATAACGCTACAGTCAGTTGCAGTGAACACTGGGCCTACGTGTCTGTCAATTAATAAAATAATCTTGTACAGAATATAATAGTAACTTTCTAAAAACTATATTTATCGTCTAATAAAGTCGTACAAAATCAACAACAACACAGTTCTGCAGCGACGGGTTAAGGAAAAGTGTATTGAATCAAATAATAATAATGAGTGTATTATTGCAATTAAAACGTAGTGATTATATACTCTTTGATTGCAATTAATTTTTCGCAGAGCAGTATATAACATAAACATGGTGCTCAATGATCCATTGCTTTGGTTTTGCTCGCCTAAATATACAGTATATTTACATAAATATATAAGAAACATGAGTTATCAAATATATCTAATCCAATGCACGTTGTTCATACTTTTTGGTCTGTCTGTTCAAGGATATAACCATGATGAAAGACGTTACATTGAAAACGCAACTAATCCCAAGCATGGTAAGATTATAACCAATCTTTTTTTTAAAGGAACCGACTTGAAAAACCAAATACATTTTCCTTTATTTGTATGATCTACTTTTTCCAATTATTTGCAATTAAAGACCAATCTGCTGAACTGATTTCAATGAAAATTCTAAGAGACCAAAGTGGAAGCAAATTTTTTCCAATAAAATTTATGAATCTTGTAATTTTTCGTCAAATAACATTATGAATTAAAAACCTCCTTTTCCTACCCATAGATATAGACATAATTAAAATTCATAAATTTTGTTATAGTAGAGATGTAGATTGGACATTGGAGAAGGTCATGGAATACTTTTTGTCGCAAAAATAAATCTTTAAAAGGGCGAAACAGATCCAGTATTTAACCCCTTTATGTTAAGTTGGAGAGCCCATCATTTCTCAAAGAATTTTGTATTTAGAATAATCATTATTCTACGCAGACGAAGTTGCACGAATCAAATACTCTATAGTAATATAATAAACAGAGCAAATTCTGTATGTGCGAACTACACTTACGAACACTTGAAGCTATCTTAAAAATTACAGTAACATTTGATTTGAATTTGGTGCTTTATGTAATTCTAAACAGCCATAGATTACATTTCGTGTACGAGTACATATGAGTATTATTTTATAACAAAATCTACATTAAAACGAGCTTGATTGCGAGTAAAAGTTAGTTACCAATAAAATATTTTTGGTAGTAGCTGCTACTTGTATATCTGCATACGTATCACCGATAAAAATGCGATATAAAAGTATATTCCAGCGTTGAAACAATATTTTATGAAACATAAACTTTACTGTCGTTTTCACACTCGATTTGCATTTGAAAATTTTATAAGATGTATGCGGTGTTTCATTTACTTATAATGCTAATATCGTTTGTGTGTAAGACTGTAAATTCTAGTGATTCTGTAGAATTATTGTCAACTGCTAGATTACGTAAAAGTACTTCTCCAAAGCCTACAACAGTATACAGACGGATCAATGTTGAAAGACATAACTACGAAACTTTTAGTTCTAGCACTTTGTTAGATTTGCTTCGGTATGTGGAAGCTAGGCGACAAAAGGGACACAGTAAGTAATTAATGGATGTTTTTTAGTCCTTTCAACCGATTAAAAAAATAGAGGAGGTTCTCAATTCGTAACGTTTTTTTTTAATGTTTATTACCACAGAACGCCGTCTTTTCTTAACCGGTTTTGAAAATTCTTCTTATATCCCATTGAATTTTTATCAAAATTGGGTCAATAGTTTTATTTTTAAATAAAAGTAATTAGGAATTAGTATGTCATTAAGGTAAACAAATTTGAGTAATTTGTTTTTGAAGTCGGTTTATTCTTTTTATAGTCTTAATTATCAGCCTAAAACTGAAAACGTTAAAACTAAAATATTATTATTTTTTCTTTAAATAGCAGACAAACGAGCAGGCGGATTAACTCATGTTAAGTGATCATCGCCGTCCATGATTTGCAGTACCAGAGTAGTCACAAATGCATTGGTAGCTTAAAGAGGAATTATGTGTAAAGAAGTATAGAAAGTAAGAGATGGAATGTGGAAGGTTAGGCTTCCGGTTCTCTCACTGATCGTGCGAAACGCACCTTTTTAATATAGTACTGTTCCTGTCGAGCCAGTTTGTATATCAGCTGTTTTATTCTTCTTCTTAACGTTAAACAGAATAACGGTAATATATATTGCAACCATTTCAGAAAGTTCGTACATATGGAAACGTGATTATTATTGTCATCTCCAACCAAGACAAGGACGATGCCAAAATATGTTGAATAGGTAAGTTATAATGTGAATAATTGTTATTATTTTTAACTTATTTTTTTATGTACAATTTTTTTAACATATAATATTAAAATTTAAAAATTTAAAGCCATCGATAATCTATACATGGTGAGGAATTGCGTACCCTGCTGATTCCAGATAATGTTATAGCATCATTCAATTCAACAGTTGTAATTTAAATTCTAAAATATTTAAAACTACCTCTTCAATATTATCTCCAGAAATTTTATCGATTTGTTTTTCTCTTATTTCCAGATTTTACTACGACGCACAGAGTGATAAGTGCAAACCATTTGTGTATAGCGGGTGTGACGGTAATAGAAACAACTTTGACAGTAGCGCTAGTTGTAAACGAAGTTGTAAAGGTAATATTGCGTATCTCTTGAAATATTTTTCAGTAATAAATTTAATCTATACTAATGTTAAAACTGAGGTGAAATTTGTTTTTATGTTTCTAAGATTGTAAGTATTTTATGTGTAAGCGGGGTATTTGAAACTACAGATCTGATTTAATAAAATTATTTTTGACTTTGATGGCCCGTTTTTAAGGTTATACTATATTACATAACGTTATGACTCATATAAAGCAAGCAATAACCATAAAGGCGAGGGAAATCAGGAGGTGCAGTTAGTAAAGAATAAATATTAATCATATCTTGCTAATCAGATTTACTCAATAATCATTTTATCGATACTAATTACCCTCACCTATGAGACCCGTGCAAATACTTCGCACCGTTAAGAGGTAATTAGTTACGTAATGATTTTGAAACGTTATTTTTTAATGAAAATATTAAATTTGAGAAATTTACTTAATTTTCGTCATTAGAACGAAATGTAATCTTTAAAATGGTGCTCTAAAAATTAATATTAATGCAGTATTTTGTCAAAAAAACAAAAAAAAAAAACAAGATTTTGTACACTTGTTTAGACACGCGTTCTCGGGAATTACTAATTATTAATTTGTAATTCCCGAGATAAAAATGTTAAACGTTTTCGTTCATATCAAATAGGGCAAATTTTTAATTTTCCTTTTAAATGTAATCTTAATCAAACGTCATTATATAACATACTAGCTGACCCGGCAAACGTTGTTTTGCCATATAAATAATTTCCTAGTAAAAAATAAAAATAAAAATTTAGGGGTGGACTACCCCTAACATTTAGGGGGATGAAAAATAGATGTTGGCCGATTCTCATAGATACCGGATAAGCACAAAAAATTTCATCAAAATTGGTCAAGCCGTTTCGGAGGAGTATGGCAACGAAAACTGTGACACGAGAATTTTATATATTAGATATATCGGGTGACTTTTTTAACTGGGCTTGATAGGCCATATTCGGAACTTTAAGGAATCGCGAAAAATACTTAAAGGAGTCTCGTGTTCGATTTTAAGAAATCTATAACTGCATCATAAGTTTTTTTAATTTCATGATTCTCCTGACCTGGAATTGAACCCACTAATTTAAAAAAAAATACATTCTGTATTATTGCACCACCTACCTAATAGTGTCACTTGTAAGAATCAACTTTTGGAAAGTTTTAGGAAAAGATTTATTTTTTAACAAAATAACATTAAATCTATACATAAATTAGAAGTTAAGTAATCGATTCTATATATATTAAATATACATATCAAATATGTGGGTTAAATCACGGCTCCCGGTAAGTTTAGAAAAAAAGTCTGCATAACTTCGAACGATTCGTTTATTTGCATCAAAATGCTAGTCACCTACTAAAGTAAGGAAGAGTGTAAAGAATATCAAAAATATATAAAATGAATAACTCACAGTCACTTCTTTTATGTTTGTCAATTTTTTCTATGTGAGCTATACAAAGTAGATACAATGTGACGTTTGTTTTGGTCCCCGTTACCTACTCCGTTACCTAAGTAGGTTTAGATAATTCCTAAAAAGATGAATCAATTTATTGAAAATCTACATTTCACTGGACTCGGCTATTGTACTCACCCGCTATTAGTGTTACAACATCCCGTTATAATTTAAAAATTTCACTTTTAGGTATGATCGTTTTTTTGAAGAATTAAAAAAGATTTAATTAATGTATGAATTTGATAGAATTTTGTAAAAAATTTGCCCTTTCTTTTTGTTGCAGTTAACTATATAATAATACCTCTCTGAAGTTGATTCTTATAATATGTGACAGTATCAGATGATGCAATCATACAGAATGTTAATTTTTTCCAAAATCAACGTGTTCGTTTCTGGCTAGGAGAATTTATTTTTCAAAAAAACTAATGAAATAGTTTTAGTTTTTATTAAAATCGGCTCTGTTACTTCTTTAATTATTTTTCGCTATTGTTTATAGTTTCGGATTTGGTCTATCATATCCAGTAAAAAAATTACCCAGTAAATATATTATTTTACAAATTATTATATTTATATAATATACATATATCTTCCATATTTGAATTAGATGTTGTTCACTTTTTCATTGGTTTCAATTTTGTTCCTTATTACATTAGATTTCAGCAGTGAAAGTTTCGTCAAAATCGGTCCAGCTGTTTCAGATATTAGCCGAAAAAAATTGAGTGACAGAAAGACAGACAAAAATTTTAAGATTGGTAATTTTGTTGTAAGTACCGTGTACACTTTAATATGCATTTATTTAAAATTATAAACAGACATCAATTTTATTTATTTTTATACCTTCCCTTCTTAAATCGGACATTGTTCACTATTTTATTGGTTTCTACAATATTTTGTTATCGCGTAATTCTCTTTTTTACTTATTCATTAAAATAAACATATTAAAAAAAGTAGCTAAAGTTAATCCTTATAATATTAGCCATTAAATACGTCATGTTTTGAAGAACTTTTTAGACTTTGTAATATTTCGTGAATTTCTTCTTCCATCTCCTCTCCCTTTCTGGACCTCACGTGATTAATGGACATTCCCTAATTGCTTGTGAAAGTCCCATCAAATTTGATTCAGCTGTTTCAGAGATTAGTCGTAAGAAACAGACTGACAGATAAAAAATTAAAAAATTGATTTTTTGATGTAAGTAATGTATATACTTTTATGCATTTAGTGAAAAGCATAAAATACTGTTCGACGTGAACCCTTAAATTGACATAACTTTTTTTTATGAATCGATTGAAATTAAATAAACACCAAATGTTAAGTGAACCTTACTGCAATATAATCATGAAAACCACATCTAAATCGGATAAGCCGTTTCTGAGATTAGCGGGCGCAAACGCACTGATAAACAGACAAACAGACAAAAATTCTAACAATTATTGTTTTGGGTTCTATTGCGTATGTAAAGGCCCAAATAATTTGTTTTTTTTTTTTTAATATATCTTCTATGTACAGACAGCGACCCGTTAGAATTTTTTTATATGTATAGATTAAAAATATCTAAAATAGAAGTAAGCCTAAGTCACTTCTTATAACATTTGCTAACTGCAAGTAAAAGTACCATCAAAATTGGTTCAGCCGTTTTAAAGATTAGTCGGAACAAACAGATAGGCAGACAGACTGACAGACAAAAATTAAAAAATGTATTTTTTGATATAAGTACTGTATATATGTATGTACTTTCATGCATTTAGTGAAAAGTACAAAATAATGTTCGACGTGAACCCTTAAATTGACATAACTTTTTTTTATGAATCGATTGAAATTAAATAAACACCAAATGTTAAGTGAACCTTCCTGCAATATAATCATGAAAACCATATCTAAATCGGATAAGCCGTTTCTGAGATTAGTGGGCGCAAGCGCACTGATAAACAGACAAACAGACAAAAATTCTAACAATTATTGTTTTGGGTTTTATTGCGTATGTAAAGGCCCAAATAATTTGTTTTTTTTAATATATCTTCTATGTACAGACAGCGACCCGTTAGAATTTTTTTTTATATGTATAGATTAAAAATATCTAAAATAGAAGTAAGCCTAAGTCACTTCTTATAACATTTGCTAACTGCAAGTAAAAATACCATCAAAATTGGTTAAGCCGTTTTAAAGATTAGTCGGAACAAACAGATAGGCAGACAGACTGACAGACAAAAATTTAAAAATGTATTTTTTGATATAAGTACTGTATATATGTATGTACTTTCATGCATTTAGTAAAAAGTACAAAATAATGTTCGACGTGAACCCTTAAATATAACTTTTTTATTTATGAACCGATTGACATGAAACAAACCCTAAATGTTAAGTGAAGCTTACCACAATATATTAGTGAAAACCGCATCTAAATCGGATAAGCCGTTTCTGAGATTAGCGTGCACAAACGCACAGATAAACAGACAAACAGACAAACAGACAAACAGATAAGAATTCTAAAAATCTTTGTTTTGGGTTCTATTGCGTTGGTAAAGGCCCCCAGTAAGATTTTTTTTCATATATCTTCCATGTACAGACATCGACCCTCTAGAATTTTATTATTAGTATAGATAACATCGATACAAGATTACGACACATACGATTTAGCCCAACATCGATATCATACAAATTATTTCAAACATCACGCTAATCATAAAACCTAAATCTGGATCTTTGTACAGTGGCGCGGAAACTCGTGTTCAGAGCTAACGGAATTTTATTATCATTATCATCATATTGTCAATATATCCTTCACTTTGAAAAACCAGGAATTCTAAAAGATTCCACTAAAGAGTATAAAAATCAAAAATCAAAATATAATATTTATTCAAGTGGACTTTAACAAGGACTTCTGAATCGTTAAGACAAAAAAAAAATTAAATTAAGGAAAAGCTACCACTGTCTCGGTATGTAGATTCTATCGAGAAGAACCGGTAAAAAAAGACAATACGTCGATCGCTTTAAACCGATCACAAGAACCATACCAGTAATTTCGACTCGATCAACAGGCTCATAGCTCAATTGGGCACTGAGGTGCGAGTTTAATGCCTGCTGTATTTTGGTATGGTGTTTAAAATTGAAGTAAACGTTAATTGAACGAATGAATACTTCGTATTCACACCTATAATACACGGGTGATGCACGGCGCACCTACATGTTATAATATGTTACAGTCAAAACTTTTAATCGGTCGATAATACTTTTAACTGACAAAATCAATCAAAAGTACTTCAAACGCCAGCGGTCAAAAGGATTTCAACGATAGCACTTTTAAAATAAATAACGAATATGGTAGGCAAAAGACTTGCAAAATAGTTAGCTTTTAGGTTAGTTTAGTGTTTTTGCAACAGTACTTACTTTTGACTACTATTTATGTTACAAGAACTATCGTCGAAAGCCTGCGGTCAAAATAACTTTTGACTTATTTTGCCAGTTAAAAGCAGTATTGGCCGGTTAAGAGTTTTAACTGTGACATGAAGTAGCATATTGATTCTTTGAATATCATTTTAAACCGTAATTCACTATTCTTACTTTTTATACTACAAATAATAAATGACTTATTTTTAGTATGAATTAAATAATATATATAAAATAATAATATATATAAACTATATTCCAGGTGCTATTCGTAGGCAAGTTCAAGGTTTGAAGCAACCAGCATTCTGTTTCTTACAGCCGGATAGAGGGTTCTGTTTAGCTCTCTTTATTAAGTAAGTAAGATATAATTAAATATACTAGATTTTTTATTTATTGTCTGTATATATTTTAAAGTTTCGCAATTTATAGTATTTATAATTAATATAAAGGGTCACGCTACACGCGCAATCAAGCTACACGCACTTCATTTTGAGAAAATAGCGTCTAAAGATGTCAAACTTATTTAAAAAAAAAATTTTTAGTCGTATTATATCCATCTTCTGTTTCCTATTTTTGTAAAAGCTATAATGAATTAAAAGCACATTGGTATATTTAAAAGTTTGTCTAATAATATTTTTTTCTAATATACTAAATTATTGCATATTGCAAAATATTGAGCACACTTCAATTATTTGAAACTTTTAATAAACTTTTTTCAGTACTTAATTAGTTAAAATTAGTATGAATTTTTTTGAATGATGTTAAATACATGACGTATTATCAGAATATATCAATACCTCCAAATTATTTTTGTGGGTTACATTTTTGCTTATCAGCATCCACCTAATCGTCATAAAAACCTTTTTTTTTAATTTTGAACGTCTGGCAATAAAAAGGTATTATTACGATTAGTTATCTCGATACGACCCGTTATATAAAATATGATTTTTTCTGTATTAGAGGAAAGCTAGCCCGTTGACTATAAAGGGATAGCTCGACCGGAGAGACTACACTCTTATAGCAAATCCCCTGAGTGAGCCAGAAGTCTAACCTCTTTCTCTATAGAAAGGATCCTTAGCTCCTTACTTTTTATTACACTTTACCCTTCATTCCTTTCAACTGTCAAAGTATTTCTGGTTCCTCAGTAGCCAGAAATGCTTTAGTCGGTTGTAATAACTTTACATCAGATGAGCCGTCTGGTCGTATGTCAATTATTTTAATAAAAAATGCGTCTGTTTTCCTAATACTAGTCAGAAATTATCCGACAGCTTCTGTTAAGCAACTGTGGTCGATTAAATTCCAATTATTCTTCTTAATTGATTAAGAAACATTATCTAAAAGTGGGGCATTTTTTTTTTAATGTTTCTTATAATTAATACATCATGGCGGACTTACACACGATTATAAGTGATCAACTGATCATCGTCATCCATGGACATTTGTAGCACCAGATTGATACGCTGCTAGGAATAGGAATTAATGAAATGAATGAACATCACAGGGATTTTCTGTGAGAGTGTATACTGCTATATCTAAGCCAGCCCTTAAACGAGCTGAAGTCAATAGGGTACAGGTTAGCTCTACCACAGAAAAATTAACTGTACACAACTGTCTGTACTGTACACCAAAAACTATTCTAAATGATACAGTAGCTCTAATTTAAAATGATTTAAATATAGTGTAAGATTCGTTTTTTCATTCATTTATTTAACATTTTTTTTAGATATTATTACGACATCAACGACAAAACGTGTAAAGAGTTCTATTATGGAGGCTGTGGCGGTAATCAAAATAATTTCGATACTTTATCCTCATGTATGGAAGCATGTAGTAATGTACTGTAATATATAATTGTATTCGAAATAAAAGTAATATTATGTAAAGTATTATTATGTAAAATTATACTGAAATGAGTTTATATTATTTTATTTTATGACAAAAGTTGTTTATTTTTATATATATCTAACGTATATATTCATTAAAAAAAACTACTCTTATCGAATCGGTTACAATTTCAAGTAGATTTGCGCAATAACTAATAAGACGAAGTTTGAAACAATCCGAGTACTTATTAGGATTTGGCTCCGTCATGAATCTACTTTGTACAATCAATAGACAAAGTGTTCTAACTCGCTATTAGATAGATTATAAATATAGATTATAAATATATAGTGCATTCAAATTAATGTTTGATTGACGCCATTTCGAAGTTAACTTTTGGCTTTAATGGCGACAATTAGTTGCATGTCGCAAAATTCACGTTTATAGCCACCGACCAGAAAAGAAAAGCTTTATAAGTTTAACGTGTATCTATTATTTGTGTCTTTCTGTGTATCGTATCTTAACAAATGAATCAATTTTAATGCGTTTTTTAAATATTTAAAAGTTGATGTAATCGATTTGGTTCTTAGCTATGATTTTTATCTGTTTCGATGTTTTAAAGTTATTAGCTCTTTTGTAATTGTTGAAGAATCTAGCAACTGCTAGTGGTTTAATCGACTCGAAATATTCTATACTATTAGTGATATGACAATAACACAGTTGTATGACCCTAACCTGATGATCAGTATCATCTAGAATCAGCAAGATACACAATAGAATGATCGTTTTGGGGCTCGTTAAAATGGTCAAAATGATCTCAATGGATAGATTGTCGGTTTTTTTATTTTCTATTTAAATCTATTATTAAAAAGTACCGTTTAAAATCATCATGTCATTAGTTATTAAGATTGCGAAGTATTCTCACGGATCATCTAATAAATATATTATAATTAAAGAAAGCATTCGCATATCCAAAGTTGAATTGTAAGTTTTCGATAAAAAATCTAAATCATGAATATATTTTCCTTAATTAAAAAAACACGTAATTCAATACGTTCCTGTAGTTCAAACTTTGGCCCGTAAAAATCTTTGTCTACATTTTACTTCAAGTTGAAATAAAAATATTTAAGCTCGGTTGGCGGACTAGCAATTACTGGGAGACCCGGCCTTAATCCACGTTGTGACGAAGAAAAACTCCCCTAATTAATAGTCGAGCTGGATTAATTAGCGAAGACATGCTGAGCTCTTACCACTTGGATTTTTTTAGTTTTTTTGACAGAAGAAATTAATTCCATTATGCAATCTGACTGGGAAATCGTAGTTCTATATATCCTTTGCACCATTACTAATTAGAACTTGTTTTTTATCTACTCGGAACTAGAAGTTCGTTCCAGTAATAAGAGCATCGTTGGTTCTTTTTATATAGTAGATGGTTAAGTTATTTAAAATAGAGAAATGCTTAATACATTTTAGGAATCCTAAAAGCAAATCAGTTCGTCGATATGTATATCAACGGTAATGTTTTAAAATTCAAAACGATTCCTTGATTCGTGTATTAACATTTAACTGTGTATTTTGTAAAGCGGTTAAGCCGAGTATTAGTCTTTATCAGATTGGCTTAAGCCATCAACATGGAGATTGGAGGTTTTACGGCGTCGTTGCTACTCTCAGATTTTTTAGTGTCGCCCGAAGCGCACATTTTGCAGCGTCAGTAATTGGAGACTAATTTATCGCGTGTTCCCGCGAGATTTATTGGCAAAGGATGAAGACTATTTTTAACACACAAATTGTAGCTTTTTGCAATAACACAATTTTTGTTACTAAATGTGATAAAATACACATTAAATACAAAATAAAAAATGTTGCCTATCTAATCGAAATTAACAGAGAAAATTTAGTTACAGACAATATCTGTAGAAATTAATTTTATTAATAATCGTACATAAATAATAATTACAAGAATATACAAAGTAAAATATAACAAGATCAATCACCCGATTCATTTACATCAATCGCCATCGGCACTTTCGAAATAAAGGTAATAAAATGTTTTATTATCTGCCTTCACTCGTAATTCGTTAACCTCCTTTATATTTGGAGCCAGCAATGGCTTGTAAAGTAAAGAACTGTTTTAAAGCACTGAAAATCTTCGCGTAATACTTATTGTTAGCCGAAGAGACTGATGTGTCGGATTTAAATTTTCTGCATCTTATTTTTCTGCCGCCTGCAATGTGCAATATATATTTGCTTGTAATAAAAAAAGAAAATGAAAAATGCTACAATTATGGCAACACTAGAATTGATATTTACATGTCCTTACCATCTCGTATCGCATTTCTTCAGTGATTCTATCACGAAGATCGTTCGGTATGTCGTTCTGTGTAACATCTTGCAGGACATATTTTAATTGTGATGTTCTGTGAACAAAATATATATTTCACTAAAATATTTATGTAAAATCTATATGAATTTTAATTTTATGATTTAAAGATTTTCTTTGGGGTCTAGTAAGGTTGAAAGTTTTTTCTTTTTCTTCTTCCTGCTCTGTTCCCACTCTGAGTGCGATCAGTACAACATACTTGCATCCTTCTCTTCCACTTTTGAATATCAGCCTTCGTCTCAGCAGTTACTCATTACTCATATTTTTCACACCATCCATCTCTTCTCTGTTCTATTTCGACAAAGGTAACCTTCAACATCCGTACTAAATGTTTTTTTTTTATCGCATTCATCGCTCCGCCTAACATGCCCATAACTGCTACGTCTCAATTTGTCTGTTACGAGAAACGCTTTCAAGCTTCCTCGGACATATTTATTATGGTTCCTTTCCATTCTTATCATTCTACACATTCATCTCAACATACGCATTGACTCTGGCAGCGAAGCGGAATTAGTTTATACTAAAAAGAGAGCTGATATGATAATTTCAAATTTTTTGCCGAGGGAAGCCAATTGCTGTAATAGGCAAAGCGTTTATTAAGTACAATACACCAATGTCGTCCTCTGGCTCGGTAGAAAGAATGTTTTCTTTTGCGACTATGCGAAATGAGCCTAAATCCCACAGATTATCTGACGATTTGTTTGAAAAAAGTATAGTTATGAAATGTAATTTGAACAAACAAAAAATAAGTAAAGATTAGTTGATTGAAAATATTCTTCAAAATTAGAATTCCTGTATTTGAACTTTAGAAATTATTTTTTGTTCTTTGAATAATTTTGAAAAATGTTTTAAGAAATCTGTGCCTTTATTCAACATCATTTCTTTGCCGTAGAATTAATTATATTGATGGATGTATTAGGTTTATAATCAAGTTAATTAATTAATGATTAATAATCAATGATTAAAAGTAATAATCATGATTAAGATTACTTTTTTAATTATGATTACTTCAATCATGATTAATGTAATCTGATTAAAATTAATCAAATTAACTAATTGATTAAAAAAATAATTGATTAATGCCAACACTGGTCTCAACATACGCATCTCTGCTACATGCGCTCTTTTTTCAATCATCCCTTTGGTTGCCCAACATTGAGATCCATACATCAATATAAAAGTAAAAGCTAAATCAGTTTCAATTTGGTACTACATTTCAAAATCTATTAATGCCACAATAAGAAAGAAATAGATAGCATTGTTTTATTTACAGTACATTTTTAATAAACATAAATTAGGGTAAAGTAAATTAAAATTCTTTTTATAATGTCAATGTTCTAAAGATTTACATTCTACAATCTACATTAAAAGACTCAAAGTTGCAAGATTGATGGAGCAATAATATAAGTTGGAGGAACGTTGTAAGATAATGGCAGATAGATGAGGGTAGAGGAATCTCTTCTCTTCAAAAACAAGTTTAAAACTACATTTTAAAATGAACAATAAATCGATATCGCCCGCATGAGCTGGTCTATTTCTGTAACAATATTTTGTGGGCTGTTATTTAACTGCCTGCCGATGGTATACAGGTTTATAATGAACATGTCGTTGCCAGGTGGTTAGCCTAACTATTTCAACGAGCAATTAGCGTTTAACAAGAACCCTTTCACCACGTCTCTTTCGTGCCTGACCTATAATTACAATATCTAACTATGTTTTTATTAAAATATTGTGTAATTTCTAGTGATAATAAATACTTATCGTGCATACTCATATGTGTTATTATATTATGAGTTACCATGCAATAATCCAACAAAATAAATATGAATATTTAAAAAAATCAAACTTAAAATATGAAAAAATTGTAAGTTTTAAAAAATATATTATCACTAACTGAATATAAATAAGCATGTAGGCACTGGTGGCTTTTCGAGCAAGATAGGGCGCGTCCTCTTTCCCCCCAAAGTTGTATTCAATCGCTTCTTGCTTGCTGCAGCGAGATACTACGTCGTCATCGAACTTGCACCACTAATAGGAGTATTTTATAGTTTTTAAATCAGTCTATTATAAGAAAATATAAGATAGTACAAATTAATAGAAAAATATAGTTTTTACGCGATAGTAAAGATAAACAAGCAGACAATTACAGTTTAAAAATAGCATAATATTTAAGTATATTTTTCTATCTTTTTTGAATCGGTGTGCAATAAAGAATAAATAAAAAAATATTAATTACAGGAGTATATTTTTTTTTTGGTTTGGTTGGCAAAATATAGAACAAATTGTTCTACATTTTGAAACCATTATATATCATATACATAAGGCAATACAACAATTTTAATGTAAATTGCCGTAGCAAGAATTCGTAACTACAAATTTTTAAATTAACACAATAACCTTTCCATCGCCTTTAGGATTAATAAACACGACATAGTGTCCACCGTGATTATCTCCCGAGTGCACAAGCACCGCGTGCAGTGTATAATGTGCGGGAATTTGAGGGGTCTCTTGGAGATACTGATCCAGATTTACTTCCTCGTAAAACTCAAATCTGATAGCAAATTAAAAAATAAATATATGCTGCAGGTTTTATAAAGGTTGTAACAACTATAATAAAATCTGACTTGATAAGAAACTTTGATGTGAAGAAACAGTAACACATCAACACATAGGGGACTATGATGATTTTAATGAAATTTCCTAGATAACTATGTTCGAAAATCAGCTCAGAGTGTTTTCAAGTACAAACAATTACAGTAGATACAAATGTATCTAAATATTTGTAAGATACAATACTGATTTTGCAATAAATATCAACGCAACTCACTTATCATTAAACTTAACTGAGGCGTCGCTCTGAGGATCATACTGGAACCTCATTAGATGTAGATGTAGGATTGGCGGAAATACATCGAATCGAACACCTTTCTCAGCTTCTTGAAGACCATGTTCTCCTGCGTCGTACTTGTTTTCGCCATCGAGCAGTTCTGTACTGATGTAGTCTTTAAATGATTCGTAAACTAAAAGCAATTATGTAGTGCTTAATAAATATTTTAACATAATGCATTTTTAACTGTACTTTTTTAACAAACAGGGTTAAAGGAACGGCAATTTTTAAATTAACAATCAATGTACCATTAGGCAAAATACAGAAATAATTAAGACAGATAATGCTGAAGGCAATACTATTACTGACTATTATTTTTTCCTTTAACGCTAAGTTGGATGTCGTAAAATGTTTCGACGCGAGTACTTGTACAGTTTACATTCTTGCACTTGATAAAAGAAGTCATTTTTCCTTCAAACAATTTCGGCACGGTTCCTTCAACCACAGTTCCCTTCATCTTGTTTTCTAATTTGTCTAGTAGTACCTGAAAAAACATAAATAGTCATGTATTAAAGTCTAAATATATATTTCAATGTATTTACTAAAGTGAAAGTTTACCCGGAGAAATTCTTGAACGTCATGTTGCATGAAAGAGTCCAACGTTTCCCAGCCGAAACTTTTCGTAAGTTTTTTTGTAGCAACTGGCTTATCAGAAAATTGTAGGTCGTAGAAAACTCGTTGAAGTGCGAAAGAAACTGATCTAGAACTATCATCGCCGACAGTTGGTATTTTATAAACGGCTTTACGTAGAACATTTGTGAAGAAAAGTGTTTGCAGAAGTGAATTCATATAACAAGTTGCCCCTTGGTTTTTAAGTCCTGCAATTTTCAAAATCAGGTTTATTTTGGTAGTATAGTTTTTGTATGGACTTATGATAAATAAACTTTTAGTTAATTGTGCTCCCGACCTATATATCCTGTGTGTTTCTTAGAATCCCACGAAACTCCATGCGGAGCTTCCGCAACTACATGGGCCTCGATTGTTATCGAATCATCTTTCACAAAACCATTATTAGGATCCAATAAATTATTCCACGATATAAAATGAGCGAAACCCCAATCGTCTTCTTTGCTAATAAAAAAAAAAACAAGTCTCAATGCAGCGGGGAATAAAGTCACAAAATAAGGTTTTTTTTAATGTGATCTATACCAGTGATACATATGATGTAGTTTTCTACAAAGATGTTCCCCGTCTGGTTTATAAGATAAAAGTTTTAATTCACCAAGTCCATAGCACGACCACCCTGGTGTGTCGCAATCTCCGTTACATTGAAGAAAAATTCCAAGTGCCTTTTGCTGTTGTCGGTCCGGAGTCGTCGTGTTTCGAATAAGTACTAGAATTTTCCACGGCAAGCATCTCACATAGCAGGGTGGAGATAAAACTTGTTCTCTAAGTTGACTAATATTTTGGACCGTGTAACGAAAGGTCGCTTCGGGACGAGCGATATCTTCATCTTCTTTTAGAACTTCCTAGCAATTTTAATGTTTCGTAAAACTAAACGAAAGTTTTATAATTTAAATAATAAGTAACGATTTCGTAAGAAAATAGAACCGGTTTCAAAAGTTAAAAACGCAATTTCGGATGACATATTTATTAAAGCTAATTTTAAATTAAAAACCAAACTACTGATTTATTTTGATAAAAATTGTATGAGATTGATCTAAAGCATATTTCTTCAAAATCGGTTCATAAAGAAGGCGTTTTGAGGAAACAAATGTTTGAAAAATTAAAAAAAAAAACATTTTCGACGAGGTGAGAACCACGTCTTCGTTTTGTAATTTATTAAAAACATGAGACTAATCTGCATTTATATGACGTTTATGCTAGTTTTAAAGTGTACTTGTTGTTATAAATGTTAAAAAATATTATTAAATCTCACAGCGTTGGTTTGTAGTGTATCGGCAGTTGCATTTTCCGCGCTACCGGTTTCAAGCATTTTTCAGCAGCAATATGTTTAAACTGTAAAAATTAAAACGTTATTTTAAAAGATTTTTTTTTATCTTTCGAATAAAATACATTTAAGCCTACATTATTTTTATTGCTTTATTTTTAGAAAAATAATTCTGAATAAAAATTACCTCCTTTTAAATCGTAATACATTTTTAAAAAATATTAATAATTTTATAAATTTTGAGCCGATGACATATTACGTCACTCAAGGATTTACAAATAATTTTCGTTTTCAATATATAAATGATTCAATTTTTAGATGCCAAATTAATTGGGTGTACGAAGGTTGAATAATTTAAAAAAAATCAACAAAAAGCTTTAAACCACAATAAATAACTCAATTAATTTAAATTTGAAAATTATTATTGTTAGAAATAAGGACATGATATTATGTCTTAATATAATTGATTTGTAAAGCGTTTTCAAGATAAAGAACAGTAAGTATTTTCAACATAAAGTATGCGGAATTTGTCTAAAAACGAATTAGGTACATAGTGGATTGACTTTTTAAATAACGTTTGTAAGACATGATGAGTGAAATAACTTAATTAAAATAATGCTTTCTCTATATTTACTATTCTAGTAATAAAAGTAATCAACACGAAATAAGATTTCTTACTCATCGACGACAAATCTAACTCTAACGACGTTCAAAGTCGATGTGCCATCTCATTAGGAGACTCCTTTAAGATGGACGTCCATTCCGAGTCCCAACGGGAACTCCCCTTTTTCACGGCTGAGTCTCAGTACTCAGCCCCCTACCGGCGACGCTGTCAAGGCCACTAGGGCCAACAGCAATACACATTTCGAACAATAATACTGCGACAAATCGATAGTGTGTAACGTAACTAAACCGTTTCCCGTTTACCAGATATTAATTAAATCCCGAGTCATCTTGCGAGGACATTATTCAGTGTTTGGAGATTGACAGACAGATTCTGGGTCCCTTAATTAAAATTTGTAAATAGCCTCCCATTAAAGACAAATTATGCAAACATATTAATTATGAAGACTGCCATTATAATGAGGTCTTCGAAATGGGACAAAGAGATCGTAATATTGAAATAGGAATTTATATTGAATAAAATATAATAAAAATGCTAATCTTTTGTCATTTTAACAATGGATTAATTTATTATTCACATTGCAATTGTTAATTATACATTTCATTATAATAATATTATCATCAATAGTCTCTGATAGAAAAAAGAGAAAACAAAACATTAATTAGTATTAAAATTTAATCCAATCCACGAAGTCGTTCATTGTTCAGACGTCTATATGTTTAAAATGTGGCTGAACGTAATAATAATCAAGGCTTACGGAACAAAGGACGTATACACACAAAGTAGTCAAAAGGCCTTACGTACGGCACGTGTACATGTATGCAGAATGAAAATAATAGGGAAAAATATAGGGGGAACTAATTAGCGAGCCTTGTTACTGTCTCTCGAGTTTCCTTTTATATTCTTTTATACCTATATAGTTAAGTGGCGTTCGCAGGAAATGTCTCTCTCATTTATTTGTGCGTAACTTTTAATGCATTAAATTTATTTTAGGGCTTATTATAAAAACGTATAACGCTTCGTTTCGGAATGAAGGAAATAGTAATGTTGTTAAAGAATAAGGTGTAGTATAGCGTTTGTCTTTACAAATAATTATCAATTATCAGTTTCGAAATGTGTTTGTTGATTTTTGTTTTAGTAAGATTATTTTTTTTTTCTTAATATTGTTAAATAGTCATAATTGTATTCGAAATCATATTTATTTCCTGAATGCGTTTTGGGAAGTTTGTCAATAAGATTGATTGTTTATATGAAAATACTATCCTAAACTAAAAAACAACAAAAAAAAGGCGATAAGTCAATTCATGGGATCAAGTCAATGATGCTGTAATATGATGTATCCGAGCGTGTAAAGGACAAATCGGAAATAAAGGTAATTCGATACTCCATTAAACACAACGATTGAATACATTAACAGAAATTAAATTATTCGTATTCTGAGGTAATTCTCAATCTATACAGCTCTTATATTATTTCTCAAAGATATTTTTTGTCAGTATAAAATACTGTATCAAAATTAATGTTTTCATAAAAAAATACATTATAAATTGTCATCATCGTCGTTTTTAAACGTCGATTGCAGGTTCAAATCTCGATTAGCACTTTTAAATTTCAAAATGTTTTTATATTAAGTTCATCTTGTTTTCATTTAAGATAAAATTATGGGAACCTCTACATGAACCAGGAGAAAATCTGCTACATGTAAGTTTACCGACCAAAATGCAGTGCCAATAAGTTTTCCTGTCTGGCGCCAATCCTAGATGTAGAATCAGCTCATACCTATCATAAAAATACATTGTCATGGAACTCAACTAACGTTTGGAATTTCCACTGTATAGAAAAAGATGATTCTAATTTAGCTTGCAAGATTTGACCCGAAAAAGCATGTTTAATAAAAGCTTGTAAAAATATGTAAATGTGCGCTTACATTGGCTACAAGTAAGAACGTCGTTTACATAATTGTAATTTCTGACCAAAGGTAGTTTGTTCTTATTTACATTCATATATATCTCACTTCACGTAAGGATGTTGGTCTGAATACGAGGTGAGTTCGAACTCGCGTATGGTACAGTCGAGTGAACAAGATATTGTTATAATCGTATTGGATATTTTTAGCCTTTGTAAAATATTTATAATCTATATGTCTTTATTGACTTATTTTATTTGCAAAAACACATGCCGGAACGAAAATTACGAATGTTCGAACATTTACACTGGTTTTAGTATTCATATTTTACACTACTTGAGGAACACTTTCAATACGGTTTGCCCTGAAAACTGCTAAAAAAAATCAACACTGATTTTAAAACATTAATATATTATTACATTAGAAATATTTAATAATTAAATTTAAAGAAATGTCTAAACAATTGTCCTGGTGCATAATTTAGTGTTCTGCGCAGAGTCATGCGTATAGTTCAGACTAACACGTGAATCGAGGTATACAAATTTGTATGGAACCATCTATGCGCGACACCGTTCGCATTTGACCGTTTTTTTTAATACTCGGTTCTTTTCGCGGCTACAGTATACACCTATATAACGAATAATTCCGTTTATCCACCCCAATGTATCTTAAATACCTCACTATATGCTGGGTTGGAAAATCTAAAGAGCGATCAGAATGATTTTCCCAAGTATCCTCCCCGGCCAGAGTGAATAAACGACACGCAATTTCCCTTAGGGTGGATAAACGGAAACTTCCTATACAACATATAAACAAATTTTATATTTAATGTCTTTTCGAAACCGGGATGCTTTCTATTAGGATTATAAAATCGGTCTAGTGGGTACAGTGACTATACCCTACAGACAATCGAATTTATATTTTAAATAATGGGTCTAATCGCGCTGGATAAGATGTTGGTGTACCATTTAACTGAATTTATCCGTCCCGTATCTTATCCATCGCGATAAGACCGATTATCTTCTTCTATCTATACTTATAATAAAT
This sequence comes from Hypolimnas misippus, assembly GCA_037950945.1. Classification (NCBI taxonomy): domain Eukaryota; kingdom Metazoa; phylum Arthropoda; class Insecta; order Lepidoptera; family Nymphalidae; genus Hypolimnas; species Hypolimnas misippus. Next base: position 5,671,589 of record JBBEEQ010000029.1, on the reverse strand, counting down.
CTGTAAAGAGGTCAATTCTGTACTTCAAATATAACTAACTAACTAACGGATCAACGCACAGTCAAAACCCCTAATTGTTCTGGGGCCGTGGGTGCGTGAGATGAGGGTCCCTCGCATTCGTTTTCATACGGCCCTGAGGATGACGGCAGCCAGGATGGCCTCGAACTGCCGAACGCACCAGCGAGGAGTGCGGGGAGGACAATACCACACTTTGCTCTCCTGCGACGAGCTCCGCCAGCCACAAGTGGGGCGTTGCACGTTAGGGGCAGCTGATGCGCATGTGCAAGCGATCCCAAGGCCTATTTCCATGTTTAGGAAGGTCATCGCAGGGGTTTAAGTGTAATCTCCCCCCCAGGAATCGGGTATCTTTTCAAAGATTTCCCCTGCGGAAAAAAAATCCCTGATTGAAGACATTTGGAAGACGTATGGCCTACATGTTCTTAGGCTTTTGATAAGAAGAGATTTTTGAAAATTTCACCTCTAAAAGGGTGAAAAGTTTGTATGTAAAATCCGTGGTCATATTAACTTAAAACAAAATAAATATGACCACGGATTTACTTCACTTTAGATGCTAACAATGAAACGTGAAACAGAAAACCAATACCATAATAACTTTTCAATCATCCCCTATTGAGGTACACTGAGGGATGGTAAAATTTGGATATAGAAAAAGTAATTTTTTATCCGATTAACCTTAAACTTAGAATAAATATTTCTTAGGGAGGATCACTATTGGAAGAATATTAAAGATTGGATGATACAAAATTTTTCTGATGTTTGTATTTTGAAGAATTAAAGTTTTATACTCTTATTAGCTATTTCTCTGTTAATCTAAAGCAAATAATTTATATTTTTCATGTTATGTACTTGATGTAATTATATAGGATCTTAAATTAGCTTTAATAAATAACAACTTCAATAATCCAGTTTGATTTAGTAATTAAGTAATTGGAGAAAGTATTATGTATGTATGTACTAAGAAATTGGAGAAAGTATTATGTAACAAGTAATTAATTAAAATTATATATTACACCCGACTGTGTAAGACCATCTGCAGTCAGCAGATCCGTATCAATATCAGTTCTGTCTAAAGGCCTATAATTGACAATCGTTATTAACCAACTTTAAATAGATATATATCCTATCCGGCTCGTAATTATTTTTTCTTTTTAACGTTATGGCGTCCAACATTGGCGATTTGTTTTTTCCAAATTTTTTCTATGAAATTCACACCGTCACGACAAATCAAACAACGTCTCATTTATTAAAATCGGTCCACGCGTTTGGTCTAAATAGCGACACAAAGGTACAAACCCACATACATACAAATAAATTATAATAATGCTGACAAATACCTTTGAATCCCGTAGTCGGGTAAAAAGAAATATAAACTTTAAACTGAATGTCTTACTCTTTTTTTTATGTCTTAAAGTTATTGTGGGTAAAGTAACTACGTTTGTTAAAAAAGTTAACATAAATTCTAAGAGATGATAATTTTACCACTTTTGTAAATAACGTTTAACAAATTCCAAAGATTACGCGGGCGAAGCCGTGAGCAAATGCTAGATTATAATATAAGCTTAGCGTGAAATAGTAACAGGCACACACATTGAAAACTTTCGCATACATTTTTAATATAGGTGCCATTAATAAAAAATATCTATATTAAAATAATAGTGCACCTGACATTAAGCAAAAAATATATATAACAAAAAAAACTAACGGCTCGTGAGGGATTTGAACCCCCGACCTCCACTTTAAACAAATTTTTAGTTGGGTGCTCTAACCGCTAAGCTAACGAGCCGGCAACAGTACTAAGGGAATTTGTGAGTGTGTTTTTACAATATGACATCATCGAACAATAATATCACTCAACTGATTATAGAGAGCATCAAAATGTTCGTGCTTGTGGCTGATTGGTCGCCTAGCGGTCGGAATTCGACCGTAATTCATTAAATTTTCATTATTATATTTTAATAATGTCGAATACGTGATGCTAATTCAAAATGCTTTTATATGTATTTAACATTTTGTGGGTTGACACATTATTGCTTAACAGCATCCATTCATTCTTTTATTTTATGAAAGATTCGAACGTGGCTTAAAACTAATATTTCTAATATATTGCCTGTAACTCATAATTACAACATCGCTCAGTAAATAAAATATCTATAAAAACAACTTTTTTTAAAAAGGCAACCGCATTTAAGATCAAAATAAGATATTTCGTTTACTTGGATAAAATAATTACTCTAGTCATTTTGATTTCAAAAACAAACTTATAATATTCTATTTAATGGAAATACAATACGATCGTTATTTTGTAATAATATTCCACATATATATTTGATTCAATGGAAGAGAATATCCCTTTCACAAATAAGAATCAGTCAAGCTGATTTCGAGTAATTAGTGAACATACATAAAATAAAAGTCTTCTGAATTGAGAACCTCCTCTGCCCTCCTTCCTTTCCTTTGCTGACATATGGTATTTAAAATGAAGACAAAATTAATAATCAATTCCTCAAGTAAGCTATCTAGTCCTGCTACTATCTATACGCATTGTTCTCCTATCTTTAAACAAGCCTGTTTGTGTTGTTCTTCATTTTTGTATTAGGATTTAATCAATCCATTTTGTAAAGATAAGACTTGCATTATAATAACATTAAACAATCCTATAATACTATTAACTTTTCTTATGTGAAAATTTTTAACCATGTATGGATAAACATCCACTGGGACACTATTTCGCAAATACTATTGGACGGATTTCGCTGAAACAGTTAATTCAGGCAGTTACACTTATAATAATAAAATAAATAGCTAAGCAATAAAATAAAATAAATTGACTATCACAAAAATCAGGAGAAACCTGATTTTTTGCATTAAAGCTACATTTTTGTGGTTTTAAACAAAATTCCAAAATTTTTCATCGATCCATGCTTGTAAAAATATGAATCATTTTGGTGATGCATTCTGTAAGACATAAAAAAGGACCTCAAATTTGCCGACACTAAAATTTCTAATAAAATTTCTTCAGCCTGCTGGTATGTACAAAACATAATATATGACACTGGTAAATACATTCATATTTTCCTTTTTTTATAGATTTTTTTTAAGAATAAAAATCATATTCAAAATTTTATTTATTTCCTTCATATGTTTTGGGATATATGTATATCAATATTATTGTTTGTTTCTATGAAATCACTAATTGGTTAAATTAAGTTTCATCATTCAATTTTGACTCTCCCTATCCGATTTAATATATTAATCTGTTATGAAGTCTGTAGTTAGAAAAAATAACAAAAGCTTATAAAAGCGATAAGTCTTTAAAAGGACCAAGTCAATAATCCTATAATAAAATGTATCCGAGCGTGTTAAGGACAAATCGGAAACGAAGGGAATTCGATCCGCCATTAGAGATACAACGATTGAATACATTAACGGTAATGAAATCATGCGTATTCTAACATTACTAAGGCTAATTCTCAATCTATTACATTACATTATTTCTCAATGGTATTTTTTGTTCATATAAAATATCTCCCTTAATACTGTATCAAAATTAATATTTGAGACGCCATTTTAACTACCAGTTTTCGCTCTAGTGAAGAAAGTTTAAGTGAATATTTCAATATTTATGTTTTAATAAAAAAAATGCTGTTTTTAATTATTACGTCACTACTATATACGTTATTAACGAAGCGAAATCTCATTACTTAAGTGTTGAAATGACCCAATGGATAGAAATCGTTGATTTGAAACGTTCGATTTCATGTTGTTTTCAGATAAGATAAACATTTTGGGAAAATGAGTCTGAATCTGCATGAGCCAGAAGAAATACTGCTACATGTATGTATGTATATCGGCCAAAGTGTAGTGACACGAAGTGGTGACTATATTAAGCTTCTATCGTTTCCTTTAAGAGGCTGTTACCAAGTTTTGAGACTTATCCATAACTTAATAATATTATTAACATCAGTATAATATTTTCATTTGTATATTAAACATCAATCATTTTAAAATTAGTAATATTGCTGTGTGTTTTTGATTTACCATTTTAACATTTTTTTATTTTTATTTTAAAAAATGAAGCTGCTTTAAGCAGTTAACTTTGTATATAATATTAAATTTTTTATTTATTACAAATTAAATTTTATATTTCATAATAAACATTTTATGTATAATAAATATTTTATTTATTTTACAAAAATCAGAACCAAAAGTATATTTTCCGGCATCAGGTATCAATTGAATCGGCCGGCAAAATCAATTTAGAATATCGGTATGAATATAGATTGGAACTTAGAATAGGATATAAGCTTCTTTATATTGCAAAAATTAATCATGTAAGCAATAAAATAGTAGACAAAAGTTTGAAATAAAGATAAAATATCTTAAAGAAATAGTCTATTTAAAACGATTAGTTTACGCAAACAGAGTCGCGAGGACGAAATAGTAATATATAATAGAAAAAAAACATTCAGTGAAAATTTAATTTCTTTACCTCTTATAGATCGTGTGATATAGCCCGCTGACAGACGGACGGAAAGACGTACAGAGGGCTAGATGGACAGATGGACAGACGACTGATGGACTGATAATACTCCTAGACATATCGTCTTGGCAAGAATAATATTATTATAATTATATCTATGTGATAGTCAATGATGATCAATGGTCACATATATTTTGAATAGTATATGTTTGTTTATTGCACTGCCTGCAACGAGTCTATAGCATTTTGACGGTTGCATGATATTTTTGCTTTAGGATGTTATAGTGTAGAAATATACTCAAATACTCGCCATTTTTTTAAAGGTTCGTTAGCTTAGTGGTTAGAGCACCCAAATAAAACTTAAACAGAGTGGAGGTCGAGGTTCAAATCCCTCACAAGTCGTAGTTTTATTTTATTTTATAAAAAAATATATTTTTTCGCTTAAAAAATACTTTTACTGTTATATTATTTAAAATGAATTTGTTTGTAGGAATAATACATATACCTTCAGGTTCGATTGAAAAAAAAAACAGCAAAAGAAAACGTGTTTATTTCGAAAGGACGTAAGCTATATGGTAGGTTTACGTGTTATACATTTTATTTTTAATTGATACCAAACCCCACGCGAACGAAGTTGCATGTAGGATAGGTCTTTCTTTCTTTCTTTTCTTTTTGTCTGTGGTAGGTACCTCGTTAGTTAGTTGTTATTATATATCGGCAGTATGTACCCTCTTTCTTTCTAGGATAGATTACTCGTCATCGCTCTCATAAATATATTCATAATTACAAGTTAAATAGAGACTATAAACCCAGTGATAACACAACGCTATTGTAGCCTAAAAAAAAGAAAAGAAAACGGAATTAGACATTGTGAATAATCTTCATTCTAAGAATCTTGTTAATCATAAAATCTGTTCTCAATCAAAAGAAAAACGTTCGAACAACCGATGAATGAGCGAGCTTGATTGGAAACGAATGAAATTCGTTTTTTTGCTCCCTTAACCTTTTCAAGACGGAGATTATTTTTTCGTGACATCGCCTAATTTCAAAGGAATAATCTTACTTAACATTATATGTATACTTATATAAAATGATTTATTTATTTGACTAAATGCACTAACAACCCTCTTGGTGGTTACTGCCAGTACGATAAAAAATCTAATATATATAAAATAATTTCTTCTTTGGTTGTTCTTATCTGTCGCGATACCGTACTTTTGATCCGATTTGATCCGTACGATCTATTGCAATAAAACTTTGTCATTTTATTGTTTATACTTGTGAAGAAGACTAGAAAAGGTGGTAAGCATAGTACTATTAAATTCAAGAATTATATCTGTTACTTTTGCTCTCTTGAGAGCGATATAAAATACCTTTGTAACCTAGTACTGTTACTAGGCTAAAGATTTGTATATCTGTCGTATTTGTATACGTAGTAATCTGTGAATGTCCAAAATGAGACACTGACAGTAACTTCTTTTAAGTACAAAGAGAAATAACTTTTGTAAATCATTATGAAAGTCAGAGAGCAAAACTTATAAGTGCAATTCTTGCCTAAGACTATAATTAATTTCACACTGCCTATAACACGCGACACATTAAGGAAAAGGTATACGAAATGGCAGTACTACCATGCCTAACATACGGCTGTCAGACGTGGTCATTAAGAAAAGAAGACATTAAGAAAATTAGATGAAGAAAAATTGCCATTTGCCAACGTAAAATGGAAAGAAGCATGTTGGGATTAAAACTGTCAGATAAAATAAGCAACGTTAATATAAAAAATAAAACAAAAATATTGGATGCATGGTAAAGAATTAGATCACTCAAATGGCAGTGGGCGGGACACATATGTAGATTGAGTACTGACAGATGGACAAAACGTCTGACAGAATGGCTACCAAGGGAAGAAAAAGGAAAAAAGGAAGACCGAGAAAAAGGTGGAGAGACATTTTTAATGAAATATGTGGAGCAGATTGGATGCAAAAGGCGCGTAAAAGAGAAATGTGGAAAGAGTTAGGGGAGGCCTACGCCGCAGAGGCGACTACTACTAACACTTAGTTTATTTTATTTTGTTTTAATAATAGATATTTTTAATAATAGTAGTTGTAAAAAGTAAATCCAAAAAAAAAATTATATTTTATGCAAAGAAGCAATGTTTTTATTTGATTTGTAAGTAGTAGAAATAAAGGCTATTTTTATTTTTATTTTATTTTTGTACTAACGCGAATAAAGCTGCGAGATAGTATTAAAAGATAGTATTTTATAATATAAACTTGAATCTAAGTGCCATTTTATTATTCAGCCGTTAGGTAAGTAATATAATGTAAATTTGATAAATTGTTAAGCGATAATAAAATTTAGAGTTTGCATAAAACAGTAATAAATTGACGTGAAAATTCAGCGCTACTGTTCCAATTAAATGTCCTTATTACTGTATCTGGATATCTATCGAAAATATCTCCCCAATAATGGGGTCGCGTCAGCATCATTTACAGTTAATCGGATCTCGACAGAGTCCTTGTTTCAATTACTACGGAGTCAAGATTTAATCCCCTCTGACGATTCAATGGAAATTGTTTCGAATAGAATTCTTGGAACTAGGTTAACTTTGATTGATTAAAAATGATATCATGCTTATTTAAAACTGGAAATAAACTACTTAATGGTCTACTCTAGACATGTTCAAAAAGCCAAACCGCAGGGATAGCAAAATTTAAATAGTCTACTAGTGACGAAAAATATCCTACAGGTGTAATGTGTGACACTGCTACTTCCTACCCTCATATTTCATACGTTACCTCTTTAAAGTGATGTAAATCGAAAATAATTTAATTCAGTGCAAGTATATAATCCTTATTTATCTCTCTTCGGGATCATAGGTTTGTGTTTTGGTTGAAATTATGGGATTAGTAAATACGATTATAAATTCGAAAAAAACTATAAAGATATGCGGTTCCATCTGAGCAAAGATCGCATCCTGTTGAATTGATTCAAATAATCAGTAGATCGTATGGCCGTGAATCGATCTTTTATATGATCGATTAAGACAAGGCATCCCTAATATACATATATGTAGCAGAACGACATCGTGTTCAGCTGGGCGGAGGACCGTACATACCTATAATACAAAGCCTTATTTACTTACTTTATTGAATACGAAACAATATACTATTAAATACAACGAATATTAATCAAAGTTAAGGATATTACTAAATACAATAAGATACACAATATTATGAAATTACAACAACAGGCCGTCCACTATTAACATCAAATAGTATATAATAATATGTTTTAACTTGCCAAGACTTCTGATATCAGAGATATATATGACGAAGAAATCGTTGGTAAGTCCGTTAGTATAGGCAATGTAAAATGCATTAAAACGATACAAATTGTGTGCTCTAGACACTAAGGTAAGGAGCCACTAAAATCAGACGCGAATATTTGCATGCAGTTCTTCTACGATATCATTAAACAAATATATTACAGTACATGACTACACTATAGACAGCGTCTAAATGCTATATACTCTTGGAGGCTAAAATTACCAATTGGATGCTGATAAGCAGTAATGTGTCAGCCCACAAAAAACCAAATTTAGAGATATTGATGTATTTTTATACCGTGTCACCTAGTTAACAGTATTAAAAATAAATTTAAGTCGTCTGAATTAAATAAGTACAGAAAAGAATTTAATTAATTACTTCAATTGTTTCGAATTTGAAGTCCATTCCATATTTTGCAATTTATACAATAATCTCAAATATTTGAAAATAATATTACTATAGATAACAAATTCAATATATAAATCTGCTTTTATTTCATTCATTCATTCATTTTATTGTCGAAATGAAAAGATGGATATATATGTATGTCTTCAAACAAATGGATTAAGAATAGGTTTGACATCTTGACACAGTATTGCTTATCAGCCTCCAATTAAAATGATGTCTTTGTACTTGCTATTATGACAAGAATATGTGATATGTATGGAAATAAAGACAAAAAATCGTGTGAAGAGTTGGCAACAACCATAAATCGCAAACACTTGTATATTAATTAGAAGCACGGATAGCCGAGTGCGAGTAAACATGGTGTTTAATAGATGGAAGTTAGTTTTAATTTCCTTAGAGAGTTCTAGAAGACAGGATTTCTCGCTGAGATCAGCAGCAATAATTATATTACAGAGAAAACCTGATAAGAAAAATAATGAAATGGGGACTGAAATTACTAATTCCGCGGACGTGTTTTTATATTTTTATAAAATGTTTCTTCTGGCATTTTCAGAGTTTAAGCAACATATATTAACATTAGAGGTCTCATTGAGTAAAACTATCTATTAATAATTAGCTATCAAAACATGCTACATTCTGATTTCTGGGGTATAATTACCCGAATGGTTTTTGTCCTGCATTGCCTCTTTAAGTGTCAAAATATGCATTGATTTAAGATTAGGTGCTATTCTATTTTAATATTAAACTATAGCTAAAAAGCTTTTTGTTCGAGCAATGTGAGGATGTAACGATCTGATTATAAAATTAAATAAATTATGAATGATTTTTAAAAGAGTACCTATCGAGTTTCTTGCCGGTTCTTCTCGGTAGAGACTACATTCCGAACCGGTGGTAGCTTAAAAAAAATCTATAACCAATGGACCTGTAACATGACAATTCAAAAGTGCTGTAAATAGCCTATTTGAATAAAGTATATTTTGAATTTGAATTTGAATTGTAAGACACAAAAAAAAATTATATCGACTTCAAAATAACCTGCCACATTGTGTAATACGAGTATTAGATTCTTTATTATCCCTTTGTGAAACGCGTTGGTAGCTATTTCACTATAATTGAATTGTGTTTATACAATTCTTACCCGATACCGGAAAGTATATTTTTAGGTGTAATAATAATAAATTATTTTATTTAACTCGATTTCACAACCTAAACTATTGAAAAACTAAAAGCCGTTTTGTTATCATTAAAATAATATCATTTTTGCTGGATTCTTAGTGGATATTTTAGCTTTTGTTTCTCTAAAATGAAAATAAAAAATCTCTTGTTAAAATGAAAAACAATACAGGCAGAACTATAAATCCTCTTAAATGATTGACTTATAGGTATGTAGGTTTAAAAGAAATATTATGTTGATATCCATGATGTTATAGAAAGGCAACTTATAAGCTCATGACCCCGTTATACGACGTTACCTGGTAAGACAATTGACGATCTTATATACCTTGATTCACGTAAGTGTGTTGGTCTGAATACGAGGCGAGTCCGAACTTGCATGGTACAGTCGAGTGAACAAGAATTAAACCATTGAATGTATACGATATTGTTATAAACTTTTTGAATATTTTAAGCCGTTTAAAGACATTTATAATTTATTATATCTTTACTTGACTTATCTAGTAAATAAACGCACCCCGAAATTAAAATCACGAATTTTCGAATAGTTACATTCATTCAGTATTTATGTTTTCAACTATTTGAAAAAAAACATCCGATATAAACGACACTTAAAATGTTATTAATTATTGATCTAAACGCATTTATTTCACATATATCATTATGTAAGAAGAATTTAATAATTTAAATTAATGAAAGGTCTAAACGACTGTCCTGGTGGCTAATTTAGTGTTCTGCGTAGCGTCATGCCCATATGGAAGTTCAGACCTACACACTTACCTATAACGTAGAACGTAACGATATACCTATAGGTATATAATATCATTGGTTGATGTTAAGTAGAATATCGTGTCAAATAAAGGAGAGTTAGTTTTAATTTCCTTAGAGACTTCTAGGAGACAGGATTGCTTATTGAGATCCGCAACAATAATTAGAGTAAAAAGAAAATGCTATGAAATGAAAATTCTCTTACTATCAACTGGGTTTTTTTTATTCTTTAAGTATTTGGTTCGTGGTTTAATATTAATAGGTAATATTTCCGATAAGTATGCCCGTAGATCAAAGAGACAACACTATACAGTAAAATATTATATAAAAGGCAGTTAAACAATGCAAAAACAAAGAAACCGTACTAATAAATGGCATTTGAAGTGAAGATATAATTTATTGATATTTCTCAAAAGCATTATTCTCCTATGTATAAAAGGCCTATTTTGTTATTCGATATCATATTTTATAATTTTCTCACGCTGCGATACATATTTTGCAATATTAATAATAAAAATGTAAAAATAAAGAAAGTGTTTAGAAAATCGTATGTAAAACTAAAAATAATTGGTTTAATAAACTTCATTTGAAAAGTGAATAAACTCTAGTACATCTTTGCGAAGCCAGAACTTATATCTACAATACTTTTTAAAACAGAGATAATCGATAGACGGAAAGCAAAATACGTATTTTGCTTACTAGAACAACAAAGTTATTTCAATTACTAGCTGCTCCTCGCGGTTTCACTCGCGTTTATGGTTATTGCTTCTCTAATGTGCGTCGTAGCGTGATGTTATATAGCCTATAGCCTTCCTCGATAAATAAACTATCAAACTCAAAAAATATTTTTCAATTCGAACCAATAGTTCCTGAGATAAGCGCGTTCAAACAAACAAACAAACTCTGCAGCTTTATAATATTAGTATAGATTTGATTTAAAAATTTGTAAACCGATTTTGATAAAAATTCAATTGGACCAATCGGAGAAGTACCATTTCAAACAAAAAAAGGGATTAAACAAATCAGTCCAACTGTTTTCGAGAATCAGTGTATATAGATAAAAAAAGTCCACGACGAATTGAGAAGCCTCTTTTTTTTGAAAATCAGTTAAAAATAAATTAATAAAATGATTGAAGATATAAATATGACTTAAAGTTCGCAATAAGGAACAAACAACGTATTTTTCAAAAAAAAAAAATCCCACACAATAACATCAATCTTCGTATCGGAGTTGTATTGGGGGCACTTACAAGGACGTCGCTATCGAAAACCTTGTTCATTTCTTTTGAATGAGTGTCGTTGGTGTGTCACTTTCCGAACTCTTCTCGACATAGAGATACTGGAAGTTTTAATTCTTTCATTTGATTTTATGCTAGTGGTTAATTATTATTAATTATAAATTTTAGTTATGTAAATTCTATTTTACGTTTTTCGTTAAAAAAAGAAAGTTGGTAGCAATGCGCATACACTGTTACGAAAATACAGCAACAATCTTTTTATTTTTGTAACGTCGAAGAAACGTAACGTCTGTTATTCGTATATAAACAATAGTTTTGCTTCAATTTAACTTTGTGGTTGTAAAAATTAACTAATAAATAAGGTTTTTATTAAATACTAGCTGGTGGCCGCAAATAAAGACAATTAAAGTTAAGCCAGAACAAACAGATGAAGAGACAGACAGACAGACAAAAATTAAAATAAAAGAAGTTTTTTTCTTAAGTTAGTGCCCTATATACTTTCATATGCGGTTAAAATAGAGAAAAACTGTTAATTTGAACTTACAAACAGTCACTTCAATTTTACTTATCAGTATGGAAGTATGGATATTAATATAAATAATAAATCACATCAAACCATTTAAAAGCAGATTAAATAAGTGTTGACTTAAATTCAAATTAAAATCATTCAATATTCAAATATCGAATTTAGGACATTGCCAAATACTTTCAATGACAAAATCAATATTATAGACTTATATAAAGCTGCCACTGGCTCACTCGTTCGCTCTTCTAGTACGATCTAATTCCGCAATACGTATCTAGTAACTCAATCCCGTGCAAATGGGTGCTCGGCACCACGGTATTGCGTTACAGAGGCGACATCGGACGTCCATTTCCCGAGGCTGGGGCGTTAACTCAATCACCGCTACGGAATTTTTCCTCTTCGATTCTCGGCGGGCACGTGACCTGTGAACTTCAGGTTGTAAGGGCCTGAATATATGAGATTACTAAACAAAATCAGCTATAATTTTATTACTGTATTATTAGAGTGATCTGAGGCTTTTATTTTTTAATGAAACTATCTGGCAAACAACCGGCTCTGACACTCGATGTTAAGTGATCATCGCCACTCGTGGACATTTGCAGCCAAGAGAAGGTAAAAATGTCAGTTATAAAGGAATAAACAATATAAGGGAATAGGAAGGAGGGAGAGGGTATGCTTCCTTAGCTCTCTCAATCACAATACGAAGCGCAGCTGATTTAGCTACTTCACGCCGATGTTCTTGAGAGTGAGGTACTGCCCTCGTTGAGCCAGTCTGTATACGAGCTGATGTTAGTAGGCTTACAGCTAGGCTATACCTCAGTTATGTATGTTCAGGTTTATTACAAACAATATGGAAGCTATATAATTCGGTATACTACATTTGTACGTAATATGCAGTTTAAATTCTAAATACGATTTAAAATGAATACAGATTATAATTTACAAAAAACCTACAAACATGTTTCCGATTCCTTTGAGATCTGAGTGTAAGTTTAGTAACAGTTTAGAATGAATGTAAGCGTCGCGTTTGCGTATGAGTAAGAGGCTAGGTACGGTTGAAACAAAGGATGGAAACATTACAAATATCCCGCGAACCGTATGCGTTAGTGGGAGCGGTTCAAAGAACGAATGAAGCGTTAATAGATCCAAAATGTAGTCCAGACTTGCGTCAGTTGATCTGATGCTACAAATGTAAATGAGGCCTTATTGCGTTCGAGATTTTTGTTTGGATATTTTACGTTTTACTTATTATGGTTTCTTTTTAACGGTATAGTGTTTGTTTTTATGTTTAAAGTTTAGTTTCGAATACAATATGGTGACTACTTTTAATGTGTCATTAATGTTACTGATAACTGTGGACGGTATAAGCAAAATTCTTTCAACCGTACTAATAGTACAAAATATATAAATATTGTTTAGTATTTGCCTATACATCTGATTGTTTGGTGAGCTTGTTCATCGCTGCCATAATCTTAGCGTGAAGCCGTAGATAAAGGCAATTCAATTGTCTTTATAATAACAATACCTATTTATGTTTAGATAATATTACATTAGAAGAAGAACAACATACATCATTTAATTCAACCAAACTTAACAAAAGTGTAGAGATAGATTGTGTTTAGAATAAGAATTAGTATTAGATAAGATTATATTAAATACAGTTTAATGTGGCGATAATGTGCCGAAATCAGCAACTTCCTTTTTGGGCGATAGCAGATCTTAGTCCCGTTGTAAACTTATCTATGGCAACAGAATAGCCACAATAGAATAACAATCTAGCCATTTTTATATAAAAAGTTATAATTTAACTGGTAACGTGTAGCACAGCCTTTATGCTTTGTCAGTTCTCCACGTGATATACAATAGCGAGGTTAAGGTTACCAACAGTGTTTACAAGTTCTGTTTCGTGAATTTACATTATTGCGGTGTTTATACATAAACTCTGTTTTGTGAAGGCGATGTTGTCAAAGGAAACGTTTGTTATGCGATCGAATGTAATATGCTTTATAGTTATGACTTCATGAATTTCGATAACAAAGGATTTGTATGTTACCGTCAAAACTCTTTACTTAGATAGTACTTTTTACTTTTAAAATTAGTCATAAGGGCTTTTGATAGCAGATCTTTGACAATATTAGTTTAAACATAAAAAAATAATATGATACGCAAAACATCTTCAAGTAGATTAGATTATTGTTTATTTTTATAATAAAAAAATGTTACAAGAATATATTTTAACACAAGATGGAAAAAAGTAATTCTAATTTGTGTATTTTAGATTATTATATAAGCTTTTACGTCATATTGTATAACATAATAAAATGTTGAGTTTGATTATCTTCAACGTTTATTTTATTTTTAGAGCATTTTAATAAGAATAATTTTTAATTTTTTTTTCAGATAATTCTTTGTGCCAGCTAGAATATATTTTGTCGATCGAATGCATCTTATCTAGGACTCCATGTTGCTCTTGACTCTAATGATCACTAGCGTGGTAGGATGTATATATTCCTTAGTGTAAGTTTAGACTACGACACTACACAAAGTACACTAAGTGTATATGTTGTAGCCAACCATAACACTAAGACAACTTTAATGGACTGGATAATATAGACTTTTAAGAGATAAGAAAAACTTTTGGAGAAAGAAACTTTTTTTTACGATAATAGCGGGCAAAGGAATTCTAATGTGAAATGATCACCGATACCCATGGACATTTTGCAGCACCAGGAGCCACAAATAGGAACAAAAAGAAATAAAAATTAAGAGAAGAGATAGGAGAAAAAGTTAGGTATTTAGTTCTCTTACTGACCACAATAAGCTGCTATTTTAGATACTTCACGCCAATTTATTCCGAGAGTGTGGTTCTGCCCCGGTCGAGTCAGCCCATATACGAGCTGTAATCATCAAGCAACAGTAAGACTACCAAAATCGATTTCATATATCTAAATATATCTTAAGAAAACCTTCAAATATGTAATTTATATTATCAACAATAGATTTTATTGTGTTTTTGTGTAGCCTACACAATGACCTGCCCAGTGTAATATTAGATTCTTTATTCTATTGTGAAGCGCATCGATAGCTATTTCGCTATTATTGAAAC
Source organism: Hypolimnas misippus (assembly GCA_037950945.1). Classification (NCBI taxonomy): domain Eukaryota; kingdom Metazoa; phylum Arthropoda; class Insecta; order Lepidoptera; family Nymphalidae; genus Hypolimnas; species Hypolimnas misippus. Next base: position 5,656,537 of record JBBEEQ010000029.1, on the reverse strand, counting down.
CGTGTAAATGTGAGTCGTTATCTGAAATTGGAAAATAGATTTGGTAGTAATAATCCATTTTTTTCTTTTTTGAGAAAAACTCTATCTATCTAAAATACAATAACATTAAGGTACATTACAGTAGGTACGCATATACATAGGTGGATATCTAAATAAAATAATGTTTGTTTGTCCATACGCTGGCATGAGTTGCATTTGCCATAAAACTTTGTCAACTTACTGTATGCACTTGTGAGAGGGTTATATGCTTAGTGAAGTTAACTTCCAGTTCCAAACTGACAAAAAAATAAGTTTTAGACGGTCGTACGATTTAAAAAAACCTATATTTACTACGAGCAAATTATATAATGTTAAATTTTTCTGAAGAAAAATAATTGAAATATATTTTTAATGTAAAAAATAGTATTTTAATATTAGACTTATAATATTATTTTCAATAACAACTACGCCGCGAGCTATTACATTTTTGTTTCGGTCGTAATAGATGGAATATTTTCCTAAAAAACCCTTGTTGTTAGTGTACCTAATAATTTTCAATTTTTAGGTGGAGTTGTTTTTGAAATAGTAATTTTTATTAGTCGAATTATATTGTAAGATATTAGTTTTCATACAGTTCTATGGTTGCTTCGATTGTTTGATCGTAATATGATTTTATACAGTTTAAAATATTTCTCAACTAACTGCCCCTCGCGATGTCACTCGCGTATATAGTTACTACTTTGTACTGAGTCGTATCCTTATATATTAAAGCCTATAGTAAAAAGTAAACAGCCTGTATATGTCCCACGGCTGGGCTAAGGCCTCCTCTCCTATTGAGGAGAAGGTTTAGAGCTTAATCCACCACGCTGCTTCACTGCGGGTTGGCGGATATACATATATGTGACAGAAATTCTTCCGACAAATGCAGGTTTCCTTACGATGTTTTCCTTCACCGCCGAGCTCGAGATGAATTTAAACACAAATTTAGCATTTGAAAAATCAGCGATAGCAGCCGTGGTTTGAACCCGCGATCTTCAGTAACGATCGACGTGTTCTAACCACTAGGCCATCTCGGCTCTATGAAGCCTATAATCTTCCTCAATAAACGGTTAACAATCGCAAAAGAAAAAATTCAAATCGGTTTTGTAGTTTCGGAGCTTATTTAAAGAATCAAATATATTTTCGATACAATATTGTTGTAGATAAACTAACGCATTAAAACATTGAGTTTTGAGATTTAAATGACATATCTCTGTAACTTGGTAACAGTTACCTATGGTTATACACTTTAAACCTTATCGACACCCCACAGACCTGCTATAAAAAATTAGTGGCACATTAACCGTAAGACAGTTGTATATTCTGTACGCAATCCTGAAAGTACATAAAAATTTAAGTTTTGAATCTTAAATTTTACGCAAACGAAGAACCCGTTTTATTTCCCCCACAGTTATCACTAAATAGTGTGCTAGATATTTTTCCATTAAAAGTCTTCGATTGTAAAAAGAAACTTAATTCATGGCTACGAGATTTAACATATGATCAGACTGAAGCACTCTTACTACTTCATAAAAAGACACATACACACACACCCACACACAAATACATACACACATAAACACAAACACCGACACACATATTGCATAATGCATGTTATAAAATAATATATTTATAAATATGTTATGTGAAGAGCGAGTCCTTCTGACACAGGTTTATAAACTTAAAAGAAGGTTTCCGCCTTATGAGTGTTAAAGAATATGTTGATCAATAAATCATTTTTCATTTTCATTTTTCACCTAAATAACCTTAAAAAAGCTGTAAATCTGTCAAAAATGTGGCAATGACAATAAATTCTTTCAGGTGTTAAGCAATAAACAACAACTTATGTAAATTTTTACGAGAGTCTGAGAGAAAAACTTATAAGTGTAATTCTCACATTAAAAACATTAAAGTTATCAATAGTAATTCTAGATAACTATGTATAGGAAGTTCAATTTACATAGAACAGCCCTATGAATTAAGCATCGTGTTTTTCTCCTTAAAACTCAGAAACAGCTTTTGTCCTCCAGGACATTTAAGAGCTGTTTATGACTATTTTGCTGTATGTAGTTTAATTCAATATGGGGTTACTTTTTCAGTCAGCTAATCGTGTGTCGCATGCTTCGCAGACCTCGAACATTGCTAATTAAAAGTGCTGTGTTCAAAGGACTACCTTTAGAACTCCGCTTTCTGCAAGAGCAGCTCCGCAGAGCAACGTTTTGCACTTTTGTTTGTGTCAGCCACCTCTGCGTTACCTACGGCTTAAACGTTTGTTAAACATATTTCTTTTTAGTCGATTTAAGTAAGTTTATTATTATATTATGCTAATATTATTAACTAACAGTTGCCCGGCCTGGGCTTAAAGATTAGAATTTGAAAGATGCGATTTAGAAAACTGGAAGAGCTTTAAAAATGACGTAGTTTTCATGGAAACATTTATTCCCTATTTCAACCTAAAATAGCCTTTGTCCTTTCTCATGCTCTAACTATCTCTGTACCAAATTTTATTCAAATCAGCTTAGTAGTTTAGGCGTGATAGCATAACACAGAAGGAAATATTTTCATATTTAAAATATTAATAAGGATTGAGCTGAGATGACGTAGTGGTTAGAACACGTCGATATGAACCGATGCAATGATTAAACTTTTGATTTGTGATTAATGATTTTAGTTCAACCCTTGGCTAGCACCGCTGCGTTTTCAGGTCCTAAATTTGTGTTTAAACTTATCTTGTGCTCGGCGGTGAAAGAGAACATTGTGAGAAAACCTGCATATGCCGGGAGAACTACAGAGACATATCACCGACTCGGAGTGGCGGAGCAGCGTGGTGGATTAAGTTCTCCTTAATAGGAAAGGAGGCCTTAAAGCAGCAGTGGGACATTTACAGGCGGTTCCTTTATAAATTTAATCAGTTTTGTGTTATCTAATTGATTTTAGAGATAGAAAATGGATTGGAGTAGATGTTATTCACGACTTGCGATTTTAAATAATATTTATATTTCAGAAATCTTGCATTCTTTATACAAACCTTAATCTTATAATTTAAGTACTTTAAATTTATATTTATATTTATTTTTGTCACAAGACACAGCCTATCTCCTTCTGCAATAGTACATATACATTATACATCTAACAAAATTCTTAAAAATTGGATAGAGAGGTAAAAGCGTGAAATAATTACAAACAAAAAAACAGACAGATAGGCAGACAGAAATTTTTCAATATTTATAATATTAAGCATGGTTTTGTGAACGGCGTGACCTTATTACACGTGCCTAAACTTTTTCACAGTGCCTTTGAAATTTTCAATACCTTTGACAATGTGAAATTCCAGTTAACTCATTCCTTAGTCTATATTACAGGCTAGCTTTATTTGAAAACTCTGAACTGTGAATGTTCAATTTTACTCACACATTTTCTTGTCCCCTGACATTTGATTTGTTATTCGTTTGTTTGATTAATAAATAACACCATGGTATCTACTACTACTATTAATTAACTAAAAATCTCTGTTTATATGTAGACAAAAATATTAATATCAACCACTAGGCGAAATTAAACATTTTTTTCAAAAAACAAAATTATGTTTGAAATTCACATGAATAAGTGTTACTGTGTAATAACAATTTATAGCTTTAACAAAAATGTTTTTTTTTTTTAAAACTAATGCAATATTTTACAGTAGGTATTGTTATAAGTGAAAACTTCAATAACATAATACATAAATATTAACAAAATAATACAATTACAAGTCTAAGCTTAACAATAATTATTAATCTACAAATATTAGGTATTTTTTATTACATTTACTATGTACAATTATTTCAATATTTAAAAAAAACAATAAGTTAATTGTATAAGTATTAAATGAATGGCAAGAATGTTGGCACCATTTCCCAATTGTATTGCAATATCAATTCTGAGAGCGAAGTGTAAACACTTTCTTGTCACCAATGGAGATAGTAAGAAATTGATAAATATTTTTTTTTCTTAAAATCATTCAGATTGAAAAAAATAAATACGCAATTATTATTAAAAACAAGCTAAAAGAGATCAGGGATTCACATAAGCAATCTTCGTTTGCTAATATGCTAAATACTGTCGTTATAAAACAAAATACAAGTCGTCCAAATAAGTGTAAGCACAAATAAAACCTTTTGGATTAAATATAATATCGTAATGACAGCAAGAATTAACCTTAAATCTTTGGGCTAAAGTAATAAATCCTACGACTCACAACTTAAAAGGGTCTGCTCTACACAAAAAAGCGGTTACTTTACATTTTACCACAACCTACATTTACTTAACAGCTACTTTTCAAATTGTTTTAGAATGATAACAAAAATATATATAAACAATACAATCAAAACCATCTCAATCAGAATACGTATCAAAATCTTGATTCGTATTCTTGTTTTTTATTATATTTTGATATAAACTATCCATTTCCTAAGCCTTACCTCATGTTTTATATTGAGTTTTTTAATACAAATTTCAAATTTTCATTATATACTACTAAATGCTTAAACGAACATAATTGTTAATGCATTAATATGGTTGGTTATAATGATAAAAAATTTCAAACAATTGATCAATTACCACAATTTAACATAGGATAGCTTTCATCAAATCTTTCATCATTCATGTCATTACTCATCAAAACGCTATGGGATACTCTAAGAGCAATGGATGATAAGGCTGTGGAAGGATCACAGTTCATAAGGTATTCCAATAGAAAGTATATTCGCAAAACCTCGCCGAGTTCAGTCGGTTCTCTGATCTTTTAATCTCTTAATTACATGAGTACGACGCGAGGATTTCACCAAAATGTATACGGTAAATGGATGGCTACCGTACCTTCAATTTGAATTATTATTTTCATTGTCGGGTATGCATATTAATATTTTGTATTAAATTTTGATACCAATCTTGTTTGACCTACAAACGTGAGAGTAATCATTCATATAAAAATATACAGTGAACGTTTTATTTGTATATATTTTTGTTGTTATTTCGCCGCTTGCTGATATTATTTCTTGTTTATTTTGCTAATTGTAGTAAAAAATTACTGTGTTTTTTATTCGCGTATATAGCACTAAGATATTCCAACGTAAGTATAACGTAGGTTATGTGTATTTCATATACTGTTTTCGTCTTCTTTTTTTACAGTATTATAGCCTATTGTCTGTCCGTAGATTGTCCTATGAAAGTCAGAATGGCGATCATTTATATAGAAGGAGTTTGTTTTAAATGAGTATATTGAGCTGAGGTTATCGAATGTGCCTTAAGTACGGTGCGGTGGAGTTAATTGTACATTGTGAAGTTCAAATATAATAATAATAAAACACAGATTACAGTTGCACACAGGTACCGATAGTTCTTCCATAATTTTGCATGCCCTAGTGCGGACGCTTGAAGTCTCTACTTTCGCCTAAAAGTTTCATATTTCGTCACATTATATGGTATCTCATTCTTCCAATATCTAAAAAAATAAAAATATCATTTAGCGACATAAATTACTGCTGAAATATGTAAAAAATAGTCATTAATTGATTATATAGTAGTACTGTAGTAGTAACTTTTTATTGAAGATTTAGCCTTAATTAGTTTTAATTTTTTTTTCAAGTAACACATAAATATAAAAAATAACGTACATCATAAGTAATACATATTTTATTAAATCGGATTTTTAATGCGATTGCCAAGGTCTATCTATTTAAAATATAAAAGATTTTTAATATTCATATGCTTATTATAAGATGTTGTTAGGTTAGTTAATTGAGTAATAACTTAAGACAGAAGGTCTCTTAAGTAGGGACGGAATAAATTAACTGAGTTGGTATTACATCATTTTCACAAGTTTTTACTGTAGAAGAATTGAATTAAGTGATTGAAGTAAGGCTTGTTTTATTTACAAGTCATGTTTTTCATGGCATAACAAGTATTTCACGGGCTGTGATTTAATTACTTTAATATAATTGCTAAGCAATTTATGCTCGTCACATTAATATGGTAAAGTGTAGCTGAAGGTGAAACGCCAGGAGAAATCTTCATTAATACAAGTACGCTAAAACGCAAAAAATAGGTATATATCTTTTACAAAATTTAGAAGATTTACGTTTCGTAATAATGCATGTATATCGATCCTCTCGGGAAAATTGAACCCGTTTTATGCAATAAAAACATCGGGAAATAAAATATGTAGGTTTCCGCACGATGTTTTTATAGTAAGCTCTAAAAGCAAACGTTGTTATCAAGATAATTTTAATAGCAAATAATAGTACTATACTCGTTAAAAAAATCGTTGAGAAATATTGGGAAATTTAAAGGCAGTTTAAATATGCTATCTAGAAACTATATAAAGTTTATTTGACGACAAGTTAGTGCAATGGTCATTGCAACTAACTGAAGCGCCAACGGTCGCGGATTTGTCCCCCAGTCTTGACGAACATCTGTGTAGACCAAAGGCGTGGTCTGGGCGTATTTGTCGTGGTCTGGGAGTTTATGTGTTTGTCGCAGGCCCGTTGGATTTTAATGTCGGCCATTGAGCGAGAAATGAAGTGTGTTGTGTAATTTCCAATGTGTAAGAATAATATAAATTAAAATTGATAATTCTATTTCATAAATACAATATAACATTGGCGTATTAACGGTTGTGCCAGAGGGCGAAAGAGGCAGGGCCTCTGGACGTTAGGGGCCTTAAATTATCTCGAAGTTTAATTAATCAAATTTTAAGAAATGATAGAAAAATATGCTCAGTAATTAACTAAGATGTTTGGAGTTCTTTTTAGGCATTATTCAACTTTGCCGCCTTGTGTCGGAGTTAGTCCGCCCCTGCCATGTACATGTACATATTAGTGATGTGCAAGACAGTTAAATATGCATATACGCGGATACGGACTTGAATACAGATAATTGGTGATATAGACCCAGATCCATAAAACTTTGCTATATGATACTTACGACTTGCATTGAGTGGGTCTTTCTTTTGTTTTGTTGATAATTTCTATGATGATTTAGTATGACACTGGATACATATATAAATTATTTATTAAAAATTAATAAGGTAAAAGATCCGCAAAAGTGTAGCGGATACAGATCTTTATTCTCCCTCGAGAATCCGCGGATGCGCATGTCGGGTGCATCACTAGAACATATACATACCCTCATATACGCGTGTTTTACCAGACAAGCGTTCATCGGTTCCGACTCCATTCATAAACATTTCATATCCAAATATTTGTCGTATTCACACAAAAGTACCCGCACTAAGTGGCAGCAACGTCAGTACTTACTTTACTCGCTTAGAATTTTCGCAAAGTCATCCCCCAACGATTCCTCTCTGTTCGAAAGTTTTTTTTCTTTTTTGAAACTAACAGCTCCGTCTGTACGTTTGAGGTGGTGAAACTATCGTTTGGTAAATGTAGCGAAAAATAAGTATTTAAAGTTTTCATTCAACTTAATTGTTGTCGGACTCGTGTTTATTAACTTGGTCGTTTTTTTTATTTTGATCATCTGCAATTTGAAATTCTAACTAAAATTAACATTAAAAGAATTTTGAAAAAAAAAAGACACCTTTAGACACATTAACAATATTTATACATACGCCAAAAAAATTAAAGTTAGAGTATAAAAACATGAAATATGTTCAATACTAATATTATAATTCTGAAGAGTTTTTTTTGTTTGTTTGAACGCGCTAATTTCAGGAACTGATTCGAATTGAAAAATTATTTTTGTGTTAGATAGTTTATTTATTGAGGAAGGCTATCACGCTACGACTTATAGGAGCGAATCAGTAACCATAAATGCGAGTAGAACCGCAAGGGAAAGCTACTTTTATATAGTACTCAATTCGACTACTGTTTCGAATTGAGTAATTGACTTCTAAGATTAGCACGTACAAACAAACAAACAAACTCTTCAGTTTTATAATATTAGTTTAGATTTGCTATGCTATGCATCTATCTTTTGTGTAATAAAAACTATTTCGAAAAATCTTCGCATCTACTGAACGCTCTTTCTTGCACGTCTTAAGGTTGGCCTTATCTACCATAAGGCTATATAGCTTTAAGTCCGCCTTTTGCTCAATGTATTTTTTTAAAATTGTTGTGCAATAAAGTGAAATAAATAAATAAATAAAATAAATAAAAATAAGGCTTTAATAATAGTTTCAAGTCTGAAAACAACACTCATCGCCTTGTTTTTCATGCTATATAAAAAAAGTCAAAAACCGGTAAAATTGTACCACCCAAGACTTATGCTTTTTCGTTTATTATTATTTGTTACGATATCCGCCATAATGTGTGAAATAAATAACTGGTGCAAAAATAAATAAATACCTAAATAAACGCATCACACAAAAAAATGCACTTATACTATTATATTTCATAGCATACGGACCCCTAAGTTTGGACAGACGGATAGATGAACAGAGTAATTGTCGAAAATCCTTTGGTTATCTTAGAAATAAAGTAATATTGAGATCATCATATAGTATTGCTTGTTACACCTTGGTGGTAAAAACCCCAAAAATCTTATCTTGATGGATATTTATCGTATAAAAGACATCAACTTTTAAAATTAAAAGTTTGTATTGTGTCTAATTTATAATTTGCAGTTAAGGCATTACGTTGATGAATATTGTCCTTTGAATTGTCCTTTCAACTTATCAAAAGGAAGCCTTACCGACGTTTAAGTTAACAACTAACGAAGACGTCGAAATGTAATAGAACTCGGCTGAAACGGAAGATTCTAGACAACTATTTTACAAAGCCTTTTTTAAATAGTTGAAGAGAGCTCGATCTATTAAAGTCGGTTTGTTTTCTTATTGTTTTCAGGTATTTCTTGTATTCGCTTGTTTTTCTAATTTATTTTCAATCGCGTAGTATTTAATAATACTTAAGTAATAAATAAAACCCGTTTGTTTAGTGAAATTAAGTTTTGAAATCAGATAAGATGTGCTGGAGATCGATTTTCCGAGTAATTCCAGTTCCCTTAGTTCCGGACAACGATGTATCACATGTTACTCCCACAATTGAGATGAATTTAATGACACCTCAAAGTTGAAATCTGCCAAAATGCTTAGGCTTAGGCTTCGTCATGTGGTCGTGTCAAAAAAATACACACATATAGTCTAATTTTCTTTACTTGGTTTATTTGTTAACAAAACCCCGAACGAAAATCACGAATTTTTTAACAACTTTTTTTCATTATCATTTTGCAACAAAAAAAATATTCAGTTTTATCATTCAATCGATAATTTCTCATCTTAATCATATGCGTAGCTATGAGTACGCCAAATTTGTCTTCAATGTAATGTATCAAAAACAAAGACAAGACAAGTAAAGATTTTGACCTTATGATACGGCAGTCGGACAAAAGGGAATAAAATGTGATCTTCATTTAATATTATAAAGAGACAACATTTGTTTGTATGTTTGTACGTTGGGGGTAATGTCTGAAACTACAGAACTAGGAACATAATATGCTATATTACATCAAGCTACGACTCGTAGGAGCGAAGCTGTAACCACAAACGTGAGTGAAATCGCGAGGGGCAGCTAATTAATGTTTTCATCCCCTTTTCATTAAAACTGTGTATGAAAAAATGAATTTAATTGTTTTAATGTAAATCATAGGAACGATAGTGGATTACTTTCCTGCATTAGAAATTCCATATCGAAATTAAAATATGGCAAAACGCACATTTCAATATTGATATTCTCTTTTCAAGAGCATGTGTGGGATGTATTTCAAAAAGGTTTACGAGTATATAAAACCTCGCTGAAGTTAACATTTGAAACAATAAAAATGGCTATTAAACTAATTGGAACTGTTTAGATTCCATTCGATTTTAAAAATAAATGTTATTTATTTACTCAAGTTATTTTCGAAAATTAGTAATAAAAAAGTAGTGATGTATATTTATTTTATTTGGATTTATTTCAATTATTCATATTTTTTATCGAAGTTATCATTATTATCAATAAATATCTGTGAATGTAAGAAATGGAAATTATACAAAGCTTTTCAGGTACGTACAATATTTTAAAGTAGCAACGGATAATCAATTTATAGTTTGTACGGTAATCGAACACCAGGTGTCCCTCACGGTTTTACTTGCGTTTATGGTTACTGTCTCGCTACTATGAGTCATGTAATATAGTCTATAAACCCTCATCAATAAACTGGCTATCCAAACCAAAAAATTATTTTCCAAATAGTATCAGTAGTTTCATATAAATATAAACTAACAAACATACAAACAAATTTTACCTCTTCATATTATTAATATAGATTTACGCAAATAAAGTTGCAATAAAGAACATATTAAGTTTTACGAGTATCTAAGAATTTTTAATAAATTACGCAACGATACAATAAACATTACTTTCTAAGTTCAAAATAACTGTCATGTTGAATAATTTAATTTATCTTTAAAATGTATAAAGGTATTTAAACAATACGCGTAAATACAAGGTTTCGTAATAAAATAATTGAAGCTTTTAATATTGGTAAGAAAAATGGAGCAATTTGATGTTCAACGAGCAATTTAAACATTTCGTTGTAACGCGACATGGTGTTATTAATGTTGTCATTTGTTACGGCTTTTGAGGTCTCAGAATCCGCAAACAAGAACCGTAATTCAAAATTTTCGCTGGATAAATTAATGGTACTTGCAATCTTCTTATTAAAATGCTGTGGGTAATTGAATAAATTGTTATTGGTTTTATGTTACAATTTTGTTAAAAGTTTCATAATGTCATAGTTAGTTAGTTGATAGTTAATTAATATGAGTTGATTTAAATGGCCTTAATAAATGTTATATGAAAGTATTATATTTGTCCCAAAGCTTTGCTATTAGGTGCACAAAATATAAGATCACCTATTTCGCACATAGCCAATCGTGCCTGGATTCTGTTTGTAAACATTTTTGATTAAGTCTGCATTTTTTGTCACGGAAAAGGTTTTATTTATATTTTTTATAAATGTAATTTTATTCATATTACGTAGAAATCTTCGTAAATATCTAAATATAAATTTCATATGAGTTCATATTCATCTTAGAGCGGATATTAAAAAAGGCTCACGCGTTACGCGCTGGAGATAAAAGAGATCAAATAATACATTATGAAATAAGTAACCGGCCCTAGAAAAGGTCGACTTTCTGTTGTTAAAAATACATAAAACTACTGCCTCGTGCTTTTGTTGTGTTATATTTTCCTCTTTATTCCTTTATAAGAATATATTTTTTTATATAAATGTTATTGAATTATACAGTGAATGAACACATTTATGAACTTCTTCTTACTAAATTCTTCACTATATCACATTGTATGAATACAATAAATTAATAAGAGGTCACTATTAAACGTATTAAATTAATATTACATTATACACTGTCAATTGAATATAATTGAAAAAAAAAATGAAAATTCATATCATATTATATTCAGATCATCGATTCAGTTGACAAATTACGGATGAAAAAAAAACTTATAAATAAAATTCAGGCTGACATTTAAAATTTTTTGGGCCAAGTTTTCGGAAGTTGAACTCCATTATTGTAGACTTTCTTGTTTCTCCGTAGAGGGTCCTCCAGGCGTTGTTTTGCGAAGTAGGACGCCCTTTCATCACAGTCATTACGCAGCATCTTCATGAGATGTATTTTCTTAAAGAGCACATTGTCGTAATGCGGGGACATTTGCAGACGTGTGCATTACGCAAACACTCATCCAGCATCGTGTGAATTTAACTGTGTTGCAGTCATGTGGTACTATGATTTGTTTTGTATTCATTAAATTTTGTTTGTAGATTAAAATTAATTAAGGTGTTAACGAAAGTGTCAAAATTTAACTTTATACTTCCGATACAATAAAAAAATTAAATGTTATATTTTGTGAAGTTAATTGTTATGTCGAATAGAGTTAATTTTTAATTTGTTGTGTTAAGTATTTGTTTGCACTGGTGCGATTTAGATATTTTATATATAATTTATATAAAGGTACATATACGAATATACATAAACATATACTAATACATATACGAATATATTGTATATACTATTCCATAACATATTGTTTATGTCGTTAAAGGAATTTTAGTATCTATACTAATATTATAAAGCTGAAGAGTTTGTTTGCTTGTAACGAATTGAAAAAATTTTTGCGTTAGAGTTTATTAATTGAGGAAGGCTATAGGCTATATTACATCACGTTACGACTCATAGTAGCGAAGCAGTAACCATAAACGCGAGTAAAACCGCAAGGGACAGCTAGTGGAATATAAACATCACATACTAAATACATCACATCCATGTTTAATCTTATTAGTTTTTAAATCTACAAGATCGAAATCTGTTCCTCTTAAGAACAATAACAAATTAAAGTCAAAATGTAAATCAGTATTCTTAGATATTAAGTGTAACTTTGTCTCAATTGTTTAATGAGCGAAGAATCTTTCCCGTTGACAATTTCATTCAAGTCACTGGAAACTTTTCTGATGTTTCTTAACGATGTTAATATTTTTCTTCGAGTAATAATTACTTTGTAAATTAAAGAATAGATGAAGATAATATTAATTACCTCGTATTTATAAAAGTACAAAATAAAATGACAAAAGAAAGATACAATTCGCAACACAAGTTTTTATTTAAGTGTTTTTAATTTATTATTGTAATAATTAAAAGATTTTCATTAAAATCGAGGAACAGTTAAGAAATATATTAAATATATGTTTCCTCAATTTGTTTATTCTTAATAAAATACAAAAATCAATTAATACGATGGCTTATTGGGATATACTAGTGAGTTTTGAAGTGCTAAATTTGTGTTTAAATTCATCTTGAGCTCAGCAGTGATGGGAAACATCGTGAGGATGTGTGCATGTGTCAGTAGAAATTAACAAAAATTGTAGGTATATCCGCCAACAGCGCAAGCAGCGCAGCGTAGTCGATTAAGCTCTAAGCCTTAATAAGGGAGGAAGCCTTAGCCATGGGTGCGGGACATTTACAGGCTGTAACATTACTTTTTTACTTTACTGTTACAAAAAAATGCAGTATTCATGCATCTAGGCAAGGTTCCCAAAATAAATGGTAAAATATATTAATATGCTTTAAAACATTCATAACCGAAAAAAGTATTTTCATAAACAAATAATAAAATTTCGATTCCAAAAGACTCGAATAAAAATCGAGAAATCAGGAAAATAGAAACGAGAAAGGCAACAATTTAGCAGCGGAAGTCGTTACGTTCGGTGATTGTTCAGCGAAATGAAGTGGTTGAGGCGACGTTATTGAGGAATCGTTTGATTCTGTCTCGCGTTATTCAAATATTGATTCGAATGTACATTAAATTATTTAGTTGTACTTACTTTTATTTATACCCGAGAGTTATGTGATAGCGCAGTCGCTATTACGTAACTCTCATGTATGACAAGGAGTTAGTGATGTCTTAGATTTTCGCGATTATTACTCATTGAAGTAAAACCATTTTAAACGGATTTAAATCGCGTATATTAACTATTTTTATCATCCCGACGTTTCGAGCACTTTAACAAATAATAATTATAGCTGCTAAACAGTTTCACAGCATCTTTACAATCTACAGTTAAGTCGAAATATATAATGAAAGACCGCCAGAAGGTATTGTCGCCAATTATTATCGAACTTATTCGCCAACAATTATATGTCATCGATTCTAGCGATTCTGTTTTACAAAAAAAAAATCTTAAAACCAACTTTTTGTGTACAATGTAAGTAAAAACATAAAGAAATAAAGTCATGTGAAAGTGTTTTTGTGTACTTTATTGTTTTCATAAAGTATAGAGTACAAATTTTCGAAATAACGTACAATACTTTATAAAAAAGTATGGGTGGCAAGCCTGCTTATGACACCCCTTTCTTTGGGGCGGGGATTAAAAATGTATAAGATGGAATATAGCTACTTTAATAAATAATGAATCGCTTAAATATAACTAATTAACGAGTCATTCAATCAATTCATCATCTACCTAGCATTTTTCCCGGTTATACCAGGGTCTGCTTTCTATTCTAGTTCAGATATTGACGAGTTACTGATTTTTACTTAGAGCGACTGCCATCTGACCTCCGCAACCCTTGAGGGCAAGCCAGTAACCATTAAGACTGGAATAATTTCCCAATTTAGTAACGATCATTATCAGGTGATTGTGATAACAACCGGGACCGACAGCTTTACGTGCTCTCCGAAGCACGGTGGGGAGACCCACAAGGACACACACCCAGACCTAGGAACAAACATTTATACAACTATAAATATCTCTAGCCCCGAGTGGGGATCAAACCCGCAACCGTCGGCGTTAGAGGTACATTCAGCACCACTACACAAGAGCGGTCGTCCCACTTCACCAGAGCGGTCGTCATTCAATCAATTTATTCGCTTCAGAATTTTATTTTTTAAACTAACCTACATATGTATAAGGGTAGTCTCTATGTTCCTTAGCCACCTTTACAGGGAAGGTGTGATCCGAAATCCAGCGTGCCTACTTTCCAAAACTAATGACATCTAAAATTATTTTTTTTTCTACGAGACGAGAATATATTTATAAGTTTTGCTCTTAGATTTCCATAAAGATTTCCATAAGTTATTTGTCGTTGCTCGAATAAATTTGACGTCAGTGCCTTATTTTTAACAGTAACAGCTTCCGCAAGGTGCAGTAACTGAAAACTATATTACAGTAAGTATAATCAAGCAAAACTTATTTATTCATTCACGCGGATTTGCAATAGCAAATTTGCTCTTCAAAAACGATAACGATCGGAAATTAAGTGCATCGATTTGGACGTATCGCTATAAATTCTATCGTGATTGTTTAAAATTAACGATAGCGGTAGTGTCTCCGAAATTAGCCTCCAGGTTACAGAGTTGTTTAATATCAATAACAAGAGTATTACAAGTCTAATTGGATGCTGATAAGCAATAACGTGTCAACCCAAAATAAGTCTATATCAGAGATATTGATGTATTCCGATAATGCGTCTCGTATTTAACATAATTCAAAAATTTCAACATCCAAACTAAATAGGTACGGAAAAATTTTCTTAAATTAATGTTTTTAATATTGAATAATTATTTAATATTATTAGATAAAACATTTTATTATACCAAACTGCTATTAATTCATCATACCTTTTATCAAAATAGAAAAGAAAATATGGATATATATTTGTTTAAAACAAATGCATTAAGAATAGGTTTGACATCCTTAGACGCCATTGTCTCAAAATTAAGCCTGTGTGGTTTGACGCTATAGCTTATCAGCGTCAAATTCTCGCAAAACAAATTGCAGCATGCAATATTGTATTTCGGGATAAATAAAATTACCAATTTTATTAAATAGGCTGTTAAATCGTCACTACAAAAATACCACGTCATTTCTTTATTCAGAGGCCAAGTTTACTAAATTATATTGCTAGTACAATAGCGCTGGATTTATTTAACAATGCCTTTATAACTCCGTACAATAATCGAGATATATTTAACTTTGTATTATCCTTGTCTTCAAAGGCTATATTATCGTAAAATAATTTAATTATTTTCTCAATTAACTGTCGTATCCGTGACACTGATTGGTGGAAAATAATATATATTTTAAATTCGAAACAGCGTCTTAAACCTATTACTTTAAATGTCGTTTATTTGATTGTGAATTATGAAAAAATGTCGAGAAAAGACAGGAAATTCTAAAACATGACTGTTTCCATATTTATTTACGTTAGTCATATTTTCAAGCTCTCCCTATATTTAAGGTAATGAAGCGATTTTAGAAATATCAAATTTAAATCGTGTAGAAGTTATAGTGAAATACCACACGACCCACATACAATGTGTTTTATTTTACTTTGAAATCAAAACCGACTTCAATTAGGACTGGATTGGTATAAAATTGAATTAAAAAAATCGGTACGAAATTAGCGAAGATATCGAATAACATACTCACACTAAAATTCAGCGGATTTAGTAACCTCTTCCGTCGGTTTTAAACATTAATTCTATTCATTACTTCATCGTTAAACTAACATTTTCTTCAATTTTATTTTAAATTTTTGTCCTATTCGCATTGTGTTTTAGGCATTTTATTATATATTTTTATCATCAATGTGAATGAAGTTACGAGTATTCATATATCAGTAGTTGTAAAGCTATACATCGCTAAACATATTAATAATATGCAAAACAATTTTCATACAACCGTTACACGAGCCAAAATATATTTTCCGTCATAGCCGCGGGCGATGAGACAATATTTTTATTTGGAACATTCCTAACATATAGTCTGGCGAAATAAAAAATCTAATTTTCTATATATTGAGGTGGGTACCCAAATGGAGGCAATATCGAAGTGCTGATTTGTCGGTCCACTGAATATTGGTCTGGCGTTGATTCAAATCTGTGGGAATGCTACGTTAGGAAATTGACGTTGCTTAGCTTACAACAACGTACGGGAGTTTGGTTTATACTATTCCTGTTTTTTTTTTATTATTATTATTACATCTATGTTATTTATGGAATATATAATATATAACATATAACAGTCTACCCAATTCCTGTCTTTGTTTATTATATTCTATTTCATCCGTTATTTCTTTTTAAGCTGGCAATACATTTTGGATCATCTGTTGGCGATGATCTCTTAACGTCATGTTTGCCATATTGGCAAATTTTTATATGAAAATAATAAATAAATATACATATATAATTATATGTATAAACATCATGATCATTTGATCGCTAATGTAATATTCTAACATGTTTCCGTATCGGTATTATCGATCGACGATTAAACCATAGTAAATAATTTGACACGTCTCATTTAAGCAAAAATTACACTTATAAGTTATATTCTAAGATTTTTACAACGATTTACATAAATTGTTTGTTGACAGGACATTTATTTTTGACACACACAGCTTTCGCAAGGGTACCTACGTAACTGTTACAGTGTTATAGAATAGTTATATATAAATTACGTAAGTAAACTTACCAATCCAATTCTACAAAAGTTGTACCTAACTTTATATTTCGCAATTTTTATTTTTGTAGTCAGTGAGTTTTTTCCTTTAATGTTAATTCATTTATTTGATTTTCAAAGTTGACGATTTTACACATTGCACCAACTGTAGTCATTCTCATCGCCATCCTTGTTTATTGTGTTCTGGTTAAATGCACAACAATATATGGATGCTGATAAGCAATAATGTGGCAACCCACGAAAAGTCAACTTCGGAGATACTGATGTATTTAAATAAGTACGGAAAAAAGTTTCTTAATTTCACGTCCCGAATATAAAGTGCGGCAGTTTTTTGCAAATTATACGATAATCGAAAATATTAAAAAAAATACTTTTTATTAAATAACAAATTACAAATATATCAATCTGCTTTTAATTAATTTTACCTATTATCAAATTCAAAAGAAAAAATGGATAAATACTTCCTCAAACATATTTGTTAAGAATAGGTTTGACATCTTTAGGCACCATTTTCTCAAAACGATGTCCGCGTGGCTTGACACAGTATTGCATATCAGCGTCCAGTTATGATGTCATAATCATTCATAGTGACTATCTTCTTCTTAATACCCTAATTTTAAGTACAAACTTGCTCCAATTAGTGAGGTTGTTTATGAGCACGAAGCGACCGCAGCGTGCGGTTGACACGTCCGTTACAAACACGTTGGTACCATTTGCGGAATTTCTAGTTCATGCTCAAAACGGCCTTTTGTCTAACATTCTTCATACGTTAATTTGAGTACGTATTTGGTTTTAAGGGACAAAATTTTCATGAACAGGTTACTTTTAATTATGAAAATTATTTTAAACTGACAAACGATTGATAAGGGCGGCTTTTTAACTAGGATCGAAATAACTAATGTATTTTAAAACATTTTATTATTTCATATATTTTTATATCCTGTTAAAGTCCTCCTGTTGGGAAAATGTTTTATCTCTTATTAAGAAAAACTATAGGGAACCTCATTGTTATATTTCTCAGTATTTCTTCTTATACATAAACCCTTAACCGTCTGTTAAAATCCATCGGTTTTATCTAGCGCTTCTTCTCGACTTTTTGTTTATGTAGTTGTAAAAAGTCGAGTAGTGAGAAGTAAGATTTATTTTCCAACTATTGCTGTATAATAATAAATCGCCTTGTTCTGTCTCTGTACATCAACAGTCCGTTGCTAGGCAACTGTATAAGTCATGTATACATCAGTTCCATTAATTAACACTAGATATAATTTATTACAACATTTTAAAGCTCACATTTACCAAAATGATAAGGATTAACATCAATATTATTAGTACAAAGCTCTATTGTAAGCCTTAATAATTTTAGCAATTTAATTAATTGTGCTTGCCATTTTCTGTTTATAATTTAATTAGCTGTGCCTTGTTGTTTCACGTCGGTGAATTGATTAGATGTCGTAATATTGTCCATAATCATCTTCAAGAAATGTCAAAAGTAATGTTTTTTTAATCAGCTTGATCCATTTACTATTCCTACTTGACATTGGCGATAAAATTTGTGCTCATATGGTACAACTAGAAGCCATTAAACCTAAGAATTTAATTGACTCTTAGTATAGTAGAGTCTATGGTAGCTGTAGCCCACTACCTGTAGATCGTATCGTTGGAAATATCATTAATTATTTATGTAAATTTTTTTTTCTTACAGCACATTGACATCAAACAATGAACAGGAGATAAATATATTATATACACGAAATAGAAAAAAAAATATACAAAAATAGATGAGGCTTGAAAAAAGAAGGTACAATCTTAGAGTTTAACTACAAAATTTAAGTAAGTATAATGATGAATGAGTTTATTCTACAAAGTTAAAAAGAATTATAAGAAATTTCAAAGCCAAGTTTATTTCTTGCAACGTTATTACAACTTGAACGTAACCTAACGACGGATGCTTGATTTGTTAACATCGAAGTGGACACATTATTGTTTATCTGCATCCGTTCACAGTGAGCTCGTGTTAGCTCGATTGGGGCAGTACCACATTCTAACAGAAAATCGGCGTAAAGTACTTTATAAAGCTGCGTGTCGTACGGTGAATGAGAGAGTTGGAAGCCCAAACACCATCCGAGGAGAATGGCTCTACCATTTTCATCTTCCATTCCAATGTAAGCTGGCAACGCATTTCTGGTATTGAAACTCTACAAAAGTCCATGGGCGGCGGTGAACACTTACATCAAGTGAACCGCCTGAAAATAGGGCACATTTACCTAAAAAAAGTTTTTAGCACGTACAAAAAACTTCGTAGCTGCATTAGTATAAATGCAAATAACGTGCAATGCAATGTATTCGTGTACATATTTACAAGTAGCCGACAGTGAAGCTAATAATACGGCTATTGACAAAGGCAATCCGCGTCGGGCTGTGACTGGAACAAAGTGCGGTCCGACCATTACCGAGCATCCCTCTAATGGAAGCAAAGTGGCCGATTACAATTACCACCGAGTGGAAAGTTGAGCTTTCACCATAATAGTACCTTTACAACTTAGTCGGTAATCCCCATCATTATAATATGTTAAGTTTTGAATAATATTTTTTATGCAATAATTATCAACGTGTGGAGTGATTCGTTAACATGATCGTAATTATAGGGTCGTTGAGAAGCGAAAAGACCAATTAAAATATTTTCTATTATAGTTTTGTTAATTATTATTTTATCTATACTAATATTATAAAGAGGAAAGATTTGTTTGTAATGAATAAGCTCCGAAACTATTGGACCGATTTCAAAAATTCTTTCACCTTAGGAAAGCTACATTATCCCCGAGTAACATAGGCTATATTATATTTTTAAAAAAATTAGGGATCCTTACTAAAACTCTAATAATGTAACCCAAGGTGTAAAAAAATGACCTGAAAAATTCTAATGTAATAAAATAAAGTGCCGCGAGTACATTAATAAAAACTATAAATAAAAAAATTTAAACTTCCTTTATAATTTTACTTTTTTTTTGAAACCCGACGCAAAAAAGAAGGGTGAATGTGTGTGTGTGTGTGTGTATGTACCGGTGCGAAGCCGGGGCGGGCCGCTAGTCTTTTATATATTATGTTTTGTTTCTTAAAAACAACAGATAATAATAACTTCTACGATTTCAACCGAACACATTCACAAGGTTCACAATTCATGGTGTAAGTTTTTTTTTATTTTGTGAGCTCAGAACTTCGTCATTTCAAAACTGATTTTGGATTTTTTTTATTTAAATAGGTATAATTCTAGATTAGGTTTTTATTTACATATAAATCGCTTTAGTAGTTTAGATTTTGAATTAAAACAACTGGAATAAGCAAGTGTTGTCCTAGTAAACGAAATTGCTTATTTTGCTTTTTAAGTATGTTCCTTTTTTAGTTATAAATTGATATAATTTTCTACATAACTATTATTAATCCTATTAATATTACCTATCATTATTATAGTTTAAAATTTATTTTTAAACACTTTTCTGTAATCATAATTATGAATCGACTGAGATTAAAATATAATTCTATCTATTAATGAATTAAAAGATTATATTAATATTTTATTAAACGGTTAACTATGTGTATGATACAGAGTAAAAAAAATATTAAAAGTCATTAAATCATATTTTAAAACGACTTATATCATTCATCTTTTGATCAAGGTTAACTTAATAAATAGATACCTAACTCGTGATATATTTAATCGTCAAAGGAAATAAATTATCTTCTGGTAAATACCTTAAAGAATTGGGCCAAATATAATTGCGCTGACAATTCCTTTTAGAGGACGAACGTGAATTTTCCATCCGAGAGATTTACAAATGACTTAGGAAAAATTCGACATTATTCTGTTTTGTTTTATTATAATAAGAAGGAATGCGTTTACATGGCTGTTTTACGTCTATTTTGTAATTAAATATAACTTTCTAACGATTTAGAATAAGAAGGAGGTTATCCATTCGTATATCGTATGTGTTTTTTAATGTAACAGATATTACTTTAGGACTTCGTCATATCTTTTCCGATTTTCAAATTTTTTTTTATCCGAAATTTTATATTGTACTTTCAGATTGATCTTATAGTCCAATGATGATTTTATCAAAATCGTCTGGGTAGTTTTTTTTTAGCTGACTGAGAGCAGTCAGCTCGTGATGTGACGGGTGCAACGTCGTCGAAATGTCGGGCAATAAAAGTTATCACAATAAACCGTTATTTAAAATATGGTTAATATAAATTTAAAATATATAATAATTGGATTTCAATGGATAAGCAAAACTGTGTCAAGCCACACGGACTTAATTTTGAGAATAGCGTCTAAAGATGTCAAACTAATTCTTAACAAATATGTTTGAAGAAGTATATATGATGGACATATTACTTTATTTTACTTTATTTTTTGATAAAAGGTATAATGAATTTAAATCAGACGGATACATTTAATATATTATCTAATAAAAAGTTATTTAATTATTTGAGATTATTGTATAAATTGCAAAAAATGGAACGCACTTGAAATTCGAACAAATTAATTGAGAAACTTTTTTCCGTACTTATATACTTTATATGACTACAATTTTTTTGAATAATATTAAATAAGTGATGCAGTATCAAAATACATCAATATCTCCGAATTTGACTTGACACATTATTGCTTATCAGCATCCAATTAAAAATATACATATGATTATTTGGATAAGATTTATAGGATAAGACATAAAACGAAAAAAATATACACATTATACAGTTATAAGTAAGTACATATAAACGGAGTCACAAGAATGAGATGAAGTGAAACATCAGAAGGTATTTAAACATACCCTTATCACATCTGAACGAACCATTTGATCGGAAAATTGCTAATGGAACTGAATCGTGTACAAAGAGAACACTCTTGATCCAATACAGAATTTTTATAAAAGCAAATTGTAGGTACATAACGGTGAAGATTAAAACGATTTACATGAAAATCGTTTCGTCCGAGGTAAGTAGTTACTTCTTATAAAAAAGATAAAAAATATAATGCTTTTAGCAGACTTAAATATCTAATGATGTATGTAATCTTTATATTCTAAATGTTTTATATGTAAACTTAATTTATAATAGGGATAATAAACTGGAAAAAGCTCACTAAACTGGTTGTACTGTCACTATTCAAATAAAAAAAGAGAAATGAATTGTGTAGCGTCAAGCAGCGTTTTTTATTTCGCTTTGCCTACCTTTGTCGTTTTTCAATTGTTCCTTCTATCTATCTAGAAACGAAACTAATTGGAAAATTTCAATGAAATATCCAGTTTCTATTAAACACGATGGAGCCGTGGATATTTATATATTTTTTTTTCAATTTCGTCCATAGTCACGAATTATTAAAAAAGTTAGACAATGGATTAATGTTCCCTTCACTTTTTCTTGATAAGTAATTCCTCGGCGCGGAAAATCGTAAAAGGGTTTTAAAGTGCTACGTAAAAACGGGGAGATGGGGGGGATTATAGGGGGTGCTCGTGGGCGGGCCACAAGCTCGTTAGCGACAATTTTTCTCAAAGCTGTCCCGAGAGAATTGTCACAATTCCGATTGTGACGAATTACGCTGGTAACTGTGTGGCGCATTCTTTTTATTCAATTAAACATGGAAATTTAAACTAACAAGATAGAAATTTTATTGTTTTTAAAACGTAAAAACTTTTTAAAGGTTTTGAATATAAAATTGTATATTTGTTTAGCACATTGACAGTTCTAATCAATTTTTCATAGCTAGTAAACAACATCAAGTGTATTTAACAAATATCATAAGAAATTGTTTCCTATACATTAAACTACTAATATTAATGTTCTTCACGCAATACTTTTTAATTTCTAATTTCGTTTCCTATTTTTTTGTAATTTTAATCGTTTGTATTTATACAATGATAAAACGCATTTGATTATTATCCAATAGTTATATTATCAAACTAGCTGGTGCCCGCGACTTCGTCTGCGAAAAATTAAAATAAAGAAAAATTTGAAAAAGAAGTAGCTTAAGTTACTCTTAAAAAAATTACAGTTATATATACAGTTGTGACTTTATTAACAAGTTCAATAGTTTTATTAAAATACGTAAATTTGTTGTTATTTTTATTATTGAATTGAATATAATATTCGAATGATTTTCCACAACTATGACAATTGTATGTAGATATCCAAAAATTGCTATAAAATTTCGTAAATAGCATGCATAATTAAAATAACTGAAAGATTATAAAAGGACGCGCCGTGTTGCTACAGCAAAAGAGATTAATTACAGAATCGACGTTTTTAATTAGTTTCGTAATTAACAGCGCATGCCATGCTTCCGCGCCAACTAAAATAAATTACTTTTTAATACAATCACGCTGCGGACTTTGATTAAATCGCTACCCGGTATCGAGCCTCCGTAGTTTTGGCGGCCGTTCTACATCAAAACAGGCTAAATATTTATTTAAAAATATTTACACACTGTAGAACTTATTTTTAATAAATACAAGATGACCCCGTGAACTTCGTATCACCTATATATGAATTCTGATACGCAATAATGTGTCAACCCACAAAAGTCAAATTCAAAGATAGTCATGTATTCTGATAATGCGTTTTGTATTTAATAACATTCAAAAGTTTTAAAACTAAATAAGTACGAAAAAAAGATTCTGAATTTAATGTTTCAAATTTTGAAGAGTGGTCCATATTTTGCAATATAAAATAAGCTCATGTATTAGAAAACTTATTATTATATAAAACTCTTCATTATACCAATAATAAATTTTTAACAAAATATTATATAAAAGATAGATATATTCGTCTTTTTACAAATTTATCTAAAACAAGTTTCACAACTTTAGATCCCATTTTCTCAAAATGAAGTTTGCTTGGTTTGGACACAGTATTACTTATTAAAATAATATTTAAAATTGTCAATTTGTGTTTTTATTGTATTGAAATACATACCATATTATGTACTAACTTCTGTTAAGACAAGGTTATAAGTACGTTTAATGAGAAGGTTAATTTATTATAATAATTAATACTATTCATACAAATAATTAAAATAAAGCATAAATAAAGCATTATGGACGCTGAGAAGTAATATATGGATATTGTGTAAAATACGAAACTTAATATAACATTTCTCTACCTATCTACAATAAATGCAACGCATTTTTTTATTTATGAAAATCAACGGTTTTGTATTCCAACAAAACAGATCGAAGAGATCGAATCTTATACTAGTTATAAAACAACAAATTTCTGACCGTACCTATAAATATTTGACAACAAAGTGACATAACAGTTTATACTGGAAAATATCGTTATTATTATTTTCCTATTTATGTTTCTCAAAATCAAAATCAAAATATGCTTTATTCAAGTAGGCTTTTACAAGCACTTTTGAATCGTCAATACAAAAATAAAAGAAAACTAAACACTAATAAATTAATTAATTTACCACCGGTTCGGAATGTAGATTCTACCGAGAAGAACCGGCAAGAAACTCGATAGTTACTCTCATCATTTAAATCTTCTCTGTACTTACACAAATTTTTTAAGATCAAAATTAGCAATATCCGTCCAGCAATTCGCGAGTTTTAACGAGACAAACGAACAGCATTTTATTTATAGATTACATCATATAGATTAATTTAAAAATATTAAGATACTATTGACGAAGGTCTGAAAGACAATATAATGCAGTCTATTGCAATAGAGTATTCTCAGAACCCAAGTAAAGCGATATGTCATCTGTTGACATCAACGACATCGTTGTCTTGTCTCGTGATAAATCATTTACCTATATCCATTCATATCCCTACTGATAAATAAAATTGAAGTGTCTGTTTGTAGTTTTAAATTAACAGATTTTCATTAAGTGCGTATGAAAGTTTATACTAACATAAACAAATCAACTTTAACTTTGGCTTCTTTTATTTTAAAAATATTTTCCAGCCAGCCAGGAATCGAACACGTTGATTTTGAATAAAATAACACATTCTGTATTAATTATATATTTTTTCTGTATTTCTGCGTTGTTGCACCATTTAATAGGGTCACGTAAAAGGATTAACTTCTAAGAAGTAATAGTATACGGCAAACTAAAGGAAAAGGCATTTTTTTGGAAAATGCTATTAATTAACGCAAGTAAAATGCTCCTTTCTTGAGAGGTACCGCAAAGTAGTCTTACTGTGTATAAGATGTTCCAAGTCCACGCGAACGAACTCGCGGGCTCAGCTTGTTTAAAATGAAATGAATAGAACGGTGGGGCCAATTTGGTTACGAATGCCTGTCGTAGATCCGCAGCAATTCTAATTTATTTATTTAACTTTGTT
The DNA here is from genome assembly GCA_037950945.1 of Hypolimnas misippus. Lineage (NCBI taxonomy): Eukaryota > Metazoa > Arthropoda > Insecta > Lepidoptera > Nymphalidae > Hypolimnas > Hypolimnas misippus. The sequence goes on along the minus strand of JBBEEQ010000029.1, from coordinate 5,631,161 downwards.
CGGTTTTATCTATGGTCATTTTACACTAATGTCATTTTTGATTTTGACACTGGTCACTTGGTGTTCGGGTTTCGGTTCGGTCGGCGGCTGCGCGCCATTGTTGTGATCAATAAGTTTAAATTGCGGTCGATACGATAAAGTATTTAAGTTGGGATATATCGAATTATATACGCCAGCACACAAAACAATACATCACACAACCAGAATAAAGAAAACTCAAATTGCGGTGAAGAGGATTGGGGTACCCCGGGAAGATTCCACTGCGCCTCCAAGATACACTCAATCTCTTCCCTACAACCGTATGTATATTATTATTTATTTTCGGTACATCCCGGCTCCGCGTATCGCGGACATTACATAAATTTTGGTAGCAGAGCGTGGTTTTGTAATAAAAGTAAATATTGCATCATCTTTTCGGTTAATAGTGACGGGTATGATTTGAATTAATTTTGTTTTGCCGGTATATGAAAATTTACGTTGACGAGTTGACGAGTGTCATTTGACTTTGACATCGTTCGTTGGGCATGTTGTCGGTCTGCGTAGTGTTGTCAGTATCAAAATATTAATTTGCCTATTTCTTAACTTAGGTTATTTTTTATTTTGTTTATATATTGGTGATTTTCGGACTTACGATTTTTATTCATATTGTTATCGGTATTGAGTACGAATTATTTCTTAGTACGTGTTATTCCTTTTAGTGTATGGGTTATTTGTGGGCGTTGTTTCAATAAATATTTATCTTATTAAATGCGAAATATATATAAGTAGGAAATATTTGTTGTGTTAATTATTATTGTTTCTTTTTCTTTTTTTCTTTTTTTTATTTTTATTATTTAATTTTAAATTTAAATTAATTTTTTTTTTTTTTTTTTTTTGGATTCTAAGTATTAATGGGCATTTGAAGTTTATTTTATTTTGTTATTTTTTTTTTTTTTTTTTTTTTTATTATTAATTTTTTTTCTCTGGGTATTTCAATATGTCTTTACGGAAACATTTGTCCAGTTTTAAGTTAAAGTTGCAATGGCTTTTGGATAGTGCCGATTTAATCGGACGTCCGGATTTGAGCGGCCGCTTGAATATTCGGCTACTTACGGTGAATACGGAGTTCGGTTTTTTGGAAGATGCTTATTTACGGATTCTCGAGATGGCCGAAGAAGATTCTAATGCGGATATTTTGACGTGTTCACGTGGGGATTATAAGCGGGCTTTAGAGGCATATGATAAGCTAATGATGGTTAAGCTCGAGCAACCATCGGTTGCTACGGATCCTAGTACTGAAGTAAAGACGGATCAGGGACGTGATTCAGACACTTTACTCTCGCGGTTACCGACACTTAGGTTGCCTTCGTTCTCCGGAGAAATGGATCAGTGGGTTGGTTTTAATAATTTATTTGACAGTTTAGTAGATTCACGCACGGATTTATCGGCGGCTCAGAAATTGGCATACTTGATGTCCTGTCTCTCAGGAGAGGCACGTGGCTTAGTGCAGCATATTAAAATATCAGACGAGGGTTATAGGGTGGCTCGCGACCTACTAATAAAAAGGTATCAAAATACCCGCAGGTTGGCGGATGTTCATGTTGACCACATATTAAACTTGCCAATAATTTCACCTCGGCTGAATGGATTGCGGTCACAATTTTTGAATCCTTTAGTAATGTCGGTCAATTCTTTGGAACGACTAGGGTTACCAGTCTTTGAGTGGTCCTTTCTCTTATTGCATATTTGTTTGAGTAAGTTACCTTCCGCATTAAAATCTCGGTTTGAGCAAAAATTTGGGAGTGATACGGATATCATACCTACCTTTTCGGAACTCATTGAATTTTTAGAAACTGAATGTAGACTAATTGAATGTGCTAAAGTAGATACGGGTTCTAATATTTCACAACGTGAAGCGTCATCCGGTTCTTTTAGGCATTCGCGAAAGCCTAATTATATTGCAGCCGCTGTTGCACGATCCTGCAACTTTTGTGGAGATGAAGGTCATTGGGTATTTACCAGATGTGATGCGTTTAAAAGACTTACCCCATACGAACGGAAGGACTATGTGGAACGGAATAGACTTTGTTACTATTGTTTTGGGGAACATAGTTATAGGGACTGCCGTCGCGAGCAGCATTGCGATTGTGGAAGCACAAAGCATCACCCCATGCTGTGTTTCAATAGATCTAGACACGCGGGGACTCTTCGGAGGGACGGTGGACATTCTCACGGGCCGTATGTGGGTGGAGAATCGAGAACTCCCCCTAGTAACTCGCCGAGGAATTCTCGTCGCGGTTCTCCTCACCGTCCTATGGGTTACCGCACTAGGCCAACCACAGTAAGTTGTGAAGCGAGACAGCGCCAAAACACTGATTATAGGGGTAAGGGGCGTGGTCGACTTAATTCTTCAAGTCCATCACGTAACCCACTATAGGATACGGCACCCACCTGCTCCGCGAACACGGGTACCACGTCTACACCCGTGCTTTTACCGACTGCACTAGTAAAGATAAGGAATATAAATAAAAACACTGGGTTTACGGTTCGGGCTTTACTGGATGCAGGTTCGCAACGTTCTTTAATTACAAGAAGTTTGGTGAGCAGGTTGGGATACTCGTTAAGAAATTGTAATGATCGGGTTAAAGGTATTGGGGGTTATGAGGCCTCAAATGTTTTCGGTCGGGTTTCGGTTACTATAACCTCGGTTTCTAAGGATTATCAAAGCTTTACGGTTCACGCTCTTTGTATGGATAATATTGTCGGTATTCAACCTACATTGGAATTGGATAAATCGGTTGTAGATCTTACTGCGGGTTTAGATTTAGCGGATCCAGAGTTTTATTTGCCTAGAACTATAGATATTTTATTAGGGTCTGACATATTTGGTACTCTTGTAGGTGGTGACAAAATAAGTCTACAATCGGGTGGTTTGACAGCGTATAAAACGGTTTTCGGATATATGTTATTGGGTCCAGTACAATTTCAAGATTCGGTACAAGTGTTAGAGGACAGAGATTTCCTCGGGGTTGCGGTGTCGGATTTGTTACAAAAATTTTGGGAAATTGAAGAGGCGCCAAAGGCGCATTTTTCGGCGCCCCTCGATGATGAATGCGAAAAATTCTATTGTGATAATACTACGAGGTTAAGGAACGGGAGGTTCGTAACAAAATTACCCTTTCTGTTTGCGCGACCTATTCTCGGAGAGTCTAAGTCTATTGCTGAAAAACGATTTTATTATTTAGAGCGGAGGTTTAAGAAAAACGAGTTACTATATTCTAAGTATGTTGAATTTATGAGAGAATATTGTGCTCTGGGACATATGTCGGTTTCTAAATTTAACTTTCATTCGGGTCAAGAGCATTATGTTATTCCTCATCATGCGGTTCTAAAAGGTACAGGTGCTACGGCAAAAATCAGGGTGGTTTTCGATGGCAGTTGTGCCACTTCTAATGGAATCTCTCTGAATCAGTGCCTGCATACGGGTCCCAAATTACATAAAGATATAACGGACATAATAATTAATTTTCGTCGTCATCAAATTGTGTTCGTGACTGATATCAAAATGATGTTTCGTCAGACCGTTATAGCAGAATCAGATAGGCGGTACCAATTGATTTTATGGCGAGAGTCTCCCGACGAACCATTACTTGTGTATGAACTTAACACAAATACTTACGGTTTGCGGTCAAGTCCATTCATAGCTATACGGTCGCTACTTGCATTAGCGGAACAGGAGAAATCACGATTTCCTCGTGCTGCTGAAGTTCTTCAGCACGATATATATGTTGATGATATCCTTTCGGGTGCGGATACGTTAGAAAGTGCAATACAACTAAGAAATGAATTAATAGATATTATGTGTGCGGGTGGATATGAGTTACGGAAATGGATTTCAAACAGTCCAGCTCTTTTAAGAGATTTACCAGAGGAGCACCTTCAGTTGCCACACTTATTTCTTAAAGCGGACGGGCAGGATTTTATTTCAGTTCTCGGGGTTCTCTATAATCCTGTGCGTGATAGTTTTACTTACCGCACAGCTATTGGGTCGGATAACAAGATAACTAAGCGGACTATATTATCTACTATTGCTAGAATGTACGATCCCAGTGGTTGGATTTGTCCCATTATCTTTTGGGCCAAATGTCTATTTCAACGGTTATGGTTAGCAGAGGTTTCTTGGGATGAAGATATAAATGATGACTTAAAGGTAGAGTGGTTGCGGTTTAAAGCGGATTTAATAAATACACAAGAGGTTGAAATTCCTAGATGTCTGATACCGAAAACAGCTCGGTACTTTTCCTTACATGGGTTTTGCGATGCTTCCGAGTCTGGTTATGCGGCTGCTGTGTATCTTCGGGCTATTTCGGATCGAGAGGTTTCGGTGTACTTAGTTATAGCCAAGAGTAAGGTCGCTCCTATAAGGTCTCGCCTTACCATTCCTAAACTGGAATTATGCGGAGCCTTATTGTTAATGAAACTTCTTAATCACGTGTTCCTTTGTTTTCAAAGGACCGTTGGATTACAGGTGATTGTTGGTTGGACTGACAGTTCCATTGCGTTGTCATGGATCAACACTTCACCTCACATGCTGCAGGTATTTGAGGCGAATCGCGTTTCACAAATTCAAAATTCTACGGTACCAATCACATGGCGACACATCTCAGGAGATTTAAACCCTGCGGATTGCGCTTCTAGGGGTTGTTCGGCTTCACACTTAGTACGACATCCGCTTTGGTGGGGACCAATGTGGTTACGAGAGCCAGAGTCCGCGTGGCCCAAGAGTTCAGTTCATGTGCCTACGAGTATGCCCGGTATACGATGCTTGGCGGTTATTTCTAAAAGCCCACTTAGTGCAGAATTTTTGCTTAATCGATACAGTTCTTACGATAAACTTATAGCGGTGACGTCTTGGATTCGGAGATTTGCGGATAATTGTAAACGTAAAAAGGATCGGATTTGTAAAAAATATATAACTTCATCGGAACGTAGAAAAGCTATGTTAATGTGGATACGGATTATACAACAAGAATATTTCTCTGAGGAGATGAGGATTTTACGAAACGGAGGATTCATTAAGGGGAATTTAAGGCGATTAAACCCATTTATAGATGAGGACGGATTACTGCGCGTTGGTGGTAGGTTGAAACATTCGGATTTACGTTACGGTGCTCGTCATCCATTGCTTTTGCCTAAGTCTGGACATTTTGTTAATATGCTGATTACATACTTACATATAAAGAATGCCCATGTAGGACCTAATACGTTACTAGCTATAATTCAAAGGGAGTTTTGGATTTTATCAGCGCGAAGAGTTATTCGTAATATAACGTTTAAATGTATATCGTGTTATAAATTGAAGGGAATTACCAAACAACCGTTTATGGGGGATTTGCCCCGGGATAGAATAGTTGCCTCCAGACCTTTCAACGGTGTCGGCACCGACTTTGCAGGCCCATTTTTTGTTAAGGCGCATAAATTTCGGAACCCAAAAATCACCAAAGCATATTTATGTGTTTTCGTTTGCCTGGCCACAAAATCTGTTCATTTGGAGGTTGTTTCGGATCTATCCACGGAAGCTTTCATAGCAGCCCTGTCGCGGTTTGTTTCTCGACGCGGTCTACCTGCTATTTTACGGTCAGACTGTGGTACAAATTTTAAGGGAGCTAATAGGTATTTGCGGGAAATTTATGATTTTCTTGAAGGTAATAAAGATACTATTGGACAAGACCTGTCTCGAAAAGGTATTAATTGGATATTTGACCCACCAGCTTGCCCAGCTTGGGGAGGTTTGTTTGAAGCGGCTGTCAAGTCAGCTAAGACTCATCTGAAACGGGTTATCGGGGAAACAATACTCACGTTTGAGGAATTAGCGACGATCTTTTGCAAAATAGAGGCTATTTTGAATTCTAGGCCTCTCTGCCCTCTTTCAACCGATCCGAACGATATTGAAGTATTAACACCTGGTCATTTTTTAATCGGGCAACCGTTGAACGCTCTACCTGAATATCCTTTACAAGAAGTCAAGACGTATAAATTGAGTAGATTTCAATTGTTACAACAGCTCTCTCAACGGTTTTGGCATCGGTGGCATTTAGAATATTTGCATACCCTTCAACAGCGGCTTAAGTGGACTGATGAAACAGTTCCACCCAAAGAAGGGGATTTAGTACTTATAAAGGAGGATTCGGTCCCCCCCATTAATTGGCATAGAGGTCGGATTGTTAAATTATATCCAGGTTCAGATGGTGTGGTCAGGGTTGCGGACGTTCGGTTGGCGCAAGGTACGGTCTTAAAGCGGGCAGTATGCAAACTCTCGCGCCTACCTATAGATTAGTATAATTCGGTTTCGGTTCTTTTAGAAGCAGTCGCGGTGACTGCTTGGGCGGGGGTATGTTCGGTTTTATCTATGGTCATTTTACACTAATGTCATTTTTGATTTTGACACTGGTCACTTGGTGTTCGGGTTTCGGTTCGGTCGGCGGCTGCGCGCCATTGTTGTGATCAATAAGTTTAAATTGCGGTCGATACGATAAAGTATTTAAGTTGGGATATATCGAATTATATACGCCAGCACACAAAACAATACATCACACAACCAGAATAAAGAAAACTCAAATTGCGGTGAAGAGGATTGGGGTACCCCGGGAAGATTCCACTGCGCCTCCAAGATACACTCAATCTCTTCCCTACAACCGTATGTATATTATTATTTATTTTCGGTACATCCCGGCTCCGCGTATCGCGGACATTACAAACTTCATACAAACTTACTTTCCTCCTCGCGTTTATTTATTTACTTTTAGAAAAATAAAACAAATCCAATTTATAAAATGCTTAAATTATTTACAGACACGTTGGCGCAATGGTCACTGCAACTCACTAAAGCGCTAACGGTCGCGGGTTCGATCCCCGCTCACGGCAAACGTGTTTATTGGCCATAAGGATGTTTGTCGTGGTCTGGGTGTTTGTGTTAGTGTTGTGATTGTGTCCGGATCCCCGATACAAGGTCATGAGATCTTAATGGGGGCCGTTGAGTGTGATGCGTTTATTTATTTTATTTATTTATTCTTCTAGTTTATTTTTATACCGATTTGTGTTAGAACGGTTCTCACGAAATCTCAGTTGCGATTAAAGATCCATCTTATGCTATCAGTTGATAGCATAGAGTAGATAAATAGTGTCATTAGGGAGACTAATTGTGTGAAACTTTTGCTATTAAAATATCATATGTATATAGACATTAAAGTGGGCATTTAAGTGGGAAAATCATGAATCTACTGTCAAAATAGTTAGTAGTAGTTAGACCTCTGGTTAAATTTTATTAGTTATGAAAGTAAACACGAACGTCAGTTCGTGAACCGCGGTGATCTCTTAACATCAGCCGGCCGTTTTTCTGCTGTTTTTATATATAAAAAAATCTATTTAGATATTAGAATAGATTTATTTTTTTACTATCCATATCTAAGCAGATATATAAATACAAATATATCTTAATCTGAACATCAAGTGGACACAGCTTTTCGCCGCAGTACTCCCATCAAATATGAAAAGCTTGTGCCGAAAACCATTTCGTGGCGAGTTTAATAACGTAGCTAGGAAAATGTTTATTACTTTCGTGTTTTAAAATTTAAAATTCTCAACCTTTACTGCCAACACTGTGTCAAAGCAATAAAACAATTTCTCGTTTCTACAACTATACTGTCTCGGTTTTACAAAAGAAATGCGGGTATAGTTTTGTCAAAAATTTTACTTTGTTAAGCAAAATGGTTAAACTGCATAGCAGTGTTTCTAATGTTATAAAAATAACGTTGTTATTAAAGCTTATAATATGATAGAAAGCAGAAAAAATTCGAATATAAAATTTTAACTAAAATAAGTTTTTTTTATGACTACTATACATTTTAATACTTATTATTGTTAATGAGAAGTTCAATTATCATAATTTTAATTAGAACATATAATAACACAATGATTTTGGTCACGAGTGCTTGAGTTTCGAAAGACTAATTTTGTGAATTTTTTCTTCTTTCTTCATATGTTAAGATAATTTTTAAAATTTATACATACATATTCGTTATTTGCAGAGTAAAATATGGATAAAATAAAGTCATTAATAAAAAGGCCATACTGCGAGCCATATACAGTTTACTTCATATAATAGATATTTAATTCATAAAACACTACAGAATTCTAAAACAATTCTAAATGTTCATGTGCGGTGTGAAATTAATTTAATACCAGAAGTGGGTTAAAGCTGGATCGTGGAGTTCAAAAGTTCTTAATAGAATTTACAGAAGAACGTGGTTTAGTTCCAAGCTATTTCTACTTACTTTGGTACAATTATTTCAATAAAAGGATAGTAGTATACAATTATTTGTAATATCATACCACGTATTCAATATGTTTAAAAGCCCAAACCAAATTGTTTTGTGTGACGTAAATACGAAAGTACGAGAGCTAAATATATAATTAAATTGCCCATATTTATGTGTTTTAGTGTAATTAAATTGACATTAAAGTCGATATGACCTAATGGTCACGTCACGTCACGTTAAGATTACGAGATTATCGCGGGTTAAAAATCCTGGCTAGCACCACTAAGTTATCAAGTGCTAAAATTGTATTCAAATTTACCTTATTCCCGCCGGTAAAGGAAAACATCGTAAGTAACCTGAGTGTGTCGGGAAAATTTCTGACATACCCCACTCCGCATTCGCATTGCATCAGTGTGATGAGGTAATCTTTTTCCTAAAAACCTTCACTCTAACGCGAAAGGAGGCTTTTGCACAGCAGAGGGACATTTACAGGTTGTTACAGGTAAAGATTACAGAATTGCATGAAACATTGCTTAGATGCTCCGGTTTGTATTATATGTCAAATGTGTATATTCAGTTACTAAAACGAAATGTATTACTTTTTAGGGTTTCGTATCCGAAAGGCGCCAATCATCGGTCTGAATATCTATCAGAGAGCTGTATCTCATGAATAGTAATGGGTAAAAAGGTGAAAATTTCACAGAATGTGTATTTTTATTGTCTCTAGAATAAATGAAATATTATAAAAATGTTTAATAAATAACCCTCGTGTGCGAGTACGACTCGAACTTGACCTGCTTTGTTTTATAATATAATTGACTTTAACAATGAAAAAATAACATAACTTCATATTACTAAACATCTGGCTTCTATTATTATCGTGTTTTTGAATAGCATTTTAAATTCCATAATAAGCTAACTCAGCGCGCGCTATATATGCATATTCTCGTTTTCGAAATAGCCTTTTACAACGCATTTTAAAGCAGCGGTGCGAAGTTGAATAATAAATAATAGCGTGTAATGGTTGCACATGAAAACCCATTATACGAAATTGCTATCGCTGTAGTACATTGAAAACCAAACGTGATATATTTTGGTAGTGTCTTATCCAAATACATTAAAGTTATCATTTAATACAATTATATTCGTCTGGATATCATTAAAATAATGTTCTAAAATTAACTTAATTCTAATTACTTAATCCTTTAATTTGAAGCCTTTATTCTGCATGTTATGTTTCCATAAATAAAATTTATTAATATTTTGAATTAACTTGAATAAATTTTATAAAAAAAATACATATCTATCCTTGACGAGTATATAAATGATTCCTAGTCGAACTTAAATTACCAATTTATTAGTTTTTATGCTTTTATGCTTCGAAAAGTATTAACTTTAAATTTAATAAAAGAACTTTATATTTCTCTACGTCTGTCAAGAGAGCTATACTCGTACAATACAAAGAGTCAAGGGTTACTGAACGTAAATTTTCACACGAATTTTAAAGTATTTTTATCTGCGCTCTAGTTTTATATTGTCACAATAAATAAAATATAAAAAATTGAGTCGTTATTTTAGTTCAAAACCGGAGGCATAAACGCTTTATCAGCATATGTGACAGGTTATGAAGTTGTTCAATTAAAAACTGCGGCGGGAGCGAGAGAACATCATGTAATGAAAGCGACAAATCGCGATTCGGGCTCATTGCAATTTCCGTACGATTCACAGCCAACTCACGCTTGGCATGAAATCAAAATCAAAATATTTTATTAAAAATAAGTATTTTACATTCTACCACGGTTTTGGAAAAGATGTTATTATTAATTGTTGTCTTACTTCAGAATGATCCTTCGGACCTCACCAAGTTTAATAAACGCACCATACTCAACGCCACCCATTAAAATCTCATGGTTTTGTGTCGGAGGTTCGGAAACACACACAACACTAACACAAACACCCTGACCATTGTAAACATCCGTATGGTCAATACAGACGATTGTCGTGAGCGGGGATCGAGTCCGCAACCGTTAGCGGTTCTGTTCGTTACAGTGATCACTGCGCTAACGTGTCTGCTGTGTTAGTATTTCAACAAGTTACATACTGTTTCGAGAGTTTTGTACCCTAATAGCGCTATGTGGAATCTAACATTTAGATTCTGTAATAGTAATCGGTTGGAATTCTTACAGAATGTGAAATATTTTGGATAGGTATTCAAGCCAAAAATAAAATTAACACGTAATTTCACTGAGGCAAAGCCTAGCTGTTAGCTCACTGACAGCATTTCGTATACGAACTGACTCGACAGGAACATTACCTCACTCTCTCAGAAAATTGGCATAAAATAGCTAATACAGCTGCGTTCTGTACGGTGAGTGAGAGAGCCGGAAGCCTACCCATTCCTTTCCTTACTTCCTATTCTCTTACCTCTCTTAAGCTGACAAGGAATCCTCCGGTCTTAAAATCTTTATCCGCTTAAATAACACATATTTTGTGAACTTTTTAACAAGATAGCTATAGATTTTAGTTCGAGTATATAGCACTTTACATCCCTGACTGTAATATACAATAAGAACGGAGATATATTTTGAATGGTACGATGTTTTACGTTGTTCTTACGTGCTTAAATAAATAAAAATTTCATCTGTAGATGAAATTGAATACCGAGTGTAATATTCCTGGGGTCTGTTTGTACGTATGTAAGTACAGCCTCAGTATTTGTCAGGCCTAAGTAAATACGGAGAAGGGTATAAAGAGTTTCGCATCCTAATTCCACATAGTTAACATATTTTTTCATAGATATTTTTTTCTCTGAGTTATTATTATACATTTGAACATGAAATGTTTAAAACAAAAAGTAATCTTTACATTTAATAACGATCATTTTAAAGAGGAATTTGTTTGCGAAAGTACCATAAAATTTCTCGCACGCGTTTTGTTCAGCGTTCCTATCGGAATGTAAAGAAAATATAATTTATAACGTATTACCTTTAATTCATGTTAAAATTAATCGTTACTCCCAATTTTGTGTACACTTACGTTTTATGTGGTTGTAGTATTTATTTTATATATTGATTGCAAATGCATTTTGAAATAAACCTCCTATTTCTCAATTGAAATGAAAGCTACATTTATGCAAAAATATCATAATGAGGTTTAACATTATGAAACAACATACACTATTACGATACCTATAAAACTCTTATGAAACAAGTCAAAAACAGTTGAAAACTTAACACTTAGAAGTCTAGATGCAACAAAGGTTGAAGAAAAACATTGCTCTTTTTAACTATCGTGTAAAATAATAATAATTACTAATGTAAGGCGACAATTACATTTAAATAAAATTTGAAAGTTTTACTCCCGTAATTGATATTAAACAACTCTGTAACCAGGTACCAGATACGTAGAAAGAACCTATGAACATTGTGAGTGATAAAAATAAGGCATTGAAAGTATATTCTTTTATGTGTAAAGAAATTACAAACAACTTTATATATAAGCTTTTAAAAAAACCTGAGAGCATAAACATATATAAACATATACATAAGTGCACTTCTCGCCTAAGATAAATTTTAACCGCCGTAATAAATTAAAAACAGCATATACCAGCAACAATTACATCACCCAAAACAAACAATAATTAAAATAAATCCCACAAAGAGACAGCCATCTGCGCAGCGTTAAATTGAAAGCTTTCATTAAAACACCTGCTTCAAAGTAATCCAGTACATTACAGTATTCATTAAATTTTATCGTAAGCGCCAAACACTAATAATGTCTTATTAGAATTCTCCACCGCAATTTGCAGAGCGTTCTAATGATTGTAATGAATCAGTTGAATGCGCCTTGATTTAATTTTAAGAGAACACTGTGAAAGCTTGATATAACGCCCGAGTAAAGTTTGCTTCAGACTACACTAGACAAAATATACTAAGTTTCACGTAAGTCGGTCTGAACTATGCGCGTTACGCTGCTCAGAACACTAAATTACGCAATGAGACAGTCGTTTAGACATTTCTTTAATTTTAATTATTAAATACTTCTTATATAATTATATGTATATGTCAAATTGATGTTTTAATCAATATGTAATTGTTTTTTAGGAGTTTCTAGTTCAATTCATACTAAATTTGTTAACTCAAAAAAGTAAAAAAAAATAAAATTAATATGTAACCAGTGTAATTGTTCGAAGAGTCATGTGAAGACTATTAGATTTTAAATGTTATATGACTGTTGAAAATATTCAATAACAATATACATTCATATCATATACATTCGATGTTTTAAGTTTTGTTTACTCGACTGTACCATGCGCAAGGACGGACTCGCCTCGTGTTCAGACTAACACACTTACGTGAATCGAAGTATACTTACTTATTTGTATGACAGTATGTAATAATTATTATTCATTACACTTACACTATACAAACGTCCAGCAGGCTAATAACGGGGAGCTATCGTTATCACACAAGTATTTAAATAAAAATATCAAAAGCCTGACTGTGAACAAGGCCATAGAGAATCTTTACTGACTTTAAATCGTAGATTCTAAACAGTAATTATTTTTGATAAATGATGTAAATAATCTAAAAATAATTTTGAAATATTTGAATAGTCAATGTTACCCCACTTAACATAGCTCGTCGGATTTAATTTTTTTTCCACATTATTGAGTCTAAAATTAGCCATTTAAATTTTTCCAAATTATCATACTTTCTATGACATTTACGCCGTTATGACGAATCAAACATTTATTAAGGCTTACGTGGTTGGTGCCACATACATACATAGACTGATAAAACACATTACCCTCCCTTGTGTCCCGCATTCGGGTAAAAATGCAACGTTCTGATTTTAGTATTTAAACGAAAAAAAAACACAGTCAAAATGTATCTATCGTGTCTGTCTGCAGATTTTAATAGAAATGTATTTGGAAAGTTAAAGAGAATTTTAAATGGAGGACTAAACATTGTTAGACTTCAAAGATTTGTAGATAAATTAGTATAGTTTGTAAATATTTTAGGTTATCTTTTTGTGTATAAATTATATTGTAATTTTATTTTTAATAAATGTATACACTTAAAAAAAGGATAATACTTCATAGATTCTATCCATCATCTCTATACTCTTCACGAAATATTTGTAACTATAAAGCATATAAACCTATTTTATAGGTTTGTTCATTATATGATGTTATCTGCTACCTTAAGTAGCACCTTCGAAGAGGTGTCACCGAAACCCGCAACGAAGATCGAAATGGGCAGAGGTAGGTAAGTAATTTACCTAAATGTAATTGATTGGCTATTTATTTTCGTTGAACTATTTTCCGCTGATATCCATTTATATCAAAGGTGTACAAATATATCGTTCAAATATTCGATATAACTTTTAGTTGTGTCAATAGTAAAAAATATTTGAAATAGTGCCTAAAAATGTTGTATTTTGCAGTGATTTGTGCTCGCCATATGATAACTGTTTGCAAATAAGATATAGCTATATTACTATTATTATTTAGAACGTTTATTTGATTTTTTTGAAATTATACGTCGTTAAAGATATTAAATTATACAAAATGATATATTGCGAAGTATTATTACAAAATTTTAAACAGTAGAAATAAATTTTATCTTTAGAATTTAGTCTGAAGATACTTTACAACAAAATTCGTTTGGCATTCGGTAAAATCTTTACTCGGGTTCAATTTTCTTCGTATTTCGTCAGTACTATCTTCTCATTAAAGCGACGAGTTGAAATTAAAACTATCGTTGTAACTTTATCTGCTGAGAAAACAGTAAAATCAGAAGACCATTCGTTAGATAAAATATAATTATATTAAAAAAAAAACCTATTCTCAATATCATAGTTTGAGATTTTCTTCAATCAATTTACGTTTTTACACAGCGCCGAAGGAGAGTTATTTGACAGATTAATTAGTCATGGCAAGCAAAACATTTTTCATAGCTAATCGGCCATAGTGTAAGCTATTCAATCGAATCAATCCTCTCAATGTAGTTTAGTAGTGATTCGTTGCGAGTGTGCGGCCCAGAGCTTAACTTACTAGTTCTACTGATCAATCTGATAGATTCATAATCTAGATAGAGTCATACTGAGGCGGTGCCTCACTCTTACAGAAGATTGGCGTGAAATAACTAATATAGTTACGTAATATAGGTGATTAAGAGGGCTGGAAGCCCCCCCGCCATTCCTTTCCTTATTTCATACTACGTTTTCTCTCCCACTCCTTTTTAAGCTGGAAACCCGTCGTGGATTCCCTGGTGCTGCCAATGTCTATGAACGGTTGTGATCACATAGCATCAGGTATCCCGCCTGCTCGTTTGCCAGCTATTTTGAAATTGATATGAAAAAGAGCATCCAGAAGAGAATACAGTAGCGTGTGAATTAAAAGCCTGCTTTGTCATTTGTCATTTCAATTTAACATTTAAATTTAATATTATTTTTTAACGTAAGTAACCACTATAAACAATTTAATCGGAACCTACACATGTAGCGTAGTGAAGTAATGGGTAGGTACCGCTCGTTAGCATCTCCACATCTCCATCTGTTCTGCTATCTGCCCACGGCCAGATTAATCTTTCACATGCTTCAATGTCATCTGCCGTTGCAAATGATGCAAAAAATAATAATAAATACGAGGGTGAAACTGTACTGGAAAAAATACCATCGTAACGACCGCCTTTTTATCGTCGTATCTGCAACCTTTTTAATGAGGACATTTGTTAAAACACTCGAAATACTGCTCCATGGGTTTTGTTTATATATTTAAATACAAAAGCTGTCATATTTTGTGTATCTAAAGCTTCAGTTTCTTTAAATAGCAACTCTGATTGGATGTAATATTACGGATATTTTATATCAAATTAATTAATAGTGTTTCGTGAAACAATTGTCTTTACCTTTAGATTGCAGTATTATTTCTCAGAGGTTGATCCTTAAACGTGACACTTTTAGGTGGTGCAATGATACAGAATGTGTTATTTTTTTTAAATTCGCGGGTTCGACTACTGGCTAGAAAATTTCAATTCAAATTAAAAACTCGATATTAACCAAATATAAATAAATGTACAAAACAAAAAGAAGATAAGCTGAATAAAATCGTTTGAAAATTACTCCATATAATGACGCGCCCTATATTTTTATAGACTATAATTATGTAAATAATATCACTCGACGTTATAAGAAGACTACTAAATTATGGCCAACTTCGGTCTTTCAATTAACGAGTGGTTATACCGACGAGAGTCGATGAGGGCGAAACGGGTGGTTTCCGTGTTGACAATAAAACCAAAATAAAAACATAATTCTCATTACAAAACAATATATATCATTTCATTCACAGAAATACAAATAACTATCAACGATGCAATAATTAAGTTAAGATAGCGTAATTAAAAAAATAGCTAACTAAGGTATCTTCAATATCCATTACTGCATGACAAGCAGCGTTGCAGTGCTGTGCAAACAGTGCCGGTAGCGCGCAGTCAGCGATACCGTGTGTCCCGAGCCACGCGCTTACGAGATAATAAGTTATCAGAATTAATAATTGGGCGCTGATAAGCAGTACTATGTCAGAAAACATCTCCGGATTCGACTTTTTGTGGGTTGACATATTATTGCTTATCAGCAATCAATAAATAATATATTAAGGAGTAGCGAAAAGTTTTAATTATTATAATAGACACAGAATTCAAGCGCCCAGTTTACGTATGATCTATTTCGTGGTACAACCACGAAACGAAAGTACTAAGTTTTATTAAAAGTCAACATTAAAAATTTTTCTATAATTTTAAAAACACTAGATTCTAACTTTTTCAAAGAATTGTGAAATATTAATACTCGTTAAAGATTGATTGGAGCTTGTAAATAAGGAACCTTTAGAATATTCTTTTCATTTTTTTTGTACATTTTATCATTTCTATTTGCAAAGTTAATTATAAGTTTCAAATAGTTAATGAACTGCTTAGTATTTATCACATATTGTTTATCTTATTAAACTGATTTTGTCGCTGTTAATAGCATAATATAAGGCGGAAAGTATACTTGAAAGTTTTTCTGATAAAAAATTCTTTTAAGTTTAAATGCAGTTATAAATAATTTGCGCAAATCTTTTGAAAGTTCGTAAGCAAAACTGACAAATGTAATTCACGCCTACCCAATATAGAAATAGAATTATAATTGGAAAAAAAAAATCTACTTGTCTAAAAATATAAGTTGAATTTATTAAAGATCATTTCATATCAGCTTATTTTATACCAAGCCCGATATTTTGATGAGCACTTCAACGTAGCTTTACTAAAATGAATTAATATGTCTGGACTTTAGTGATTTCTGTATTTACGTCTCTATTTTATAATTTAAAAATGCAAATAAAACAGTCCTTTTGCGTACTAAATCATTTTATTAATTAATTAGGTAATTTGTTGAAATATTTACATTTGCGATTTCAGTTTAAAATTTATAATACTTTCTATTAAATTCTTATTAATACATTAACAATATTAATTTGATGATAAGCAATAATGTAAATACATAAGCAATAATGTTTCAACCCACAAAAGTTTTAATACTGCATCTCCTTTTTAATATTATTAAAAAATATCAAGTCATATAAACTAAATAAGTACGGAAACAAGCTTCTTAACTGTTTCAATTTCCAAGTGCGTTCCATATTTTGCAATTTATACAATAAGCTTAAATATTTAAAAACTTTTTATTATATAATAAAAATAAATATATCAATCTGCTTTTAATTTATTATACTTTTTATCAAAAATGAGACGAAAAGATGGATATATACTTTTTCAAACATTTCCAAATTTGACAAACTCGTCAATTGAATTGTGGCCCGAACATACGCTCGCATTCTCGCTTGTATATACATACTCAACCGCTAGCTCCTTGCTACCTGACAAACTTACCGCCCCTTTTTTTAACCCTAAAAGATATGGTTTTTTCAAAAATCCTTTTTTAGTTCACACTTACAATATTTAAGAAAGGTTACTGCGAAATTTCATGTTTCTAGACCCAGCGGTTTCATCTCTGCGTTGATCGATCAGTCAATGAATATGTCAGCCAGTTAGTTATGATTTTCATTTATATACATATCTAAACATTAATTGTCAACGATGTGATACATCAATTGATTTCTTACAAAATACTTGATCTTTGCAATATTTTCTTTTACCAGCAAATACGAAATTCATTACAAAATAAAATTCTTTTAGCAAAACTCGATAGTATGGGCCTTGAACCCTCGACTCATAGTTATCTTCTGCACCATGCCAGCGTATTATAAAAAAATATTAAAATCTTGAAGTATTTAGATATTATTACGAATAAGAACTTGAATAATTACAAAAACTATTATTCTCTTTAATATATTTTTATTCTCAATAAAAAAATTATGCCTTTTTACGACTTACGGTTTAGTCAAAGACACTTGTAGTGTAGTCATCCGTCTCTCGGTCCGTCAGATTTCACTCAGAAATTCTTCACACTAAAAAGCTGTATTTGGCATGGGTATACTCGTATACCCATTTATATAAATCACGCCGTCAAAGTGTTAAAATAAAATTTATATATACTAATAATAAAATTCTAGCGGGTCGCTGTCTGTACATGGAAAATATATGAAAAAAAATATTATGGGGGGCCTATACCAACGCAATAGAACCCAAAACAATGATTTTTAGAATTCTTATCTGTTTGTCTGTTTGTCTGTTTGTCTGTTTGTCTGTTTGTCTGTTTGTCTGTTTGTCTATTTATCTGTGCGTTTGTGCACGCTAATCTCAGAAACGGCTTATCCGATTTAGATGCGGTTTTCACTAATATATTGTAGTAAGCTTCACTTAACATTTAGGGTTTGTTTCATGTCAATCGGTCCATAAATAAAAAAGTTATGTCAATTTAAGGAATCACGTTGAACATTTTTTTTGTGTTTATAACTAAATACATGAAAGTATATACAGTACTTACATAAAAAAATACATTTTTTAAAATTTTGTCTGTCAGTCTGTCTGTCTATCTGTTTGTTCCGACTAATCTCTGAAACGACTTAACCGGTTCTGATGGTACTTTTTGCAGTTAGCAAATGTTATAAGGAGTGACTTGGGGTTACTTCTATTTTAGATATTTTTAAATCTATATATATGAAAATAATTCTAACGGGTCGCTGTCTGTACATGTAAGATATATGAAAAAAAATATTGGAGGCCTTTACCTACGCAATAGAACCCAAAACAAAATTTGTTAGAATTTTTGTCTGTTTGTCTGTTTATCTGTGCGTTTGTGCCCGCTAAAAAAGATATGTCAACTTATGGGGTCACGTCGAACATTATTTTGTGATTTTCACTAAATGCATGAAAGTACTTACATCAAGTACTGTCAGTCTGTTTCTTACGACTAATCTATGAAACAGCTGAATCAAATTTGATAGGACTTTCACTCGCAGTTAGAGGATGTCCATTAATCACGTGAGGCCCAGAGAAGGGAGTGGGAATGGAAGAAAACAATCACAAAATATCACAAAGTCTAAAAAGTTCTTAAAAACATTACAGCAGCCCCTGTAGCTAATATTATAAGGATTAAATTAGGCTACTTATATTAAAAAAAAATATATTTATTTTAAGTAATAAGTAAAAAAGAGAATTACGATAACAAAATATTGAAAAAACCAATAAAATAGTGAACATTTTCCGATTTAAGTAGGGAAGGTATACATCTATTACAAATAAATAAAATTGATGTGTCTGTTTGTAATTTTAAATAAATGCATATGAAAGTATACACGGTACTTACAACAAAATTACCAATTTTAAAATTTTTGTCTGTGTATCTGTCACTCGATTTGTTTCGGCTAATATCTGAAACAGCTGGACCGATTTTGATGAAACTTTCACTAGGAGAAAGCCAATTTTATAAGAAACAGAATTGAAACCAATGAAATAGTGAATAATATCTGATTCAAATAGGGAAGATATATATTATATTAATATAATCATTTTAAAAAATAATATATTTACTGGGTAATTTATTTACTGTATATGATAGAACAAAACCGAAACTATAAGCAAAAGCGAAAAATAATTTAAGTCACAGAGCCGATTTTGATTAAAATTAAATCTGCATCATTAGTTTTTTGAAAAATAAGTTTTCCTAGCCAGAAACGAACACGTTGATTTTGCAAAAAAATAACATTCTGTAGTATTGCACCATCTGATACCTTCACACATTATAAAGATCAACTTTAGTGAGGTAATACTATTCAGTAAACTACAACAAAAAGAAAAGGCTATTTTTTTTACAAAATTCTATCAAATTCTTACATTAATTAAATGTTTAGCAACGGGATATTGTAACGCTAATAGCGGGTGAGTACAATAGCCGAGTCAAGTGAAATGTAGATTTTCAACAAATTGATTCATCTTTTTAAAAATTATCTAAACCTACCTAGGTAACTGAGTAGATGACCAATAGTATGGGACCAAAACAAAGTGACATTCTATCAACTTTGTATAACTGACATAGAAAAAAAAGACAAACATAAAAGAAGTTACTGTGAGTAATTCATTTTTTATATTTTCGATTGTATTGTTCACACTCTTCCTCACTTTAGTAGGTGATTAGCATTTTGATGCAATTTATAAAGAAATCGTAATTAATGTATAGATTTAATGTTATTTTGTAAAAAAAAAACCTTTTCCTTTAATATGCCGCTTACTATTACTTTCCAAAAGTTGATCTTTACAAGTGACACTATTAGGTGGTGCAATAATACAGAATGTATTTTTTTTAATAAGTGGGTTCTATTTCTGGCCAGGAAAATCATGAAATAAAAAAAAATATGATGCAGTTTTCGATTTTTCAAAATCGGACACGAGACTCCATTAAGTATCTCTCGCGATTCCTTATAGTTCCGGTTTAAGATCAGTAGAAAAAGCCACCCGATATATAATACAAGGAGAACCTAAGTGCGAAGTTACTGTTTTGCAGTCGATATTTTAAAGACTACCACAAAACAACTTTTCTTCAACATTTATAGTGAAAACCGTGGAGGAATACCATATCTGAGTTAGTGTCTGCTTATAAATACAACCAGAAAGTTCCCAGATTCAAAGTAAAAAGCTCCTTTCTTGAGCAGCACTGCAGACTATTATAACCTTGCTTTGCAGGAGACATGCCAAGCATTCTGTAATCCACGCGAACGAAGTCGCGGGCACAGCTAGTTCTAAAATATAATTCTGGTTTAGTCTCCTTAATTGGTAATGATTTATTTGTCTATATAGCCACGGGGGCTTTGGGTGTTGTTGAACAATATCGTTTACAAATGTTGTAAACACGTGATGACTATTTCACAATTCCAAGATCCGTTTAAAAACACTGAGCTTTAAAGTGCTAATCTTTATTAGATATGTACTTAAACCCCCTTTTTATTTGTTGGAAAAAATATGCGGGCGGGCAGTTATTTCGCTCACTCTTTATTTTTTACTTCCGCAGGGGAAATCTTCGACAAGATACCCTATTCCTGGGCGGGAGATCTGGTTATGTGGAGATTTGTACCTACGAAAACCCTTGCGATGGCCTTCCTCAGCACGGAAATGGAGAGGCCTCAGGATCGCTTGCACATGCGCATCCGCTGCCCCTTTCGTGCGATGCTCCGTTCTAGGCTGGCGGAGCTCGTCGCAGGAGATCAAAGTGTGATCTTGTTCTTCCCGCACCCCTCGGAGCGTACGGCAGTTCGAAGCCATCCCGGCTGCCGTCCTCCTTGGGACCGTTTGAAAACGGATGCGTGGAACCCCTATTTCACGCACCCGCGGTTCAAGTTCGCTCACTCCTTAAGTAAGGTGTATGTGCGGCAGTCGGAAAAAAATGAAATAGGAAGCAAGAATGAGTCAACCAGATTTTTTTAAAGCGTAACGTAGTCAGTCTATTTAGATATTTTTTATTCATAAAACTATTTCTCTGAAAAAAAGATCTTGATAGACTGACAGACAGACCGACATCAAAGTGATCCACTAAGGGTTTTGTTTTTCCTTATTAGGTTGAAACCCTAAAAAAATGTAAACAATTCAGAATCAGTATAAACTTCAAGTTTTAAGTAATTAAAACGAGTAAAGCTTTTAGAGTACTCTCCAAAAATATATTTTGATAAAAAAAAAAATGATAAATAAAAAATTGGATTTTGGCGTCAAATAATATCATATGTTTATATTACTCTTGCGCTATTCCCGTTATTTATGTCCGTATCCAAAAATATTCAGAATTTATTGCAAAAATATAGTTTTTATATAAATTTAAAAGTTTCTCGAGTTGAATCATGAGATAACAATTTTCTTTGTAAATTGTGTAGGACCACAGATATAGTCCCATTGTTTTTCAGATGTCGTTTTGGCGACCAACATGGCGACGCTATTAGCAAAGATAGATGGTTAAAAGTAGAAATTTGAAAAGAGAACGTCGAAATAAATAAAATTATGAATTTTCAAAACTCCCGGAAAACTTTCCAGGAAACTCCTATTTAAAACACTAAATGAATGTACTAATATAATTAAAGTAGTTACATATAATTAAAGTATATCATTTAATTGCAAGATCACAATAGTGTAAGATGTAAAAAATATAATGATCTTAGGCATGAGTTTCATATCGATGTTAATAGAACCGTAACACACTGTTCTGATTGGACGATTTGAAATTAAACGCATGAATTCGATGGTCTCATTGTACAATTGATTATCTGAAATAAAAAACAAAACTTCAAAGTTGTCAAATAAATTTTACTTGGAAAAAGTACTTTTTTATACAAGAAAATATTAAAATTCTTTTAATCTACTTATTTTAAAAAGTAATAACATTTGTTTGTAAGTTTGGATGTAAGGGGTAATTTTTGACCAGCTATTTTCATAAAAAAAAAAAACAAAGATTACCTTTATACGTTGATAATGAAAGTATAAGCAGTTTTCCGAGGCGACGTCGTAGCTCTTCAACACTATTTTGTGTCCCTTGCGCGGTTCGGCAAAAATCGAAAAGAATTATTTGAAATATTAGGTTTTTTAATAAATACTGTACAGTGAATAGTGACAGAAACAAACCCTGTAAGAAGAGCAAAATAATCCTAAAAATATACGTACACCTGTTTAAGATGTAAAAGCAATAATATATTTATGTAAATCTGTGAGTAAAACTTACTAGTGTAATTTTCGCCTTATAATGGATGCTATACGATAAATGGATGCTGATAAGCAATAATGTGGCAACGCACAAAAAGTCAAAATTAGAAATATCGATGTATTCTGATAATGCATTTCGTATATAACATTATACAAAAAATTTTCATATTATCTGAATTAAATAAATACGGAAGAAAGTTTCTTAATCTAATGTTTAGAATATTGAAGTGAGTTCCATATTTTGGATTGTGCAGTAATTTAATATATTTGAAAAACTTATTATTAAATAAAACACTTTACTAGCGTGTCATCTATTAGTTAATTATACTTTTTATGAAAATAGAAAAGAAAAGATGGATATATGCTTCTTCAAACAGATGTGTTAAGAATAGGATCGACATCTTTAGACGCCATTTTCTCAAAATGAAGTCCGCGTGGCTTGACACAGTATTGCATATCAGCGTCCAAATCTCCTTTAACTATTAATGTCATATTTTTTTATAGCAATCGTCTTACACAATTAGGTCTCATTATACAAAGTGCAATTTTAACAATATTAAGACAGGAAATAATAAAACAAAATACTCACGCGAAGAATATTAACCGTCACTGAATACAAGCATATCAAGAAGTAAGATATTGTAATTATAAGAATTATGGTGATCTGAAACATATTCTGCCGTTAATTCTCTTTCATTATTTAATAGCCTAGACCATGATAATGATTATCCCACTAGGTTCACACAATTAGTCATATATTTTTACCCGTCTGCGCGACGCCGGGGAGGGTAATATATTTATCAAAATCGAAATAAAAAAACACTTTATTCAAGTAGGCTCTTACGAGCTGTTTTGAATCGTCATAGATGAAAATAACAAAAAAAAACATAAATAATGAATCTACCACCGGTTCGGAACGCAGATTCTACCGAGAAGAACCGGCAAGAAACTCGATAGTTACTCTTTTAAAATATTGTAAATACAACACAGCTTATGATTACAAATTAATTATTTATCCTGTACGAAATTCAGCATATACTATCACTCTATGAATATCAGGTTTGTACCTCTGTGGCACGACTACCGAACGCATAAGCCGATTTAGAAAAATAACACGTCGCTTTATTCTTCATAATGGCGCAAATGTCATAAAAAGTATAATAATTTGGAAAAAACCATATGGCCGATTTTGGACGCAATAATGTGAAAAAGAAAACCGCTCTGTAAAAATAAAATTCTGAAGCGAATAAATTGATTGAATGACGACCGCTCTGGTGTGGTAGTGCTGAATGCACCCCTAACGCCGACGGTTCCGGGTTCGATCTCCGCTCGGGGCAGATATTTATATTTGTATAAATATTTGTTCCTAGATCTGGGTGTTTGTCTTTGTGGATCTTCCCACCGCGCCTCGGAGAGCACGTAAAGCTGTCGGTCCCGGTTGTCAATCACCTGATAATGATCGTTACTCGTACAAGGGAAATTATTCTAGTCTAAATGGTTACTGGTTTATCTTCAGAGGTTGCAGAGGTCAGATGGCAGTCGCTCTGTGTAAAAATCAGTAATTCGTCAATATCTGGACTAAAATATGAAGCAGACCCTGGTATAACCGGGAAGAATGCTAGGTAGATGATGAATATGGAAAAGCAAAAAATGAAACTCGAAAAACTGTACGAAGTGGGGTATCGTTTAATGGGTATTTAAAAATTATTATTAGGTTTTTTATATCATTGCTCAAGCAGAATTACCGTTAAGAATCTATAATGATTTATAGTTGGTTAGTAACGTTTCTCTATGGTCTTACTTAGCTGGGTTTTTGATTGTTTCAATTAATTACTTGTTAATAAAAGTACTAATTAAATATATAAAAATCAATATTTGTATGTTCGAATATAATAAGAGATTTACCGGAACAAAAAGACGGACACATAAACATTAAAATAAAACTATTTTAAACGGATTTAAATCGCGTATATTAATTATTTTTATCAAATCGACGTTTCGAGCACTTTGCAGCGTTCGTGGTCACGGGTAGACTGATTCAATGAGTAATAATCGCGAAAATCTAACACAGACAAACATTTTAAAAATTATGTTTTTGATACAATTACCGTGTATATTTTCATATGCAATTAGTTAAAAGCTGTCAATTTGAACTTACAAATAGACACTTCAATTTAATTTATTTGTTACTTTTAAAATTTCATACTAATCGAATAAAGACAATATTTCTTGATTTGGTCTTTTACTCGCAATAATGTCCACGGGTCAATAAGGATCCACGTTACGTTCCTAAAATGCGCAAAAATCCCATTGTTCTTATACGTGAGAGATTATAACTTGCACACAAATTACACGTTAATTATGGACAGGTGGACCCGCCATTACGTTTATTTAAATATCATGTTCACTGCTACGTCTTTAGTCGAAAAATAACATAAAATAAAATATTTTTATTAGAGTTTGTATTTAGTATAAGTTTACACTACAAGAATAACATTTAAAACTCATATATCTCGGCTCAAATATCACCTAGACCAAAATTATATATAAATATTACATATGTATATCTCTATATCTAATCTATCTCAAAAAATGGCACCAGTAACTCGAGTGGCCGCCACAAAAAGTGACGACGCCATCGCCATACAAGATTAGTCAATTCCTTTTAGACTGTATGCTGTTTGTATTGCATGTGAATGAGTAATGCAAAAATAGTAAAATGACATAAATTTGAGGTGTCAGAGAATTGTAAAAGAAGTAATTGCGGTTTGAGGACGGATATCGACAAAATTAAAAAAAAATTACAAAAACTGATATTTCGAAAATTATGATGTTTCGAATTGGAGGTTTGTGATTTAATTACTTCCAAGCTACCAAACACTTTGTATATGTGTAATATATATTTGTATATATATATTATTATGCATGCTTTTTTGTTATATCGTGTTAGTTATTGTCATATATATATTTCTTTTTATTGTTTGTGTTGTCCCAATAAGGCTATTTTAATTTGATTATATTAAGTACGGTTCATTTAATAAATATATTTAAAAAAGCATTTAATTAACCTGCAGTCCAAATATAGAGTTAATTAAATTTGAAGACTGTTTTATGTCTGAGTAAATTGCTCTCAATTGGTCAAAACTAGTTACTTCCTGGTCAATAACGACGGCCTCCTCAGCTCCCCACTCAATCTTCGAGATCGGA
This sequence comes from Hypolimnas misippus, assembly GCA_037950945.1. NCBI lineage: Eukaryota > Metazoa > Arthropoda > Insecta > Lepidoptera > Nymphalidae > Hypolimnas > Hypolimnas misippus. The sequence continues at coordinate 5,605,471 of JBBEEQ010000029.1, read as the reverse complement.
ATCACTCTTTCCTCAGATATCCTTCGTGTTATACACTTCACTTGTTCAGACAATACGCGCAAAAGAACGCATAAAAATATGTATTCTATTATAAAACGGATATTACACATTACCATACATAAAGCGTGAATAATCGTCATATAATTTAGAACTTGAGTTGAGATAACATTGTTATAATATTGTATACTTAGTGATATAATAAAATATATTATGAGAAATAATATTACAGCTTTGTATATTCCATCCAATTTCTTGTTGTATAACTTATCTTTCAAAAAGAAATCGTTGTTTTTAGTATAAAGTGATAGAAGTGTGACAAATTTCTTAGATTGATATAAAGCTAAGATAACAACTGTACCGGAACTAGTGACGTTTAATATATAGTACAATTTGATGCGTAGACTTTTATTGAATAATCCAATAAAAGGAAAATAAATTTGAAAAAGAATATCAATAATAAACATCGAAACGTATACGAATAATCTCAGACATAATAATAATCGCGTTACTTTCGAGACCGCAAAATAGTTCCTTGATATACTTAGTAAGTTTTCAATAAAAAGTAAGATTCTGATAATTTTTATACTCATATTTGGTCCTACACCGACGGTTACGAACATAACAGTGAGCGTTAGCATTACCGTATTGATTTATTCCGTAATCATTAAGTAAACGCATCACACAATCATTATTTGTAGCATCTATATATGAACTCGTTATAATAATGGAACAATCGTATTATATTAAAAAAAAAGTTCAAGTGTGACTTCGACTCGAACACGCAATGGTACTGTAGAATTTACAAAATGTAACACAACTTTTTAAACTTTTTATAAAAGAAACAAAAACGAAATGAAAAAGAAAAAAAATACGTCCGACAACAATGTGTAAAAATTTGTATAGTCCGACTTGTCTACCTATTTTGAAGCTAAAACTAATAATTTGTGCAATTACAGATCTAACCCCGATCGGGAATCGATCGCGAACCCATAGAGTTAAGGGCACATTCATTACCAACACAACATTCCTTTAATAACAATATTATAAATTATTATTTTTATTTTGATAAGCAATTATATGTCACACCGGTAAAAAATTAAATTCGGAGATATTAATGTATTCTGATAATGCGTCATTTATTATTCAAATTTATTTATTTTGTGAAATAATTAAGAATAGGTTTGACATCTTTGGACATCATTTTCTCAAAATGAAGTCCGTGTGACTTGACATAGTATTACTAATCAGCATCCATTTAAAGTTAAGTGATTACAAAGTATTACGCACACGAAACTTTATCTATAGAAAATGTTCCTTTATCGCTATATTAATGAAAAGTTGTAAAGAAAAATATGTGTTTAAAATAGTGACATTGCTGAAAATGATGATGAATAATGAATGAAAACACCCTTTCTATATTATTAAATTGTTTGAACAACACAAACAAACTGATGAACACTACAAAAGTAAAAACGGCCTTGCCAAGCGACCAGCCAAGCGTGTGTCTGGCCAAACGCAGCGTTGGGTTTCGTAAGTGTCCGTCAAAATACACAGCTTCAATAAATTTACATGGTTCATAAGCTTTTTTGTTTACCCAGGGGAAATCGTCGAAAATATATTCCGATTCTTGGGGGCGATATCTTGTTATGTGGAGATTGATACCCCCTAAAACCCCTTGTGTTGATGGCCGTCCTCAGCATGGAAATGGAGAGGCCGCAGCATCGCTTGCCCATGCGCATCCGCTGCCTCTCCCGATGGTTCATAAGTTTACATGTTTCACACAACTAGCAACATTATCTAATAATAAGTTATTTTTAATGGAATTTCTACGATCTTTCTGTTTCTACTTCTTATAAGTTGATCCACTATAAATCTTTAATTTGTTAAGTCTACTAAGGTGAGATGATTTGCTACCGTAATTTTTTTCATAATTGTCCAGAATTAACGACTTTATTTGGTAGAGAGGATATACTTTACTCTACAAAGATGATAAATATTGATTGATCTTCTAAAATTTAATATATTTTAAGTAACAAATATTTCAAATAAATAATCTTTTAATGAATATATTTCAAATAAGAACTTTTTATATGAGTAAATACACACTACTGGGGTTTATGACGTACAGTTCGGAATTACAATCTTAACATTGTACAGAAAAAAAAGTAATGCAATGACTTTCAAAAAAGAGGACCAACTTCAAAAGCAAAATACGTAATTTAGTTTACTTATTCCAGTTATTTCGATTGTATAACCAAAGTACTAAACCGATTTTGATGAAAATTCTATTTAGCGAATGGGAGAGTATGGGCTTTAAAACAATTATGACCCTGAATTTGGCACACAGTCCACAAAAATAATTTTCAGATACGAATATGAAGAACGGGAATGGCGCTAGGAGTAATAAAAGAATATGGTTTTGTTTGGGGACATGAGTCATTAGTGTGTTTAATGTCTAACCTAACCTAATCTCAATTTGCGTATATTTCGCCTATCATATTCGTTATTTAAATTAAAAAAAATTATATCCTTACCTAAACTATTTGCAGTAATAGCTAATAGCTAATAACTAATAACGTTTCATACGTTGTTAGTTGCTGTTGTTATTTCAAACATTTGATGATAATCGTTTTTTAAAGGTAAATTATTCTAACCTAAAAGGTTAAAGGACTATATTAATGTATGAGTAAAATGAAATGATGATATTTAGAAATCCGTAACGGAAGCGTGCTAACGGGGTCCGAAAACGGAACACTCTAATCCTCGCTGTCCAACTATTTGTCAGCGGACTGCATATCAAAAACCGTAATTAGCTGAGTTAAAATTTTCACAGAGTGTGTAATTCTACTGTTGCTATCATGAATAATAATAAAAGACAATAAAGTACAAATCGGACTATAGGTATAACCTATGTTGAAATGTTTACACATAGTAGAGCGTTTTTTAAACGTTTAAAAAGTACGTTGTGTTACATCTTGTAAATTCTACGGCACCCTTGCGAGTGTGAGTCGCACTCTGCTCTGGACGTTTTTTTTTTTTTATATGGTACGATTGATCCATTATTATAACGAGTTCATATATAGATGTTACGAATACTGATTACGGAATAAATCAATACGGTAATGCTAACGCTCACTGTTATGTTCGTAACCGTCGGTGTAGGACCAAAAATGAGTACAAAAATTATCAAAATCTTACTCTTTATCGAAAACTCACTATGTGTTTCTAGAAATTATTATTCGCTCTCTAAAATATCGCGATTAATATTGTGTCTGAGATTATTTGTACATGTTTTGGTATTTGTCGTTGATATATGTCTTCAAATTCATACTCGTTCTCTAGGAATAATGCATAGAAATCTACGTCTAAAAATATATTATACGTTAAACGTCATTAGTTTGTTCACAGTTATTATCTCAGCTTTATATCAATCTAAGAAGTTTGTCACACTCCTATCACTTTTTACTAAAAACAACGATTTCTCTTCGAAAGATAAGCTATACATCAAGAAACTGGATGGAATATATAAAGTTACAATATTTTTTCTTATAACATATTTTATTATATCAGCAAGTATACAATATTATAACAACATTTACACAAACAAAGTTGTAAATTACATAACAATTATTCATTGTTTAACTATGTTCATCTGTAATATCCTTTTTATAACGGAATACATATTTCTATGGGCTCTCTTGCGCATATTGTCTGAACAAGTGAAGTGTATAACACGAAGAATATCTGAGGAGAGAGTGATTCCGATCTCGACAATAGAATTGGGACGTGAAGAGGCCTTCATAATTGACAAAGAAGTGACCAGTTTTGACGAATTAACAGCAGTTTACATAAACATAAAAAATACTTCAAATTTACTTAACTCTGTATTTGGTTTTCAGGTTAATGAAACGCTTTTTTGAATTCGTAATCAATCTTCTTTGTATAGCCATAAAAGGAAAATTTATGTATTTAAAAGTCTAACTTAGATGTATATTTACATTTTACATGTTACCTGTAATACAATAATACATACTGATTTTATTTTACAATTTTTGCTATTCCATAAATCTATTGGTTAATCTGGTTACATTTTTTTTATTCTGAAAAAAAAAATCATGCATTTAAGGGTTTAAAGTTTATAGAAATATATAAATGTACAAACATTTATATTGGAAGTATGTGAATCACAAACTCCTCTTATTCGGAACTCAGATATAAAAGTTTTTCTATTTTTTTTTTTAATTGTGTTGATATTTCTCATCAAGCCGCTAAAATAATATTATAAGTTCCTAACTGCATAATATCGGACTCTCGTTACTATGTACGTAATAACAATATTACGAAAACTATGACGTTTCGGATTCGAGATTAGTAATTTGATAATGTGTCTGTTCCATATAGCAAACCAGCTGCCCAACTCCGCGTATAAACAAGAAAACTTTGTTTATTTAATATCTCCGGATTAACTCAAAAATTACTACTTATTCAATTCAAATAGAACTATCGGGTCAAGATAATTTAAAGGTTTTTGAAAGACATAATAAAGTTTTCAAATATAATAGCCTTTGCTCACTGCTTCGTTGGCGTTAATTTAGATTTCGTTGTGCGTTGCGCCGGATGATCGTCTAAAACTCGTATTTGTGCCCTGTCCTGCATTAGGATGAACGGTATGACAACATATTCAATGCGAACAAATAAAAAAATATTCATGTTTATTGGTGTATTATATTATATATAAAGCTAGTAATTTTATTAAATACCGGTCAAATTCGTGTACTATATTTGCGTAAATGGTGGTTATAACTTTTTTTTTCAACAATATATAGAACACATTCTTTTTATTTCCGAAACTGTTTTGTATTGCAACAAAACAAACCAAAGAAATCGGACCTTATATTACAACTATATAATAGAGAACCAAGAAATATTGAAAAGTGACAAAACAGTTTATATTCGAAAATTTAAAAGACGTGTTTAGTATTATTCTTTACTTATTATTTGTCACCTGAATCGCTGAACTTACACAAATTTTTCATGATCAAAATAAGCCTAATCGGTTCAGCCCTTCTCAAGTTTTAGTGAGACAAACGATCAGCATTTCATTTATGTATTTAATTCTATATTATATATTATATCGTCGGTGATATTTCAAAACCGCGTATCTAACTTTTCCTATAAAGTTAAAATTTGAATCAAATACAAAATCACATTATTGATAAAAATAAGGCTTATGGGCATTTTCCATTGCGCAAAAATGGACCTTCTTGTGAAAGCTAGTTACGCGGTTTTACACTATCATCGACGATATATTATATACATATATAGTTAATTACGTGAAACTAGACTTTAATTCATTATCATGGTCTAGACGCTTAAGGAATGAAAATTAACGACAGAAAAATGTTTCAGATCACCATCTTTTTCATTATTACAACATTTTACTTCTTGTTATGCTTGTATTCAGTGACGGTTAACATTCTACACGTGAGTAATTCGTTTTATTATTTCTATTCGTAGTATTATTAATATAGCACATTGTAAATTGAGGCCTATGTGCATAAAACTGTCACCATCAAAACATTCTACATTTTGACATTATTATTATATTATTACACTGTGTGTGTATGTGTGTGTGTGTGTAATGTAAGTTCTACTCTGATACCTGTTATAAACTAACTCCACTGGACGCTGATATGTAATGCTGTGTCAAGCCACACGAACTTCATTTTGAGAAAATGGCGTCTAAATATATCAGACCTATTCTTAACAAATATGTTTGAAAAAGTATAAATCCACCTTTTTAAGGTATTAATAAAAAGCAGATTGATATAGTTAATATATTATCTAATAAAAAGTTTATGAAATACTTGAGATTATTGTATAAATTGAAAAATATGGAACGCACTTGAAATTTGAAACAATTAATAAGGAAACTTTTTTCCGTACTTCTTTAATTTATATGACCCTAATTTTTTTTTGGATAATGTTAAACAGGTGATACAGTATCCAAATACATTAATATCTTAGAACTTGACTTTTTGTGGGTTGACACATTATTGCTTATCAGCATCCAACTAATCCTTTGAAACAGTAACCTAGGTATAATAACTTGACATATGCTGAAAGTTTCAATGAATAAGTCACAGTAAATTCTTTTAAGTGTAACAGTAATGATAAACAATTTATGTTAATCTTATATAAATCTGTGAGCAAAAGAAAAAGTGTAGATATATATCATTATGCTTCTCTTACAGGATTTATTTTTGTCCCTAGACACTGTGCAGTATATAGTAAAAAATTTAATATTTCAAATAGCCCTTTTTGCTTTCTGCAAAGGCGCACAAGCGGTGCAAAATAGTGTTGAAGAGCTGCGACGTCGCCTCGGAAAACTGCTTATACTCTCATTATCAACGTATAAAGGTACTGTTGTTTCCTGTTTAATATTATCCCTTAATTGGTCGCACGAAGAAAATTACATAATTGCTCGCATCGGTCTCAAGTGACTTTAAATTGTAGGGATAATTTTGAAGTCTGGTTAAATATTTATTCTAAAATAGCTTTGCTTATACTATTGCATTTTAAAGAAACGATATGAAATAATGTTACTTAAAAGGATGAAAGTACAAATTATTTAAAAGGGGTTTTTCATATTCACAAGCAGTAAAACCGAAAAATTTAAAGGGAGGATTGGGATATTGGTAATCGGTACCAAGTAAAACATTTTGCGCGTTAATTAATGGCACCGACTTCAAAACGTTTTAGAATATATTTAGTTATTAAATCTTCGTTCATTTGCATTAAAATCATTTTGTTGTTGGTTTATAATTTAAAGTTATTATTTCATACTTTAAGTTACGACTTACGAATGCAATAAAGGTCGTTTGCGATTTATCTAATCATTTACAAAATATTGCATATTCTTTATTCTTATTTTTTATATAAAATAAGATATATATATTTTATTTGAACTTATATTTAGTATATGTTTTCACACTAGAAGAGTCATATTTCAAACTCTTATGTGATACTAGCTGATGCTCGCGACTTCGTCTGTGATGCATGCAATATTTAAGCCCGATCCGTTCAGTGGTTTGGGCTATGCGTCTACGAGTCAGTCAGTCACTTTTGAGTTATATATATTTAGATATATTTCACTGTTAACTCGTTTTTTTTCAGATAGTCAATTGCAGAAAGAAACCAAAGAATTCATGCGTTTAATTTCAAATCGTCCAATTAGAACAGTGTGTTATGGTTCAATTAACATCGACATGACACTCGTGCCTAAATTCGTCATGTTCTTTACTTCTTACACCATTGTAGCTTTGCAATTAAATAATATGCTCTAATTAAATGTATAATACATACTTCTACACTTGTCTTATTTAGTAAACAAATATGGCGTACTTCTAAACAGATAAAATAGTTAGAAATGAGAAGTTATCAAACGAATAATTGAATTGAATCATTTTTATGATGAAAAATTATAAAAAAATATTATAATTAAAAAAATAAATATTATGAAATCAAAAAATTGGCAGAGATACTACAACGAACATTTTTTTCAGTTTTTATTGGAAAATAAAAGAAAAAATTTAACAAATTTTCTAGCTCTCATAGTTTCAGATTTCTACCTACTGACCTATGTCTTATTTTTTCAAACTAAAAGATTTCAAAAAAAGTTATACCAGTATATAGCAATTATTTATGGTATTGCATTAATGTAAAGATGTATAAAAATACAGATTTTTTTAACTCGAATAAAACCAAGGAAAATGGTCTTCATAGCCCAATGTCTGTTAAAGCTTTAGTGCCATAATAATAAATGCTATGGCTAAGGTAGTGATTATATACTCTTTGGTTACATATGTCGAGCAAGTTTTACCAAAACATAGCGATAACTTTTTTCATGGGACTTTAATTTTTGGATCACAGTAAATGATTTCCCTCATATTTAAAACGGAAAGTACATATTCACTTTAGAAAGGAATATTTCCATGCTCCACTTGGATGTGGCAAAAAAGTATTAAACATAATTTTTAAATTTTGAACGCAACAAAAGAAAAAGAAATTTCATTTGATTGGAAAATTTTTGGTAATGGGAGAATGCTTTATATGGCATTATTTTTTGATTATTTTTTTTTATATATTCTATTTATCAACCTCAACAGGCTCCAAAAGATGATAAAATTAGTATGACGCAGCTCTCGACCGTCATATTCGGTTTCTAGGCAACCAAGTCAACTAATCCAAAGTGGGTTATCATTGTATACAGAAATATTTAGTCGATTCATATATTTCACTTATATTTTAATAACACACTTCGTACTCAGATTATAAGTACTAATTCGAACATCGCTGGCGTTAAAGTTATAATATCTTGTGAGATAAGATCTAGGCAAAGTATAAAATAAAAAAGAATAGGTGCTATTTTATAATTACAATTTTTACTTGATACTTACATTTATTATATTTTTATTTATATTTATAAGTTTCATTAATCATTTTTTTATTCCTACTAATATTATAAATGCGAAAGTAACGCTTTCCCGTTTAAATCTCTCAAACGATTATGATGAAATTTGACACAGACAATCTTTAGACCCTAAGTAAGGACATAGGCTACCTTTTATTGCCAAAAGCGAAAAAAAGCGAAAGGTCACTTACTCACACATCAAGAAAATTCAAAAACTACATGTGCTAGGAGTTTCAAATGTTGCACGAGGATTCTTTTTTTAACGTAACAATAAAAATAAGGGTTAGAAGTTTGTATGAAACTCCTATGTTAAGCGCGAAGGAAACCGCGAGGGGCCGCTAGTTCTTTATATAATCTTTTTAGTATATAATAATATATTCATTAGATCTCCAAGTAATGAACAATGACAAGAATCCGCAACATATCAAATATAAACATTCTGGATTGAATGAAATAAGTCGAATTCATTTGTAATAAGTGATTAACTTATTATAGTATTTTTTCAAAAAAAAGTCAACTCGATAAAAATAATGCTATTTTTGTTTTTGAAAGCATTCTAAGGCTAGAATTATAGCTAGGCTTTTAAGTTTTGTTCTCAGACTTACATAAATATTTACATAAGTAAGTAGTCATTGCTTTAAACCTGAAAGATTTTACTGTCAGTGTTTTATTTTTGACTTTCACTTCTTCGTTTCTAGGTTACAAAGTTGTTTTATATCGATTCCGAGAATAAAATTAACAAATTTAATTTTCACCTAAAACTATCAAATATGTCATATATCTAGGTCATTTTTAATAATTTTAGAATATAATACTAAGAAAACTGGACTCCGATGAATTATTTGTTACGTTTTATCAAATGTAGGTTCTTTGAATGTTGATAATAATGATATTATTTGATTATCATATTAATAAAGTTTTGTCACAGTAAGATTGATTACTTTTACCAATTATTTTAATGAATTTCATATGAGACAGTAGTGACAATTAATTTACGGATAATCGATACATTAATAAGTGTACAGCTCATTGTAACTTTCGTCATGTTGCGTGTAGGACTAAATATTAGAAGAATTATTAAAATACAAGTAATTATTGAAAATTTACTTTGTATATACAGGAATTATTTTTCACTATCGGCAGCATCGCGAGTAATTTTATGGTTGAGATTCTGTCTTGAAATCACATTATATTGTATCGATATTTGTTTTCGTGTTCAATATTATACTATTATAAAAGATCGGCGTAAAATAGTGGCATATTTTTTTAACGTTAGTCAATCCGCGGGAGTTTTTGTTTTAGCTTTATATTATTCAAACAAATTTAATATATTTTGTAAGCATTTAGCTAAAACTCATGCTTATTTCTCTAAAGAGAAAACATACACTAAGAATTTTGATAAAATATTCAAATGTCACATATTTTTGAATATTGTTTATATAATTGTACCGACTAGCGTAGTAATTTATAAGAATATTAACGCAGATCTAGATTATATTGCAATTATTCATATTATTATGATGATTATGTGCAATTTCCGCCTTACGACGCAATGTATCTTTTTATGGACCCTTTTGTACATACTGTCGGAACAATTGAAATATATAACTCGAAAATTATCTGAGGAAAGAGTGATACCGATCTCGGGGACCGAGTGTGAAGACGAAGAGGCTATTAACCAGCAAATAACTAGCTTCGCGGAGTGGAAAATAGTTTATATGGGTATAAAAGAATCTTCAAACTTCATAAATTCTATATTTGGTTTGCAGGTTAGTTATGTACTTATATTTGTTAATTATAAATGTAAAACTTATTAATGAAATTAAAACTTTTGTTTCAGATTATTATCGCTTTAATTACCACATCATTTTACTTTATAATGTGTTTATATTCACTGGTCACGTTTATGATTAGAAACGTGAGTACTTTCCTTAATCAGGTAATTCCTATATACGGCAACTATGATTTTATAAATACTGTTTACTTTAATAAGCGTCAAATATCAAATTTTATTAGTTCATGGGAGCGATTTGAAATGTTTGGATTCATCTCAGTCACAAAATGATTAGTTAAATATATAAATATAAATAAAAAAATATAAATTTTCATTTCACAGGGAACATTCTTATCATCAGATCCTGCTATTTATGTTATCAAGGTTTTACTATTCCAAATAGCATTTTTCACATTTTGTTGGAGTTCGCAAGCGGTTGAAAATAGTTGTGACGATTTACGACGCTGTCTCGGAAAACTGCTTATACAATCATTAACGACGAATAAAAGTATGATTTTTGCTGGTACAACTATCGTTATTATATTTTTCTTTTTAAATTATATAGCTACCTATAAACTTATAGATTTTGTGGACCTAGAATGTCGTCCATTTAGACGACGTTGCCGGACATTCAGCTTAGCGACTGTGTGGCTGGCGAGAGGATGATCGTAACATATCTATATGTTGATGTTGACCATAGATAACTTATTTTCACAGTATTTGACATAAAAAAATCTGTTCCCATTTTTGATAAACTTTGACAAGCCTCTCATCGTTTCGCGTTAGCCTAAAGTTACTTTTGAAATTTAATAATTTTCTTTTTCATTCAATTTCAGATAACCAGATGTACAAGGAAATCAAAGGTTTTCTGAGTTTAATTTCAAATAATTCGATCAGAACACGGGCTTATGGTTCTATTACTGTCAATATGACACTCATGCCTACGTTTGTCATGTTCTGCACATCTTATACTGTTATTGCGTTACAAGTCAATAATGTGCTCTGATTTTACTAATACTTTCATTAAAGTCCAAGAAATAAGAAATATCCATTTTTACAAAAATATAAAAACTGTCTATGTTGAAAAATATAGTACGAGCGCCTATAACTGATGCCAGCACGTTTGAGTATCAAAACGTATCACGTATCACGTATCAAACGTGCGACTGGCGACGATGCGACCCGACGTCCGATATCTGCAGCTAATACCCGCCGCTCTATGCAAAAAAATTTAGTTTACACACTTAACAAAGAAAACAACAATAACGTATACAGCGATATTCGCGACCTCTTTACATAAGAGCTAAAATTCGCATGGCTACCCGATCGCGTGTCTATGTTAATAAATACTATAACTACAAATGGTGCGAGCGCGTGCGACGGGTTTGACAAGCCCACGACTGATAACGACGCGAAGCGATGCGACGTCCGTTGCTAGTGCATATCTCCCACGAGTTTATTGAAAAGCGATTCCCCGTTTGTACGCATAGTCTGCTAGTTGCTCGCCAGTAGCCACTATATAATTTCGTTATCTTTCGCACACGACGCGACGCGTCGATTGCGCGTTCACCGTTACTAGTAATTCTAGTTACACGCTACCGTAGTAGAATACACGTCATATAAAATCAACAGCAGTGAAAAAATTAATTCTATCATATTGTTAAAAAATAAACCGACTTCAAAAACGAATTTAATAAAAATAAACTAAAAAGCAAAAAATAAATATTTTTTATTACTATATATTAAAATATATTATTTTTTACAAAATTTTGATGCCGGTGCCAAGTAAAACATTGGAAGTCGGTGCCAAGTAGAATTTTTTACGTTTTATTTACTGCAAATCGTCAATTTTCAAAACGGTGAACAAAAAAGAGTAGTCTTCTATCTATACCTATTTTTAAGGCGAGAAAAGTATTTTTAAGTTTTATAATCGTAACTGATATAAAACAATTCTGCAACCTTTTACCTAAATTATAAATGTCGAAAACAAATCATTGACAGTAAATTCTTTCAGATGTAAAGCAATCACAAACAACTAATGTAAATTATGTAAGTTTTTGTGACAGTAAATATATGATGAATAAAAATCCTTAAGTACAATTATTGTATTTTATTTTGTAATGTTTTGTGATTACTAAACTAATGTTATAATTGTGAAAGTAGCTTTGTCTTTTTTTTTCATATTATTTAAAACTTAACGATAGACCACTATTTTGGTACTTGTAATTAGTAACTTTATTATTATGAGAATTTTTTCGTTTTCGTATTTTAATTTTATTTCATTTAAGTGTTCATTTTTTATTACTTTTATTTTTTTGATTATCTTTGACTTTCATAGTTTATATATCACAATGTATATCGTAAAGACCTGTAATAAAAATGCAATTTATTTCTTTATAATTCCCTACTTATTAGCATTTATTATTGTTACTTTTTTGGCATTACTTAAAAAAAAAAACTTAAAATCAATGAAATAGGGAATTAAAGTGTTACTGTAGTATCAGAAAATGCTAGCATTGTGAACCATTCACACCTAAATACTTGAAAACTTGACCTGTAAATGCGACACGAAGTCGACACAAAAAATTGTTCTAACATATCTAAAGCTTGTTCGAACATAATGATTAAAATATGGGTTAACAAAAAACACTGCGTAAATTTTAATTGCATTTTCTTATTGTGTCATTTTAAAATAAAAATCGTTCTCAAGAAAAAATGTAAATAGTAGAGGTGGGTGCTTCGATAAAATGAAAATGAGGCGGGGGGGTTCGTTAGTGCGGAGCTTCTCAGCGTCCTCTGCCGATTGTCACAAGCTCAATATTTACACACACATTCAAGAAATAATGAACTTTATTTTAATGACAATACAGTCTAAATTCAGTTGGACACAACACTTTAAAAATACTCTAGGAACAAAGAACGCATAAAATTCTACAATACAAAGGATTTTCAGAACTGTAACAGACATAATGTCTAATTAGATGATTTTCTGCTTTGAGAATCGAAGACAAACTCTTTGAAATATAATTGCTGTGGAAAGCTATGAGTGGGTTAGTTGTGATTCGAGCTTAATTTAAGGATATATTTTATAATCTAAAATATATTTATTTATATACTAGATTTTGATATAAGTTCGCGGCTTCGTTCGCGTTACAGTAGATTTTGTTTTAAAATAATACACTTAGGTATATAATTAAAATATGAACCTTTCAAAAGTTACCAAAGTAAACACATACAGATAATAGTATTAATAATAAAACGTATATAAATATGATTGTAGTTTATTTATAGTATATTATTTGTAATTATTTTTATTTATTTTATTATAGCAAACTATACTGAACTTAAATATAAAATTGTGACTAGAACAGAGTATCAAAATATTAAATAATATAAGACTATAATAAGTAATTATTAAATTTGAAAATTTTATAATTAAGACTTCAAAAGCAAAACACGCAATTTCGTTTGCTTTGATGACAACCTACTCGTAATATTAGACATTTTGAAAAAAAAAACCTCAGAACCGATTTTGGTATAAATTCATTTCTCTTCTTGATATTTAGTACGTTCCACAAGTACAGACTTTCCCATAATATTATAAAGTGTAACTTAATTATTTTGTTTAGTTAAAAAAATTACATTGAAATAATAGATATATAAAACTAGAGGATGTGTTTGTTCGTTTGAAGGCGATAATCTCAAAGACAGATATTCTGATTTTAAAATTATTATTATATATAAGATATAAGTTTATTGAGGATAAATATAGGCTTTAAAAATACATTAATTAACGCAGGTCAAGCAAACTTGAAAGATAACAATTCACGTGAATGATAATGTCGCAATAACACGTTGAATTCCATTAATGCAATTAAGCGATAACGGTTAGGAAGCTGATAGTAGAAAATTTTAAATCATTTATTCGTATGATACTAGTTTATGACAAAGTGGTAACGCGTTAAACATGCATACTAATACCAAACCATACGCACTGTGTTTTAAAATTATGATATGATATGTTTTCTTTTGGAGATAAAGAAACGAAAAGATCAAAGCCTCAATCAAGAACATAATTACCTATTTCAAAAAACTGTGTTGCAATTGTTAAGACATTAAAAAAACAATCGACATCAAAAAAACAATTCCGCAATTCCGTTTACCAGTACATTTTTTCCAGTTATTTCGATCTTAAAACCAAACTAATTTTGATAAAATTTTCTTCTATTTTCTTCTTATTTGAAAAAATAACCTTTCAAATAAAAAGAACTTTAAAAGTCAGTTGAGGAATTACGGAGGTAACAAAACAAAATAAAAAAATAAAATACGCTACGAATTCAGAACCTACTCATTATTTACATTTTGTTATTTTCAGTTGGCATTATGGTTATATAAGTAGTTATTTTGTTACAAAAATACCAAGTATGTATGTTAATTACAAAAAAAATATTGATTTTCAAACATCTATGTAACAATCATAATTTACTAACAAAGTGCTAAACTGAATAAAATGCTTTGGAAGACATTTTCACATTTGGCTTTGTTTTTGAGAAGCGACACAAACCTTGCCAGTTGCCACATAGCTTACTGTATCATAATCATCAAAACTTCATTCCCTATCAACCTTTACGCGACACAAACACAAACCATTTCTGCCGAAGCCTTCCTAGCTATAACCTTTCTATTAAATTGTTTATTCTGCGTTCGCTATACTCAAAGTGCATTCAAGTTGAAAATCGATTGTGTTAAGACGTCTTCGTCACATTTGTTTTAAAGATGACAATAAAAATTCTCAAATTATTAATAATTACTGAGAATATTTTAGGTGTAGATAGAAATTATTGCTTATTTACAAACTTTGGTAAAACATTGATATGGCTTAAAATTAGTATTGAAATCTCTTTGACTGCATATTTACTTGCATTTTCATTTGATTATTTATCCTTGACTTTTAAAAAACAAATTCTCAGTTCCATTTTGAATTGCGGAACTTCATATACTATTATTACCTTAGCTTTGTGTTACTCGAAACATTTTAAGAAATTAACTTATTATATTGAAAGAAATCATGCCTATTTCACAAGTGATACGGTTTATCTTAATAATTTGAATAGAACATATATAGTTCTGATTCGTATAATGATAACTTATCTTTTACTAAGAGTGGGATTACAATTATACGTCTTTAACATTAATTGGAATGATGCTACTGTAAATATTTTAGAACGAACCCTATATTCTATCTATACATTAATTTCTAACTTGCGTTACGTTTTCGAATTTATCGTATTGTATGCTATTTTGTTCTTACTCTCCGAACATGTGAAATGTATTACTCGGAGAATTTGCAAGGAAACAAAATTAAATTTTATTCTAAGTGAAGAAGATGAAGAAACAGATAATGAAATTGAAAACGTTACACAGGATATAACTGGCTTTATGGAATGGACTACAATTTACTCGAATATAAAAGAGTGTTCCAATTTAATAAACACTGTTTTTGGAATTCAGGTTTATATTTCATTTACTCATTTATCTACAATAACATTAAGTAAATTTAAATTTACAGTACCATTGATAACAAGTTGCAATTTTGTTTCAGATTACTGTCCTTCTAACAACATTAACGTTTTCCTTTATAATGTATTTGTACGCGTTTACATTTGTTAGCGTCAAAGTAAGAGTAGCATAATTATATTTTGTCCCTTATCTTTAATATGTCTTTGTTCACAAAAGTAAAAAAAAATCGGTAGATTGACTTGAAATTTTATGCATAACATTTCCTTCTAATAGGAGAGTATTTTTGTGTAGTTTAAACTCCGAAAATCCTTTGAAAACGGATAATTATAAGTTTTGCTTTGAGGTTTCTTGATGATGAAGCATTTATAAGTAAAAGCTTCTGCCTTGGAATAATAATGAAAATACTTTTATATTAATTTCGCACAAAGAGATTTGAAGCTGTACTGATAATTACTCCTTTTTTTTAAAACTACGTCGTCAATTTTTAAAATAAAGATTTCCTTATTTTTTTAAATGTTTAAAATAACAACCATATTTATTGAAATACTATAGCCGCCTGTGCTGGTTTGTTTTTTGGAACCATAAATATACATATCGCACCCAGATGCGATACTGTCACTTATGCAAAAATGTAGTTTTTCAGGAGAAGCATTTAAAACTTTCACTCCTCACAAAGCAATGATGTTAGGAGATATAGGCGAGATGAGTTGCTTATACTAAAACATCAACTTTTAACTTTGATTTAAGATAAATAGTTATCAATAAATATTATTAAAAATATACTCTACAATTACTTAAAACTTCAACCCCCCTCAGAAGTGACGTTGTGCATTTCAAGAAAAATTAAAACTCTAGTTATGTCACACTGAGTTAAAAAGAAAACGAGAACAAATAGTAACATTATCGCACCAAGTAAAAGGGTGCTCTAGGATAGTTATTACATACTTAACTAATTTTTGAATTTTTTGCAAAAGTGACAGTGTCGCACCGGGGGTGCGATATGTAATTAGTACGTGGATTTTGGCACCCAGAATTCCCAAACACTTTAGACAACGTTGGCTAGCAACCAGCTAGCAACTGAGTATACTATAACACGAGAGCATCGTTGGACCAACAAGTTAATTGACGAGCTCGTTAAAATTGAAAATGAGTACATATTTTTAACATCAATTATCTACAGTTATAATTACATCATTCGAAACACATCCTTCACTTTTGACAACGACAGTGTTTGATAACTGGAAGCTGATAAGCAATAATGTGTCAACCCACAAAAGGTCAAATTGTATTTTAAAACTATAGTACCTATTTAACAGTATCCAAAAAAATTTCAAGTCATATAAACTAAATAAGTACGGAAAATGTTTGTTAATTAATTGTTTCGAATTTCAAGTACGTTCTATGTTTTGGTATTTATACAATAATTTCAAATATTTGAAGATATTTTTTTTTAGATAATTTATTAAATATATCAATCTGTTTTTAGTTCATCATACCTTTTATCGAAAAACAAAATTAAAGATGGATATATACTTCTTGAAACATATTTATTAAGAATAGGTTCGATATCTTTAGACGCCATTTTCTCAAAATCAAGTCCGTGTGGTTTAACCCAGTATGGGTTAAGCCACACGGACTTGATTTTGAGAATTACCTCATTAATACCTCAATAATCAGCAGCATAGTTGGAGCTTATCAGCGTCCAACTATGCTGCTGATTATTGAGGTCTTATCACCAATTCACGTGACGTTATTAACTACCCCTAATTGTTACTTCGTTATAACATTATGCTAAATAATTATTTAGCCCTGCTGAATCTTATATAAACGAAATATTAATGATTTAACACAATTTTTAGGGTCAATTAGCACCAGGAGAATTACTTGTGTATAACTTTAAAATTGCGGTATTTCTATTACTCCTTTACACACTGTCACGGAGTGCACAGATAGTACAAAAAAGTAGTGACCAATTGCGACGTCACCTTGGAAAATTATTGATCCACTCACTATCAGGTAACCGAGATCTAAAAGTGTGTATCAAGATCTAAATATAAAGAAAGTTCTTGAATACTGATGCCGCAGTTATATCTATATAATATTATAACAAAAAAATCTATTCAATCCTTTACTTACCACAGAACAGAAGTATTATTATGGTGAGCTACCGTTATCGGATTGGGATATATTTAGATAGTTGATTTGTTACGTTTTAATACAAAAATAATATGCACTCATAATTGTCCTAAAAAGCTATAATCACTTGCAACTGTCGTATTTTTGGATAATTATCTGTTTTCTACTTCGGGTTGGCTGTATACCGTCATACCATACATCGTCGGACCTATTAATCCTAACGATGTGTGATTTTAGTTCTTTTAGCATTAGAAATTCAATGGCATTAGCTCGAATTTAAACACGCGGCCATCCAACATCCGAAATTTTGTAAAAAATGTTTATTTTTTTTGTAAAAAGTTTTTATTTTACACTTTTAAGGTAATAATATAGTAAGATTGATTTACCTAAGTTGCAATAGCCTGAAGCCACCTACTCATCGCTGTCTAGAAAATATAGTTTTCTCCAATGCAGTGCTGTTTATTGTTGAGGAGTTCTCCTCGTGCTGCCATTATTTCCTTTCTTCCTTCAATTTCAACAAGATACTATTATCAGACCCTCGCCTGATGACAATGGGACAACCTTAGAAATATATATTTTAAAACAAAAAAAAAAATCAAAATCGATCTACAATCGGCGATAATCGGTGAACATACATAAAAAGTCCCCACAAATTGAGAACCTTTTCCTTTTTAGAAAGTCGGTTAAAAAAAGGCTGTAAATAGCTTTTAATTATAGATAAAACAGAATTTTTCTTTGACAGTTGTATAACATTATTTGTGGCATACTTAAAAGCTATCATAACGAGAATTTGAATTGAACATTCTTTCGAACCACTAATGAGGGTATTGTTAATGGTTCGAAAAAAGGAGCAAAGTATTGTTGGAATTAAAATATAAAAAAATATTGTACATACAATAGTTGATAATAATACCCTTTTACTATGTGATTATTAGCCTATGTTTTTTAACCGACTTCCAAAAAGAGAGGAGGTTCTCAATTCGTCGGGGACTTTTTTTATGGATGTTTACCGATTACTCAGCCGTTTGTAGACCGATTTCCAAATTTGGACCCAACTTCCTTTACCGACTTCATAATGTTATAGAAAACATTTATTTTATGCCTTTTAGTTTATTTATATCGCATACGTTCGTTTTTGAATTAGGTTTAATTTTTTGAAAAAAAGTTTATTAACTGTTATCATTTTAAATTTAAATTTTAGTAAAAAAATAATAAAAATGGATATTGTACAAATAAACAATTATTAAGTAATTATACAACTTTAAATTTTTTTTCAGACGCCGACACTTTTAAACTTACAAAAGATTTCCTGCACTTAGTTACAAATCGTGAAATCAAGACTCAGGCCTTTGGATACATCGATATAGATATGAAGCTCGTACCCAAATTCGTGATGTTTTTCACTTCTTATACAGTTATAGCTCTTCAGTTTAATAATGTTGTTTAAAAAATATAAATTGTTATAATAAAAGCAATAATTATCGCAGATATATAACATATTTCATTTTAAAATATTTTTTTAACACGTTTATCTACATCTAAATGTAAAGACAGTGTTTTAAAATAAATAACAATATAAAAAACGTTTCAGCTTACTTTATATTACGTGTTTTAATTATTATATGGCTTAATATATTTAATGTCAAACATGTTGTAACATGTTTAACAATAATTTTATTTTTTTTCAATTACCCAAATGAAATATAGACTATATCTAAACGACAAAAATATATTTGATTGAAACATAAGTTTATATAAACGTCTCGACCTAATTAAGAGATAAATTTAAAGTTAAATAAAGAAAAGGAAGTATCATCTTTATAAAGTTTTAATCTCAGACAAAATCCGAAGCTATCTGTATGCGATCTGCGGTGAATGGGCAAAGTGTACAAACAGGCTGAGATATCTTTGCTCAGGTGTCGCGAGACGAGCACACACGACTCACTGAGTGGGGGCGATGCACAAGGATTCCTGAAATATTTGCAGACAATGGAGAGTAAATACATATTCATTATACATTGAGCCGAGATGGCCTAATGGTTAGAACACATCGATCTTAATCATTTTGTGTTTTAATTCATCTCGAGCTCGGCGGTGAAGGAAAACATCGTGAGGAAACCTGCATGTGCCGGAACAAATTCTGACACATGTACATCCGCCAACCCGCAGTGGAGCAGCGTGGTATAAGCTCTAAACCTGCTCCTTAATAGGAGAGGAGGCCTTTGCCCAGCAGTGGGACATTAACAGGCTGTTACTTTACTTTTTACTTTTATACATATGTAATACGTTATATATTGATTCTTAGATCAATATTTTAAAGCGAGAATTACGTAGGTTGACATGAGATATTTCTCATTGTTTTAAAACTGAAAAAAATGTCAATGCTTTATTTTTGACATTCACAGTTTTCGTAACTTCTTACGTCGTATCTGTTATTAGGTTACAGACTTATTTTATATCGCTCACGAGAGGAAAACTTAGAAATTTAATTCTCGACGTAAGGTCATATAGACCAATCTATGTTACTTTCAATCGACGCCGTTGTATTATACATAAATAAATTTATTCTCATGACTATAAAATTGAAATTGTATTTAATTGGAATTTACAATAAAAAAATTGAGTTAATAAAAAGCTATCACGTACGAAATGTAGAAACGCTATGTAAATATAAAGTCATAATTTTATTTTTATGAATCATCGTGTAACACAACGTCCATTAGTATATAGAAGTGCCAGCGAATACCCTCTCCATATTTTATGATGCCATGTCTAAAGTACTCATATTACACATACACTCTCGGGCCGATGAAAGAGCTCTCTAGGGGCAAACGTCGGACCTTTTAATGGTAACTGCTCGCTCTCGTGTCTGAATGAAAAATAAGAATGGCAGTTTTGCTGCGGAACAAAGGTAGCAGGTAACGGAATACTGCGAAACTTTAGAAAAAAACAACCTTTATTTTACCCGACGGGACTCTTTTTGATGTAAAAATTAAATTCATGAAAACAATATCATTCTGTATTTTGGATTGTTGATTCAAATTATTGAAAGGGATTTAAGTATAATCTATTATTTATATCTATTATATATAATAGCGAAAGGTTATTCACTCGTCACGAAATCTCAGAAACTACAAGTTTCAAAGTTTGCATGGAGATTCTTTTAAGAACGAAGGTGTTCACTAAGACGGGATTTCGTATTTCGGTTTCGGACAATTTCGACCCCTAAGGGGGTAAAACGGGGGTTAGAAGAACCATGAGGGGCAGCTAGTTCTTTATGTTTCGAATACTACATCTTATCGAGAAACTGTTTACTATATTTAGGACGAGGTCCAAAAGATTTTGTTGATTTTAAAGATACCTAGTGTGGTAGTTGTTGGCTTGTTTTGTTTATCCCACTGACTACAGCTCGTCTACTCGAATGAAGGAATACCACACTCTTACTAAAAATCGGCGTAGTAGTAGCTAATATAGTGAGGTTCAGTAAATAGCGTTTCGCGCGGTAAATGAGCAAACTGGAAGCTTTAATGGATATGGATATTTGTTCCTAATTCCTATTCTCTTTCACTTGCTCGTTTGCCGTTTATTTCCGGAAAAAAAAGACAATTAAAACTTCTAATTAGCGATTAAGAGAGATCTATACTACAATAAATATCAAACAACATTAATGAAATCATTCCACGACACAAATAATATAACAACTAATACCCATTTAGGTTATATTGCTTAAAATGTTTTACGAAAACTTTTACCTCATGATACTTGTGTCTTTAAAAAAAGGATCCGACTTAAAAACCTAAATTCGCCATTGCATTCAAAACCTTACTAAACCGATTTCGATAAAATTTCAATCGTTTTATAAATGATAGAGTTATGAAGTATATATACAGATAATAGAAAAAAATACGGTACTAATCGAGAACCTCTTCCTTTTTTAAAGTCGGTTGAAAAATCAACACTAGCCAATGTTTTGGCCGTGTTAACCCGTCAGCTGAAATTAGGTTATCCAGCGATGTGAACGAGTTATGCAAATCGAATCATCCGTTTTCCAGCGTCCGGTTAATACAGTTCTTTCTCCTGTACGTGGCTGCAGGGAAATTGTGCTGTTTTGCATTTTGATGAAATATTTCGCTCGTTCTTTCGCCAATACTGTTGCATTTCTAAAGTTAAATTGCATATTTCGAGTCGCCTCTATATAAAATTGCCATTTAAATCGCAAAATGTTAAAAAGTTTGCGTTCGTTTTGTGAAATCGTTTATTATTCTGAAACTTTAATTCTATTTAAAAAATTGCGATGTTACTCAAAAGATATTTAAATCTTGTAGTAATTGATCAGTATATTTTATATTTAATCAAAAGCGGGAACAATATTTATAAAATTCCGTAACTTAATTATACAAGTTAGACGTGATTAAGTTGTTAGTGTTAACAGCTTTGTAATCTAATTACAGTCACCTACGTAAGCGTCAATAAAAATGTAAAAAGTCTTCGATGCAAAATCCTTTAAAAAGTAGAGAAAAGACCTCATGATATTGAAATGGCTCGACCGATTTTAGTACCATATGTCTACGAATCATCCCTAAAAAACTTTCCTTCAAATAAAATAAACCACATTCAAATCCGTTCATCCGTTTAGGAACTACGGTGCCATAGACAGACACACAGCGGTCAAACTTGTAAGACCCCTTTTTTGCGTCGAAAGCTAAAAATAATTTAGCATGTAAATCTGATAAACGATAAAATATTAACGAATTAAAATTAGTAGTATTATTAAAGTAATTATTATTCAGACATTATTCACGTTTCGTATATTTTTATTAATAATATAGCATTATTCTAGTCGAACTTGCCCGTTAAAGGAATTATTATGGCAAGATGATCATTGTCCTTAATTTTATTCCAGTTTAAAAATCTATCTTTTCATACAATTTATCCAGTGGTTTTCTAAGATATTTCTTACTTATCTGATAGAAATATGTTGTAATACAGTTCATTGTCGGTGATAGGCTAGCAAGTCTTAAAAGGCGAATGTTCTAGCATACGAGATAGTAGGAGATCCAGTTTAAATTTTAACTATTTTATTTTAATACTAGCTTTTGCCTGCGACTTCGTGCGCGTTTTCGTCGTTTTTAGAAAAAAAACTGTAGCGTATTTCCTTCCCCAAGGTTCAATAGTTTTGATGTGACAGACAGATTTACTATAGTAATTTAATAGGAAAATATAATATGTCAATCCACAATACTTGATTTCTATGATTTTTTTTATTAAATAGGTAATAGTGTTAACTTTTTAAAATAAGAAACGAGTGAGAGTATTATAAACGTAAGAGTAAACAAATATAATCAGAATTCTCCGAACTGCTAACCTATCAGGAGTTACACGTGTTATTGTGAGTCAACTATAAAATATAGACGTATGCTGTTGCGGTATATTTTTTAGGAAATTTTATGTAGAATATTTCTGTCATACATGATTTCTATGTAATTTTAACCATTAAGGCTGCATACGCGACGGAAGCTTAAAAATTGGAGTAACGTCTCCCGTTTTCCCAAAATTTCCCTTTATTACTCCGCTCTTATTGATTGTAACGCGATGAAAAGTATACTATAACCTGCCCAGGAGTATGAAGAATAATTGTACCAAGTTTCGTTAAAATTCGTCGAGTAGTTTTTGTTTCTATAAGAACATACAAACAGACAGACGGACAAAAATTTTACTGATTGCATTTTTGGCATCAGTATCGATCACTAATCTCCCCCTGATAGTTATTTTGAAAATATATTTCATGTACAGAATTGACCTCTCTACAGATTTATTATGAGTATAGATAAACACTTATGCTTAAGAAAAATATGATTTCCTGACTTCAATTTTTTTCTGGACTATCCTTAATACATATTTTTAGATGAATTCTTACGTAATTCGTATCAGTTTTTAAGAAACGGTAGGAGCCGAGATGTCCTAGTTGTTAGAACACGTCGATCTTTAGCGAAGATCGCGGGTTCAAACCCCGGCTAACACCGCTGATTTTTCAAGTGCTAAATTTGTGTTTAAATTCATCTCGAGCTCGGCGGTGAAGGAAAACATCTTGAGGAAACCTGCATGTGCCGGGAGAAATTCTGACACATGTATATCCGCCAACCCGCAGTGAAGCAGCGTGGTGGATTAAGCTTTAAAACCTTCTACTTAATGGGAGAGGAGGCCTTAGCATAGACATATACATGCTGTTACTTTACTTACGAAACGCTTACCAGGTTTTCTTCCATATAACTATAACTATTAAATTTTTATCATATACTAATAGCTTATTAAACGTTTACACATTAAGTAGCTGGTGCTTGCGACTTTGTCTGCAATGTTTGAGATTCCTACGTCATAGTAGCTTTATTTATACATGCAAAGTCTCAGCCCGATCGGTTTAAAATTGACAAAGTTTCATACAAGCTTTCATCCCGTATTTTATCCCCTTGGGGCTAGAGTTAATGAAAATCCTTTCTTAGCGGATGCCTACGTTATAACATCTACCTGCATGCCAACTTTCAGCCCGATCCGTCCGGTTTGGGCTGTGCGTTGATAGATCACTATGTCAGTCAGTCACCTTTAAGTTATTAGATAATATTTAGGCAGTATATTTAATATATTACACTGTGCATTTTAATATTACAACATCTAATATTTTAATTGACTTCATAAACATCAGCCCAACAACCAAGGGAAATGTAATGCGACTATACTTGAAACACAGTCAAGAAAAATGTTGTTTTCATAAATAAAAAAAAATATAATTACAAAAATTAATGTACATAAAATCACAATATTTATTTTGATATCGATAGTTTTAGGTAAAAAAATACATTTATAAATCTTGTTTTCAGACATAAAGATTAACAAAAGTGGTTTGTTTACTTTATACGTGAAAGAATTTAGGCTATATTATATCACACTACGACTTACGGGAGCAAAGTAGGACCATAAACGCTAGTGAAACCACGTGGTACCCGTAACTAGTATAAAATACTTTAAAAAGTCGCCATTTTTCAATCAGAAGTGAAATAGATTAACTAACGTAACTGATTATTTTCGAGGGTAACTCGAGCGAGTAGCTATAAAACGGGTCTCATAAAGCCTTCGCAAGCTGGCGGCGCCATTACTCTACAGATGTTATCACAACATAAAACACCCAAATTAAAACCTATAAAATATCGAGGACATGATTTATATCACACGTTAATGTGGACGTGATGGAGCTCTATTATGGGTAGCTGTTAAAAATCTTTGATTGTGTATTTGATCTTTGGAAATATAATTCACACGGTGATAATTATGTGAAATGTATTGTTTGTATTGAAGAATATCGCTAAGCGGCGCAAATATGAAAGCAAAATGAGTTTGTAGTGTAGTGAGTATTCTTTTAAAATTTTGGTTATAAATTCATAAATTACAAATAGCCTGTAGGAAACAGGATATTCAATTGAACATTCTGTATAAACCCGGCTACACTAAATCCACGTATCATCTATATAATCTTGTACAGATTAATATGCTTTACCTATTAACGATTTTTTAATATAAAAAAAATATTCATTGAAAACTACAAAATGTTCTGTGGTATTTTATTACAAACAGACACCTTGCCATAGGAAAGAAACATTTACTTTGCGAATCCGCAAACTTATCGAGAGTAAAACTTACAAATGTAATTCTCGCCTAACACTAACATATACAAATGTGTAATTGTGTAATATTCTGACAGTTCATTTCTGATCCTTTAACCATCACCGATGTTATCGCCGTTTGTGAACCGATTTTATTTTTTTTTGTTATCAGATCAAGATCTAATGACGGAATCCTAGACAACTCTTCAGATTATGGTATTTTTGTTAGTAACTCGTGCATTTGGTCTCTGATAGCCACATTTAATGAAGTGGAGCTGATGATGAAGACCACAGATGGCTACCAGAACTACTTCATAACGAGTATTTCACTGGTTGCGATTTGATTACTTCAATATGATTGTCGAGCAATTTATAGTCGTCACAATGCATATGGTAAAGTGGACCTGGTGATGCGATACCAGGAGAACTCTTCAATCATTAACAGCCCTGCATCGGGGATGGCAATACTTTGTAAATAGTGATAAGCAGTAAAATTTAAGCTATTATAACTTAGGTGCGACTTAATGTACTTGTAGGTAGGACTAAATATACTTGAACTGAAAAGTGTAAAATAAAAACTTTTTGAAAAAAAAACAGACAAGTATCTATAAAGATTTTACGTGTTGTTTACTTTTACTTGTTTTGGTTTCGAAGTCGATTTGTTTTTTTTTTTAAGTTTTTATGTACTAAAAGGCTTATTTTAATTGTATAATTGTAGCATGGACACTTTAATAGCGGTTTTTTTTAATAATTAGTCTTTTATGATATAGATATATAATTCAGTTCGATTTTTTTGACATTCTTTTCTCGAAATTAAAAAAAATACACACTTTAATTAATACTTTTACACCCAAGTCAATGTTTCTAAAGAATATTTTTTTTGTAAGAATAACTACTTTAGATCCATTACTTCGATGAGCATTTTTTGATAGTAATTTACAATCGTCATTTTGTAATTGTAATTTTATTTTATTAATTATTTATATCGTAAACATGAGTAAGTCGGTTTGTATATTGTATTTTAACATTCGTTCCTTCTAGTTTCTTTAATAAAAGAACCTAAAGATTTTTTATATTCTTCTATCAAAAATAACGCATATTTGGTATTTAATTGAGTTAAATAATATCAATCTATGCTAATATTATAAATGTCAAAGTAACATTAGTTTTTCAAATTCACAGATTATCTACGCCAACGAAGTTGCGGGTACCAACGAGTATACTATAAAATAATTAGTAAATTGAAACTAGCATTTTAATTTATACTAAAATTTATGAATAGGAAAGTCGGACAAAGTTACACTTAATATCTTGTTACATAATCGACCTATATTTTAGACTTATTGTAACGGAGTGATAAACGAATTCAATAAAATGAAGACTTTTTATAAATTCTTGATCGCAGTTGAAAATTTCGTTTCTATTTTTAGAAATCACTCCTCTCTTTCGAATATTTGGAAACTACTGAGCTGGACAAGAATTTCGGCTGAGATGGTCGGGTTTACTATTTGTATAATTACGCATACTCGTGATTATACAAAGTACAAGGATATGAAACCATTTTTATATTTTATTACAAGCACAGCGTATTCCTTTTCCATTATAATATTGGCTTTGTACAATTCTAAAAAATTTAATACACTAGTGAAATACATTTCTAAAACTCATGCTGTGTTTATGAATGATGCCATATATGTGTCTAGTTTGAATCAGAAGAATCGAATTGTAATATTATTCTTAATAGCTTTGTGTAGTCCAGTTGCAAGTTTGCAAATATATTATTGTTATATCAATAATTGTTACATTGGTGATTTAAGTTCAAACATCTTTCAAACTGTTTGTAATATTAATATGTTTTTCTGTAATTTTCGTGTCATTGTGGAATATATCTTAATTTTCTCCATATTGTCTACAATGTCCGAGCAAATGAAATCTATAACCAGAGAAATATCGAAAGAAAATCCAACAATAATTTCAACAGTAAGTGAAGAGATAGTTTTTATTGATCGAGAAGTTACCAAATTTGAAAAATCCAAGGCGATTTATAAGGATATTAAAATTTGTTCAGATTTGTTTAATAATATATTTGGTCTACAGGTAAGTTAGAAATTCTAAAAGGTTTAAGGGCAATTATTTATGACTAACGGCATCCGGCATACGTTGCAATGCCACTTAAAGTATACAGATATTTTGGGCTAGGAACCCTCGTTTGAATATTCTACCAAAGTTTTATCACAATCCGATCAATGGTATCGAAACGCATAGACGACAATCTATCAAACATTAAAAACTGACTATTATTTACATTAATTGTCACTACTTAAAAATATTTTTAACCCGACTTCAAAAAAGTTAGATAGTACGTAAAATGTTTTGCTTAAAAAATAAATTTAATATCTACGATTCAACTTTTAGTTAAATATTAAATACGTTTTTAAGTTGTTTTTTTTATTAAAATTTTTGTATGGTGTATGTACATTGTTCGATAGATTTTATTGATATTTTCCATAAAGCGTCCTTTTTTAAAATCTTTTGAACGATAGATAGGTTTGAGGAAGTACTAGAAAACAAATCTAAAATCTATATAAATGAAATGCTGTTAATTTGTCTGGTTAAACTCAAGAATGGCTAATTTTGATCATGAAATATTTGTGTAAGGTAAGCGAAGGTTTCAAATGTAAGAAACATAAATAATAAGTAAAAAAAAAAAATACAAAAAATCACAATTCAATTTTCCAATATAAACTGTTTTGTCACTTGGTTGTCAAATAGGTGCGTTCAGATTTTTGTCTTTTTATAGCTGTAGCATAAAGTCTAATCTCTTTGGTCTATTTTGTCGGAATACAAAACAGTTCTGTTACAGAAATAAAAAAGAGTGTTGAATTTATCGTAAATAATTTTTATTAAGTTTTAACCACATTTTACACAAATTATGTAGGTGGTATAAACATAGGTATACATATAACGTGAATTTGTTACAGGTAACAATACTTCTTATAACGATGTCACATATCTGTATATCAGGCTTATATATCATAATGTCTCTTAGCCTTCAAGTGAGTATGTTGATTTGAGTTTTTGTTCGACGTTTTCTCACGACTTTGAGTTCGAGTTCATGTCACCTACTTATTGCTGCTTTGAACTAATATTATTATTTGCTCTGTAGTATTTTATACATTTAAAAAAATTAAATAATTCACTGGATATAACATGAGTTATATAACGATAGTATCGAACGTGGCATTGAAGCTAAGAGTATGTTGAGATGCCAACGATGCAATTTTCCGCAGCGCCAAACAAATTTTGTAAAATAAGACTATATAAGTAATAAAGAGTAAAAATAAGTAATAAAGAGTTGTGCCAGACGTATATAAATACATATACTTTAACAAAGTCAACCACGCTTTGCTGATTCTGTCCTTCGCTGTGATGCGCTTGAACCCTATTCTTACTTCACATTTTTGAGTACGCGTACACAGAAACGCTCATAGGCCCGTACGCTTGGAGGTACAATTCCTGGCATAAAATTATTACACATCAAGCTTAAAGCCGAAGTTACAATACGAAATTAGTGATATGAAAACTAATTCATGAGATTAAATTCATGATATTGGTTTACTTTCGTATCATGCGCATTTTTTTGTTGTTGTTGTTGATGATGATGACGATGATGGACTTAAATTGATTTCATCCGAGATATTTCATCATATAAGCGCGACGTGAAAATTTATCTGTAATATTATAATGTCGCACAAGTATTTCTGTATTGATCAGAGTATTAGAAGTTGCTCACTTCCATTTAGTGACTAGAAAACAGCTAATGATTTTGATATGCCTAGACCGATCTTCATTAATTATTACTAAAGCCATCTTGATTATATAACCTTTTAAATATAAAAAAAGGGATCAATTGTCTAGAAGCTACGACGCCACAGACAGACACGTAAATACGCAGATATACAGACACAATAATATAAAGATACACATATTTAACTTATAAAACCCTTTTTGTGTTAGGGTTTAAAAATGAATTCCGTATTTGCTCTCGCGTTCAGACTCACCATAGTCTCTGAAATATTGTACGCATGTCCATATATCCTCGTGTTCAACATATTTTAGAAAAATCTTGGGCTTATTGTTATTGTTGTACGTCCAAATAAGTCCGATAACACGTTAAGGGTTCAAAGTGGCATTTTATTATATATATCCTGTTTTTCAGGGCGTATTGACACCAGTCAGATTGCTACCGTTAATTTTTAAGATAATAATATTACATCCATTGTTATTTACGTTGTGTCGGATGGCGCAAAAATTCACCACACATGCGAATGAACTACGTCGTCTCCTCGGAAACTTACTATTACATTCAGTGCTTACAGGTATTTCAAAAGTGATAAAAAGTTAACATCATTGTTATTATTAATCACACATTATTAATAGTATGATTTACTTGCTTTATAGTTTTTTAACAGTACATATAATGGCGAGATTTTATCGTTTATGATAATTTAATAGACTGTAGTTCATAAAAGCTATCTTAGGTTCAAATTATAATAATCGTTCTTTTTTTTTTTAATTTCAGATAATCAAAACTACAAAGCAATCAAAGACTTTTTGTGTTTAATATCAAATCGTCCAATCAAAATACAAGCGTATCCTTGTATCGATATAAACATGACGCTCCTGCCGAAATTTTTAACGTTCTCTACTTCTTACACTGTTTTAGCACTGCAAATTAATAACGTGATATAATTCTTTACTTTAGGTTATTTGAATAATTTATTGTATATAAAAATATTGTTTCGAACTACCTGTATACATTTCAAATTTAAAAAGGTTACACTGTCTGCTATATTTGTATAATTTTTTAGCGTAAGGTTAATCAAACGTTTTTACACATTGCAAGTTGGTCGAGGAATACGGCCGTTTATTATTTTCTTCAAATTAATTTAATAATTTTTGTAATTTCTTTCGAATGCTATGCTACGTTTTCGTACTAATTTTACTTTTATAAAATTTATATTTAATAATAATATAACTAACTATATTATATAACTGTAGATATGTTCTACGCTCATGGACTTTGTCATTCAGTTTGAAAACTGTAACTTTGACGATGTTGCCTAGCAACTATATCACGACTAAGTATGACAGTCGAAAGTTTCGTATGGCCATTAAGACAATTGACGATCTCGTCAAAGTTGGATCGAATCATTTCGTTTAGCTATTCTAAAGTATCGAACCTAAAGTGAATAATCGGAATCATATAGGCCGGCTGGGGTGGATAAACGGAACTGTGATAGCTATCCGATTTTCCACTCCAGAGTAAAGTGAATTTGGCTACCCATGCCGGGGTGGACTATTAACTCCTCTAGGAACTAGGAACTCCTATATTACACTTGACTATGTACAGTCTACATATATTATCACAAATGTAGCTGAAATATCAAAGCTGAAACAGATACTTACTTAATAAAAAAATGTATTATAGTTTAAGCAAAAAACTTAAAACTTTCGTTAACACACCTACTGTATCCTACCTACTGTATCAAAGAAATTTAGAAAAGGAAATATAAATGTGTGTTATTTCAACTATATTTAATTTTATTTCGTTTCAGAAAATAATATGGTTTATCATAATAATATGAATAAAAAATCCAATAAAGTATATAGAATATATTTAATACCTTACTGTGTCCTGGAGTGGAAAATCGGAAGAAAAGTCAGAATAAAATTCCGTTTATCCACCACGGTTGGGGTGGCCAAACGGATACGCGATTCCGATTATCCCCCACATGGATACTTTGAGTTGGCTAAACGAAAATAGTATGTACGTAACATATCCATACGTATAAAATATCCTTGTCTAATACATGTTAAAATAACAAAGTTTGAGGTTTTATCTCGTTCGAATGTTTTATCTAATAAATAAATAATTGCTTTGAATTGACTTTTTTTATTGACAATTATTTCATCCTAAAATCTTTCGGCTTAAGATTTATTACTTTACAAATTAAATTGAAATGCTTAATACGATGCTTATCAATTAAAAAGTCACAACAATATCTACGATACTTTTCTTAGGTTAAGAGAACGAGACAAAAAAATAAACATACCACTAATTTGTAACAAATTGAAAAAAAAAGCGTGCTTTATTTATTTTACAAAGCGACGTTGAATCAAATTGAATAAATTACCTATATCTATAATCGTAAAATTTAACTAATTAATTGTACCTACAATATTATGGTTAGGATGCATATTTTACAAAAAAATAATATTATTTGTATTATATTATTTGTATTTATTTAAAAATCATAACAATATTTTGATAAGTTAACTAAATTAAAGAAAATATTTAAAATTAACGCCAAGTTGTTACAATTTTTTTTTTGCTTTATTTAGGTATTTTACAAGGCGGTGCTAATTTAAAATAAAGCACTGACCAAAACGAGTAATATAATTACTATCCGAGACATACAAAAAAAATCAAAAGTTCGAAAATAGTGTCATTATGATAATCCACGTAGCAATTTGAATAAATATGAGTAACTTAGCATATCGTAGTCGGTAAGTTCATTAAAAATTCATAGTTTTACGCTTACACTGACTCTGATGAGAGACGTTATGGACGGTATAAAGCTGAAAGGCGTCATTTACGTACTTTATTAATGCTATAATTTTTTAATAAAGGAATAGTTATATTCTTTTATATATCACCTAACACCTGATGTGAAGTCTTCGCCGCCGCCCATTTGCAGCACCGGAAAACCATAAATGTGTTGTCGCGTTGAAAGGGAATAAGAGATAAAAGCGAAAAATGAGTAACAGAATGGACGGACATGGAAAGGGTGTAAGCTTCCTAGTAGCTCTCTCACTCGTCATATACGTACGAAATGCAGCTACTTTACTCCGATTTTACGCTCAGTGAGAGTGTGGCCCCGGTCGAGCCACCCTGTTTACGACCTGTAGTCGGGGTACAGCTATACTCTACCACAATATATGAAATAATTTTTTTAAGTTTATATTTTAGATCCTTAAGCATAATCTTTTTAGACTTAAATCTATACTTATTAAAATGTAGTATACATTTAAAAATTATTAATATTTTAAAAATTAACTCCGATTGGTGAAAATAATGCAACAATCACACATACGTAGTAGTAAAAACCTAGAATATGTTTTTACTATTATTAATAAAGTATAAGTAATATATACCAAATAATGTAATAAGTTTAACATACATATATGAATGGCGAAAAAATAACAATTAAACTTTAGTGACGGTCTCGACATTTAAGTAAACATTACTTAGTCATTACTTAAGGCGGTCCCTCACCGAGAGCATTCGCCTGTAACGTTATAAATTCAATTGCGTGCGAGTACGAGCATTATGTTACAATTCAATCTCATTGGCTCGTGATCATTTGCTTGTAATATACCAATAATAAATTCAATTTTGAATATTCTGTAATTGATTTTTTTTTACAATGATCTACAAAACAACCATACATTAGGTATGCTTTACCATTAATTATTTAGCTATATTACTTACGCATACCAAAAGAAACGATATTAATGTTAAATGCAATTTCTAAATCCTTGTGCGGGGACGCATTCATATAATTGATACCCAAGTGAAGTTACAATTTGTATCGCGGGTGTTGCAAATTGTATTATTACTTACTGATGTAATGCTCGAATCTGATTCGTTACATTACAGACGAATGGTCCGGTGAGGGAGCGCCTTTAGATGAAGACGTGTGTTATTAATTTATTTGACGTCGATCTGTGTTTGTTTATTCAGTTTGTCACTTGTCATTTCCAATCGTTATGTATTAGGCGAGATTTACACAAGTTTTGTTGACGTATTTTCACGAGACTTACATTATAAATTATTCATATTTTTTTACATTTAAAGGAAATTATTGTCGGTTCCTTATTTTTGATACGCAAAGGTTTCGTAAGTATTGTTGTCTGGGTAACTGTTACCAGGCTAAAGAGTTGTTTTATATCAAATAGGGTCTACGAAAGAGTAAAATTTACAAGTGAATTCTCGCCTAATAAGCTAAATTATTTATAAATAATTTAAAAACTACCAATTACCTGGCACTTTCTTTAGAGTGCAAATTGATCACGTTTGATCAGGTGATTTGCGAGTGCCTGATTAGAGTTTTATTAGCCTTTCAAGACAAAGACTATAGAAAAAGAGAATGTTATACGAGTATTTTAGAACTCAAATACGTACGAGTATGAATGTGAACGATATTCTTTTTGAAGCATATCTTGTTCAAAGTGTCAAGTTACATAGCAATATTATGTCAAGCCAAACCTGCCTAGGAGTATGAAGAATAATTGTACCAAATTTCGTCAAAGTTCGTGGAGTAGTTTTTGTTTCTATAAGGAACATACATACAAGGAACAGACAAAAATTTTACTGATTGCATTTTTGGCATCAGTATTGATCACTAATCACCCCCTGATAGTTATTTTGAAAATATATTTCATGTACAGAATTGTCCTCTTTACAGATTCATTATAAGTATAGATTAGCATCCATATATGTCGCAGGCAACTAGCTTTTTAAGTCGTTTAGATCCGCTAATGCATTTAAAATATTAGGTGAGATTTTTTATTCTCTTATTTGAATACGAATAATTTAAAATATTAACGTCACGTTATCAGAAGTCATAAATTCTCTTAACGTTATTTAATTTAGCCACAAATCGCTAGTGTGAAATAGCTGTACATTTTAACTTGATGTTTCCTGTTTTGTTATGATAAAATCTACTATTTTCAATCCATTATTTCAATGAGTTTTATCATATCTGAAACAAACATTCAATTAATATGTGAAAGTCAATAAGCTTATATTACTAAAGAAGTATCATTTAGTTCTCTCGTACTAATAACACACACTCGTATATCCAAAGATAGCACGAGTAGGAATTATAATGTACAACAAAATATTAAAACCCCTAGTGATAATTGAGTGTATATTGGGTGTTTATAGAAATTATTCATCATTTTCGAAAGTATCACGATGGTTTATGTGGTTACGATTACTCGTAGAGATCATTCTTAACATTCATTGCATAACATTGCAAATTCTTTGCTTCGACTATCTAGAAAGTCAGTGGGACATTCTATATTATTATTTAAACTTGATGTGTTCTATTTTTGTAATCATATTAGCTTTGTATCATTGTCGTAAGTTCAAAGAACTTGTGGAATACATTATGATAAATCACTCATATTTTACAAAGGACGCTAAGTATACAAAAAATACAAATCGAATGCTTAAAATTGTAAAGTATGTTTACGTTGTCGACTTTTTTTTGCTGATAAGCGTATACTGTTATAAATATATCACATCTGATTGTCTAGAAGATTGTGACACTATTTTACTAATTCCCTATTATTTTAACAATTTTATCGCCAATATTCGTTTTACAGTAGAATACGTTATGCTGTTTTCTCTTTTGTTTATATTGTCTGAGCAAATAAAATCAATAACTAGGGAGATATCTATGGAAGATACGATAATTTTACCTATTAATGAAGAGATTACTTCAATTCATCCGGAAGTGGCCAGCTATGAGGAGTTTATAGATATTTTTATGAACATTAAAATGTGCTCAAATTTGATTAATTCTATTTTCGGTTTGCAGGTAAGCCCTCTGTTCAATGTTATAGCAAAATATATAAGTATACTTTTTCGTTATACAAGATTTTACCTGGGCATATGTTGGATGTGTTTTTACTAGCGTTAGCAGAATCGACATTCGGATGCCGATAATTAATAATGTGTCAACTAACAAAAAATCGAATTCGGAGATATCGATGTATTCAGATAATGCGGCACCCATTACAAACTATTCAAAACTTTTTTAAGTAATTTAAAATACTAATAACGGAAAAAGGTTTTAATTTAATGTATTGATTATTCAAAAGTGCTCAATATTTTGCAATGCAATAATCTCATAGATTTGAAAAACTTATAATTAGATAAAACTTTTTATCTGTTTTTAATTCATTATACATTTTATCAAAATAGAAAGGAGAAGATAGATATAATAGAATTATAAGTTTAATCCAGTTCACATTTAAATGGACGCTGATAAGCAATACTATGTTAAGACACACGGACTTAATTTCGAGAAAATGGCATGTTAAGATGTCTTAACAAATTTGTTTTTATTACGTATTATTGTAAGAATAAATCACTGAAACGATTTTAATTAGCATATATTCCGATATACAATATAGCATGCTGCAATTTCTCTTGCGAGAATTGGACGCTGATAAGTTGTACCACACAGCCATTCATTCATTTTGAGACAATGGCGTCTAAGGATGTCAAATCTATTCTTATTACATTTGTTTGAATAAATATATCCATCTTTTCGTTTCTATTTTAATAAAATGTAAAATTAATTAAAAAATAAAATGTATAATAAAAAATGTTATCTAATTAGTTTTTTAAATATATAAGATTATTGCTTAAATTTAAAAATATGGTACGTACTTGAAATCCTATACATTAAATTAAGAAACTTTTTCTGGACTAGTTTAGATGACTTGAATTTTTTTAAAAATGTCAAATTGGTGATCCACTATCACCAAATCTATCTCCAAATTTGACTTATTGCGGGTTGAGACATTATTGCTTATCAGTATTGGATATAACATTTGTAAAACAGTAGAGACTAGAGTTTTCTACCCGGATTCTCGGTGGCATCGTAGCTCCCTAAGTAATGGACCAATTTTGATGCGATTTTATTCGTTTGTAAGGTTATTAAATCGCATGGCTTTTAAAAAATGAAATTTATTATACTGTGACTTCATGACATTACCTTTACTTGATACTGCAGCATTATCTGGAATCAGCAGTCGCTGAAATGGTCTCAATGTTCTTCGGGGTATATCGAAAATGTATAGCGTTACGATACCGGTAGCTCGCCGTAATAACCCTCCTGTTTTTGATAAGGAACATGTTTTCTTATCATCAAAAAACCTCGTTACAGATAACAGTATATCTTGGGGCTTTATCAATTTACTTTCTTATGAATTTGTATTACTTGGCGTCTATCAGCATTTATGTAAGTAATTATTTTGATAATTATATAAATGTCAAATCGACTTAAAACGTATCTTTATGATCTAAACTTGGGGCTAATTTCGGGGATTTTTAAATGATTTTCTATTTCAAGAATATTTTAAATTACTTAAAATATACATGATTATTTTTTAACTTCATATACATTTTCTTTCAAGAAATATATTGTAAAATAAGTTAAATAATATCAACCTATTTATTACAGTAATATATATGGATTCACAATAACCAAACTTACACCTAAAAAACGTTAACGATCGGAAATAAGATGCATGAATAATTTGGACGTATAGCTATAAATTCTATCGCGATCGTTTAAAATTAACGATAGCGGTAGTGTACCCGAAATTAGCCCGCTTATTTGGAATAATCATACAATAATTCAATTTTTATTTTACCTACAAATTGATACTATATTTTAAAACATTTTTAGGGTATGTACACAATATCATTAATAACCACGTTCATTATAAGAATAGCAACAATACAAATAGCGTTTTTTGCTTTGTGTTGGAGTGCTCAAAGAGTTCGAAACAGCGTGGATGACTTACGACGACACCTTGGAAAGCGGCTAATATACTCGATTTCTTCAGGTATATATTTTCCTATTTTTTACTTCTTATCAAAGTCTAACTTACATTACAAAGCAGGTGTTTAATTAATTATATGACGTTAATGTTACCAAAAGTTTTGAGTGTAAACATAAGTTTTACAATATTTCAAGTATGCATCATAAGGCTAAATAAAACTTGATGTTTACATGCTTGTTTATAATAATTTTTTGAGATATTTTTATACTTACTACTTTACAATGTATTATTTGATAACGTATAGTTTTTTTTTTCAGATAGGCACAATTACAAAATAATTAAAGAATTCATGCATTTGTTATCAAACCGTCCGCTTAAAACTCTGGCATTTGGCTCCATCTGTGTAGACATGACGCTCCTCCCGAAATTCGTAGGATTCTTTAGTACTTACACTGTCATGGCGTTGCAAGTCAATAATGTGATATAATTCTTTTTATCTTAAAAAAATGTAGGTACTGTATACGACTCGTATGTAATATGCTATATGTAAGTTTGTATGGATTGCGATTTACCTTGGATTTTTACACAACAATAGTTGTTTAAAGTTCTATTGAAAATAGATCAAAATTTATCTAAAAAAATATATTTTATATTGTTCAAATAGACTACAAAATTGTGATGTTAAGAAGGAGTAAATAATATTGACACCAATTTTCAATTATTTGATATTTATTTTTTTTTAATTTTATTTAAGGTCCAGCACCAGACTAAGACTACATAATTATGTTTCTTCTATACTATTATATATATTTTTATATACGTTTCTATTTAAGTTAATAAGGTTATATAGGTTCATATAGCTATGTCTAATGCAATTTAATATCCAATATCATAAATGTTATAACTTATATATGGAATTTATTGTTAGTGTTTAAAATAGATAAATAAAAATAATATTTTAAAATTATTTATGCTTTCATTTACATAATCTAGATTTGTTTAGTACTTACGTACTCCACGTGGGGCATTCGCCGGACACTGCACGTACATAAAAATCAAAATTACCATACCATTTGATTTGATTATTATCAAAGTTTTTTAATTAAAATGTAAAAATTAAAATATTAAACTTTAATTAAAATTATAATTAAGATTAATTATAATTTTTATATCTAACAGATGAAAAAGTAATCGATATTGAAATCAGCTATTGAATGAATATTATGTAATATAGATCTAATATTTAAACAATGGAAATATTGATGATTTAATGAGGACACTCGTCACAGCGGCGACTCTTAGTCACGTGTGTTTATATCAATGGTCAAAATATGGCGTTAACTTTAGTTTATAACGGGATGATATGTCGAAAATTTAAAAGTCAGATGGATAGCGCAACGAGCATTATAATACGGGGCCGTAATCTTAGGATACCAAAGAATAAGTTACTTGTAATTTCCAAACGTTGTTTATTAGGCGAGATTAAGACAAGTTTTACTAACAGATTTTCATAAGACTTACATAAATTGTTCATAATTTCTTTTACACTGGAAAGAATTTACTGTCGGGGCCTTTTTTTTGAGACAACTTTCATAAGTTTCGTTATCTAGATAACTGTTACTAGATAATTCTCGTCTTAGGTAATTTGTTATAAATAGTATAAAAAATTACCTGTCACTCGAAGGCAAACACGCCAGTGGTCTAGTAGCTTTTCAAGGCATCGACTATAGGAAAAAAAAGTGTATGATTTAGATCTCAAATAAGTACGAGTTTGAATGTGAACGATATTATTTTTTAAGTAAAAAGCCGTTTAGACTCGCAAACTATTGCAATTAAAATATTAGGTACGACTTTTTATTCTTTTATTTTAATACAAATAATTTAAAATATTCACTTCATTTAATTAGAAATCATAAATTCTAATAAACTTATATCAAATACTCTAAAAGATTACAGAGTCACTGATTCAAAAAATTATCTTTCAATGAGACGTTTAGCTTCAAATTACGTAAGGTTTATGCTAAAATCATTAGGGTAGAAAACTGCTTTCGGCGCTCCTGAGCACACTCCGGCTTAAGAAGGCTCGTACAGGCGGACCGTCCGTCGACTCGATCGGGTGTCGTAGTAACATCATGTGACAACATATGATCATGCGAACCCGCGACGTCCAACTGATGAGGGATCGGATTTTAGTAGGTAGTCTGTTAGCGTCAGGAGTCCCACGTGCCCGCCTAATTTCTCGGGTGGGATGCATAAATATATTACCCAGCATTAAAAAAATAAAAAGAATAAATATGTTAAGCTAAAATGTATTTTATTTTATTAATTTTAATTTTTAATTTAATTATATGAATTTCTGTAATATTAAAAACTTAATAAAACATATTGCAGAATATTAATATAAATTTAGTATTAGCGAAGTTCGATTTTAGTTTCAAAGTTAATTAATGTAATTATATCAAACTTGAAAAACCGACTTCAATAGCAACCAAGCGAAATATCTGAATTCTGACTTCTATGAGTATTTAGTCATTTGCTAAAATACTGAGCTTTGATAAGTCGACGCCGCCTGCATTAACGTAGCACTCTATTTTTTTACTTATTACTCCTGATATAAGTATTACGGGACTTCGAAATCTCTCTGCAAGTGGTACGTAAAAAAAACTTATTAAGAACTACTGAAAGAAGTCACACAAATTAGCGCGTTCAGACAAAGTTTTTAGCTTCATATTTGTATTGCATATTTTTTAATTTAGTCACAAATCGCTAGTGCGAAATAGCTGTAAATTTTAAATTAATGTGTCCGTTTCGCTATGATAAAATCGACTGGTTTGAATCCATTATTTTAATGAGTTTGAACCATATTTCAAATAAGCATTAAATTAATATATTGAAAGTCAATAAGCAATACATCATTAACAAATAAACACTCACTGTATTTCCAAAGACAGTACGACTAAGAGTTACAATGTACAACAAAGTATTAAAACCCCTAGTGAAAATTGAGTGTTTTCTGGGAGTTTTTAGAAATTATTCCTCATTTCCAAAAGTATCACGATTATTAGTGTGGTTACGAACACTCGTAGAAATCGCTCTCAATATTAATTGCATAGCAATGCAAATTCGTTGCTTTGACTTCATGGAAAATCACCGTGACATTTTATATTATTTTCTAAACTCGATGTGTTCCATTTTTGTAATCATATTAGCTTTGTATCATTGTCGTAAATTCAAAGAACTTGTGGAATACATTACGATAAATCACTGTTTCTTTACAAGGGATACTAAATATACGAAAAATATAAATCGAATGTTTAAACTTGTAAAGTATATTTACGTTTTAAACTTTGTTTTGCTTATAGGCATACACTATTATAAATATGTCACTAATGATTTATTAGAAGATTGTGACACTATTTTACTAATTCCCTATTATTTTAACAATATTATCGCCAATACTCGTTTTATAGCAGAATATATCATTTTGTTTTCTCTGTTGTATATATTGTCTGAGCAAGTAAAATCAATATCTAGGGGGATATCTATTGAGGATACGACAATTTTATCTATTAATGAGGAGATTACTTCAATTCATTCGGAAATGACCAGCTATGAGGAGTGTATAGCTATTTTTATGAATATTAAGGTGTGCTCAAATTTGATTAATACCATTTTCGGTTTGCAGGTAAGCTCTTTGATCAATATTTCAGCAAAATATATAAACATAAGTAATTTATATATTTGTATTACATTTATATATCTTTTCATCTGTCGTTATACAAGGTGTCAATTGGGCATATGTTTGTTATTTTACCAGCGTTAGCAGAATCGGTATTTAAAAGGAATAAGACCGAACTAAACTTTTTAAATTATTTTTCATAAATGTGTCTATAAGATCCTTCATTCTCTCTAAAACCTTGTATAGTTATCGAATTTCAACGCGAGTATTGGATACTACTGGAGCGACCGACACTAACATTTATAAGAAAATGACACTAGAAATTTCTACCCGAACGAATGGATCAATTTTGATGTGGTATTTTTGTTTGAAAGATCATGTAACCGGGCTGGCTCTTAGCTATTTTTATTGAAATCTTTTTAGTCGTTTCAATGTTCTCTTTTATATTTGTCGAAAGGGTTTGACTCTATACTTCTATATAGATCTAATCAATACGAAATTTACTATACTGTGACTATTGTTCAATAGTACTACATATTTGCGTAAACGTGCCTTACGTGTACTGCAGCATTATTTGGAGTCAGCGGGATACACGACTCCTCACCTACTTATAGCAGAGGTATCCTGTTGAAATAGTGTCAATGAATTGATTGACGAGTTTTTTTTTATTTTTCAATTTTAGTTTATTATTATTGTACTTAATTGAAACATATTAACTGTCAATATGTATCGCGTTGCGATAGCGGTAGCTCACCGTAATAAATGGTTATTACTAAATTGTTTTTTAGAAAGAAACATGTACTTTTAACATCAAGAAACCTCGTTACAGATTACAGTATATCTTGGGATTACATCAATTTACTATATTATGAATTTGTATAATTTGGCGTCTTTCAGAGTTTATTATGTAAGTAATGTTTTTTTAATAATGGCAAAAATGTCGAATCGATTTTAGATGTATTTAAACATATTTGGACTAACCATACAGTTATTCTAGTTTTATTTTACCTTCAAAATATTTTGTTTTCTAGAGTGTATTAACAATATCAATATTACAAATTATCATATTTATTATAAGAATAGCAACATTACAAACAGCGCTTTTTGCCTTGTGTTGGAGTGCTCAAAGAGCTCAAAACAGCGTGGATGAGTTACGTCATCACCTTGGAAAGCGGCTAATATACTCGATTTCTTCAGGTATATTTTTATTTAGTCCTCTAAAATTTTGATAAGAAGGAAATTTTTATCAAAATCTTAAATTTAAACCCTAACTCACATTATGAGGTTAGTGGTGTTAAATTAATTTTATAACGTTAATTTTACCAAAAATTTCGGATGTAAACATCAAGTTACAATACTCCCGTTATTTCACATATCTTGCATCATAAAGCTAATTAAATCTTGATGTTTACATTCTTATTTATAATAGCTTACCTAGATATTTCCATACATAGGTACTTCTTTACGATTTGTATTTTTTGATACTGTTTATTTCTTTTTTCAGATATGAACAATTACAAAATAATTAAAGAATTCATGGATTTGTTATCAAGCCGTCCGCTTAAAACTCTGGCATTTGGCTCCATCTGTGTAGACATGACGCTCCTCCCGAAATTCGTAGGATTCTTTAGTACTTACACTGTCATCGCGTTGCAGGTCAATAATGTGATATAATTCCTTTTTTTTCACTTTAAAAAAGGATTATGAATACGACTCAATGCAAGTTTTTATAGCTGCG
This sequence comes from Hypolimnas misippus, assembly GCA_037950945.1. Classification (NCBI taxonomy): domain Eukaryota; kingdom Metazoa; phylum Arthropoda; class Insecta; order Lepidoptera; family Nymphalidae; genus Hypolimnas; species Hypolimnas misippus. The sequence continues at coordinate 5,562,847 of JBBEEQ010000029.1, read as the reverse complement.
ATCTACACTGAATTTTAATAAAACAATAGTTTTGTTTCTATTGAAAAAGTTCTATTGAAAAATATAACCGATGTTTTTCTAAAAAATAACAAGTATTTAAATAGATTACACAATTTCGATGTGAAAATGTGAATAGCTGTGCGTAAATATACAACATTGATGTAAAATTATATATTTTTACTTTTGGTTTTGTAATATAAATATGAAATGACTTTTAATAATAACCTACAATTTTTAATGTACATAACATGCTTTATGTTATCCGTGCAACATATTGTATTACTTGTTTAATATTCTGTGCTGTATCAACTAAATCATTAAGTCACTTGTGGTGAGCGTGGATTCAGTCACCCTAAACATTCTGCATGTCATGCTGCGTTTATACGCTTTAAGTAGAATAGTGTAGACTTGCTATTTTTATTTAACTTCAATAAAGGACATCCACGTTATTTACTGTATTTATTTTTTATGTTTATTGCCTCAGAATTCAGTCACTTATTAAACAATTTTGGAAATTCTTTTTATTTATACGAATAGATTAATATTGATCTCATACAATTTTCATTAAAATCGATTAAGTACTTTGGTTTTAAAGTAAAAATAAAGGAACTCTGTAATCCAAGTAAACGAAATTGTACATGCTTTTGAAGTCAGTTCGGTCGGTTTCTTTGAAGTGGGCTTTTTAATATTACAATTTTTATTTAACGTCTAAACAATTACAAAGACAGGAAAGCCTCTTCTATACTTTTGTGGTTAAATATCTTATTAATGACATGATGTTTAATACTGGTTTTACTTTTCATAGGTAAAAATATTAAAATAATGACCGTTTATGAAAGTAAATAGAATTTATTTATTTATCAAACAACTCATCATATTTAGAAAGAAGGTAACTTTAATTAGTCTGCTACTGGATAGTTTACAACGCGCCTTCATGATGTGAGCTCGAGTGCACCATTCGCTTAGAGTTAGAAACTTCTGATCTGATGGGAAAAGACCACTAAGTCGATCTCAGCTTGCTTTAACTACTGATGAGCGGTCTCACTATCTGCTCTAGGGTAATAACTTCTCATATCTACCTCAAACTTATGAATACAGTATCATGAAGTGTGACTCGGATTTTAAACATGTGAGTTTGATTATTTTGTATGTTCTCAATAAATTTTATAATTTGCAATAAATTTTGACGTTGTTAAAAAAAAAAAACATAAAAAAACAAAGTATAATGTAAACAAATTGGTGTATATTTATGTCGGTGACACATTTCGTCGGACGAAGCAAATATCAGGAGTAATATAACAGTGTTCACGTCGGGTAAACTACGTCATAGTAAGACAATCGTCAACCTACAAATTAGCTTTTTATGTAACATGAGATATTTTGTTAGGAACAAATTAGACCGTTGTTATCGCGTCAATTACGTTAACGACAGCCGGATGACATAAAAAAAAATCTTTAATAATTTAATAAAAATGATACTTAAACAAAGATACAATAATAATCAAGATTAGAATCAGCTATTGAATGAATATTTTGTAATAAAGTACTAATATTTAAACTACAGTCGGGGTGGCCTAGTGGTTAGAACACGTCGATCTCAACTGATGATCGCCGTTTCAAGCCCAGCTAAAACCGCTGAGTTTTTAAGTGCTAAATTAGTCTCGAGCTTGACGGTGATGAAAAACCTCATGAGGAGACCTGCAAGTGCCAGGAGAATTTCTGACACTATTCTGAAAAATAAATATGTTTCGCTATATTATGTATTTATATTTTCTAGTATAAAATTCAAACTTTTCTTCCATTAAAAAAAGATACAGACTTTTATAGTAGCAGCGCCTCTTTCAAAGTTATATTTGGTAAAAATTTTCGCGTATAAAAGTGCTGAAATGCACCGCAAACTCAATGATACGAGCTTTAAAATCCAGTGTCACGTTACTCCACACGTGTTTCATACTAGTTAAGCTTATTTCAACTTTATATTTGAGGTATAGCTGCCAACTGTAGTCGTAATAGACGTATCATTTAAAACTTGAAATATTTATAAAAAGTTACGAACTTTTTTTGGATAGTGGCTATAGTTTTAATTACAAAAAACGTATAGATTTCAACAAAAGCATTAAAACAAGATTTATTACATGTAACTGTTTTTTGTGAGATGGTAAATTAAAATATTCCTTCATCAATATTATGGTTATTCTAGCTAATATTTGCTAACATTAATTAACTAATACTTGCTAACTAATATTATAAATACGAATGTTTGTTTATTACGCCTCAACTATCAATTATCATGATATTTTGCGTACACGTTATCAGACGTACAGAAAAGATCATTGGATACCTTTCGTCCAAAAAATAGCCGTTTTCAAGAGATAGAGTTATGACGTTCACGTGGTCAAAAATCGCAGCCGATGGTAGTAAAGATTGTTCTATAAAATGTACTTCGAAGAAGAAACCGGTTTAATATATACATGATTTATGTAAAAATAAAAAAAATACACAAGTGATTAATAATGAGACATAAGATACATATTTCACGTCTTTATTTTCTAACTCTTGTAATAATTTATGTCCATATTCCCTCTCTGGATATCAACAGCCTGTTGCTAGGTAACTTTCCAAGTCACGTAGACTATCAATACCTATTGACAGACGCGTTGGCGCAGTGATCACTGCAACTGACTGATGCGCTAACGGTCGCGAGTTCGATCCCCGCTCACAGCAAATATCTGTATTAGCCATACGGATGTTTATTGTTGTCCGGACACCCGATACAAGGCCATGAGATCGTAATGGGTGCCGTTGAGTGTGATCGCTTATTACTATTATTTATTGATATTTGGACACTGATAAGCACAGACTATGTCAAGCCACACGGACTTCATTTTAAGAAAATGGCGTCTAAAGATGTCAAACGTATTCTTAATACATCTATTAGAAGAAGTATAAATCCATCTTTTTGTTTCTACTTTGATAAAAAGTATAATGAATTAAAAGGAAATGGGTACAGTAAAGAATTTGATCTAATAATAAAGTTTTCAAATATATGAAATTATTGCATGAATCCAAGATATGGAACGCAATGTAATATTTTAAAGATTAAATTATGAAACTTTTTTCCGTATTTACCTAATGTTTAGATGACATAAAAATATTTTAACAATAACACTATTATATATATGTACGTGACGCATTATCAGTATATCTTTGATTTTAATTTTTTGTACGTTGACATTTTATTGCTTATTTATACATAGGTTTTTGTATCGTGACATAAATAAATGAATATAGTCTCAAAACAAAAAATAGTATAATCAATCTAGCAGAGTTTATTCTCATTTTGAATAAATCGATTTTGTAATCAATTTGCAGTCCTGACGGCATGGCCAAGCAAAGAATCGTTTTGTTGAATGCTATCCGTTCTATAGTTTTTCTTCTATAATAGTACTGATATTTTCCAGTACAAAACAAGATGTCGAATATACTCTGTTTATATTTTGGTTGGTGCATATGTCATGAGCAAAGTGATTACTAAGGGCATTATTGACATTGAGCAGATGCCCATAACATTTTTTTTATAAAAGCGCCGTCTTATTTAAAAATTATTTTTGCTTGTCAGTTTATTGAGAAAAATAAGGCTATATCCTCCGGAATCCTAGATATAAAAGTCTATACTTTATAAAGAATTTAGCCTAGAGTTCTGAATCTTCTATTGTTTGTATTACGATCATGTGAGATTAAACTTAGTTCCATCTGTACGTGTCACTTGTATACAAGAATACAATGTATTTACTCGTGCTGAATAGAATGTTTGTTTAACCCTTGATAAAGAGACACAGATAAACTTCGGATTATCGATCAACTATTGATTCACCTAATCACACGATTATGTTCTTATATTTAAAGCTAGATACGTAGTTCTGTTTGAAGTAAACTGAAAAATTTAGGCAATTTTATTTACATAGTGTCAGGATTTCACGTGAATGTCCATTTCGTTATTTCTATAAGACACAAGAATTTGCGAGAAACAGTAACAATACACGTCACGATACATGTGCGCACATCGTTCAATATAAGAGAATCCGCGAGGTACAGTTAATAGACGATAAAACGTTTGACAATGTATTTTGGCTCTAATATAACACAGTTACAGTTTAACATTAATTGATGAGAGTATATAAGGAAAACCAAACAAAAGTCCGAAACGCTTGTCTTTGAAATGAAGAATCTAATAAAATTGATGCATATAAAAATAACAATCTTCTCGAACACATTTTTTATTTAATTTTGACTATCTCTTACAATGTTAATAGCTCACCATCATATAGACGCCACATAATTACGAAAGTACCATTTGCTTGTCTTTCTATAAATAGAAACTAATAACGCGCGATTGCTTACTAAATAATTCAACTATAATTCGACTGAATCGTTATAGGTTGATAATTAATCCGCGGTCAATTGCGTCGTGAATGTTTTCCAGCGCAATAATGGAATCAATAGCGTTCACATCACCCATCCACGTAATAGCTATTATATCGAAACTGTTAAGCGGATTACAATATGTTCTAGATGAAATGTAAATTAATACGAAGTATAAAGCTGAGCTGCTTTTACATTTTTTACTTATAAAAAGTAAAGTAAATGTAAATGTCCCACTGCTGGGCAAACCCCTCCTTTTCTGTTAAAACACTAACTCTACTAACTCGAATTTGTAAGGATTCAATTATAACTACATCGGAATTAATTGAAATATACACTTTTTTAATAAACGAATTATCTGAGACTACGAGATTTTATATTTATCTAATATTAGGAACATACAATTAAAAAATCAATATAATATTAGTACAGGCCGAAGTAATGTAAGTGTATAGGTATATGTAATGTATAATACATTTCACAGCAAATTAAAAACAATATTATGTTTTTTCATAATAATATTGATTATTATGATAAAAACAGTGACAGGCATTGTATTAGTGCGGGCAGAAAGGATAAACTTATAACGCTAAATTTTCGTAAAGTCAATGTCACCTCTTTGGGACAAGGTATTCGTTATTATAATAAAATCTCACAGAAAATATTAAAAACAAAAAATTTACAAATAATACAATTAATTTAAAGTATATATTAAAAAGTCTTAATAGCGAAAACAAATTATTCTGTAATATTTTTATATAGATGAAAAAGAAACTTGAATTTAGTATAAGTTGGATTCAAACATGGTATTTAATATATTTGTAACTCTTAAATGTATGTATTGTAAAACATTTTAAAGAAGTCTAACTATCGAATCACTTGCCGTTTCTATTTGGTAGAATCTATATTCCGAACCTGAGGTAGATTCATACATTAACATTTTTTTTTGTTTCTGTATTTCGAATTCAATAATGTTTATTAAAGCCTACTTTAAAAAAGTAAATTTTGATTTAGCAACTCGCTAATCTTGTAGTATAACTTTGACGTACTAAATATCCACTAGAAATCCTTTATTTTTCGCACAAACAATATACGCTGATCCAGAATAAACACGGTTCCATTATGCCAGGTTTAATTAAAATTCATTAAGTCAGGGATGTATTTAATCATTTTTCCTCCGCAGGCTTAAAAATACATTGTCGTGTTTTAGCTAAGATATACGTATTACTAATAAATAACAAAGACTCATATTACGTATATTCTTCACCCCAACCCACAAAGTGGGGTGTCATATGTATGACATGTAAATCTGTGTCTGTTTGTAGCATCATGGCTCCTTAATGAAGGGACCAATTTTAATGCGTTTTTTTTTTATTTTAAAGTTGATGATCTATCCTAATTGTTAATCAAAATGTACGATATTGTAAATGATATTAAAATAACATAATTGCATAATATGGACCTAAAATTGCAGCGTTATCTGGAATCAGCAGGACTTATAGCAGAAGTATCGTGTGGGGGATCGTTGAAATGGTCTCATTGAATGGCAGGTGGCTTTTTTTTATTTTTAATTGAATGTTATCATATGTATATATTAAATTATGGACAAAATTGTTTTTTCAAAGTTATTAATTAATAAATACTACAGAATATGACGTTTCAAGGAAAACACTATTTACATAACAAAAAATATTGTCTATTTTAGCAAAGTATTCTCAAATCTATATTTAGATATTTCCTCTTTTGGTACAAGCTTTACTTATTATATTTGTGTGAACAAAACATCAGATCTCTCTGAAATTATTCTCTTTGCGTCCGGAAAATAAGGCAAGATGTTGATCCAGGAATCTAAATTTAAAGTAAGAACGCCCACCTGAAAAAAGTACGCTGAGCGCTATTAAAATAATTAAAATACGCCATTATTACTGTTCAATTGAATTATAGGTAATGTAAACATAAATTAATAGTATTTTTATTATGATAGTAAAAAATAATCATGTTTATTCAGTTTTCCCAGATGGCCTATTGGTTAGAATACGATCTCAACCGATGATCGCGGGTTCAAACCTCAATTGCTTAATTTGTGTTTAAATACATCTCGGGCTTGGCGATAAAGATAACATCGTGAGGAAACCTACATCTACCGGGAGAAATTCTAACACACGTATATCCGCCAACCCTCAGTGAAGCAGCGTGGTGGATTAAGCTCTATACCTTCTCCTTAATAGGAGAGAAGGCCTTTGCTCAACAGCGGAACATTTATTGGCTGTTAATTTATTTTACAAGAGTTTAATTTTATAGGATCAATCGAAGCACCATAATACACCACCATAATCTAAGGTGCATATTCGTTTTTTTACTTTGACTAAAAACGTGACTTTGAAAAAAGGAGCAGGTTCTATGGTTGGCTGTATGTTAGTACTTATGTTTGTTTAAAGAAACCGACTTTAAAAGCAAAATACGCAAATCCGTTTACTTGCACCGGTACCAATCTCTAACATATCAATTAAACCAACAAATAATTTTCAAAATCGGTTCATAAATGACGGATCTATAAAATAATACAAATATAAAAAAACTTCCTAATATTTTGAACTCGGTTGAAAAAATACCTTATTTTCGGCTCTATAAGAGAAGCAGTGCGTCACGCCATGGTTAAGGCCCTGAAGGATTCCAAACACGTCTCCAGGTCCGAGGTACTCGTGTGTGGTCTCCGTGAGGTCTGGCCGCACAGACACCACGGAGACTGTGCCTGATGCTACCCAATGCATACAAGCCTCGCTGTCCCCTGCTACTACTATATAATTACCTAGAAGGTTTTATATATAAGAATGTAAGTTAGTAAGCTTAAAAAAAGTTTACCATAATTTTTATTGAAAGATCAAATAATACGATTTAAAAGGAACTAATTATATTTATTAAAAAAGGATAGAAGATAGAAGTTTGGACTACATTTTTCTGGTTGTAAATTAATTTGACGACGATTTGTTAAGATATTTAATTTGAACTGCTGGACAAAAAGATATATGTATGTATAAATAGACAGTGTACCGTTTTACAGATTTTTATATTTCCACTGTTAAAATATACTGATAAAATTTCATCCAACAGAAATGTAGCCATCCATCGGACATTTTTAAACTCATATTTATGAAAGATATCCACTTATTAAACCTCTGAATTTCATACAATGTGACATAACTGTTGAATATCTTATTTTATTCAAACATTTATTGAAGATAAAATTACAATATCAATAATAATTATATGCAAATAAGAGTAATTTAAATATTTAGAAATAATAATAATTTCAACACAAATCATGTCTGCGCTGATTGGTGGCAAGAATGCTAGCAGGGGCAAAAAATATAATTGAATAAAACACGTATAACCTACGTACAATATTAGTAAATACTCTGTAGTAATGAAATTAAATTCTAATTTATATAATAGATACCAAAGTCACCGCTCACGGTGATGTATGACTCAATTAAGTAACTCATTTTTCTCTATTTATCAACTTCAGCGCGCCCACTTATTAAGATTGCACGCAGTTTGCTTATAATGTTTCTACTCTTCACTAATTACATTTGACGACTAAATGTAACTTTAGAATAATTTTGTACGATAATCAGAGACTCAATTAAAGTAATTTACTATCGTACAAAATCATAGGTAGGTATCTAAAATTTTCCTTTTCAAATATGAGTTTGAAATTTGTTTTGTAGAAAAAAAAATATGTATAATATTAGTACACACTGCGCCTTTTTACTTTTTCGATTATTTTCGGAAATATTAAAAAGATTTTATGAATGTATATATTTTTTTAAATTTTATTCTAAAAGATAAATTTTCAAAATATCTTTTCATTCAACCAAAAATAAATATCTGTCGACCATTCGTGCCGAATAAAGAAAATCCTTACCCGGGAAATATACAGAGTAATCTAACAGCACAGTGAGCTGACGCAGGAAAGGTTCGCCGGTGTCGGCAAACAAGTAGCAGTTCCGCAAATGTTGGCCGAACATCGCCGACATGAGGTCGCAGCGGAGGACGTGGGGAGTTTTCGCTATTAACACCGGTAACTGGCGGGAGGCAATTTTTATCCGATATTTTTTTTATCCGCACTGCTTTTTGTTTTTCTTAATTCTATTACTATTATAAAGGTAATCGTTTATGAGGATATTTGTTTTTCTATACCTAGTCTATAGACTTTTTTTATTGATATCTGAAGAATTGCCAATTTAAAAATTATCCTGTATACTATATGAAATATATTTTTTTTATAATAAAATTTGAAAAAACGAAACGTTAACTAAATACTTGAAAAAATAAAATACCGTCGGAAAGAAATGTTTTTGTTGATTATAAAGATTAATATAAATTCTTAATATACATTACATAACTATTTATTAAATCTCATTAAAATATTTTATTTACCTGGCGTCCTCTTTCAGTTACCCAAAGCTGGCGTACATATTTCCAAAACTTCGTCAATTGGTAATCTGTAATATTGAATCAAATTCATCTTTAAAAAATTACGAACCAATTAAAAGGAAATCACTAAATTTAAAATTAAATAAATTTGAATATAATTTTCAACCAACTACTGTGAAAGAGGAGGTTTTCAATTCGTAGTGTATGTGTTATATTTTTAAATACTTTAGAACTTCGTCATGTATTTACCGATTTCGACATTTTTTATAAGATATATTTTCAAATTGGTCTCATGCAATTTACATCATTTTGATTCATTTAATTTTAAATTAAAGTTACTGGAATAATCATGTCATCTTAATAAACGCACTTCCATATTTTACTTATGAAGTCTCGTTTTTTTTTTTTTAAGTTTAAGATTTTTCCTCATATATTACTTTCATCTAATAACAAAATTGTAGTCACTAAAAATAAAGAAAAGCTTCTGGCATAGATGAATTTCTCATTAGGAAGGAATTAAAATATGTTATTATAGGGGACTTTCACGTGAAGCGGACAACAAAAAAAAGCTGAGATCGTGAATCTTTTTTATATACTGGTCATTTATACTTCTAGTAGACGTGGATGAGTACATAGAATTTTTTTTTCGTGTGATGTTTCATTGCTGAATTATGAGCTTTTTAAAATTAACTAAGAATGAAGTTGGTTATTTTTTTTAAATATATCCACCCATATTAGTATAAACAAAATTCACGACCTCCCTTTTTTTTGTTGTCCGCTTCACGTGAAATGCCCCCATAACATTACTGTGACATTGCTCTTATAAGTCTTCTCCTAAAATATTTTACTCTAAATATCTATATTTACCGGACAATCCCTGGTTCTTTAGAACATCAATCAGCTCTTTAATAGATTTCTCGTAACTATTCAAGGCGTATTTAGTGGAGTATGCCACTTGCATGCTAGTTGCTATCACCGTGGCCGCCAGCATTTTGCCACAAACGAGGCATATCGCCAGGATTATCATAGGTAATATATCTTCAACAACGAATTCATCACCACCAGTACACGTCAATTCCGCAACAACGATGTATAAAGACGTCGTGTAGTCCCATTGACGTTGGGGAGTATCGCTAAAATTGCATTTGATTTAATTACCGTTATTGGTATTTGTTATTAAAATATCAGTCAAAGGACTTAGTAGGTGAGCTGATGTTAAGGGACCTAGTTACTTTTGAACATTCGCAGCAACAGAGAGAATATGACGAGGAATAAGAATGAACAAAATGGAATAAAGAAGGAAGGTAGAAACCCTTTCTTTTTTCATGCATCATTATTATCAAATAAATACGCTTAGGGCCGGTTGACCCGTTCGTAGTGAAGTGTTAAATAGTTATTCGACATGTACTGATATCGAACCTATAAGGTTTGGTAATATGCTTTTTTATTCGAGACCTTTTTATCTCTTTCACCCAAAAATTGCAGTTTATTGGACTGATAAGTTCCGCAACTATCGTGGACTTTATCAGTAACTGGTGAAACAGGCCCATTTAGATAAAAAAAAATTTAAAAGAATTTTTCAATTAATTAATAATTTATTAAATAAATAAATTTTCATAAAAATATTTAACGTTTTTTATTTATTATTCTACATGACACTCACTCATCGAGTAGATGCAGTTTCAGCGTTCGGATGATATTAAAAGGAGCGGTGGCTATAAGAGTTAAGAGCCAAACGCAAGTGAACGTGTGCAGCAACAAGATAACAATGAAAAATGTCATCGCGGACTGAAATGAGATGACCCACGTTACTTATACCGTACTAAATTATAATATTCTAATTTACATAAATTGTATTTATTCATTGTAATGTTAACAAAAATATATGACAAGATATAATGGCCATTGGAGTCGCTATTAAAGAACCTAGTACCAAAGTTCTAACTATGAGATAGTTTTGTTTAAATCTTAATCAGAAATAAATATTATAAGGAGAGAATTACAATTATAAGATTTGCTCATAGACTTTCATAAAGATTTACATAAGTTATTTCTCATTTCTTTAAATCTAAAAGAATTTACTGTCGGTGCCTTATTTTTCAGTTTTTGTAACTACTTACGACCTATATGTTACTAGGATACAAAGCAAACAGATTTAAGAATATCGTGTTCGAAAGTTAAACTTACAAATGTAATTCTCGCCTACAACTAATTCTAAGACACATAATGCAGGTATTTTTCGTCGTATATAGCGAAACCTTAAAAACGGCGATTGGCTAGTATTTTACCACGTCATGTTCAAGTGTATGCATTCTTTACAGCACAACTAACTCGCGTACCCAATGCTTCTAGTGCTCTATTACTCGTTATGGTTCTATTCATTTCCGTCGACGTCGGCTTGCGATATTTACTCATTCAACCATTCAATTTTTCCATACATACTACAGCTATTCAAGATCGGTCAGCGTGAACGCTCGCCATCACATGGTATATCATTACTAAAAGATGATTGTCGTGACGTACTATTGCTATCCAATCCAATTGCAATAGAACGCGATATAATTTAACCACAAGTAAACCCCGTCGATACCGAACTCCCTTAGTATTGAGACTTGAAAGTTTTTTTTATACAAACCATAGCGTTTCATAACCGATCAGTCTGAACTCGCCATCAATATGATTATCGTGAAAGACCATTGCAATGACTAACCACACTTGGCCACGATATAAAATAACCACAAGCAAACCCCGCCATAACCAAAAAGCCTTAGTATTAAGACTTGAGAATATTTTTTCATACAAACCAGCGTTATCTATAACCTAGCGTTTCATGACGATCAATGTGAACTCGTCATCATTTGGCACATCATCACAAAAATATGATTGTCGTGACGATGAAATGACCAATTACACTTTACCACGATATAATAAAACCACAAGTGAAACCACCATTGCCAAACAGTCTTAGTATTAAGACAACAAATGTATACAACTATTGTATAACGCGCTGAGAAACCGCAAAGCTGATTCGGTTGACCTCTAATCCCGCAGAAATATTTGCGACATCCTTAGAGTGTTTTTACATTGTACGATTTTATTTTCCACGTCGACCATCGTCGGCGTAAACTGTCAAAATAATTCTCCTGTCCACCCCCTTCACGCTTATTTGGCAATTCTAAATATTGTGATTGTGTTCTATAGCAAGCCCGTACATTTAAGCCATTACATGTGTGTTAGCCATTACAACATTAGTATGTTAAATAAGTGAAAATGCTTATTTTTTCAATTTGTCTGCAAATAGAGATATCGGATGTAGATACAATTTAAGAGCATTATTGTCTCCATTTCACACAGTCACGCAACATTTATTGTCATTTTTTGTGTGTTAAACCTATAGAACTCTTATGTTTATTGAGCCATAAAGCACAATAATGTTGGTATATAATTTTATTTACGCATACAGTAAATAAATAAATAAACGTATCACACTCAGTGGGTCCCATTAAGGTCTCGTGGCCTTGTGTCGGGGGTCCGAAAACACACAGCACAAACACAAACACTCAGCCCACGACTGACATCCGTATGGCCAATACATACGTTTACCGTGAAAGGGGATGGAAACTCTGACCGTTAGTGCTTCAATCATTTGCAGAGATCAGTACGCTGTGTCTGTCTATGCAGATACATCTATCTAAATACATTTAAAGGATGTGTTATTTTATGTTATTGTTTATTCTCTAAAAGAACGTTATATCGTATCGATATCGTGTCGTAGAATGTAAAAGCACCCTATCTAGCTAATATATAATAACTTTAATATCTTCTTGTTATAATATTGTTTTAATACCTGCAGTGTGGTGAGATTATTTGTAAGTTCCGCTGAAGTTCTGCGATAAAACTCAACCAAATACTTCAGTCTGAACAATTTGTTAATTCTTAAATAATGCATGGCAGGTAGTGGACTTCTGAAATGGTGATTCAAATTGTTAGTAACTGTATACCTACTAGATAGTCTTTTGTATGCATTGATCTAGTTATTATTGATATATTAATCTAGCTTGTAACCGTCATGAAAACAATTCTCCTTTGTAAAAACTATAAGGCAAGAATTACATTTGTAAGTTTATCTACCTGATACAAACTAACCCGGCTTCCTTCTTGAACGAACGCGATGCGGCGCCGCGCGAAAATAATAAACAGTTGACACCTATTAAAGTGGCCTATGTGACGTAAGAACGCAAAGTGCGCTGCGAAGCGGCACGAAATGTAGCGGACATCATCGAAGTGAAGTTGTCTTGATGTTTTCGTGCTAACTAATTGGGTAAATGTCTTTTTATTTTAGTTCATATCGAAAGTGGTTTCTTAATTTTGTAAAATTTCTAAACAAAAATTCAATATTTGACATTATTTTTAAAAATTAAGTAATTGACAGCTACCTAGGTAACTGTTACCAGATTATAAAGTTTTTTTTTATATAAGCTAAGACTGAAAAACTCACAAATGTAATTCTCGCCTAAAAGTATTCGATTTCTGAGTGTGAACGTGTGTATTAGATATAATATCTTCCGAATTGATGAAACGTTACAACATCAATAATTTTCGCTCGATCACCGCAACAAAGTATTCACCATCAACCGTAACATACAAAAATATTTCGTCTCTATATTCTTATAAAAATCTGCGTTATACCCGCGTTATAATCGGTACTTGCCAGATCAGTTAATGTTTATGGTTACCGCTCCACGCCTATGAGTCGTGCATAATATTTTATAGCTTACTAGCTTTTGCTCGCAGCTTCGCGCATGTAAATGTAAATTTTATTTTAAAATAATAAACACATACAAAATCAGCTTAATCTTTATTATATATCTTATACCTATAAGTATAGTCTTTACTAATAAATTAAATATTATAATCATAAAATATGAAGATTATACAAAGCATTAAATTTTTAATTAAGGTCTATCAAATGGGAGTTTGTGTAAGTTTCACACATCACATAAAAATGCTCAATTATTATTTATTTTTAATAAATATATTTTTTGTTGTGGAATTCGATGTATTGGAAATATAGAATAACCCATTTAAAAGGCCTTAATTAAAAGTCTAACGTCCTTTATACGGAAAAGGTTTTGATAATAGTACGAATAACTTTCCGCCATAAATGGATAGCCCAGTCCTTCTCCAAATCTCTCCAACTCTTAAAACAGTATCTTAGTACCTCCGAGATCCAATTTCTCTCAAACCGAAATTTACCAAAATAACTTTAAGGTTGTGAAAACGTAATACATAAACAGACAGTACGACAGAGTTACAATCGCATTTATAATATTAGTATGGACAGAGATCTACTAAGAGTCCCCAAATTGGAATATGTAGAAAATAAATGAAAGACATGAGTGAATGTAGGTGATATGATACAAAATATAATTTCAAAAAAAATTAGTAAAACGTTTTTCTTAACCGCTAATAACGTTATACAAATAACGCTTTTATCCATGCATAAAACAGCGAAAAAACCGAAACACGACATATCACCTTCTTCCACCCATGTATTCGATTTTTAGCGAGATGTTACAAAATATCCGAATACACTCACGAGAAGCAAAACCCAAACAGTTCAAGCGGTAAATTAGTAAACAAGTCCGACCAGAGCCACAATTTGTGCCTGTAATACCTGGCGCGGCATTTCGTTGCATCTATTATCAGATTACCGTGTCGATTGAGGTAACCCTGGGAAAGTATACCGAGTTTCACGTAAGAGTGTCGATCTGAACACGAGGCGAGTCCGAACTCGCGCATGATACAGTCGAGTAAACAAGACTTGAGACATTTAATGTATAAGATATAAATACATACATTCTTATTGATTATTTTCAGTCTTTACATGATATTTATAATCTGTTTACTTGACTTAAATGATAAATAAACACACCTCGGAAAAAAAATCACGACTCTTCGAACAATTACACTAATTCAGTATTAATGTTTTCAACTATTTTGAGTTTATATATTCGGTATGAATTTAAATAAACACTCGTAAAATAAAAATGAATAATGATGAAACACATAAATTTGACATATATAATTATATAAGATGTATTTAATAATTAACAAGCATTATATTTTGTTCTTTTTTTTCAATTCGAAGGTAAAAATGAAATAAGCTAAAGTTAATCGAGTCATTGAAGTAATTGAAACAGTTCAGATGAAATCTTTGCTCTTGAAACGAATATATGTATTTCGCAATACTTCAGATTTTATTTTAAAATATCGATACATTTTTCGTAATGTCGGATTTTCCGATAAATATCTTATTAAAAGAAGTTTCTCTTTAGCTTTTTAAGTTATTAACTATTTGTGATATTATAGGGATCTCACTTATGAGGAATTATAGAATGAAAATATAAAAAGAGATTGCATTTGCAACTAAAAATATTGCAATTCACAAAAAATATTAATTGTTCCTAAGCGTTCCCAAATTAAAAGTGTCTATAAAAGTTTAAGTTCACTTAAACACAATGATTTTATTTAAATAATGACTTACCTGATGCATCGATAAATAAACTTTAATGTAAAAATAAATGTCGAAGAACGACTGTAACCAAAATATAATGTAGCAGTCGTTTAACGTTACAAGCTCATACAACGTCAGAACGTAATTCACTGTCGCCATTACACAGGTGAAGTATCCGAAACCCTTGAATAAGAGAATAATAATAAAGAGAAGGAACGTTCTGTGTAGATAATATATTATTACATATATACGTGTGAGTGAGTGTGTACGTCGCAGTCAATTGCATGGTAATATTAATGCTAAGTCTTGATAGATGATTTCTGATTTTTGTACTGAAACGCCTCCTTAAACTGTCATTATGTGGCATATTTTGATAACGATAATTTATGTATAGATAAATTATATTAATACGTGAATCATAAACTTTGTAAACGAGGAGTATGAAATTTCGCAAATATATAGTTATATACCTAATAATAAATATATAGTTTATATAGAGAAGAAAATTGAAATGCCATTATTTTTTGCAATTATACATTAAATATTATTAATAAATACATTAAATCTATAAAAAAAAACTTAGTATGTATTTGATACACACACACGCATATGTACTCTTTTTTTTATTTATTGTAAGAGTCTATGGTCAATTTGAAAATAGATTATCTGTGAATATTGAAGACGGTTGAAACTTAGACACACATATTGTGTTGTAGTTGAGTTATTATGACATTTAAGTCAGGATACGAAGATCGTGGATTCAAATCTGTGTACAGATAAATTTTAACATATATATTAAAAATTATCTGTATACAGATTTATCTTATCCGAGCCGAGATGATCTAGTTGTTAGAACACGACAATCACAACCGATGATCGCGGGTTCAAACCTCGGCTAGGCGCTGAATTTTCAAGTGATAAATTTGTGTTTAAATTCATCTCGAGCTCAGCTGTGAAGGAAAACGTTGTGAGGAAACCTGCTAGTGCCGGGAAAAATTCTGACAGATGTATAGCCGCCAACTCGCAGTGGATTAGCGTGGTGAATTAAGCTCTAAACCTTCTCCTCATTAGGAAAGGAGACCTTTCCCGAACAGTGGGACATTAACAGGCTGTTATTTTACTTTTTACTTTTATCTTATGCTTGGTGGTAAAAAAAAATCATCATGAGCATACTTGTTTTGAAAAAGAATAATTAAAATCGAGGACGATTACGATACTAGGAAGTACGTTAAAACATACGTTTAAACAAATGTATTTCACAGCTTTATATATTTTTCTAGATGTAGATATTAAATTACCTGATACAGTTTGGATCCTGGCTTCAAAAGGTTGTTAACGTCTAAATAGCTTTGATACGTCAAAACGCTAGCTGACGACTTCGCCTGACTGACGTTGCCCGTTGATTGAGAAGTTCCCAAGGCGTATTGACCACCTTTAGTAATATACTGGATAATATTTCTTAAACACGTTGTCAAATGGGCATGTGTTGGACATTTTACTAGCGTTAGCAGAATCGATTTTTAAAAGTAAAATACTGATTTAAATTTATTTAATTAAAAGAAAAACTTTTTTTTATTAAAACGTTAGATCTTGTAGGCTCGTACAATATGGAAAAACATTTTTTTTTTTTTATTTAATTCAGTTTTTTTACTTTTAAATATGATAACGTTGGTAAAATGTCTAACAGATACTTAGGTGACATCCTGTAAAGTCATTGGTACTATTAAAATTTTGAATTATATTT
Source organism: Hypolimnas misippus (assembly GCA_037950945.1). Classification (NCBI taxonomy): domain Eukaryota; kingdom Metazoa; phylum Arthropoda; class Insecta; order Lepidoptera; family Nymphalidae; genus Hypolimnas; species Hypolimnas misippus. The sequence continues at coordinate 5,545,727 of JBBEEQ010000029.1, read as the reverse complement.
TTTAAAAAATTTAATGATGGAATGCCCTTGGTTTTCAAGCTCATTATCGCTATATAATGTTGGGGACAGATTGGCGCAGTGGTTTCTACAACTGACTGAAGCACTGTCAGTCGTGGGTTCGATCCCCGCGGGCGACAAACATCTGTATTAGCCATACAAATGTTTTTCGTGGTTTTGGTGTTTGTGTTGTGTGTGCTGGCCATGCAGGTCGTTAAATATAATGCGTTTATTATAATTGTTAATTTCTGGAAAATTTGCAAAGTATATTGTAATTGTAAGTGTATTTTCATATGTATCTACACTAAATTGTCGCTAAATTGTCAAAGATTTAACAGCAAAACGAAAACAATAAATGAATTTACAAATTTTGAAATTACAATTATAATTAATAAAACACATGAACACATCATATGTTTTCAAAGTACTCCTATTAGTAATATATATTGTGCCAGAACCGCCAACGACTAGTTGAGTCCATTGTAATATTTATAATATTGTGAGGTGCATTTTTTTGCATATATAAAATGTTAAATAACATTGAATTATTACCTGAAATATCATATCTACTGGAACCACTCCGTGAATCAAACGCCGAATCTTGCGACAATAAATCGAAATCAGAATCCTCTACAAAAAAAATAAGACATTATTGAATAGAAAAATAGTCGTTTTGTTTCAATACTTAAACCGCGTTTCACGAACACACGTAAAAACTGTATTTCTCTTTGTTCTAAAAACTCTTTGGACACATGGTATGAAAATATTTTTTATAAAAACAAACTATTTTATGTAGAGTTTCTTTATCTCTTAATACTGTATAATATTTAGGTATATTTCCATAAACCCATATAATGGTAAGAGAATAATTAGACAACGATAATGAAAAATCCAACTCAGAAAATCAGTGAAATTAACCTATTGGTATTTTATTAAAATCTTGAATAAATCCACATTTCCATAAAAAAAAGTTTCCAACCATTTTTCTCATATACCTTGCAAATCCAAAAAAATATTTAGGTAAAAGTGTTATTGTGCTAGGGTAGGCTAGTGTTAATGTAGACAACATTAATATCCTCCACCAAACGTTAAGTTTTAAAAAAATATTGTAAAAACATTAATATTAGATGTAGTTTTATTGTACGTATACATATAGTATATATTTTAAAATTCGTATTAAAGTTGTAGTTCGAAACAGCATTGTGCAGGGCACGTAGACGTAGCAGTCCCAGAAAACTTTTAATAATTCTAGAACGGAACAAACAAAGTTCGTTTTCAATTTTTCACCTGAGGACGATTCCTCGATGTTTTCCATAGAAATAGGTAAGATGTAATCTTTCGATACTTGGAATGCCTTGTTTAATGGTTCTTGTAGCCTCGGATAATACTTGACCAAATTAAAAAATGTTTGCGAAGGTAAAACCAGCAAGTCTAAATTTCTGCTGGCGTAAATCGCAACTTCGGAACTTGATATTGTTTGCTAAAAGTCGTATAACATATGTTAATTCGTTTAAATATGTATAATGAGAAATGTTAGTGATGCTGAAGATAATATTTATGATTGCAATTAAGATAATCTCATAATTATAAGTATATTTTGATGATATTCATTTCGGTTTAAGTGAGTTTGTACTCACTTATTTCAACGAATAATTAATGTCTGGTGTTCTAACAGTATTAACATACAAAACTCAATTGGTGACTATAAATTAATATCTTATTTATTTATTACATTTTACACCTATCAATAGAGTTACAATGTAAATGTGAACCACACTTACGCCAGTAAAATTGCCAAACATGCCACCAGGCCCCATACAAGTGATCATCTCATTGTATGAACTTAAAACGTCTACCTGTTATATTAAATAATAGGTCATGCATAAAATTAAGATAAAATACTTTAACAAAAAATGGTATGGTTTAGCGGGATGATGTGTGTCAATCCGCATTATTTAAATAAGAAGAAGTACAACAGCGTGAAGAAACAAGAGCGGATGAAGTTAGTGTTAAAACGGAAATTAACATACCGCGTTTTATGAATAGCTCCTTAGAAAAGTAATATTTTAAACATGAACTGAATTCCTTAAATATAATCTTACTTTATGTAAGATTATATTACCATAAGCTACGTACAAACCTTTCCTCTATAAATAATATAGATGTTAGTCTGCATGTCCTTGCACTGCACCACAGTGTCTCCCTTAAGAAAGTACATTTCCTGCAAGTGCTGCGTGATCACCCTGATGAAGGAACGCTCGACTTTCCCGAACAAGGGAACTTCGCGGAGCGCTCGCTCGTACATGAACACGAGCGTGTCTTCCATTAGCGCGGAGTTCAGACCTCGACATATCTTCTAAAGTTTGTAAACGAAAATAAATTTATTCGAATAATATTTTCTTAACGTTACTTGATGCTTTTAATTAGATAAATATATCATTTTACGATTTGTTTCTCCGTAACTAATTTTTACAGGAGCTGTAGAAGTTTTTTCCGAAAAAAATAATATAATACTAATAATAATTTTAAAAACACATAGTACCAGGAATTTAAAAAAAAAAAATAATTGGTTTAATATTTATATTACGAGTAGAGCATTTTATGTAAAAAAGAACAAACAAAGTGAATTAGGTGCTAATGTTAAGACATCGTTCGTATGAACCAATTGACTAGTTGATTATTAAAAAACGAATTAAAATGTTAATTATTAATAAAAAACTACGTATCGAAGATTTTCTGAAGTCAATGTAATAAAATAACGACAACTTTCGGACGTTTTCAGACAACGCGACAACTTTATCAGCACAAAGTTTTAACGACCCGAATTTTTTTACTGTATTTTATTCGAAAAACAGAGTACAAACAAATGTCTTCCTAATGATAACTTTAACTGACATGTTAAGATCATATGTAATGGGTTACTAGCTGTAGGGCAGTTATAACTCGCCTTGTTTACTTTCCTTTGAGCTTGTATTAAGATGTATACTAAGATCTATAGACAAATTATATCAATGCTCGTATTATATTCGAGTAACTATCATAGCTATTTTCTTTGCGGGTTCACTTGTTAATAAAAGTCGATATACATATATACAAACGGGTATATAACGAAAATTATAAATATCAATTTTCATAGAAAAAAAATCTCAATAAACATTTTTATTTTACGAAATGAAAAAGCAACCAATTTTAGGATATTTTTCGTGAAATGTGATATGTTATGCGTATAGAAACGAATACAGTAAAAATAATTTATATATGTACGTACTCATAATTATAGGATATTTTAAGTAAAGGTATACATTTAATGAAAGAAAAAAAAGTCTAATCTAGAAGAGCGGTTATTTTTCCATATTTCAATCTTAAAAAAGCTTCATTAACAGATTTCAAAGTAGCGAAGGTAATGAAAAATTCACGCACCTGTGGATCGCTGCCATGGGTTCGTTTCCAGACATATTCAAAATATTTCAAAGTTTTCACCGTAAGCATCGGATCGACGTTCTGTCGATACAAAAAGTCCACCAAATCTCTTGTCTCTTCCTGAAAACCGGCTGAGTTAATTAAAACTGACTTATTTTTCTACCTAATGAACGAAGTTAGTTGATGGTTTTTCATAAAAATTCAACGAAAAATATTAAAACATTCATAAATATTAGAAGAATCCTTGTAAATATTTTCGCGTAATCACAACATTTTTGCTCGGTGACCTTAAAACATGCCGACAAAATTACTTTTAGTCTGAACTAATAAAAGAAGATAATAATCTTCATTTTTAATATTTTTACATGAAAAGCCTTTTATTAAAGGCTGTATAAAAGAGATCTGATATTACGGTCTTTCTACATTTTCTTGTACACATAAAATATAATAATGGTAAACGAAAATACAATTATATTAAAAACATTTCTAAACTATGTAGTCATATTCTATGAAAGGCTGTTCTCATTATAATAGTAGAAAGCCGCGGCCTTGCTTGTACCAAATCGGACTGTCTGAATAGAAGCTAAAAATAACTAATTAATAATTATTTATTATAAAACATAATTAAAAAATATATTTGATTTGAATGTTTGAATTGAATTTTTTTTTATCGACAACCTAGATGGGTGCTGTTTTATTTTTTTGTACTGCTTCTGACCGCGGTTTCGCCCGCTTTGATCTAGATTTTGTTAGTTTACAGTATTAGTATGATATAAACAATATTATTATGACATAAAACAATTCTGTAACCTGGTAACAGTTACCTAGGTAATCTTACGTAAGGTGTTGTTGTCAATAATAAAGGCAATGAGATTGAATTCCTTCAACAATGGCAAAAAACATATGTAAATATTTTTGAAAGTCTAAGAGCAGAACTTATAAGTGTAATTCTCGCCTTATATCGGACAACCGTCCATATATTTTTCTATCTGGCCGGTACGCCACGCGCCGCTGTCTTTAACCCTTAAATGCGCGATTTACTTTTCATTCAAAAAATGTACATTAGTAATCTTTAATTGGTCAAAGAGAAAAAAAGTGACACTAGTATATGTAATTTACTTTTTTAAATTATTACTTAATGTTAATATCATAGGATTATTTAGAAAATAAAAAAAATGTTCCTAAATAATATTAGGTATATTGTATTTGGTAACACTATTTTTTACGTGGTTTAAAAACCACAGTATACATGTAAGGGTTAATTATTGTACTACTATACATATAGTATAACCTTTTCATAAGTGCAATTAATAGGTTTTAAAGTTATATCACAATTGGATAAACGTAAGCAGCGCATACTACACAGACAAACAGTAAACAGTCGTATTCATTCATGAAAAATCGTAAAATTATTCAGACGTAAATATATTTAACTTAACGATAACTGCGTTCATCGAGATATTTTCATTATTCTCACTTTTCTGATATTTTTAATATCCGTTCACGAATCAGCGTGGATATATTTAAGATTATTCAAAGAGATTGTGTAAAAACTGGGTCACCGCTGTTAATGATTAGTATTTCATGTGTAAAATATTAACGTATTATTTTAAGATTTATGAGGATACTATTTCAGAATCTGTGTAGTAAGTAGAGCAACATTTTAAGAAAATGTACATGAAAATTTATGGTAGATATTTATTCAAACGAAACAATTCGATTTATATCAATACATCTGGAATAAATAAACTTATAATCCAATGAAAAAATATATTTTGCATTTTATTTTATCAATTAAATAAATCAACAAACAATAAGAAGTAGACTAATTAAAATATGAGAGTGAGAGAGAGAGAGAGAGAGAGAGAGAGAGGAAAAGAAAGAATGCTAAGTTATTTAATTATATACATTAAATGTTTTAATGATAAAATTATTATTACCACTTTCTTTATAAAAAAAAACGACATGAAATCAGTTTATACACTATCTGGTAGCCTACTTATATCGGAGGTTAAAAATAAATTTTCTCACTCTGTTTAATCAATTCCTCTCAATTAAGGCCGCCTAAGAATACTCTCTGCGTGTCCTTTTTTATGTGAATCTATATTCTTTTCTTCATCATTGTTTGCAATAAAGTATAAATAAATAAACACGTCTTAAGCTATAAGTATAATATTAATAACAGTATTTCTCGCGTTCTCATGAAAATTCTGGAGAACAACATAACCTTTGTCACTCGTACAATTGAGAATAGTTACATGATGTTATATATACCCATTCAATTGTAGGTTTAGGCTGTAGAGCGTGCCAAGGATTATATATACCAACATAGATACTTAAGTTACATACGTTCGATATAAAATAACTCGTCTTTGGCAGTCGAATAATATAAATAGATTAACAACAAATAAAATCTTACGTTATGGGCTAGTAAAGCATGAGAGGCCGCGGACCGTGTAGAGGCGATGTAACCGAACATAAACGCGAAGTACATCAAACCAATGATTTGCATCGCCATCGTCAAATACACGTCATTTGTGGTTGAAACAGCTACTGGCGTACATCCGCAGCCTGAGATATTAAAATGAATCTGACTTTTTTCTTATTATCTTAGTTATAACATTACCGCAACAAAATGTTAATTAAAATAAAACTATTTTAAACGGATTTTAATCGCGTATATTAACTATTTTTATCATCCCGACGTTTCGAGCACTTTACAGCGTTCGTGGTCACGGGTAGACTAAGGTGACATTTGGCTATTTGAGGTATTAGAAAAATATTATTTACAACTACCGCTAACGTAGAATAAAATTATAATTTCAATGAATAATAATCGCGAAAATCTAAGAAAATGTTAATTGTCATTTTTAAATTTATAATATGTTAATGTACATATATTAGCCAAACTACCGTGACTGGGAAACTTTGTTTTTTGAATTATTATTTTTTTTAATACTTTAAAATTCTTATATCGTTGTCTTAGATTTTCGCGATTATTATTCGTTGCAATAAAACTATTTTAAACGGATTTAAATCGCACGTTGCACGGAAAACCCGAAACCGGAACGTTATTCAAGATACCATCTAAGAAACCGTTGGCGGTAGTTGTAAATAATATTTTCTAAAATCTCAAATAGACAAATGTCACCTTAGTCTACCCGTGACCACGAACGCTGCAAAGTGCTCGAAACGTCGGGATGATAAAAATAACTAATATACGCCATTTAAATCCGTTTAAAATAGTTTTATTTCTTTAAAATTCTTACTTTAATTTAACATTGTTATCATAATTACCAACAAATATTTCAAACACCCAATAAAAGGTATGAATATATTCGGCCACAGCATCTAAAAATATTTTGTTCTACATGAAAATTATTGTATAACAATTTTTTTTTAAATAAAAACCCCGACTGCGTAACAAGACCACTGGTACCGTATGAATATTAGTTCGATCTAAAAGCCTATATGTAAGAATCGTTACTAACCAACTTCAAATTGATATAGATCCTAAACGGTAATTCTGATTGAAATACGATATGAGAAACCTAAAAATGATTTTTCATTATTCCCATTCCCATTCAACGATACCCCACATAATATAGTCGATTTTTTTTTGTTTTTTACGTTATGACAACCAAATTCGGTCATTTTGATATTTCCATTTTTATGCTTTCTATGACATTCGCGACGTCATGATGAATCAAGCGACATCAGGCCCGCGCCGTCCATACGTGCAAAGTCGTGCGACGCACGACGGCGCCGAGTCAAAAAGACGCCGGGCCTATACTTAAAATTTTTCAAATTTTTAATATTTGCATTGGATTTAAAACTTTGCGGAGAAGACTTGTTGATTGGACTAAACCATTTTTTACTAATATCGCTACTACAAAAAAGGCGACCCTCGCGTTTGGTTTAAATAGTGCCACAAACCCACATTCTTACTCAGGCTGATAAACACGTTACCCTCCTTTGCGTCGCGCAGTCGGATAAAAAATAACTGGTCAAGTGCGAGTAGGACTCGCGCACCGAGGGTTCCGTACAGAGGGTTCTTACTTAGACCTAAAGTGCACATTTGCGATAAAAATTAGTCATCAAAGGGTCCACGAATGGACGCGACGTCTCAGCCCTCCATAAACTCAAACCATTTGTAGCCTCTTTAGCCATATTGGCTAGAAATAATAGGTATATAAATAAAAATAGTTGGTCAATTACGAAAATTAAATCTTGAAGATTTTTCCGCTTTTTAATTACCTTGTGTACCTTATCGTTGTCTTAGATTTTCGCGATTATTATTCATTGAAATAAAACTGTTTTAAAGGGATTTAAATCGCTTATATTATTTATTTTTATCATCCCGACATTTCGAGCACTTTGCAGCGTTCGTGGTCACGGGTAGACTAATATCATGTTTTTCAATGGCAGTTCTCCTGGTATCGCATCATAAGCTCCACTTCACCGTATACATTGTGCCGAGAATAAATTGCTTAGCAATCATATTGAAGCAATCGAATCGCAACACGTAAAATACTCGTTATTAAGTGGTTCCGGTACCCATTTGTAATCTTCATCATCAGCTCCACCTCATCAAATGTAGCTTTTCGTGAGCAAATGCATGAGTTACTGTCAAAAATACCTAAATCGGTAAAGGTGTGCCTATAATATTTGAAGATTACCCTCGATTTCTCCAGGATTCCATCATCAGATCCTGACTTCATGACAATGGGACCAAATTGGAAGTATACCCTTTAAAACAAAAAAAAATTGAAAATCGGTTCACAAATGACGGAAAAATCGGTGTAAAAATATAAAAAAATACATACAGCCGAACATAAATCCTCCTCCTTTTTCGAAGTCGGTTAAAAATAATCAATTGTTATATACATAATTACATTTTATTTTATTCTTGTTTTATTTTTATTTATATTCTACTACACTCCGCTTCCACTACACTACGTTCGTAAAATATTTAGATTTACATTATCAATCAAAGTATATATTAGTGTTGCCAAGACGAAAATAAGAAGTCCCTAATTCGAAATAAACTAATTGTTTTTTTATAAAAAAAACTTATATTACTAATAACCAGAAGACTTATATGTATTATCTACACAGTAGTAAGAAGTAAATTAATTTAATCGATTTGATTGAATTTAATTTTTAAATTTTCGAACTAAGTTAATACGAGTACTTAAATCAAATCGTGTGAAGCTTTTATATTTAATGTAAATTATGTAATGACGATAAAATTAACGATAATTGATGATGAAACTTTTAAAGGAATAGTTTATTTTATTATTTTTAGCGCGTTTAAATAATATTTTTTATTTATTATTTCTTTATTTTCATATTTAGAATAATTTTAACTAACTTTTTCATGAAAACAATAAGATTAAATATTTATTTGTCAATAGGCTGTTTGCTTATTGCGAAATTAATTGTTATTTGTACTTAAAATATTTGGACAGTTTTAACTAAAATTTTAAATTTTAAAATGATGTTACCTCTAGTAACATTAATCGAGAATTTTATCTACGTAATGTCATAATATTGTCCAGAGATGGCGCTGACTGTACGCTGAATCGCGCTATCACTTTGTTAGCTGCAGCATATAGATTGCATTGCGTTGTTTATAATGGTTTGCTGCCCCTATGCTTTCGTTTTGATACAAATTTCTCCTCATTGATTGTAAAATTGTTTTTTGACCGTGATCAACTTCTATGTTAATTTGTTTTAAGTACATAAAATTTTAATTCTAAGATTATATTATTTTCCGCTTGATACGCTCTATTATCTCACACACAAACTTAGTTTATTTTCCAAAAATAATGCGTTTTTAATCAATTGGATACGTATTGATATAATTTAGGTTTTGTTAACAGCTTCAAGTGAATGCAGCTCTGAATATTTGATATAATTTACAACTTGATACATTTACGCGTTCCTGAGAAAAAGGTTGAAAGACAGATGTACAGACTGACCGACACACGAACAGAAATTTACAGTTTTCGGATTTTTTCCATTATTTATACTATAAGACCATGCTCCTGGCCAAATTTCATGATGCTAGGTTAATGGGAAGTACCCTGTAGGTTTTGATTCCCTTGTGAAAACGTTAAAAACGCTAAAATACTTAAAATATGCGACATAAATGACCGTATCTTTTGACTGTGTTAACTTAGAAGTCTGATTTTTTCACAGCTCTTAGTAATTATAGATCTGAATACTTGACATTGATAAAAATTTGTTACCTTCACGCGTTCCTGAGAAAAAAGTTGAAAGACAAACTTACAAACAGACACACATACATACAGAAATTTACAGTTTTCAGATTTTTTCCTTTATTCGTACCATAAGATCTTACTTCTTGCCAAATTTCGTCTTGCTAGGTCAATGGGAAGTACCCTATAGGTTTTGATTCCCTTGCGAAAACGCTAAAATGGTCAAAATATACGACATATTTTCCATTATCTTTTGATTGCGTTGACTTAGAACTTTAATATTTTCACGGCCGCATGTCATCGTAGACTTGAGTATATGATATTAATTTCAACATGATACGTCCATGCATTTCTGAGAAAAAAGGGTTGACATCCCGACAGACAGACAGACAGACAGACAGACAGACAGACGGACAACAAAGTGATCCTATAAGGGTTCCGTTTTTCCTTTTAAGGTACGGAACCCTAAAAATTAATAAGTAACAATGTTAGTACATTTCAATTTATACTTCTTGCCAGAAAACATCAAATCTCTCGTACAATTCACCATGATATAACTCGATGAAGGTACAGTAAAGGGTTTGCAGGAATTCATAAATACGAAGGCGGTCGCGAAGTTGACCAGCGTTATGGCGATCGGAAGGAATTTGAGCAAAACGACCGCCTGATTCACTTGCATTATATTACTTTCCCAGTACGAAAACGCTCCGGTTATCCGGAATACCTAGAAAATATTTTCTTTATTTCAAACTATCGGCTTCCTGGCTTCAACTTCCCAGTATTTTGTTAGTATTAATGTAGAACATTTCCCGGAAAATAGCCAATTATATGGCAAAAACAAGATTAAAGATTTTTTAATAAAATTATTTTTAAACAGACATATGTTATACAGTCTCTTTATTCTATACTAGCTGTCCCGCTGTTTCACTCGCGTTTATGGTTTCATGAAATTATGTCAACTGCTTGTATCTACTCAACTGCGCTCCTATAACTTGTAGCATGATTTAATAGAGCCTATAACCTCCTCATCTCATGAACGGGTTCTCCAACATAAAACTAATTTTTCAAATCGTATGAGTAGTTTGAGAGATCACCCTTATTATACATTTGACGTGTGTTTCTGTTTGTTTTTTTGTTGTTCTATTCGTGCACCGATTTAAATATGTTATATATATATATATATATATATATATATATATATATATATATATATATATATATATATATATATATATATATATATATATATATATATATATATATATATATATATATATATATATATATATATATATATATATATGTATGTATGTGTGTATTTGTGAATACGTAGATGTCTTAAATTTTATGTATGTGTTTTGAATTTGAAACAAATATACCACTTACCAATAAAATACGATTAATCCTATAAAGATCTGTATCAGCGTGTTCATTTACCACCTTAAACTGAAAAATAAACCATGAAGACTTAACAAATTAAAAACCACTTTAAAAAGAAACCTAAGCTATAGCTGAGCTGAATTAAGATTATATTTCAATCTGCACACAATACCCTAAGAATCAAAGACTGCGCGAGTAAATTTAGTATCACAGCCTTTTCTTTTTTAGAATACATTTTATTCGTAAGAGCCGAGATGGATCAGTGGTGGTGCTGGTCGATATCGATAATCGCCGATTCAGATTTAAGCTAACACCTATAAGCTATCAAGTGCTAAATTAGTGTTTAATATTTAAAATTAAAAAAAACATCGTAAACGAGGCTACATATGATAAACTGTCACTATCAAAGCATACTACAGTAAAATGTCAGAATGTAGCACGTTTTGGTTGATATCGGGTCGAGAGAATTTCTAAGATAAGTTTTGTCAATCCTCAATAAAGTAACAGCCTGCTGGAAAAAGGCCTATCTCCTATTAAGGAGAAGGTTAGGAGCTTACTCCACCACGCTGTTCCACTGCAGGTTGGCGAATATACATGTATCAGAATTTATCCTAGTGTATGCTGGTTCCTTCAACGTGATCACGAGATGAATTTAAACACAAATTTAGAACTTGATAACTTAGCGCAGCTAGCCGGAGTTGAAACCCATGATTATTATAGACCATCTCGGCTAACATGTACATCCACAATAGAGCATAAGGTTAAGCTCGTATCGTTTTCCTTAGTACGAGGAGAAGATTTTTGACCCCCAACTATTGAACTATAATGTAATAATACGTATCAAAGTGTACTAAATTAAACAATTATGCCCACAAAACTCTCACCAGTGCTTCAAAAGGAAAGATACTTATGAAATCCAAGAAGAAGGCATGCTTCAAATATCTCGTAGTTGTTAGGAGTGGGTGCGTAATGAGAAGTGACTTGTCATCGTAGTACGCTACGTACGCCATTATTATAATATCAACATACAGCACTATATCAGTCCAATTGTACACACCAGTGTTTTTACTTTGGTTTGTCTATAAATTTATAAATAAATAAATGATATCCTTTAAGGGTTTGTAACTTTTAAATTTCAGTTTTTCAAACGCCCTGCTTAATTCTTTAGTACAATTTAATCGTTAATTAATTATTTTCGTACAAATCTAATATAATCTAAATGGACAAATGATCGCACAAATCGCGGAACATTTGCTGCTAGTAATTGAAAATTTATTTTGTTTATCTCTGGAATATATTCATCAGATCCTAATTTATTTTATAATAAACCCTTCCTTTATAAATATACAATTAAATAGCGAACACCCTAAACAAATCGGAGCAGTAGTCAATGGCTAATCGCGGACATATAAACGTACATATATATGGGAGGAATACAGAAATTGCTTTTTTGAAAGACGATACTTATCCCTGTAAATGCACTTGAATTTTTAGGGGTAGAGTTAAGTTCTTGAGTATATAATATATTACACGGTACTGCTAGCCAGTTCTGTTAGCTTGAACTTGGTTTCACACGCTATATACACACACACAGAGAGAGAGAGACGTGCCGTTATAACAACAAACAAAAATCCTGCCAAGTATGAGTTGAACTTCAAGCTTTAAAATTAACATCTACAATTACATATTACTTTATAAAATATAGTTAAAACAAAAAATGTTTATACATTAAATTTAATTTCTACAAAATTGTTTGAAATTTAGTCACTCTGGAATGCTTTGTTACGTAAAATACAATATCATACGTTTGAAAATATCGTATTCGAAATTAATTACCGTTCAATTATGTTACGAATAATTGTAAATTTCATATTATATTAAAATTAAACGTTTCTATATTATTAATTAAAATTGATTAACATAAAATATAATTATTAAAGTTTGACGTGATTTATCGTAAAAATGAAATATCAAGACTCACAGCGATATTATAGGGTACGATCAGCACGTAATATATGGCCATTATAAATCTCACGATGCACCAGAACTTTAAAAATAATCCATGCGGGGTAATGCATCCCGGAAGAAAGAAATATTTTATGTACCTATTAAATGTACAAAAATGTTTAAAATATATAGAATACATATAATAGATTTTTATTATATTACAACAAAATATTTCTATAAATAATTTTATAATTTTTAATGCTATATTTCTTATCTGCCTTATAGGAAGTAAGATGAAAATGTTTTTAGAGTGTGTTGCATGTCAGTTTCAAGTCCCATATTTTTTTTCCTAGTATAACGTTGGCTGCAATTTAGCGTTCGCTTTATATCTTCAAATGACATCACTCAAACTTTTACTATAAAAATAAAATGGCATGGTTTCCTAGAAAGTTTAATGTATTGACGGCGTAAAGTCAATGAGTTTTCGAAACGTCCATAATATTGCGCCGATAATTTGACGGATAGCATTACTAAGAAAGTAAAGCATAAGTAAGGATCACTTCTTATTATTAACAGATCGTTAATAATAAGATTTCAAAATAGCAATAATGATGTTTACATTAAGATTTATATACATTGAGTTCGTCTTAATTCTAGTTGTGAAAAATAGGGTATATTTTTATACACTTGGATACGGATTATAGTATTTATTTGTCTTTAAACAAACTCATTATTTATTAAAATAAAGTTAAAACAATTAATTCGCTATTTGTTTCTATTTATAATATAAGTTTTTTACAAATATAAATGAAATGTATTTTTTTTATTTTAATTATATACTTATGCTATACGAACCTCATAACGCCTAGTTTATTAAAAGCCAGTATATATTGAGCTCTCTCCCGTCGCCCGCTCACTACTACGAAACTCTCTTTTATTTCTTGCTAGAGGTAAAACAAAATTTTGTTAATGAAATATAACATAAAAGTTAATAAAAGGAATTGATTTGCTTATTTTATTCAAATCGAAATAATTTAATAAAACGTATCTGGAAAAAGGTCTGAAAAAAGTAAATTGAGATTTAAAGCGATAAATTAAATTACTTTGGATATTTATAGACACATTTCGTCTAATATTATGGTTATGATCAATAATTATTTAAAGGAAACTAAGCTTTTCTTTTCACAAGATGTGTTTTGAAACGACGTTTTTATATTTATTGTACTACCGAAAATACAAGGCTTTTATCACTTTCACTGTCGTCGGTGATACTTTAATTTATAGACAATCACTTTATGGTAAAAATTCATATTCATAAAGTTATGGTAATCACTAATCTATAAATATGAATCTTTTATTATATTATTCTGGTATAATGTAAGTATTAAATTCTTACCGCTATCCGATTTGTTTTGGCGTCTATTTTACCGACAAGAGGCTTGCTCTCTTCGAATTTCGACGCCTGTCTTTGAATATCAGGGTCTTTAATAGCCTATTAAAATATAAATGGAATAACGTTTAATGTTTTTTAATCTACAATATCGTCTTTTATTTTTAATTCGACAACAAAAGAAGATTACGAGATATTTTAAAGAATTTTTAGGAATTACAGACATACTTATAATCTTCTTTATTTTAAGAGCTACTAATACTTTCTAAATTTTTACTTATTTATATATTTTTTAGTATTATTATAGATAAAAAATTAAGTATAACGCAAGGTTTGACCAGTCTGGCCACTGGTAAAAAATTTTGTTTAAATTTTTTTATGGAGACTAGACGTGTCGACCAACCAAATGCTTCTGACGCTCGCCGGAGATCAGATATTCTTAAAGTAGTTATATACTATTTCACGAGGTTAAGTTTTTAGTGGCACCAACTAACTAAAATTTCTGATAGTGTGTAAATGCCGTGAATTACTTCGCCGAGTACCATCATAAATATTAATAATAATATTTGGTTTTATCCGTGAAAACATCAAATATTCGTGGTTGCCTGCCCGCCTGGTATTCCCATCACTCTCTCCCACAAGCAAGCAAGCAAGCAAGCAATTTAACCGCACCTTTACTGCATATGATAAAATAAACTCTTATTTAATACTAGATGGTACCCGTGACTTCATCTGCTCAAAATTATTTTTTTTTATTTGAACCCCGTACATCCCTTTTTACGCATTAAAAAGTAGCCTATGTCCTTTCTCAGGCTCTAGACTCTGTATCTATAAATTTGATTACAACTGGTTCAATAGTTTATGCGTGATTCCGTAACACACACACACAGTTACTTTCATATTTATAATATAAGTAAGGTTAAGCGAGGACAACAAAGATTAAAGGAGAAATACAGACTTTAACTCTATAATTATTAAACAATATACACATCAGTATGTTAAATAGCGTCATATATTCCAAAGCACGGTTAGTACTAAGCCATGAATCATACGTTTATAATAGGCTGACTGATGTCGGGGAATGTGCTCAAGCTCTGCACGAGCGCGGTGTATTCAACGTGCAACAATATGCAGTTTGTCGCTGTCAAGACTGTGTGCACCTGGATGTGTTGCGTAATTTATTATAGTAAATAGAAACTTGTAAGGTGGTGAAATTATGTGGAATAATTTAATCATAAACACCTCTGGTAATACGAATTTAAAGTGTGCAGTAAACTCTTGGGCCAAAAATACTCTTAACTGACAAAATGAGTCAAAACTATTTTTGCGACAGACTTTCGACAGAAACTTTTTATATGAATAACGAATTTTATAGGCATATTGAGTAAGGTTATGTCTTTGATATAGGTAGGTTTGACTACAATTTAACTGAAAAGAACTTCTGTCTGATTTTTATGAAACGTAGATAATTTTACCGGTGAAGAGTTTCGACTGCATTGTATACTCTTTTCCTTTGAAGCGTATTAAATATAACCAAATGGAAACCGACAGTTAGAGGTTCTGCTCCTGGTTAAAACTATTGAGATTTTAAATGATTTTCTGTTAAAAAATCACGAATATATTCGGCGGTCTGGAAAAACATCGCGTGGAAATCTACATGTGCCGTGAGAATTTTGATAGATATATTTCCGGCAAGCAAAACAGCGTTTATTTATCTGTGGAAAATTTAGAAATTCTTTTTACTTTCTGTACTACGTTTCCTATTTTTTCATATATGTTATTTTAATGAAATTGTTACTTGTTAATTGCATAATTACTAATCTCACCTTAGGAAGCCCGTACAACATTTCCACTACTCCAATATTACTGCCGGGCCCAATTGAACTCTCAACCTTTCCATAATGATTTAATTTATTGCAGTGACCCTATATTTAAATTTAATTATTATAAACTAGAACTAATAAAATTAAATTATTAACCAAGATACCGAGTATATATTAAATTTGATTAATATATTTAGTTAATGTTGTACTGATAAAAATTTTCCAAAAGAGAATTTCTTGCCAAAAACTATTTACATAACATCTAAAAGGGCTCAGATTATTGATATTACAAATCTTTAACGTATCTAGATACGTTAAAAATATATTTATAAAGTAGAATTGTGTTAAGATGATAAACCTTGTTAGGTTAGACTATGAGAGTTAACATAAACAAAATTCCCGTTACATAATTAGCTCCTTTAAATATAGTCTATTGAAACATATGATATTGCTTAAAATACGCATTACAATAATAATATTTACATTCTTCAAGATATACATGTCTCGCCCAATGTCGCCCGCGTGTTGAACTATCTCGTTGTCTGGCAACACTATTGTTTTTGCGTTAGACGCTATCGTCTGCAGAAAGTCTCGACTACAATCCTATAGAAATAGACATACACATATAACTGATGACTAATTTGATAATAAGTATACAAGGGTTTCACAGATAAAGCAGGCGGTTTTTGTCTAGATAGAGTTAAGTAATGTAAAAAAAGTAAAATAAATTTTAAATCAGATAAGTAGTATTGAAGACGTGTGTTTCCCGCGTAATTTTAGTACCTAAGGACATTCCGGTAAATAATATACCCTATATTACTCCTACAATTGACATGAATTTAATGAGACCTAATATGTAAATTGAAATCCCTAGGGGTACAGGCTGTAGAGTGTTATTTATTTGATATAAAAAAGCTGGAGCCACAAATACGTTGTCAGAGTACAAAGGAAGGAAGGAAAGTATGATAGGGAATAGGAAGTGAGGAAAGAAATCTTGTAGGGGTTTAGGCTTCTGACTCTCTCGCCGTACGAAACGTGGCTATATTAGCTACTTCACGCCGATCTTTTGTGAGAGTGAGGCACTGCCCCGGTTGACCCAGCCTGTGTACAAGCTATAGTAGGATACAGCTACTCTCCTCAATTGAAAAGGACTAGACATATCACAATTGTACATACATAAATAAAACATACACTCTAAAAACAAGAAAGTTACTTCTTCAATCAGGTAGAAAATTATTGAAAATGGCAAAATCTTAAATATTTTAAAAGCTTTCAGCAATTAGCCCCTTGCTATATCGTTTTGAAAAACCCATATGACGTAAACTAAAAGCGCACAAAGTTCTTTGTGTACAGTGAAACAACTTTGAAAAAAAGTTATTGCATTAAGAATATATTAAAACTGAATGCTCCGTGCTTCCGGATTGAGTTTAGCCTTATTCAAAGGAGTATAGAAGTGAAAATTAAACCACTATTTAAGAGTTTATTTGTTTTTAAAATGGTCGACTATTTATTTAATTCCCTAGAGTTTAAGCGTGCACTTTTCAATGAAATTATAGCTATAAAAATTTATGAGACCTTAGGATAAGATACGGAATTTCAGCTTTTATAACATGTATATTTTATACCTAAATTTTATTGATTATTTTTCATCATATACGACGACACAAACAAAAAAACAAAATTATTAATTATTATCTAACATCATTGTTCTCAAAACAAGTTACATTCAGACAATTAAAGCAACGCTTTAGTACAAAATAGAACTGAAACTGTTAGAAAATGTATGTTTAAAGCGAGAAGTACACTTGTAAGTTTTACCCTTACCACCTTCAATTCGAATTTAATGGCTTTTAGTTAATGATTTTTCACCTGCAATTTACTTAGTGACTTATTTATTGACACACATAGCTTACTTAGGCAACTGTTACCAGATACAGAGTTGTTTTATATCAGTAAAACTTACAAGTGTGATCCCCGCCTAATTTGACAAAAATACCTGAAATAAGGGGCAACAAGAGAGCTTATCGATCATCTCTAGAGACAAGATTTCCTGCTCAATGTTACTGGACATGTCTTTGAATATTTCCTCATTTAAGACCGCACTGTTGTAATACCTTTTATAAAAAGACTATCGTAATTAAAATAATCCTTTTTCTATACTAATATTATAATGAGGTAAAATTTGTTTGTAATAAAGAGATAAAATCTTTAAAACTTCTGGTCCAATTTTAAAAATTATTTATGCCTTGCCCGTTTATTGAGTAAGGTATAGGCTATATTACACATTATGACATAGGCTATATTACATCACTCTACTACTCACAGAAGCGAAACGGTAACCATAAACGCGAGTGGAACCACTAGGGGCAGCTAGTATCAAATAAAATGAAAAGATTGTTGATTTTCGTAAATATTATAATTAACCAATAGTATTTTAAATAAAACCTTTTGTAACAGACAAAGAAACATTGGGGTGATTCCATCGGTGTTCCGATTTTCAATGTATAGAACAATTAAAATATTATATATTTTATTTCAAACAAAAAAAGAACCATCAATTTATCAGGTATGTCAATAAATGATTACTATTTTACTTTATATACATTTAAATAAACACAAATTAATATTGACTTTCAATATTTGGCTTATTATTATGATGCTCATATTGAACTGAATACGTGTATACCATTTTAATCATAGTGTTATTTTAACTGAAATAATAGTAGACAAAAAAAAATATTTAAATATAAATCATATCTTACCACTGCACGCAAAAAAATTTTTCCACTCGAGCCTTGATTTTGCCGCTAACGTAGTTTACAGAGAGGAAATAAAATAGCTCTCTCATCGATTCCTATAACAGCCTTAGACTTAGAGTTCTAACTTTGAATTGCGCAAACAAATATAGTTATAAAAACATTTTCACAAAAATCAGCCTGTACGTATAACTTTTTAATTAGTAACAAACAATGTCAGGAAATATATAAAATCATTAACTACATGGTATAAAATTAAAAAAAAACGATAGTCTATTCATTGAAACCTTTTCAACGATTCCTAACACGATAATTATGTTGTAAGTTGGTGAGGAGTTGTGTCTCCTGCTGATTATAGATGATGATGCAGCATCAGGTGAAGGTTACGTAACTATTTTATTTTAATATATTTCAAGTTTAGTAAATTTCTAGACGATTAGACCACGAAAGCTGCATAGATCCTTTCAACAATTATAAAAGAGCTGTTAACCTTCAAATATTGGAATGGCTATCTTGATAAATTATAGCTAGGAACCATCCCGATTACATAAACTTGCAAACAAAAAACCACTTCAAGATCATTAATTAGGTATCAAACTTATAATACCTCTAACACCGCTCTTTTCCTCTTCCAATTACAAAAGAGAGGTGTTAGAGGTGTTTCTTATTCATAAAATGATTTGAATTACCTTGAATTTTAGCTTCCTTTGTGTTGATAAAACGTAGATAGAACATATTTTGGCAATATAGAAACATGTCAAGTAAGTTCCAAGCACTATTAAAATTATAACCTAAAAATAATAAGAATATATATTTTTGAAAATACAAAACGATTACCAATGATAATAGAGAGTGTAGTGTAGTATTTACAGCAAGTTGGTTGGTAGAAACTTTCATCCCCTCTTTCAATTCCTAACGTTTTATTTCCGCAATAAGAAACTACTCTAAGGCGAGAGTTAAAAGCAACGATAAAGTAAAAGTCATTATCCAAAATTTTCATTGAATTGAAAAGTAATGAAAAATAACTTATGTAAATCTTTATGAAAGTCTGAGAGCAAATTTTAAAAGTGTAATTTTCGTCTAGGGTCCAATATATCAAAATTCCTCAAAATACATAATAGACATACGAAATTACTTTCGCATTCATTACGATAAAAATAGCGTAATCGGATCGTTCAACAGCCCCTAATACCAAACTCCTGCCTTCATGTCAACAACGGATTAGTAGCTTAATATGGCAGCTTTTCCTATCGAAGGTTGGCGAGTGTAACGTATGTGCTTAATAATACACGTATGTATATCAAAATTATATCCTTAAATCAAGATTTTCTTTCATATGTAAGATATGATGGTATACTAGTATTATTTTATTTGTAAATCTGTATGTTGGGGGTAATCACTGGAACGACTGTTCTGTTTTGAAAAAAAATATTGTTGTGTTAGGTAGCCTATTTATTGAGGAAATTATAGGCTATATTTCATCATGTTATGGACTCATAGGAGTTAACTACCATAAGTGCGAGTGAAACCACGAAGAGTAGCTAGCCATCTTATAAATCTAATCCAATAATATAAATACGAATATGAGTTTGTTTGTTCGTCAGCCATGTTGAGTTTTCGCTGACGTCACTTCACACTTCAAAATCATTCAAGCCGTTTAGATTACAAGAAGTAACAATGGAACGGACATATTTACACACATACATACAAACGCGTGTAAAATATTCCTCGCATTACTTAAAATTAACGTGGGTGAAACCGCGGGACACAGCAAGTTCAAACTAAGAGTCAACGGAATCAGTCAAGCCGTTTCCGAGTAAACGAGGAACATACATAAAATCCGACAATCCTACTTTATTGGAAGTCGTTTTAATCACCTATAAAATATAACATACCAAGTGTAAATCTTCAACTCCTGGTGATATATCCGAAGTGCCACTGCCTGTAAAGACAGATGTACCAAACGAAAACGCCGAAAGAATCGCCCTCTCGTGTTTCGCGGCATTTGTCACGAAAATCCTCGTCTCCCAATATATTAGTAAGCCCATCCAGGTATTCTAAAATAGTCATCAGCTTGATATAGTTTTGACTATTTTGAACAATAAAGAAAATTTTCTAAAGCCATTTAGGCGCATTTTATCTTCGACTATTTTGAACAAAATAAAAATGCTTATAGTAAATGATTCAATGTTAATTATTAATTCTACAATTAATTCTCATAAAACTTACCTCTTTACAAATGTTCTTTGGGCAGGCTAAGATGTACAAAATCCGTCCCGACCAGTAACATAATATGACAAACAATAGAAAATATTTTGTCATACTGAGAAACTGAAAAGTTCATACAAAAACAAATTTAAATTAAATACAAAGTTTGTGAAAAGAAGATGTTAATTCCTACGCAAAATATGCAGGAATATTTCCATATAAAAAGCTTTTTATTTTACTACAATACTTGATGTGCATCACAGTTTGTAGTTACTGCTCTGCTTATATGAGCTGTGGGGTGAAGTTAAATAGCCTTTGCTCTTAACTCTGGTATTCAATAGGCTATATAACACAAAATTTATTATCAAATGATTGATGTGAAACGATCTTCTTAAATTTATTTACTACTACTATGAGTTATACGAGTTGTAGTTTCTATAAACACCACTGTATTAAGAAATCTTATAAACCCCTACAATTTCCTATTTCCATAGAACTTACAAATAAGAAGTATATAAACACACTCTTCTATTAAATTGCAATATTGTGTTAAAATTCTAGCCAATCCATCAATTGCTTTTCAAGTTTTGCAGACATGGAATATTTATATATATTATTATATACATCATTTATAAAGATAGTATACCTTAGCGTTACTATTAAAATTCCTCTGCCATTTCGTCAAATAATCCCATACATGCCATACTTGTAAAACTGGAAAAGCGATGGCTATTTGTGAAGCCATCGATTCTCCGCCCGGGTCTAATGTATCAGTAAATATATACATAGGAAATACTGAAAGGACGTCGAGATAAAAACCAACAGTGGCCATTTTCTCCTCAGCTATCTCGCGCACTGTTACTTTCCTAACATTCTGCAATTTAAATTACCTTACTATATCACGAAAATAACTGAGAATAATTTGCATATTAAAAATATAAAATATGAGAAAAATTTTGCTTTATGTTTCGAAAAACTTTGTTATAAAAATATAGTTTTGAAATATCTCGCGCACTCGAGATGTTCGAGGACTATTTTCTTTCGAAACGGAGTGAAAGAGAAGTAATATTAAGTTATTAAAACCCGTTTCGTAGAAAACATAATAATAAATGCCGTTTAATTACATTACAACGATACTTTACAAGAAATAAGGTGGAAATCAATATTTGTTTTACCTCTAAGATGTTAACGAGAAAAAACAGTTTATTTCGCATAATACAATCAAAAAATAATTGAATTATAAAGATGTTAACCCTTAGAGTTTAACGTTTTATATCTCAAAATCAATAAACAGACAAAATCTCATTTTTACAATGACCCAGTTTTTTGAATGTAAATTTTTAGCAACAGCAAAAATACCTACAATCACGACAAAATAAAAATTAAATAAAAAAAATAAAATAAAGTCGCAATTATTTAAAAAAAAAAACATGAAACGATAGATACGTAATTTAATTTCAAATCAATAAAAAATTTTTTACAGTCCTCCGTCGATTTTGAAGTCGCAGCAAGTCGCCGTCGACTAAAGTCGCTACCGTGAGGACACAGCACAATAAAACCGCAGCAATAAAAAAGCTTGTAAAAAGACTATCTTTTCTCAACAGTCGGCATGCAAGTGCAGCAAGAAAATACTACAGGCAATAAACTGAAGACATGGAAGAAGGTGATATGTCACATTTCGGATTTTTAGCTGTTCTATGCATAAAATTTTATATTTGTATACAAACAATTTTAAGCCTTAAAATATTCCTAAATTAAGGCTACGTAACACAGTACTTGATTAAGGTATTATCTATATATAAATACGTGAAGCAAAAACGTTGTACCCCTTTCTACGAAAATTGCGCGTACGGTTGAGTATGAAATTTCTCACACTTATCGTTTATATACAGAAGGAAAGAGGAAGGCCAATATGTTTTAAATTATGCATAAAAATACATTAAATAAAAAAAATACACATATATTTGACACATATACGCACATATACATTTTTAGATTATCTGTCTTAATAATCTTGAGATAGATTGAAAATTTAATCCAATCGTCAAGTGCAACAGTCAAGTGACCACTAAGTCTACAAAGTCAAGTTTCTTTAAATGTTTAAGGTTAACTTTAAAGTTACTTATCTCTGAATTAGAATCTTTCAACCGATCATCTTTTTTAATTATGACATCTTATAAAAATGTTGCTACAACTTAAATATTCTCTACTTAACTTAAATCAATTAACAAAGAATGTCTCACTTTTTCAATAACCGCTGTAGTGAGTTGTATGTAAATGTTTATCAACAGGCCCGCAATCACAATCGTGTTCAAGACTCGCTCCCAATCCGACTGCAAGGAATCGGTCGAATAGTGCGGACACATCACACATACAAGTAACACTAATATGAAGTGAGCTACATCTAACATATTTGTCTGGAAATAAGTGAATAGAATTGTAGATATTTGTAAGTCGGATTATTTTGTATCAATCGTTAGGTGACCTAGTGAACTTTGCACTATCTAAAATAGATTTCATTGTAATTCTCATAAGCGATTATCCATCCTAGATGCGAATTTCCATATAAAATTGAATTATGCTATATGCAGTATGGAGATAAATAAAACACAAAAATAAAATTGTATTAGTCGAACTATCTCGAATTTTTGTGAGCCTCACTTGCAAGGCTTTGCACGGTAATTTATTATTTTTATATTTATTTCCTATTCGCTAAATGATTCTTGCTATCTGCAATTCTAATAAAATATATATATGAGAAATAAAAAGCAAATGATTAAATCAAATTAAATTAAAAATATAGAAATATTTAATCTGAATTATTTAATTGTACCTGAAATCCAATTACTACTAATTAAATTGAACAAAGTCTAATTGGACTCGTTGTAAAATGTCATGTTAAACTTCGTGGTTTATATAAATGAAACGTAGAATTAAATAACTACGTACAAAACCAGTGTTTGGTTCTAAAATCCAAGGAAAACTCGCGCGGAGACAAATTCGAGGTTCATCTACTGTGGTAACATTATTCGCCATTCGGTATAGTTCCAAATATTCCGTGGTAAATTTTTGCTTCTTAACGTTATTTTCGTCTATAACACAAAAATGGCCAAAATTATTAATCACTAACTATGCAACCCCTATCAAGTACGCTAGTAGATCTTAGTATACTTAGATTATTTCTTTGTTTTTAAATAAAATTAACTAAATAGTAAGTACAAGGTGCAACTAATGTATGAATTTAATAGAATTTTGTAAAAAAATATGCTTCTCTTTAGTTTGCCGTATACAGTATACGGATACTTCCCAGAAGTTGATCCATAAACAGAACACTATTAGAAGGTTCAATAATACACGCTGTGTTTTTTTTTAATCAGCTGGTTCGATTACTAGCTAGGAAAACTAAAGCACTTTTAGTTTTCTTCGAAAGGGCCCCGAGGGTCCTTTTAGTATTTTTCGCTATTTCTTATAGTTTCGAATTTGGCATACCCAGCTCAGTTCAAAAACTCATCCTGTCTAGTTAACAATCAATACAAAACCGCCTAAGAGGGTAATTACGTTAAACTCACGCTTATCACAAAACAGCCTGTAAATATAGCAACATTCTGATATTTAATATTTGATTATTGTACTTAAACGTCTCTTTTAACTACCAAAATGCATTTGGTGATGAAATTACATTTTTCGATAGCGACAGTTTATCATAAGGAGCCCCCTGATCGACAATGTTCACTTTGTCTACATTGACATATAAATAATGAAAAAAAATCATGTATAAGAGATAGAATAGCTATGTACCATACTGAGATATGCTAAACAGCCTAGATAATAGTGACATAATACTATTTCACCTCTGTAATACATATGTGAATCGTCAACAAAAGTAGGATCTTCCTCCTCAACCCCAGCTAAATGATCTTTAAGTAACTTCATCGGTCTGTATCGTATTCTAATCAATCTCGAATCGTTGTTATCGTATTTAGTGATAGCGGCCTGTAACGTATACATTATAAACGCAAGTTGTTTATTGTTTCCCGCCGTCTCAAGAGTCGGCTGGAAACCAACGTCAGCTCAATGTCTACTCAGCCTATATTAAAAAACGCTAAAATTTTGTTTTAATTTCGGTATTATGTTTTTGTTTTTGTGTATTTTCACCAGATGACTCTAGTAGAAGGGTAATGTTTTTCAAATATATGGATGTTTTTAGCAAGAAATACATTTGTAACTTGTACTATCGAGAACGATATAAAATAACTCTGTAACTTAGTAACATATACGACGTAAATACAAAAGCTCTGAATGTTAATAATAAGGTACTGGCAGTCAATTTTTTTTTTCAAGTATAAATGAGAAATAACTTATTACTGCTACTTAAACAAAATTCTTGCTTTTGGCTAACGCTTTATAGCTTTATCGAATTGATACATTTTAGCTCGTGGGTCGTTTAAATGGTATAATGGTAAGAGGGATACAATAATTTTTTAATATTTATATTTGCCTCTTTTGTTTATTCTTATATAACAAACCAAAATTATTGTATTTTATATTATACATAACATCATTAAATAAAACAAACAAGTGTATTGAGATATTTGATTAATTAAACGTTGAAATGCTTGCAATTTGCCTTCCCAGTTTAATATTGTTTTCATCTTTTAGTATAATTATACTTTTGCAAATTAAATATATATTAATATTTTAGTGAACATGGTTTCAGGTCAAGATGACCTTCAGAATCGTTCAATTTTTATGTTTTTTAGAATTAGATACCTACTCTCACCAATCACTGAAAAAAGGGAAATTACATAAACTTCGACGATAGTAAGTTACAGATACATCACATACATTATAAAAGAAATATAGTGCCCTTAATATAAGTCTTATTTAATACATCTAAGTACAATAAATCAGACCGAGCACCTGCTTCGTTTTCGAACTTTTAATTCGAGTTTCGACTTTTTCCCGAATTCTTTGAAGCGTGTAAGGATTCTCCGTCATCGCCCGTATGAAATCTGTCCGCCTCAATACCTTCAAACGTATTGGTAATGAAACATTTTCTCTGTACGTTACTTTAAAGACGTGTAAGATCATTATGTATGTATGTTATTTGATACGTTATTTTACGGAAATTAGAGCAACGCAAAAGAGGGTTATTATTAGATATGGATACATATCGGATCGTTTAGTGACGTCATTAAATTCGTCTCAGTTATAGAGGTGATATAGAGTCATTTGGATTTTTAGTTTATGATATTACTTAAGTCTTCTTAATGTCATTTATTCGTTTTGTGCCTTAAGAGAATGTTAATTAACCTAAGCCGTGTAAATGGGAGTATTAATATTAACAAAATATTAAGACTCTTAGTAAACCTATTAAACGCCAAAAGCCCCTCACACTAAACAAACCCTATTAGGATAATCTGTTTCTAGGGCCAGAATCCACAAACCAACGCCATATACCAAATATTTGTCATAAAAGGGGATCGAACCTGTAAGTAAGTCAACTATTGACTACTATGCCGAAGTGGTCTTAAATATAAATCGACAATTAACGGAACAATGTATTCCAATTTTCACATATTTTAACAATTGTCAAACGGTCGTAGGGACAAATTAATTTCAACTATATTAAGTGACCGGAGTAAAATCAATATTTACATTTTATCGCATTACATAGTTAACACTTTCGGAATTCAGCATTCGTTTATCTGTATATTTATACTAAAATATTAATGAGAGAGCGAATGTTGTATGTGCGAAATTAAACTCCGGAACCATGGAACATATTTCAAAAAATATGACACCATTTGAAAAGTACATTATTCTAGATGGTCATATACACATCCCTACTTATATTATAAACCTCTCAATTTTGATGAAATTTGGCACAGAAAATCTTTAGACCCTGAGAAAGGACATAGACTACCTTTTATTGCGAAAAGCGAAAAAATCGAAAAGTCCCTGATGAGTGCATCACGAAATCTCGGAAATTACAAGTGCTAGGAGTTTCAAATTTTGCATGAGGATTCTTTTTAGAACCTAACAATAAAAATGGGGGTTTGAAGTGAGTAGTATATATTTAATTTACATTTGTGTGTTATTTTAAAATAAAATAATCATTAACGCGAGTAAAGCCATAAGCAAAAGCTAGTATAAATTTGACTAAAGAGTTTGTTTGAAAATGATCACGCTTGTTGATATTAATTAAAAATATGTTATATTGCTTTAGGACTAAGATGTCGTAATTAACATAGAGGGGAGATGCTGCCACTGGGTAGCACACTCTACACGCCACAATAGAACAGAACATCTGCTTATAGTTTAGGACTGATCGCAGATCTACCTACTAGACCTTCTTTTTCAATATATTTATTAAATAGGTATAGATTAAATATAACTTTCATGAAAAAACTACTTTAAAAATTAAAAAGTACTTTAAGCACTTTAAATGTTCTTATTTTACAAATGCTCAACTTTGACTACAAAAACCAATATTGTCTAAACAAATTACCTGCAGTTCAACATATGTAGCTGCCTTCACGGTAACTTTTGACGGTATCGAGTAAAATAAACTTATTTCTCCCAACACCTGAAATATTTATCTTGTTACTAGTTTCAAAACGATAGTCTTTTATAAGTTATAAAGTATAAAAGTACACGAAATGTTTTTACAATGTTTCAGACTGGTCTCGAAACATTCTTTAGAATATCTTTGCTGAAGTTAATAAGAATTTAAGAATACAACTGCTATATGAAAATTAGTGAGTATGAAAGAAATTTTAAAAGTATTTCAGCTACTCCGGAAGTTTTAAACTGTTGTTACGTTGCCACGTCGCGCGTTGTAAAGCTATTTTATTTATTTAATACTTTATTGCACACAAACGGAAAGAACATAAAATAAAACATGAAATAACAATAATAAGAAAATGGAGAGCGTGCAAAGGCGATCTTATTGCTAAAGCAATCTCTGACAGACAACTTTTGGTGAAAGGAATACCAAGGCAGAAACGGGGTAGTGCAAATACTCAATATTTTAATTTGTGACACTATCCATACTTCTAGTATAGGAGTATAACAATATAAGTAAATTACATAATATAAATACAATATTACATAAATCAAGACATATATACTCATACATACATACAAAAAAACCTACGTGTAAATACATATAATCTGACAAAAGACTAAAAATACATAAAATAGCTAGTGTTGCAAAAGATAGTATTAAGCTATATTGTGAAAGGCTGGTGGTAATCCATTAATCTGCTACTACGTACTATTATTGAAAATTAAGCGAGTATTTTACTTGTAAACTTTACTCTCATATTTAATATAAACAACTCTTTTAAAATTTTTGACGTGTATATTTTCTAATCGGCACCAAAATTTTTGATTACGCTCCGTATCCTTATTTAAAAGGAATTTTAAATTAACAGCTTTTTACTGAATTTATATGAAAATATGTACGATACTTACATTAAAAAACTATGTTTAAATTTTTTGTCTGGCTATCTGTTTGTTCTCTCTAATGTCTAAAACAGCTGGACCGATTTTTAACCGACCGATTTTTAGGCTAATTTTTTTTAGAAATTTTATTTCTTTTAACTATTAAAAAAAAAGTTAGTCGAAAACAAAGCGCAGGCGAAGTCGCGGGCACCATCTAGTATTTTAATATAACAGGCTAATTAAGGAAGTACATAAGTGGGCAATAAATTGTCACATAGTCAAACAATACAATAATATTATCACCAATCAAACCATTAAAACTTAAAGACTCACAGTTCCCTCCTTGAAAGCGATCATCGGGCTCTCATCATCTTCATCAGAGAGCATCTCGAGCACGCCGCGCTTGATGAACACCATGCCATTCTTCACCACGTCCTGATTCCACACACACTGACCCGCGAGGTATAACTCATGTTTCATTAACAGGGATATGTGACGCATGAACGACTCATCTGGTGATAATTTTTTTATTACACACCACCGCCTATAAACACTTGGAACACCAGAGGTGCCACAAAGATGTTGCTGGTATATAAAGGAATAGAGGATGGAGGAGAATAGGAAATAAGCGAAAGGATATGTGGGTACTGCTTTGTAACTTCAGACTGCCGTCCGTCAAATTGCAGACGCAATATTATAGGCGTCAATAAAATAATTTCACTTTACGGTATCAAAAAGTTAATTCAATTACATTTGTATTTACATATGATTTCGAATGTTGCCATTTAACATTATAATGAAGTTTATTTATAACACGAGGTATACTGTGATTTGCATAATACCTTTGGTATAAAAAAATTTCGATGTTAGAGCTTGATAACACTTAATAAAAACTAACGACCGATTTTTTAATGATAACTATTTTAATGTTTTTATTCAAAACATTTTTTTGCCAAAAATTAATAACATATATTAATTTAATACCGATACCTTAATCACCAAAGCAAGTATTTTAGTAAATTTTACAAGAATAACTAAAAATAACATTTGTAAACTATTACTGTTATTAACATTATTATACTACATTTAACGTTATTGATTAAAGGCATATTACGTAGTAATATTACAAAATTATAGATAATTATTTCATTTAGAAAGTTAGTGTACTTGTATTCAATAATTCAAAATGGAGTTGTCTAATTTGCATATTAACGTAAAACACGAGCACGTAAAGGTGATAAAATTAGTAGATTCATTACCCATATCTCTCAACAGCAAAGAGTCATGAAAGTGTCCGACATTTATATCGAAGATAAGTTCCATTTGCAATGGTAGAGGCAGTTTTTGTAAATGAGGCGTAGTGAGGACACCGTCTTTCATCTTCCAGAGCTGCTGTTTGTACATCATTGCCTGCTCTATCAACGAAGATGGCGCTCCGCGGAATTTAAGAAAACTAATCACGTGATGGTACTGTTTAAAATGTTTTTTGATTAATATGTAACTTTGATATCTCTCATCTTGATATATCTTGACGAAATGCATGATTTTTAATTACATAGAATTTTATCCAATTCTTGTTAAATTCTAATTCAAAAAAATCAAAATAAACGTTTCAAAAAGTCATGGTAAAAATTGATTCGTTTGTTGCAAAAGTATAAATACATAAAAACTTAATCAAACGAAGAAAGAAGATTGAAATGTTGTTCGGATTTACCTGTTCTACGAACATTGACCAACGACTATTTTCCAAAACAAGTTCCCAAGTGAGACCGCCAATGAAACGGTAGCGCATGTATACGTAACCAAAAATCATCAGGAATGATGTTAACCATTTTTCATGCCAGTGCTAAAATACATATTATATTATATGTATCTAACGTTAGATCTTTTATACTACAATTGTTTATTAACCGACTTGAAATAAGGTCAAAATTCTCCATTAGAATGTTTTTTAAATGTTAAGCAATATCTTCTTTGATGGTGAACTGAATGTATTTTTTTTGTATTAAATGATTCATTCCACCGAAGGTTTTTTTTCAATTTAAACTCCTGAACGAAATACCACAATTCGTTTTCAACTAATGAAATCTTAGTAAAGAATAGTTCAGTTCATTATTTTAATAACTATATTGTAAGTAAGAAAATCTTTTAAATTTACTTACAAGTGGAAAGCTGTCACCAAAAATACAATTGAAAAAACGGCATACACTATAGTACCAACACGAAATGTAACTGCAAAATTATAAACATGTTGTAAACCTTTGACGAGAAAAAAAGGTTAACAAATAAAAACTGTATAATTTCAAAATACTCTAATAAAAATAATAGAAAAAATGAATAAAATTTTATCTTATATAATGTATATAAACATCCATTATTTAATGGACTGTTTTGAAATTATTCCTTTGTGAGACATGTTATTACACACAATCTAATAAAACACTATAATCCATACTACAAATTCGCGTCTAAAGACGGTTTTGAGTTAAACATGCTTTAGATATAGATTAACATACGTGTAAGTGAGTTTAATAGATGTCTAAAACCTATTTCAGCTGTCAAATGTAACGTATAACATTTTATTTATAAGTTTTTTTTATGAGTTTATTCACTGTTAAGCAATTTACATAATATTTTAAGCAATGTTTAATGTTAAAACACTGTTTAGCTAGACACGCGTTGAACACGGTTTAATGCGTCTTTTGTAGTATGGCAGTATGATATCACACCGCATTAAATACCCCATCAAAATTGTTTCATCTCTGAACTAAGGAAAACCATCTGAGACACCGTGGACCTATATTGTATGATGAAAATTATTAATTCAAAAAGCTATAATTACTTGTCAAACTCTATCTTTTTGCTGACCATATTGAATCCTAGTGAGTACCATTCCTTAATTGTCTTTGATCGGTGGAGAGAGTACCAAAGGCATGCCGCACAGTGCAATATCAAAGTAACCAGTACTAGATGCTCCACTATATATAACTTTTTACGAGAATTCCGCATCTAAAATTAATCCTCTTGAATTATTCGAAAAAGTAGAAAATATGTAATAGAATTTCTTTATAATATTTATTCCTCTTTATTTAAATAAGTATCTATGATTAGAAATGAAGTCAATTTGTGATATAATTTTTTTTGCGGTTTTTACGATTTTTATTATTGTTTGTCAGAAGCTTGATATATTTTTTATTCAACTCGCGTTCCATTTTTATAATGAAGTGAGTTCAGAATTCACATAGCGGTATTAAGTTCACACGACTAATTAATTCTGACAAACTTTTCATATTAAGACGTTGCTAAGAGGAACCATATATTATCTGCACAATCAATATCATATCATTCTAATTTGAATTATTTAAGCAATGATCATAATTAGATAGCATATATTAACATAAAAATGATATTCTTATTAACATACCTTCTCATTTAAATTTAGAAAGAAAACAATCGATCTATAAATTCTACCAATCACAAGCCATCTTCCGACTAGTAGTAATTCATCGTGTCCTTGTTTGTATTTAACTAAATACGTTTAAAAATAATTGTATTAAAATTATAAATAAACAAACACAAATATTGATATAAGGATGAAATTTACTTACAAATTATACTTAAAGGCACTAAACTGATTATATCATAAATCAGTAAGATATAATTTCTTATATACATTCTAACGTGTAATCTCAAAATAGGCCAGAATATGTGTAATAAATGTATAAGGACATCAAGGAAGAAAACAACTTCGCCTACAATAAGGCTCGCATCGAAGAAAGCATGTGACTTTTCAAAATAATAAGCAAGAAGAAGATGTACTAAGTACATATATATTACCACGGAGAATATTAAAAACTGAAATATATTTATAATCTGTATTATATTTAATCATACAATAATATAAAAGTCGTTATCTTTTTATATCGTTATCGTAAAATGAAAAATATTTTAAAAAAACATACAACAAACAGCAGTGTTTCAGCTTGTCAATGAGAAACTTTTAAATACTTCTTCTAAACAATAATAACGTAAAAAAAGTTCTTCCATTTACTTTTTATACTTAATATGCTTAACGGTCGCTTATAATGTTGGAATCGAAAATTGTTTTCAGATTTTAAATTTACAATTTTCTTACCTGCCACCACGGGTTCCAAGGTGCCATCACGATTTTACGAGTTATAATACCAAGCCGCCCTTCCCAGAGGCATTTCCCCCTATAATTCTTAATTGTATTTTTTACCGGAATATTTATACGGCTGGCTCGCCCAGTCGCAGCTGTGGCTATTGTGCTGAAATTTATTAAAAGCCTTAATATCGCAAGGACAAGCGGCAGCATTTGTCACGCCGACTTGAAAATAAATGAGGCTTTTAAAAAATCGATGTTCGAATTTTTAATATAAGTTTTCTTTTTCTAGTATATTTTTTATTAACACCAGCAAATAATAGATGTACTTTATGATACTTTTCCGTAAATTAACGTAACATAGACGCGCAAAACCAACATGTTTGTATAATTGAACGCTGATAAGCAATACTGTGTTAAGCCATACGGAATTCATTTTAAGTAAAAGCAGTCTTTAAAAAAAATTGTTTGAAGAAGTATGAATCGATCATTTCTGTGCAATTCTGATAAAAGGTATAATGAAATAAAAGCAGAATAGTAAAAATTTCACTACTGGGCAAAAGACACCTCTCCGAATAAAACTCGTTGCTCCATTGCGGATTGGTGGATATACATACGCCTGCTAACAAATAAATAAATTTAAACACAAATTTACCACTAGTAAACTCAGCGTTGCTAGCCAGAGTTTGAAACCGCGATCAAACAGTTACAATAGATGCGCTCTAACCACTAGCCCATAACAGGTCATACGTACGAACCAACGTGAAAATAAATAAATGAACGTGAAACATTTTTTTTATATTAAGACGTAAGATTACAATAGGGATGGTATTATTAAAAACGTTATAGGCACAAAAATAATGAAGAGAAATATAAATTAGTTAAATTATTATACATAAAATATTCTCTTATCTTACCCCGTAATTGTTCCTAAAGAAGGCTCGCTGACGCTTCTCATCATGATGATAGCTCACTACAATCAAATAACTTTGTGAAATGTTTGAAAAGTTGAGCTTTACTTTTCAAAAATTGCGGACTTCTTAGTTAATCATGGCTTAGTAGATATTTTTATTGTTTTTTTTTTTTGGTACGTTAAAATAGGTAACCTTTTTAGTTATATGTAATAATAACATAGGTAATAATAAAATATAATCAATTGAAGTAGTGGTTTTAAAGTTTTAAGAAATATTTGAATTTTAAAATAAACAAAAAACCGTTACAAAATACGTAGTTTATTTTATTGTGTTTTTAAGATATTTTTTAAGTTGGAAATTCATATTACAATAAGTATAGAATATTAAATCTATAGCTTACTTACCTAAAAACAAAAGGGTCAACTACAGCTAACTAAATTCGCAGATATTTATTATTTTTAAAATAATAGATTACAATGACAATTATTTCCACGTTTTACCGCGTTTGCGTCTCAGTTTAGTTATTGGCGCGAACCGCCATTAGGCATTTTGTTAGGTATACTAAAAGCAAAAGAAATAATATATACAGCCAAAAATAATTTTATGTTAATTTTTATATATATATGTTTTTCATAAGAATATTATATTTATAAAAAATTAATTTATATTAATTTTCATTAATCATCTAAAATTACATTATTAAACTAATGAATTATCAAAATTAGGCATTTGATTTTTTTTAAATAGATTGATTTTATTTCGGACATAAATAAGCATATCAAAAAACACTCAACAACATAATTACCTATACAAAAACTTAATTTATCTCCCCTTGACCTATTTTTTTTTAAACACAGATAAATGAATACCTGAGGTGTGTTTGTTGAGTTCATCAAATAATATCGTCTAACAACAACAAACAATCATAAAATAATTATGTAATAAATCTATTGCATTGCGGTGTGTACTGTTTGCATGTGAACAGTAAAATATATTACACGTAGTAGGCAGAAGCCTGAGGTGTTAGTTCTAAACCGTTGATTAATAGGACACAGGAGACAGACTAATCTGTGCAGCTTGGCAATTTGTCACTAAACTTGTAGCATTAACTAAGTTAACTATTTTCAACTAAAACCCCGATTCCTCTTATTAATTACTAGATTCAACTTTAAGTTAAAAATGTTAAAGACTTCTATATCTTCTGTGATTGAATATCATATCTCTCAAAAAGATATCTTTACCTACATGCATATACATGATAGAAAATTTATATTTCATTATTTTCTGGTTATTAAAATATTCGTTACATAAAGATCTGAATGACTTTTTAAAATCAGTTTTCTGGTATTTGCCGCAATTGACTTAACTATTGATCTTACATCGTACATGTTTTTTGTAATACTTTGATTTAAACTTAGAAGATTCTAAAAATATAAATTAATATATTATATTCATAAAATTAAAAATAACTTTCAAATAAGGTAATAAATATCGAGGAGTAATTTAATAACGGTATGATAGGATTACTTTATAGTATATACACAATTTATCTTCTTACATTTACTTCACTTTTTCATATAAGAAAGCTCTTTAAAAATAAAAAAATAATATAAAAGACATTATAGAGAAATAAAGGTTTCGAAGCGCCACTAAGAGTTTTATGTAAACGACCGGATTTCCGTTCTTTAACGTCCACTCAATCTGATTGTTTTCCATTCGATCTAAATCCTTTTGAAGACAGATAAAATCCAGACAATCGTGAAACGTTTATTCGATTTAAATCGACGCAAAATCGATATTCGAATGCGGTTTACTCGTATATGATAAGCTAATCGATGAATGTACTCCGGATACTTATACGTGTTATCAACTCGACCCAAAACTTCCTTCGGGTAGCCCTGATAATACTTGGAGGGACCGTTTTCCATCAAGCTGGATTTCGGGAATAAAATTTGCATACAAACGTGTTATATACGGTAATATACTTACAGAAACTCGTTTTGGAACTACCATCTGGATTCAGTAAACTTTTAGGTCCGATTGTTGTAATTTGTTTACGAGAATAAATATGTTATGATAATTTTAATAAGATCATTTAAATAAATTTTTTATCATTAATAAAAATAAAACGTCGTAAGATTAATAAGAATTTATTAAGTATTCGTTATGTGATACAATTTGTTAATCTATCTTTGCTCAATGTGAGTTTTGTGATAATATAAAATAAAATAGTTGTAGCAAATACTATTTGTTGATAATGAGAGTACCCTACGCCAAAACTCAAACTGAGCTTCGCGCAGTTACCAACAGATTTAATCAAATTGCTTTTGAAGACTAGAACTGACCGTATATTTCTAGTATAGTACCCAAGCAGTACTGACACAACCCTAAAGTGTACATCGTTGGCCGAAAGCACTGCAGTGCGCAATTTATATAACACTTTTACTGCCCGGCCACATGTTGCAGCGATTTAATGCGCGCTGTCTAATGGCCACGAAAATCCTTTAGAATTAAAGAGAATTAACTAAAATAACTTTAGGAAATACTGCAGCCGTTTCTGGGTTAGCTTTGGGGCGGGATATACCTGTTTCGAAAGCGTGAATTCAAGTAGCAATCAATATATTTGGGAAATAGTTATAAATTTTAGACTGGAAAATTATTGCTAATGAATTTAGACAAAATTGAAAATTAATGAAGTTCACTGTGATATTAATTATGTTATTAACATACATAAAAGTAAATTTCAAAACATGTGTAAATATTTTAATATAATGAAATAAAATAATAGGTTCCTTATGGGATATTTTATATCATTTCTCTTTTTATAATTGTTTCTGAAGACCTAAGTCATGCTTTAATTTTCAAATTTAAATTTCACCGACCAATTTTGTAATTAATTCTGACCTCCGCACTTCTTATTAAGTCTAATTCATTGGTGATAATTTTCCAATCTATACTTTATCTGTAATAAAATCAATTAAAATCAATTTCATTGTCGCATTCAATTTTTTCCTACAGGATTTTTGTCACGTTAAATACAATATAATATTAATACTTACCGATACATAAAAGGTACCCTGGATCTTATTGATTTTGCGCTCAAGTCCTATTAATGCGGTAATCCCGTTACTGTCTAATTGCTCTGTCAGCTCTCAGACTGGATTACTGACTGAAGCACGTTCATAATGCCATTGTCCTTCTTCAGCCTACTTGGCAATTCTCTATAGATTTACAGAATATCTATTCAATAAATCCTATTACGATTAAACGATATGTATTGTGTTCTTATATTTAACAGATTTAAAGTCAGATATGTTTTTACATAAAAGTAAAATTAATGTGTCTATTTGTGATTTCGAAATAAACTAATAAAGAGATAATACTATATAATAAAAGAGAGAATACTTAAATAATGAAGAGAGTGAATTTTGTATTTGCGAAGTAAACTTCGGAAACACTGAACCTAATTAAAAATTTTGGTTATATTTGAATGGTATATTCAAGATGGTCATAAGCTTTATTATGAGCGAAGATCAATCCGCAATTGTTAACGCTGCAAGCAATTTTAAAGATCATTGAGCTCACTAGTTTAAGCCACCACTTTTTATTCGGAAAGAAAGGATAGAGGCCATAAAACATCACTCTACTACCAAAAGGAGCTGGGCAGTAATTATAAACACGAGTTAATTATATTTCATGGAAATAATTGACATTTTTTTTTCGTTAATAAGTTTCATTTCTAAAAGTTTATATTTTATTATATATTATCGTTTTCTGAATATATTTACTAATTGTTCATTGTTCTCGACAAAAACTGAAGCAATTATTGTAAAATATATGTACGAAACGAAGAAGAACAAGTTATGCAATATGAAGTGTTTAAAAATAATTGTTCACGAAATTGTCGGAAGTCTAAGTACATAATGTGAGTTAACTCAATTAAAATACAAAGAAACAAGATAATGCGCCAACGCTTATTCCATCAACGGTAATTCGTTTAGTGAAGCTAAGTAATGATAAATTACACTTTAATTTCATTTAACGAATTTGTATAATTATTACGGCGGTCGGTTATTGTTAATGCGATTTTGAGTAAACATTTGCATTGTCAGCATCAAAAGATAATTAGAATGAAGAAAAACAAACCTTGTGTTTAAAGCCTTCTTTTAAACATTGTAGTATTTTGATAATTATTGTCTTTAGGTACAGTTTTTTAGCTTTCGTTATATAGGTTTGTTTTTTTTCGATATTTTGATATTGTTGACGCAGTGGTCACTGCAATTGACTGTAGCGCTAACGGTCGCGGGTTCGATCCCCGCTCACGGCAAATGCCATACGGATGTTTGTCGTGGTCTGGGTGTTTGTGTTGGTGTTGTGTATGTTTCCAGACCCCCGACACAAGGTCACAAGATCTTAATGGGGGCCGTTAAGTGTGATGCGTTTATTATTATTATTATTTCGATATAGGTAGTTTTCCTACTAAAACTTGTTTATGTACAGAAAAATGGAAATGACTTAGTAAACTCATATGCTAGTTTTACCTAGAAAAGTTTCCGGGAGTTTTGAAAATTGATGATTTTGTATATTCTGACGTGCTCTATTCAAATTTTTAATTTGCCACGTCGTGACATGGTCGATCATGCCGGCAAATTGGAAGAATTGCACCAAAATTAGATTAGTAGTTAGAACACGTCGATTTCAATCGACCACCATCAAGCCATCTCGGTTTTTTATATTATACTTTACTATTAGAGATATATATAAATATTTTTCGACGTGAAATAAAACAACTTCGACATAACCACTCATTGTAATCTCATGTTCAGAATTAGCAACTAAATCGATTTTCGGAAAAAAAACGTTTAATATGTAATTCGATTTATCGAACCGTATAATGAAGATATTCGGGTATTATTTCTGAGCTCTTTGTGACGGGATGAGGAATAAAAGAAAAACATGGTAATATAAATAGACAATATTATTGTAAAAATTTTTGTATACATATTAATATGTATAACGGAATTTTCTAATTAAGTTGACTAGATATTTTTCACTAAATGTTTGGCAGTGTACTTCAACTTCCCGAGTCTTGTGAGCATCCTGCGAACAAATAAAATATCGTTTTAATTATTTCATTAATTAAATACATCATATATATTCTAATAATAAACGCTTCATAATAATAAAATAACAGCCAGGGATTTAAAATTTAATAAAATCACTTTATATACAAATTTCTAGACCGCCAAGAACGAACTAGACAAATATTTTACTTAAGCCGGAGAACGAACCCGCGACAAAAAAATAAATTTCTTTTCAAGACATAAGGATGTCGGTTTAATACTAAAGGAAAGAAAAAGGAAATTTACATACAATATATATGAATAAATAAATTATAAAACGATGTAATGTATCGAAAAAGTATTTATTTCAAAGACTTTGAAAAATGATGAGAAATTATTCTTTCAAAGCCGCGAATGTAATGAAACAACTAAATCGAATGCGCTACGTATTCTGCCTCGATACAAACCATATTACATGATATTTTGATGTTCATTCGACGTTCAAAATGGCGAAAGCCTTCGTAAAAATTTTCAAAGAGCTTTTCAAACGTAACCTGAAAGTCCCTTTGAAGATTCTATTCATATTATAAAACAGTAAATGTATCCTTAAATTTCTATTTCTTCAAAATAAAGTTTCGAATATTTTTTCTTACTTTTTTAACACCTACTTAAATTATATTGCGAATTAAGAGTGTCATGCTAACAATTAATACTCGTGACGTATTCTATTAATTTCGGTAATAAAAAGGAATAAAATAAAAGTTTTTCCTTTTCTTTTATATTTTATGTTATTAGTGTCCAATGAAGATTTTTTATTGTACACCAATAACATAAAATATAAAATCCAATTTATATATTATTATAGCCTCATAAATAATTTAATTATACTAAAATCATTTGCACTGTTTAGGCTTTAAAACTTATCCGACACGAGTATTATTACTAACAAAATAATATCACACACTATTATTATACTTTTCAATTTAATTGAAAATACACGTGCATTTACAATTCAAGGGATTCATACTCCATTAATTGAATTAGTCCGCATACCGATAATCATGTATAGAATGACAAATTCCGTACTATTCCAGGAATAGATATATTAATTGCAATTTGTATAAGGCGGAATTTGCACTTGTAAGTTTTACTTTTAACTCATATAAAATTTCGCTGTAACACTGTACAGTTGTCTAGATAAAATTAATATTGAATAAATGGGTAAATTCTTTCGAGTGTATGAATATTATCTTAGCAAAATCCTTGCCTTGGACAAATTAATTTTCTGTAAGGAAATCATTCCTATTTGTTGAGAATTGTTCAATTTTCCAGTGACACATTTAAATTACGAGTACCCGGAATTAATTTATTCCTTCAAAATTGATCTTAATTCTACTATAAATTCTAAATTATACATCAACTGATTCTGATTTCAAAATCGCTAGAATCGTGATCGTGAGTAAAATATTACTCTAGACAATATTTAAGTGGCTTTCATTACCTACATAAACAGCAGTTATTATGTATTTTAATAAATATTAATTATGTATATTGTATAGTAGATCTTACCGTGATCAGGGCAGTAGTGTCGTCGGCGTCGGCGTCTTCGCTGAGCTTCGCATGCGTCCACACATGTTTCCTCTGTTCATAATTAATAGAATACTTTGTAAAATGTACAATAAATAAAAAATATGTGAAAATATTATGTACGAGTTTACACAAAAACACTGATCTCATCATAGAGTTAAAAAACAGAAATTTTATAATTTAATTTTGTTGTAATGAGTTCAAAACCATTCGAGATAAGTAGATTGCAATAATATAGCATAATTAAATTTTAAAATTAGTAAATGATTTACATAGAGCATATGTGTATACCAAATAACAAAATATAGGTAATGAATTGACTGAATAAAATAATTACTTATTCAAATTTTTTATTTTATTCATTTCAAATTATTTTATTTATTATAAATTACAATCTATTTTAAATTAGCTTATGCTGGTTTTTTATCTCAATATGCCGATTTAAAAAATTATTTTTTTATTTATGAAAGTCGATTAAATAGTTTGGTCTTTCAATCGAAAAAAATGTAATGAGCATGTCACCGTCGCAGCAGGGCGGGTGCGCGGGCGGCGCGGCGTCGTCCTCGTGGCGCGCGAGCGCGCGCAGCTGCAGCGTGTAGGCGCGCGAGCCGCCGCCCGCGAGCGCGTCGCCGCCCGCGAACGTCGCGTACGGACTTATTTCGTACACGTCTGTTGCGAGACAGACATTGATATTTAAAAATTATTGTCAAATCAAATCTATTGCATTTAGAGCTTGGAGTCGTAAAATACACTTTTAAATACTCTGACAGTAAAAACAAAGAACACTTAGGCCTTTCTGTCACGAGGCTAGTGGGCAGTGACTCGCGTTTTGAATGCATCGGATATGTTGCTTGTTTTTGACGCTAAGCGCGTAGTCGTATGGCGGCTACTAGTTGCTTTTTAATCGACGGTTCGCGACATATGTAGGGCAAAGCGAAGTCGTATGATGGGTACTAGCTAAAAGGATATGCGTAGAAGTCCTTTGGCAATAGTGTCGTGGAAGAAAGACCGAAGGGTTCTCTGTTTTTGCCGTCATTAAGTGTTTAAAACTATATTTTACGATTCTAAACTCTAAACCATATCAATTGAAGAGCGACTTGATAATAATTATCAGTGTGTGTACACACATCGTGTTGGGCGAGAAAACCACTTGTAAGTTTTACTCTCGAGAATTATATAAAAATAATATGAAACTCTGTAACCTGGTAACAATTACGTAGGTAACATTAAGTAAGTTGTAAGTGTCAATAAAAAGTCACTGGCAGTAACTTATTTCAGGTGTAAAACCAATAATAAACAATTTAAGTACATAAAATCTTATGTTAAACCATGAGGTACACTTACAAGTGTAATTCTCGCCTCACAAATACAAATATATATTAATATTAAAAGTGATTCACTTTTTATGTTGTCAAAGTGTATTTAAAACAGCTTTTAACAATTCTACGTTCTAAACGCATTTCATTCGACTTGAAATTAATTGCCGTCTTAAAATACTGTAATGTTTAGCGAGATTTGGATATCGTGTTATAAATGGTACAGCCATTTGCTTGTGCTTTATATATTGCACGTTAGATAGGAGTTTTGTCCGGAATATAAGAGCATGTATTTTTTATTTGAATGTAGAATGTTACCTTTGGCCTATAGAAGATCCCTTTCAACGAAATGAACTTTGATTATGAACAGCTTTTACTTTTATTAAAAGTAGACGATCAAATAACCCACATTTTTTATTTTATACGAGCCGAGATGACCTAGTCGCAGGGCGTAAAATCCACACGTTGTATCCAGTAGATTTCATGGAAGTTGTGAAATTACTATTAAATTCGCATTTTATAAGCACAACGCGAGAAAACGATAAAAAGGTTTAACAATATTGGCATTATTAGACTTTCATTATTCTTTAAATTACCAAATCATAATACGTATATAGAATACATATGTATATGATACATGGGTTTTCTGGCACAGACACCTTTCATTCAATGATAAAAGATTGTTATGAACTGTCAACAATTACAATAAATATAAAAAACGTGACAAAATAAAAGACAATTTCAAAGTACTCGCAGAAGTCAATTTGAATAAAGATTATTTTGAATCGGAATATGAAATGAGTTGCTAAAGTATTTCTACTTAAGAAAATATGACATCTTCCTTTTGATTTAATTCCGTTTTACGATGAATAAAATGATGAAAAATCTGGGGACACGACAGTGCCGTGCCAAGTGGAGAAAAAAAGTGTAAACATATATTATTAACACGTGTAAGACTATTTTCTTAATTTATGTTTGCTATTAAGTTTAATGCTTATTTTATCTGATTAACTAAGTAAAAACTTATATTATTAAAATGATTCGACTATTTTATATAATTCATTTTGTTATTGTGACTAAATTATTTGTATGTATTCCCTGACACACGTATGGTACGGATGTGTATAACGTATATGATGTGTGTATGGCAAAATGTAATATGATCGTACAAACCTGGCGGGTCGGGGGGCAGTTTCGGCGTCGGGTGCGCGGGCGGCCGGTACGTGCCGCAGCCGGGCTTGTCGCCGCTGATCACACGAGCCACGGCGCCGTCGCTTCTATATTAAACATGAATGCCAAATTAAAAAAAAAAATCTTTTCAAACACACTAGTCTTTTTCAACCGTTTAATAATGTAAATATTTATTAAACTTATCACTACAATAAGACTAAACGTTACAAATGTGTTTTAAACTAACATACGCTTTACATCATAATGTATGTACATATATACTATGACATTATAGTAAATAAAGATAGTATATAAACAATAAAATTGCATACTCGCATACTGATAAATCGCTAAAAAAATAGATAAAGCCAATTTGTTCAAAGCAATTTTTTGAATTTTAACAATTCATATAGATGTTTTACGAAACAGTATTTTCAAGTTTTGTTCTCTATGCTGACCATTATCCCCCGCGATCCCCAATTTCAACAATTATATCATGCACTCACACGGCTAGTTTTACTGTTTGTACAGATACAAAGTAAAAGCAGCATTATATCAACATCAACGTGAACAAAATACACCTCTCCACGTTAAGCCCGACGTGCAACCTAAATCCATCACATGTGTTTATACTGCGAGCTTCGTACTAACGAAACTATAATGCATCCATTTTACGACATCATATTGTAATAAAACATTTATAGCCCTGTTTGTTGAAATACGATTTTGTCACGTAATATTTCTTTATGTGCAATAAAACCCGCGTTTATAGTAATTGAGGATTCGATTGTACTTTTAATGTGTTAAATAAAGCGTACTGTTTAATCAAGCTTATGTTATTTGGAGGATAACGTTCTTTTTGTTTTTTTTTCGATAGAGAAAAAAATACGTCCTTTCTAAGTATGGAGCTTTGTATATTTAATATTAATAAATTTCGCAGTTCGAATGTATATAATTGTAAGGGAACGCTAGCAAATTTTTAACAAACATATTAAACTTTGTATAAAATTATTTTTAATAAATATCTCCTGATAACAGAACGTTTAATTTAACGCTAATACGAATAGATAAATTACAATAAATATTATTTATTTTTTTTATATTTCTTCACACACAATAAGGAATTTAATAAATAATCTTAATTTTACAACGTACGAAGTCGGAGCAAATACATAGTCGGAAATAAAATGATAACTAAAGCCTTCAATCGGGGTTATCTTACTAACTCTAGAGTTTATAGCCAATAAGAGATGAAATTTATGAATGGATATACGAGTAACGTCTCGCGTCTAATCTAATTTCAGATAGATTTTCAGATCAGCAGAGTTAGTTTTCTATTACACAATCTTTGAGAAAACTTACTCTCTTAACTTAATCAATAAACTTTCATTACTGATTTAATGAACTATATAGTAATTTGAACCTATGAGCAACTTTAAATATAAACATCAATAAATAAATGCACATCTATTGTTATATTATATAGTTTAAGATAATTGGATGCTGATAAGCAATAATGTGTCAACCCACAAAAAGTGAAATTTAGAGATATTGCTGTATTCTGATAGTGCATTTCGTATTTAACATTATACAAAAAAATTTCAAGTCATTTGAACTAAATAAGTACGGAAAAAGTTTCTTAATCAAATGCTTAGAATAATGAAGTAGGTTCCATATTTTGGATTATGCAATAATTTAATATATTTAAAAAACATATTATTAGATTAAAATCTTTATTAGCCTATCTGCTATAAATGAATTATACTTTTTATCAAAATAGAAAAGAAAAGATGGATATATGCTTCTTCAAACAGATGTGTTAAGAATAGATTCGACATCTTTAGACGCCATTTTATCAAAATGAAGTCCGTGTGGCCTGACACAGTATTGCATATCAGCGTCCAATTATGAAAAGTAAAAAAAAATATTTTACATTAAAAAAACGTTGTGATAACGTCACACCCGCCTGATATAAGCCCCGTACAAAATAAAACTCAAATACCGTATTTTAAGCTTCAAATCCGGGACGGATTTACTTCTGGTTTTTATCGATAAA
Organism: Hypolimnas misippus; assembly: GCA_037950945.1. NCBI lineage: Eukaryota > Metazoa > Arthropoda > Insecta > Lepidoptera > Nymphalidae > Hypolimnas > Hypolimnas misippus. The sequence goes on along the minus strand of JBBEEQ010000029.1, from coordinate 5,500,904 downwards.
AAAACTTTATTAATAGCTTCAATAATAAAAATTAAAATTTTGAATAATCCTTTTTGTAATTTCATTTCACTACGATTAAGATAAGAGGAATAATCTTCATTAATAATATGTTACGATCAACCTTTATCAGTCCAAATAAGTGAGGCTGGTAATTCTTTCAAATTTAGCAATATTTTGTAGTTAGTTATATTTAGTCTAAGAGCTTGCAATATTTTCAATACGTTAATTTTGTAACCATAGTCTTATTTTTTATACCTATTTCTTCCCTTACAGTAACTTAAAAGAGACCTGGACCTGTGGACCGACCATCTTCTGAAGATCTTCTCTAATGTTTATTGCAGATACAATATTATTGCGTGTTACGTTTTTTTCGGTTTTTTCTCGAGAATTATAAAACAAAATATTTTAAAGGGCTTGCTTACGTAGTGACTATTTACTGATAGCCACGCGGTTTTACAAATCAATTTAGATCCGAAGGAAAAATATGTATGAATTTTATTATACCTAACGCCAAAAATCCTACGTCAACTCCTCATCACTTAGAGCGAGGAATATCATATTTCCCTGCTCACAAAAGAACCCTTCGCGTCAGCATGATTTTCGTCTAAGGTTCATTTAAATTGCTCTTTTATCACTTTTTGGGTACTTTTCGTACTGATTCGAAGATTTCATTCTTTATTTTTTAAGAACTTATGTACTCGTATATAATAATAATGTATTTTTGTTTTATTTTTTTTAGCGTAAAGTGCTAATAATGTGTATGTATTCATATATTTTAATGATATTGGAAAAGTTTACTTTTAGGTTACTATTGGGTTATCGTAACAGCTTAAGTGTAATTTCCTCTAAACTTCGATTGCAGGTACAATTGATTTTAACGTTTTATCAATAACATAATTCTTGATTAATGAGCAAAAATAAACTCTTAAAAAATTGTATAAAAATACTATCTTAATACAAGTTCTATTCTTATTAAACACACTATCCTCACAGTACCTAAATTAATTCAATGAAATGGTAAAGTTTACACTAACTATCATATCATATCTATAAATAATTAAGTATTTCTAAAATTAACAACAATTTACAAAACATTTATTAACCATCAATAACATCTATACGAAGAGTGTGATTGTTTGTTTGTTTGAATGCGCTAATCTCAGGAACTACTGGTTCGAATTGAACATTTTATTTTGTGTTAAATAGCATATTCATCGAGGAAAGCTATAGGCTATATTAGATCACGCTACAGCTCGTAGGAGAGAAGCAGTAAACATAAACTCGTAAGAAACCGCGAGTGGCAGCTCGTAAATCAGAAAAAAGTTATATTTACAAACAAAGACAAACTAATGAAACAATACAGAAACACTCACCTCTTTCGTCTCAACAAAATAGCCAGTATAGTAAGTGCAGCGAGCGACAGCGCCGCACACAGCGCCAACAGAAGCGCGAGCTCGCCCGCCGTCGCCGGAAACGGCGCGTCCACTTCCTCCGCGTAACTACCCTCGGCGGGCGTCGTCGTGAACTCGTACACCTCGCGCGTCCAGCCAGCTTCGTTTGACGCGCGAGCCGCTACGCGATACCTTGAACCGGGGCTCAACCCTGTGTGACAAAACAATTTAGAACGAACCATAAATGCTATTGTATGTACACTGACTATAACTCATATAAAACTGGCTTGATTAGGTAAGTACCCCATTCTCCAAAAAAATCATCGTAAAGTAACTTTAGTTGTGTTTCATACAGTGAGTGAGAGAAACCTAATCTTCTACTCCATTTCTTTCCTCATTTATTATTCTCTTTCATCTCCTTTTTAAACTGGTAACTCATCTTTAGTGCTTCGTGAGTGGTGGTGAACATTTAATACCGGACGTCCCACCTGCACTTTTAGGCACTATCTTTCTTTTAAGAAATCAAAAAAAAACTATAAGTAGAACAAACCAACAAAATAGAATTCTATAGAAACATTTAACTAATTGATTTCACTACCTACCTCCTAAAATAACCTCTCCACCAACCGGAACATCTCTCGCTCCAGCGACTCCAGAACCAGCCCATTCTAGTTTCAAAGCCACAGGCCCGCAGCCACCATCAGACCACATACTTGTATCGAACCTCGCGTGAGTGGCATTAGCTCTCATCCACCTCGTGTCAGGTGGTGCTGTGGGAGGACCGCCTGAAGTTCTGATAGATATTTCAGCTCCCGGAGCCCCACCTGCTGAACCGTACGCTCGATATGCGGAACCACAACGAAGCCCTGTTAGTGTTACCGGTCCAGGACTTGCTGATTGTATTCGCCATTCGCCCTTAAAATATTTTTTACTTTAGGTTTTAGCCTTAACTCAAGTGTCTTCATCCAAATGAGAAAAAAAATCAATTGCATACTAAATGACAAATTAAGTGGAAAGGTGTTAAAGATAGTGGGTGGAAATCGGTTAAAAATATTTCTAACCTCAGGTGCAGCAAGTCTCCAATGCAAAGTATATGCTTTTGGTAGGGCATGGCCTTGAGCTCTAAGAGCAGGTCGAAGATCTAACTCCAATTCTCTTGACCTCGCTTCCAATAACGCCAATCCAGGAGGTGTTGGTGGTCTTAATACATATACTCGCCACGTCACAGAATCTGAACCATGTGGATTTTCAGCCACACATGTATAATTGTCAGCATGAGATAATTCTAAATCTGTTGACAATATGAGTAAATAAATATCACGTATATAAAGACACAGACATAAAGATTTATAGACGTGTTAAAAAAGACTCTCACTTCGTATTAAAAGTGCATCTCCGTCCAAATGGAAAGGCGCTCGAGGGTGTAAAGGGTTTCCACCTCGTAGCCAACGTTTGGCTGGTGGAGGAACACCTCCGACTACACAACGAAGTGATAATGAACCACCCGCAGCGCCTACTGCGACACCGCCGAATGATGATATACGGGCTGGTGCTGAATGTTAAACAATTTATAACTAACTTAAAAACAAAGACAAAGATAACAGGTAATAAGATAAAATACGGGTACTTTGTTTGTCTAATTTTATATCTTGTTTCTAAGCCAGAGCGTGAGTTTTAGTATAATCGACTGACTTTTTCGGATCATCATTAGGCATGTTTTATTGTATATGTAGAACATTATTATTTAATTAGAAAATTACGAAATTGTCTATAATCTGTAAGTATTTCGCCTAACTTAGACGATTCATAACATAAAATTATCCTTGTGAAAAAATATAAGGAATGAAATAAAAGTTAATGATTTTATTTACCCAAAATTGAAAGAAAATGGATAATCGTTTCATATAAATAACCCATCATCAGCTTACCCAATGCACTAGTCTGACAAGCAATAACAGAAGAAGGCGGTCCTTCTCCAACAGCAGTTGCAGCTCGAACCCAAGCTTCATAAGTCCTTCCAGCTCGAAGACCACGCAATGGCTTCATGCATTCAACCGTCCCTTCCCCATCACTACACGCGTTCACTCGAGTTACATTCGCTTCTTGAGACCTATAAAACGGTGTCCTTTAATTTCTTGGTTTAGTTTATTTCTACTTTACACTCCTATTTAAAATCCTTTTTTGAATTAAATGACAGATCTAATTTGAGTAATATTATCCTATTTTTACTCGTATTTTACAATATTTTATTATGATGCGAGTATATAACAACAGTGTAGGAATATAGAGTAATTCTAAGAGGTAATAAAAAAATAAAATCATATAGAAACTAGAAAGACAACTCGCAACAATAGTTGAAGGATAATAATAGCAAAATGACATCTCTAATGAGTAAGGTTTTGTTTTAACTGAAGCTGCATTGTAAACAAGCGTAGTTGATTTTAATTATATCCTTTTTACTGGAGCTCTAATTAGGTCATTTTAATGGTTTATTATGGTTGTTTTAACAACCACAATATGTGAACAAAGCTTACTCTTATTAAAATAGTATTACGATCTGAATGTACTCGATGTTATGGATAATAATGATAGAATTTAAAACTACTAATTACCTCATTAGGCGCTATCAAAATCATTATTATCAGTAGGTAATACACACAAAAATTACACTTATATGACTTGTGAAATCTGAAAATATTTGTTTAGTAGTAGATAGTAGAATAAAAATAATTAAACGATGTATTATAAAACATACAATATACATACCTATAAAAATATTTAAGATAAAATACAATACAAGAGTATCTAAAGTTACAAGTACTACAATTGTATCAATATAATTCAATAGCGTTTGCTCACAATTTCTGTGTGCTATCGAAAACTTTCTGACATACACAAAACATTATTTGGTATTTTTGTCTATATATCCGGTATCAGTCATGAACGGACAGCGTATTTGGAAATGTTTTTACTCAAGGGAAAAGTTAATCATTAAGACCATCCCTGAAACTTAATGTTTGCTAATTAACGCACTGTGATACTACTAATAGAAAAAGAGATTTTAACTAGATTAATTACCATTTTTCATTACTTTTTTTTAATTCCACCCGTTACACTCTTTTAAAATTAAATAATGAATTTCACGCTCATCTCTAACTACGATCTTTTCAGACGTAAGAAAAATGGACATACCCAGATAAATCTTTAACGTAAAGTGAGTAATGAGTCAGTCGTCCATTAGGCTCGAGCGGCGGCAGCCACGACGCTCTCAGCGAGCGCTCGCTGAGCGCGATCAGTTTCATGCCGCCCGGGGCGCTCGGCACTACAACATTCGTATCCATTACTAAGTGATCAATTCTAATGAATATTTATACTTGATGGAATCTTAAATAATGAGAGTTTATTTTTTTAATAACGTATTAGTTTCAGGATTGAAATTCTTCTTACTTTAGATAAACCAGTTGTTAAGAGGATAGTTGGATGCTGATTAGCAATAATATGTTAACCCACAAAAAGTCAAATTCGGAGATATTGATGTATTCTAATAATGCAACAAGTATTGAACAATATTTAAAAAATCAAGTCATCTAAACTAAATAAGTACAAAAAAAAAGTTTCCTAATGTTATATATCGATTAGTATTGTATCGATTAGTAAAAGTATGTTCCATTTTAAAATATTCATAAAGTAATCTTATATTTCCCGCTTTTAATTAACCTTTTCAAAATAAAAAATAATAGATAAATCTCTATTGTTAAACAAATTTACTACTAAGTATGACATCTTTAAAGGCCATTTTCTTAAAATGCAGTCCGTGTGGCTTGCCATAGTATTGCTACTCAGAGACCAGTTAAAATCTATATAACATGACGCTTCTACTTATATAATAATAAATAGGAAACTATATCGTATCGTTAAATTCCAACGAATGAATCCACCAATACGTAGTTAAGCAACGCGGTGGATTAAGCTCGAATGCTTCTTATGAAGGACCTCTTCTCAATTATAAAGATTGCCAGCTATAAACTTTAAAACTTATAGTAGCGGAGAAAACAAATGCAAAATTTAAAAAAAGGTTATTTTTATTTCAAATTGTAATGAAAATAGAGTTACGTTTACTAAAACTAACTGAAAGTTTTAATTTAATGAGAGATACGAACCATCCTCATCCGTTTTGCAAACTTGCGGTGCGGATAATGGACCATCTCCGGCAGCGTTGTGAGCTCTTACTCTAATTTCATACTCAGCGTAAGACGTTAAACGGGATACTGTTGCTTTTTCGCCCTGTCATTAAAGACCATAAGCGTATTGTTTATTTAATAATTTTATAGCTCTTTGTTATGGAAGTTTGTAGAAGAGACTGAGTAAATGTTCGAGAGTCATTAAGTCTATACTTTTTTCAACCGACATCAAAAACTATTCTCTTAATAAATAACGGTTCTCGATTCGTAGATTTTTTTTGATGTTTGTTACCTCAGAACTGCGTAATTTATTAAGCGATTTTTCAAATTCTTTTAAATCTTTTTAAAAATCTTTGGTCTAATGTAATTTTTATCAAAATCGGATCAGTAGTTTGGTTTCAAAATCGAAATAATTGATTTATGTTTGTCGTCCACGTAAACGTAATTGCATATTTTGCTTTTGAGTTCGGTTTCTTTTTTTGAAATCTTAATTACAAGCTTTAATGTCATTAAGAATTGTGGAGTCTAAACTTACTTGAACCCTCAAATGTGCATCTTGTGTGGGTTGTAAGGGGTCAGAATCTCGTCTCGTATATTGTAACGTGTAGTGAGTGATCTGTCCGCCCCTTGCGTCTGGATTTGGAGGACGCCATGACACGCGTAGTGAAGTTGAACTACTTGACGTACAAGAGAGATCTTCTGGACCTCCAGTTGGTGCTAATAACAGAAGAATTCTAAGTATTGCTACTCCATGATAAATTCGTTCATTGGATTAATTTATTTTCAAAACAAAACAAACATCCATTTACGCACATAAATAAAGGTAGTCCGTTTTCCACGATCGTTATTTTGTTTTAGAAATACTACTCTTTATCAACGTAGCTGAATAAAAAATACTCATGTTGCAGCTTTTAAATCGCGCAGTGTAATTTGCAGAGTTATCATTACTTTGGACGAGGTCATTTATATGAAAAATTCATAGCGAGTCTTTTATACAAAATTCGTATAAAAGAGTTAAGAACGTTGGCGCCAACACTACTTCCAGTAGTTACTTATTGCTTCAGTGCGCGAGAGAATTGTACATAACAAAATAATTAAATGAAACATTTTGCAAACTCCGTTTAAATTAAGACCACCAAAACTCAAAGTGTTTAAGGATTGAATAATTTATACTGTAGTTTGAAATTGAAAATTGTTAAGGATTTTTCTACAGCTATTTTTTTTATATTTATTAAAACATGTGTTTTGGTTAATATTTCGTTGCAGTTTCATACATCATTCAAGCATTCATTAAAAAGCACTTTCATTATTATGCTAAAGCTAGATGTATATACTTATATTACATACACATAATTGAAAGAAACATGAAATATGCGATAAATACTTATTTAAATACTGCAACAAAGTCAAAGTAGCAGCAATAATTGTCCATGCAACATTTTTAGACAATTGATTCCCAAAAGTAAAATAACAATAAAAAGTGAGATAAAATCGTATAAAAGTGCTATCAATTTGTTCCGATCCGTTTGACCTGGATCGGGAAGGCCACGGTTCAATTAAGCCATTTTGCATTTTGATGGGAAAATTTACGATGGCCGCTTTGGTGTGGTGGCGTGAATATATACACGTAGCTACGACAAAACTTATGAGTGCCTGTACAACTTCGCCTTTATTGGACTTCTAAAGTACATACTCGTTCTTCATATTTACATATTCAAATGAGTCTTGTTTCCTAAGGTCGTTTTTTCCATTCCCATTAAAAGTTTATTTTACTTTTTTTGGGACACGAAACGTAAATTCTTTACTTATGTATGAATATCTTTTTTAGTTTATCATAAAACAAACTTATTTTAGCTCATTTTCATACTTTTATGCCAAGACAAATATTTACCGAACACGACAAAGTCATAATGGACTCAAATTATAAATTTATTGAAATTATGTTGAAACTCACTTGACATATACAAAAAAAGTATAATTTATATAACTATAAGAGACGTACATAATCCAAATTATATTTAAATGCAACGTTATACGTATACTCAAAGAATCATCACATTTTGTATTCTCACAAAAATTTACACTGTATGAATAAATATGAAACACATACAACCAAATTCTCAAACTCTACATACTCTCTCAGTCTCGAGTTGACACTCTAAAATGATGAACAGATATTAAGTGGCATAATTAAATTCTGTAGCAGATGAGAGTTTAGCTAATTAGTCAAAGCGTATACCATGTACGTAAGCACACTATGTACTAGCATAAACCACAGAACACAACTCACGTGACTCCAATGTGTGTCGATAATGCGGCGGTGAGAGCGGCCCCGTACCGGCTGCGTTGTACGTTCTCACAGTTACACCATATCTGGTAGCAGCTTTTAAACCTCTTAGTGTCGTACTTGTGGCATCAGCACTAGCACCACTCTCAGACCCCGTGTCGATAGTGCCCTTCCCTTCTTCCGAGGCTTCCCACCACCGGATTGTGTACCCTAAGAGTGTTCCATGCCAGGTCTCCCGTGGAGGGGGCTAGATATAAAGACACAAAGTAAGGAGACTTTATATATCGTCGGGGATACTGCAAAAGTATCTACCTTTTCCTATAAACTTTAAATTTTGTTTCGATTCTATTACGCAGTGTTTTCCATTTGTAGTGTTACCGAGGATATGTCAAAATGTATTTATGTTAAATATAAATTTTACCAATACCGATTATATAATTTGTAGCTAGCTTGTCTTTTATCAATAATGAAATTGAATATTTGATTCAAAGATGGACCTTATAGTAAAAGCTAGGTACGCGGTTTTGCATTATAACCAGAGCCATATTTTTAAGCTAAAATTGACAAAGAAAATATGCTATCTCATTTGATACTTCTTGGTGCTAATAATGAAATATAAAAAACAAAACATATCAACATCAACCCCAAAAAAATACTACTGATATAGGGTAGCTTTATTTATATGGAGAAAAATAATGTCTTGAAGACGAAATGTAAAAATAATTCGAATAAATTAAATATTTATTCTAAACGTTTAGTAGTTAAAATCCCTGAAGTATGGTATTATACCACTTTTCTGAATTCTATAAAATTCCGAAATATATGCGGGCAAGACCGCGGTAAACTGCTAGTAATTGAATATAATAAGTTTAGTTTTTTCGTAATGAAAAAAAGGTAATAATTTAAAATGTTTAATATACACGAATACATAGTCAAAAAACTGTTTTGTTATCATTTCCAACAAAATGAAGACAAACGTTAAATTTTATAAAAGCGAATTCGTAAACTTTGTAACAAATGAAGAGAAAAAATATCGCATTCAAAGTAAATCCGCACAGCCACTTTAAAACTTAGAGCCAACACCGCTATATCTCGATGAAAACTGTATATTTTTAAACAAACTTGCAAAAACTATTTTAATTAAAGCTAAAAACTCTTCAACGAAAGTTCAGTAAAATAAGAATTTAAAAAATTATTCTACATTCACGTTCAGTTTACAAACAGAAAAGGATTCAGTTCTGTTAAAAATTATCTTGAAACGAAGTATTTTCTGCGACTTCGCTTCTATATATTATAATAATATAAATTTATTTTATATTAAAATTAATTAATTTATATTATAATAATATATATTATAAATTGTCTTTTTTCCTATTTTAAGTTTTCATTTCACTTTATTCAATATCGAATGCGTTTTTTGTATTAATAAGTATCTAAGACGATATTCTTTATAATTTATTGATAGTAGGAAAAATGAGAAGTTGTCATCGACAAACTGATACTTATATGAATTAACCTTAAATAGTATTAAACAATTTCAATATACATCAACACATATGTTAAATAAAAGAAACCATCGTCACTCACAAACACAATTTATTTATAACCTCATCAATTTACGTCTGGAAATGAATTTACAAAACATTTTCACTGTCACCTCTTAATACCTCAAGAGAAGGGAAACCTAAATTGCAATGTACATTATCGTAAACGTTACTATTACCATGCTATTACCATAATGCCATGTTCAGGCTGCGGTCTTACCTGCCAGGTAACTTGAAGCTCTCGAGCTCGGAGCGCGCGCACCGTGATGTCGCGCGGTACACCTCCGGGCGCTTGTGTGGAAAATTAATTTTAACCCTAGTAGCTACGAGTATTTAGGCGAGAATTACATTTGTAAATTGGACACTGAAAAGCAATTCTATGTCAAGCCACACGGAATTTTGACGCCATTATAAAAATGGCGTCTGAAGATGTCAAACCTATTCTTAATAATTTTATTAAAAGACGTACATCCGTCTTTTCTGTTTTGATAAAAGGTGTAATGAATTCAAAAGAGATTGGTATAATGAAAAGTTTTATCTAATAATAAATTCTTTAAATATATCAAATTATTATATATAGCAAAATATGTAGCAATCTTGATTGTTCGTAATATTAAGAAACTTCTTTCCGTACTAATTTAGTTTAGATGACTTGGTTTTTTAATAATGTAAAGTACGCTTTACCAGATTATATCAATTTCTCCGAATTTTTCTTTTGGTGGGTTAACACATTATTGCTTATCAGCATCCAGTTTTACTCTCGAGAGCTATATGAAACAACACTGTAACTTAGTAACAAATACGTCGTAAGCAGTTACGAGAGCTGTGAATGTCAAAAATAAGGCATTGACAGTAAATTCTTTCAGGTGTAAAGCAATAAGAAATAACTTAAAATATATAAATCTTTATGAAAGTCTGAGAGCACAACTTGTAAGTGTAACTCTCGCCTTACAGTTAATGAGTGTATATATGCAACAATCCTACTGAGCAATGATCGAACTGAAGTCATTTAGCCGTACATGTGTTGCATGTATTTAATGTATTAGATGGTAATCATGAAAATAAATTAAACAAGCCATATTTCCGTTTGACTTCACAATGTTGTTATTGTTGTGTTTTAGCCAACCCGAACAATGATAATGTTTAATTATAAAATAATTTACAGATATACAGTACAGATTATATATTGCACAGATTATATATTGTACGCATTATAGTTTTTTGATAGAAATTTTTAGTATATTTTAACAAGCTTAGATGCGTGGAATTAAAATTAAATTTATAAACTAAGTTTTTTTCATTTATGAAATCTGACAACTTGCCTTTTGTTATAATATAACCCATTTATATTACTAAAAGTTATTAAATTAGGTGAAAAATTATTACTATTACATTATAATTAGTCAAGACTGTAAAGTGTGCCTTACCTTCTTCCCGCGTCGTGAAATGCAAAGGCGTGGTGTAGGCCGAGGCTCCGACGTCATTAAATGCCGCCAACCTGAGCACATATCGGGTGTCCGGAGACAAGCCCGCTACCGACGCGCCAGCTCGACTTGGTCCTTCAGTGCTATTGAGAGACAATGTTCATGAAATGTATATATTTATTTTTATTGTATTGGTAATGATTAACATACTATCGATTTCTTGCCGTTTCTTCTCGGTAGAATCTACGGTCCGAACCGGTGGTAGCTTGATTATTGATGTATTTTTTTTTGTTTTTTCATGTATTGACGATTCAAAAGTGCTCGTGAGAGCCTACTTGAATATAGTATTATTTTTTATTTTGATTTTGACTATTTAAGTCCAAATGTAAGGTTACCCGTGTAATAACGTTAAGGGTCAATGTGAAAAATCATCTGTCGTTTCTGCAAGGAGCACTGTATAACTTATGCATGAAAAAAATACCCGAAACTATTCTTATTACTTTTATATGTAAAATTCGTCCACGGTCGAGCTACCAATTAAATTTTAATTTTTACATACTAAAGAATTAAAAAAAAATTACAACAGTCGATGGAATTGGACGCAATTATTTTTTATGTTACGAGTGCCTGAAATTGTAATCATATAACCTACACATCATGTTTTAACCAATGTTGACAAGAATTCATATCATAGATAGTACTTTTAATTTTTATATTAAATTTTACCTCTTCGCATATATTATATAATTATATTGACTGCTATGTCCACTACACGCAGAACAATAGAACAATGGTATTTGTCAAAGGAATAAAGGATTTGTTGGTCGTAACTACTTACTGTCACTAATACACACAGCTACACAAAATGAGGACATCAATTAATGTTAATATTGCACCTTATTTTAATTATGTACTTATTTCTAATTAAATATCAATACTAATTATATATATTTAGGCTAATTATATATAAAAGGCTTTGTTTATGTTTATTTTTTTATTTATGTCTATCTTAGTACCTATTACTCTGATAGGAAGAAATATGCGTTACATATCTCTTTAACAACGAATAGGTTATACGCCTTAAAATATCTTGCCACGACTTATAGTAACTAAGCAATAAGTATACGTTTAAAAATATAATTAAATTTAACTTATAACTTATTTTGTATATCTGTAGTAACGATTCTAAATATGTTTTCGATAACAGTCAATAAGAAAATTATAAAATAAAACAATTTATAACCAGGTCTTTAAAAACAACGTTTACGTTTAAAGGTTATGATGATGTAAAAGAAAATTATAAAATCAACATCATGTCAATATTAAACTTTATTCCAAAAGTAATTTTCTTCATAGAACAAGTTTATTTACAAATTATTCTACTTATTTTCATAACACGATATGTGTTAACCTTCATTATGTATACAGTTGGCACTGGAACGAAATTAAAAGAGCACTCCACATTCATGAGACTCGGCAAACTTACGCGACATGGAGTTCGGAATTAGCCGGAGTGTACTCTGAACGAGATTCAACTAAATGATGAGTGGAGCCGCTAATTCGTGAGGTGAGATTTAACTTTTCGATATTTTAATACGCGGTTTTAGGTATAGAATAAAATAAATTATTTACACGAAAATGGTTTTCTAAGACGCAACAATTATGTGATCAATGGTCTATTTAGACCGACATGGTTTAGGGTTTCATACCCAAGAGTGCAGACATGACCCTATTAATGCCAACATCGCATTGTCTGTCCGTCCATTCATCCGGCCTTTTAAGGGCTATAATAATTTTTGAATCGTAATTATTATCCGGTTGGAGTTTTCAAAAAAAAATCCTGTTGTTACAGCAAATAATGAAAGCCGGTCAAACGTGAGTCAGTACGGAGGCCTCGGTGCGAGAGTCTGAGCAACGTTTTTCCAATTGTATATTTCAAACTTGCGTGATTTATATAATTCATATTCTATGTAACGGGTCTTATCGCGATGATAAGTTTCGCCAGCTTATTTTAATTTGTATTAATCTATACATATAACACTTGTCTTGACTGATTCATCAACGCAGAGCCTAAACCGCTGGGGCTACAAACTTGAAATTTAGATTTAGAAAGGGTTTTTTTCATTATTTACCCCTAAGAAGTTCAAAAGGGGTAAAAATGTTTGTATTCAAAATCTTATTCCGTGGTCGTATTAACTTAAAGCATAGTACATATACTTTTGGGTGATAGTAACGAAATGTAAAATAGAAAACAGGGTACTATTATTCCACACTGGGGTGCGCGGGGGCTGTAAAGTTTGTATGGAGAAAATATATTTTTTGGCCGATTATCTTTAAATTCAGCATAATAAACTTCACTTAGGGAGAATAACTAAATATATGTACCCCAAAATTTCAAAATAATCCCTTATAGTGACGCTAGGGGGTAGATTTACTTAGCTGAAATTCCAAAATATACGCGGACGAAGCCGCGAGCAACTGCTAGTATAATATAAACATAAACACAACATCTTTAGACGAAATTTAAAGGAAAATTTGATTAATCACGAAAATAATTCCTTTCATTTAAACTTGTCTACAAACGTATTCGTCAATCATTACATAACGTTGTTACGGCCCGCGAATTAGTTTCCATCGCTCTGACTGCAATTTCCACTCTCAATATTATTTGAATAACTTATTATATTTGAACAGTGATATGTACTGTTAATATTACGGATATACGCGTGACTTGGAGGGTTTCCTAGCAACCGATTGTTGATGTCAAGAGGTTTAGAAACAAGGTATGGAATATAAAGATGTGAAACGAATCGTCGAAACGTCTAATTCTGAAAAAAATATTATGACTATAAAAATAGTAACTATTATTAACAACGACCATAAAAGTCTGTTTGATCATAAATTATAAATAGTTCGATATAAATTAGATTTGCGAATTGCAAACATATAAACAAGGAATAAAAAATTACGTAAATCGTTTCCGTATCATGTATTTATTCACATTATAAATAAAGTTCCCTTATTCAAAAAACCTATATATATAGGTAAGAAGATAGAATATTAAATCAAAACTATCAAAAGATTCAAACTGAAATCAATTTCATAATACGAAGCTCAATAATAAGCTATGGATAATATTTGACAGAGATTAATCTTGTTCACACAATTTAATAAATTGCAAATACCGTTGTATGACGCATTGCTGTCATTTAATTAAATATTTGCATTAAGGACTGATTCTATAATTAATCAATCGTTATCGATATTGGTAAAGGAAATTGATTAATGCGCTCAAATTCTCTAGAAATGTTAAAGTCTAAAATCCTAATAATCTTATCAGAGGTAAGAAAATATAGTATTATATACATGCGAATATTAGAAAGAAAAATTACCTCTTACTTCTACTACAAATTATACTTTCCTAAAGCCTATAGAAATTTTAGCAATCTTTTTATATTTATATTTGTAATTGCATTGTTTCTCTTTTGACTTTTGAATTAGGTATATTCACGTAATTTTTATTATGATTAGTTGTGTTTTTGTAGTTAATATATTATATGTTTTTCAAATAACATTTATATTTGTGTATGAAACTGGATATCTACATCATTGTGGCAAATGTCACCTACATACATTGTCTCACCTTTGTGAGCAAAATGAAATTGAACAATACAATGTTGAGACTTACATAGGTCAGGGTTTGAGAACATAAAATATTGAAACAAAACTTGCACATAAAATAACATTGTTTAAGTTTCCGCTTCTATATCCATTTACGATTAAACATAAAATTACGTTGAAAGGTTCTGCATTAAAAATCAACTAGATGTAAAATCGATTATCGCTACTTCCTTTCCAGTAAACGATCCGGCGCTTGAAAATGAGTTACTTTATTGCAGTTATGAACATATTAAATACATGCGTATTACAAATTATAGGTCCAAAAAAGAACAATCTGTTCAGGTCCAAAAATAACTTATTATAATTTACGTTGTGTGCAGGTATTTTAAGAAGACAGAGCAATTTCAAGTATCATAATCGATGCTTGCCAATTCGGTCGCTATTTATGGGTACGGCGCCGGTCCTACCAGTGGTAGTCCATAACCTACCTCAATAAAAAAAAATAATGCAAACATACATATATTTTCCAATAAATATTTAAATATTACTACCTAAAATTAGCACATACAAACAATCTATTCAGCTTTGCATATTATTATAGACAAATATATACTCGTACCTATATAAAATATTTAGTAAAAACGTAATAAAATAAACCAAAGCTTACTTACGCGACGTGAAGAAAATCAGAATTGGCCAGTGTTATATTAAGAACTTCGGGTGACACCCGCGTGTCGAGCGGAGCGGGCCACGGCTCGTTCGTAAGGGTGTGTGTGAGCGAGCAGTACTGCAGTGAGTAGTACGATATGAACGCATCACTCAACGCATCGATGCCTGCTCTGCTAAACCGATAAAAAATAAAAACCAAAACTACTTACGCGACGTGAAGCAAGTCAGAATTGGCCAGCGTTATGTTGAGAACTTCGGGTAAATCCCACGTGTCAAGCAGAGCGGGTAACGGCGCGTTGAGCGGCGCGTTCGTGAGGTCGCGCGTGAGCGGGCGGTACTGCAGCGAGTAGTGCGACACGAACGCGCCGCGTGCCACGCGCCACGTCACGCGCGCTTTACGCGACCACACTTCCGATATTCGCACTTCTTCGGGTGTGTTCGGTCGTTCTATGTTGATGAAACGAAAGTTACAATATAACAGTTTGTGTTTCTTTTTTGAATCAATGGATTAAGCTAAATTAAAAAGAATAATTATTATATTTCAGTTTTCATCAAAAAGCGAGAGTATTAATCGCTATTTAATTATTAAAAATAAAAAAAATCACAGTTTATTTTACGTTTCGTTGTATTTCAGTAAATAATATATTTGATTATAATATATTATCATAATTAATTCATAAGTCAAAAAAATTGTCTATTACGTTATTTCTAATTTAAAAACTGCAAATATTATTACTTTATTATTTTTTTACAAACATCCAAATATAACCGTGAGGTAGTTATGTAAAAATAGAATAAAATAAAATTCAAAAGTTCCCACCTTTAACAAAGAGTCGAAACAGCAGCTCGTCACTGCCGTACAAGTTCCTGGCCATACAGCGGTAGTCGCCCGCGTGCTCGGGGCCCGCGTGCGATATCGTTATTTCTGACGTCATGCCGCCGTTGCCCAAATCCCTCATTTCAACGCCACCTGAGCCGCTGCGATAAAACGCAGATGCTAGCTAAGTTAACGATTATAATTCTACAAGACCGATATGATCCTTGTTTACGATAAAACTTATTGAAAATATATTAAGTATACAAAATCTAGTTCGACTAATATATAAAATCAACAGAGTCTAGTACTCGTAACATTGGATTAACTAATTATTTCCCTTAAAAAAATCTAAGTCGTTATAAGTTTGATATTTTAACACAATACAATTAAAAACAAAATAATTTTATTTTGTTTAATCATGATTACACATATTATAATGACGATTCTGCAATAAATTACACAATACACAGAAAGCTTAACATCGCTTGATAGGTTAACCCATGCGATAAAATGGTTCGGCGAAATTACACTACACATAAACCAAAATTCACGAGATTACCGGCGAATTAGTTCATTCTCACTCGCCTGACAGCCTCGACATATTGAGCCTCGACTGGCGTGGACTTTAATAAATACCCCTACTTAATAAACCTCGCTCGTTATATTAAAAATATATTTATATTGAAACCGTTTTATTAAAATAAGAGTTAATGTTTTTTTATTATACCGAAAGAAATTATCTTGTTTCTTTAATAAATATTACTATAAAATTAGCATAAGAGTAACATTTAGGCTTAAGCATAATTGATTCCTTATATATTTTAAACTTTCGCGTTTTATACTATATATTCATATTTTATATAACGGGTCTTATCGCGATAACTAATGGTAGTGATACCTTTTTATTACCCGACGTTTCGACGAAGTTGCAAGCAACGGAAGGTGACGGATGCAACTTTGTTGAAACGTCGGGCATTAAAAAGATACCACTACCAAAAGTTATCGCGATAAGACCCGCTATATAAAATATTAATAATTGATTCCTATTTATTTCTCTGTACTATATTCTTTTTGATATTAATCCAATAAGTCATTACTATTTCATACTAGCGTCCAACCCATTTACATAGAGATTTTTTAATTAAAAATGTTCATGTTTTCTTGCGATTTTTCTCTTTTCCTTCATACAAACCTTGTCCTTATAATTACAGGCTTTTTATACAAAATGATAGAATTATGAATCAACATCAAGATATAACAAAATAAAATCCCCAATAACATATCATAATGAACACGAAATTTAGTAAACTCCTACACAATCCTACTAAAACGAAACCAGAGATAACCAATTAAGATAACTTACTGCAGAGCCAGCGGCCGGGAGTCGTGCGTCCAGTGCACGTGTATCTCGGGCTCGCCGCGCACGGAGCAGGTGAGGCGCGCGGTGGAGCCGCGCACCACCCAGCGAGTCTCCCCCGCGCCGCCTCCACGGGTCAGTTTCGGAGGTTCTGCACATATATTTGAGTACTATAAAAACTTAAAAAGAAAATGATTTAAAAAATAAATTTGATACAAGTAAACTAAAAGGCAAAAATATATATATACAGGGTCATTTGTAAAACATTAAAAACCTCGTAGGGTTTTATTCGTAACAGCGTAAACAACAACTTTTGTTCTACGACTTTTAATAATTCATAATATTTTACTTTCATACAAAATTAAAAATATTTAAATTGATTTCTCTAGTTTTATTAAACTCTACGTGCAAGTAAAAGAAAGAAGATAAGAAACAGTCAAATGCGAAATGTAGGGGTGGGGATGCGCGCAGACAAAGCCGCTCGGGGCCGCCCCGGAGTTGGGAGCGATGCCTGAACTTGACCTAGTTAGCGGCGGTCGTCAGCTGCTCCGTTCGTTCGCGTTAATGCGCACGCGCTGCGTGTCCTAGTAGTCCTACTTTTCGGTTGTGTTTACTTAACAATAATTGCAGGATCAGTGTATCGATATTCCAAAGTTGAGTACACAGATGATGCGAATACTTGCCAGGTGTGACGACTATAACATTCGTAACAAACATTTGTAGTGATAACCCGTAAGAACCCGCATAAAAACTTCAACACCGCTTTAGTGTAAATGTGTGGGCAACAATTGCGATTTCAATTGTTTTGAAAAAGGATATACCACTCGCCATGATATGATATGTAGTACCTACGATCAACACAATGTGACGAGGCTTCGCACAATGTTCGCCAAGTCAAACTAGAGATGTATTGAATATAGTTTATCCTGGTCGAGGGATAAACACCACGAGCCGTAACATGATAATTGAAAAAATATTTAAAATTTGGTCAAATTAAAATGAATTAAATTTTTTGTTATGGTCTTTATGTTAGTTGTAAAGGTGATTATGTTAAATGCTATTTCGCCATAAGCGCGATACTCGCTGCCATGCACAAGACTTCACTTGGGAGGTAATAATTATTCATAAAATTAAATTTAAATGGTAAGTAAAATAACTTGTTGTAAATAATGTGGTTAAAAAAATACATTTTTTTCACAATAAAAATTATTAAAAATATTTTTTTATTTAAATAAAAATTAACCAACTTCAAAACTAAATTTAATAGGTACAATAAAGTGTCAACTTAATAATAAATTAAGTCAACTGCTTATCGCCATAAACAAAATATTGCTTTTCCCAATGCAAGGCTGTTAATTGTTGAGAAGTTCTCCTGGTGTTGCACCATCAGCTCCACAATAACATAAATTGCTTAACATTCAAATTGAAATTATCGAATCGTAGCCTGTGAAACACAACAAGTGTTTCGAGAAGTTTGTGTGGCCATCTGAGGTCTTCATCATCAGTTTCACTTCACCAAATGTGGCAATTCAAGAGCAAATGCACAAGTTACTATCAAAAATACGTAAATCGCTATAGGTGTGGCTATAATATTTGAAAAGTTCCCTCGATTTCTCCAGAATTCCATCATTAGATCCTGACTTGGTGATAATGTGACCACCCTGGAAGAATACTCTTTCAGACAAAAAAAAAATTTGAAAATCGGACCACAATCGACGGAGTTATCAGTAAGCATACATAAAAAAGCCCCCGACGAATTGAGAACCTCCTTATTTTTCGAAAGTCGGTTAAAACTACACACTATGATTTGAGATTTTTTTTGTAGTCGGTTGAAGACTATTTCATGTATCCCTTTGTTTATTAATGAAAGGTATGTATAACAAAAAAAAAAATGAGAGCCGAGATGGCCTAGTGGTTAGAACACGTCGAAATCAACCGATGGTCGCGGGTTCAAACCCGGCTAGCACCGCCGATTTTTTAAGTCCTAAATTTGTGTTTAAATTTATCTCGTGCTCGGATGTGAAAATGTCGTAAGGAAACCTACTTATACCGAGAGAAATTCTAACACATGTATATCCGTCAACCCGCAGTGAAGCAGCGTGGTGGATTAAGCTCTAAATCTTCTCCATAATAGGAGAGGACGCCTTTGTCCAGCTCTGAGACATTTACAGGCTGTTACTTTACTATTTTATAACCAATAATATGCCACACATTTTTAACCGACTTCGGAAAAGGAGGAGGACCTATGTTCGGCTGTTTGTATTTTTTTTATGTTTGTTCACCGATTTTTGTGGACCGATTTTGAATTTTTTATCTTGTTTGAAAGGGTATACTTCCAAGGTGGTCCCATTGTAATCAGGTCAGGATCTGACGATAGGATCCTGGAGAAATCGAGGGAACTCTTCAAATATTATAGGCACACCTATACCGATTTTAGTATTTTTGATAGTAACTTGTTCATTTGCTTTCGAAAAACCACATTTAACGAAGTGGAGCTGATGATGAAGACCACAGATGGCTACCGGAACTATCCAATAACGAGCATTTCGCTGGTTGCGATTCGATTACTTCAATATGATTGCTAGGCAATTTATAGTCGTCACAATTCATATGGTGAAGTGAGCCTGATGATGCGATACTAGGAGAACTCCTCAATCATTAACAGCCCTGCATCGAGAAAAGCAATACTATGTAATGATTTTTAATAAATATTTTTTTTACTTTTTATTATACTTGTTTCGGTTTCGAAGTCGGTTTGTTTTTTTTTAAGTTTTTATGAAATAGTAAATTATAACATGGTACGTTCAGTTATTCCCCGACCGAACCCTAGAGGGGACGGGAGGCGCGGAGAGTAACTGGGTGCGGCGACGCGATGAGTTAGTCGGTCGCGAGCAGCGCGCACGCATACGAGGAAACGCGCCAGTGCCCCGGGTTGCCTTAAGTATTGTTATGTTTGCGTTTCGTAATAACCTTGTTAACTTTACGGACTCTTATTAAACACTATGAAACCCCGAGGTAACGAGAATGGCTCACAAAATTAATTAATTACTTTATTATTTTATCATTTTAAAGTGCGAGAAGAGGGATTTTTTGTTTTTTAAAACTATCATTTAAGAAAAAAGTGTTAAAAATACGCTGATTCCACTTTTTAAATACGCCTGCATTAAAAATTGAAATGAGAAATGCGTATGATGTGTATGTATTTTAAAAGTAAGTAAATAATGTTTGATTTAGATGCTTACATACAGTTTATTCTTATTTCATTTTTTAATGTAGCCAGTCCTAAGCCTGGATAAGTATGAAGGGATTGTGGATTCAATGTATCTGTCATGTGTTTATTGGGGGAATATTAATAATCCCTAGTCAGTATAAATAATAACAGGACAAATCGACGATTGTTATTTACACTGCATTCTTAACATGGTCTATAATAAATTAACTGTTTGTAGGAAGAGGTAAACACAGAACGCGATGTTTGTCAGGTAATAATGTACTTGCCGTACACAAGCAATAATTTACATTTTACACGGTTAAATATTGTGATCGATTGAAATAAAACTATGAATTATTGCTATGTATTGTTTTTTATTTTATTAAATAAACTATCACCTTAAAAGTGAAATGCGTAATGTTACATTAGATGAATATTATTGTTAATTATTCAACAATAATGTTTAATATTAATTTATTATTTCTTGTATTTATACAGTATTAAAACAATGCTGTCTAAATGACACGGCGGTGATAATAATAAATAAGTATATTTTTTTGTATTTGAAATTTAAAATGTATTTAATGATATTAATATTTTAATCATTATTTTTGGCTTTAAGATATTTTAATCCGCTATTGCATTGAATACTTAATATTCGTTCTTTATTTTATTTAAGAAAATAAATCTTACATTTTTATGAGACATTATTGAAATAAATTTAATTTCATATGTAATTTTTAAATTGAACAGAAAATGGAATTATACTTTTTGTACTCGATTTGAATAATAAATTGTCTAATAGAATCGTCTAAAAATCAATTAATCGATTGATTTAATATGACGTTGCGCATCTCTTTTACCCGACTTAAAAAAAGGGGAAGGTATTCAGTCCACCGAGGATTTTTTTATGTATGTTCCCCAATGAAACAGCCTGAGCGATTTCCTTACTTTTTTACCTTGAATAACATTTCAGATAAGTTTCATAGCATTTTCATCAATATCGGTTCAGTACTTTGGTTTTTATATCAAGATAACTTGATTAATTATGACATTACAGTGAACGAAATAAAAGAGGGACGTTATAAGTTTGACGTGTCTATCTGTGTGTCTGTCTATGTCATCATAGCTCCCTAATGAGGAGACCAATTTTAATGCTTTTTTTTTTTTTGTTTAAAAGCTGAGGTAATCGAGGTGGTTTTTAGCTATAATTCATGAAAAAATGATCAAACGTTTCAAGGTTATTAACTCTTCCAATTGTTGAAACGATCTGAGTAACTTCTACTTGTATCATCGACGCGAAATGTACTATACTATCAATGATATCAAAATAACATATTTGTGTAACCTTATCCTGATGCTGCAACATCAATTGGAATCAACAGGATACATAACTTCTCACGAATTTACAGCAGAAATATCGTTTGGAGGATCTTTGAAATGGTCACAATAAGTAGATTGCGGCTTTTTTTTATTTTAAATCTATTATTAGCTTTTGGAGTCAGTTGGTTTATTTTTTTAAGTCTTTTATAATTTTCGTAAACGAACGGCAGTACTCCGCACCGTCCAATTCAGAGAACGGTAAGGTTTGTTTAGCAATTTAAACTTTAATTAAGTAATTAATACCTATTTTTTTTTTTAATTTATGCTGCTGAGTACTGCACTGAGTACACGATTTATCGAAAGCATCCCACATTTGCTTGTAGCGCAGGTACAGTTCGATTAACGTACAATGATAAACTCGACGTAGAGAAAAAGGCGCGTGCGGCGTACATTGACTCCCCGGCAGGCGGTCACCCCTGGCCAATAGCGTGCCATCGTTCGCGAAAGCTGGCATGCTATTGGTGAACGTTGCTTATAATAGAAAATACAGATGTAAAATATGTTAGAGAGTGCCATAAAAATTTTAAAGTCTATTTTTGGAAAATTTATTATGTTTTGTCTAAAGTCATAGAACAAAAGTTGTTGTTTATTATATTAGTAACAGCGTCCTGCGAGGTTTTTGACGTTTTAGAAATGACCCTGTATATATATTGTACAACATTTTGAAATTCGAGCCGAAAGCCGAGCATAGAATCTAAAGGGTTCTATGTTTTTTTTTTATTGTCGTAGTTTTTTTTATTGTTCTATGATTTTTGGGATTCGGCTAAAAAGTGACACACGAATTTAAAATTACAACAATACGAAATTATCAATATGTTTATGTATCGATACATCAGGTATTTTTTCAGAGCATATAAAGTTATATTTTTAACCTACGACCCAAGAAGAACGGCATGTGGCTTAGGGAGCAACCATGCCATTTCGAATCAAAGATTTGTTTGGACGTTTGGAGGTTTTCAATTTTTATCTAGTTTTTACAATGATCTGAGCAACTTCTACTGGTATAATCGACTCGAAATCTACTATACTATGAATAATATCAAAATAACATAGTTGCGTAACCTTGATGCTTCAACATCACCTGGAATTAGCAGGATACACAACTCCTCACTAAGTCATAAAAGAAGTATCGTGTTCGATTTGTTGAAATGCTCTGAAGGAGTAATTAGTTGTCGGTTTTTTTTTCAATTTTCAATTATTTTATTTATAACGCCTGTGTTTTATGCAAATCGCGGATCTATGCGCTTAGACATGGGTGCTTGTAAGCGCATTTAACGACAAAACTGAGTGAAATGGAGTTATTTTTACGGCACATACGAAAATCACGAGTTAACCAAGTTGCTTATATACGCTCTTACAACTAATGCTATCATTATAAATCGTTCATATAAAAAAAAATACCAAACGAAGTTGCAATATAATCAAAAAACCAAATAATTTCTTACAATATTTACCTCTAATATCAAGATAAAAAGAATGGTGTAGGAAGGAATGCTGCACGCGCGCAGTGCAACGGTACCATCCCTCATGCTCCGGCGTGGCGGCGCGCAGCCAGACTGTGCCGTCCGATAAAATGGAACCTTCACTAGCGTCGCTAGATTCCGATTGACCCCAGAGTATATGACGCCAATTTTCTCCTTCTGTACGAATAAATAACGTTTGTAAAAAGGTATCTTCTCATTCCTTCTCAACTCACTTATAATAAACCCTTATAGTGTGTGCCCTTCAAGACATACTTACTCATACAATATTGAATATTGATACATTTAACAATCATAAGAAGAAAATGAATTATAATTCAAGTCTACAGAATGTTTATACACAGTCTTAGTAAACCAAAAGGTATTTATAGAGAACAACATTAGACCTTAAACCATAAGGACTAAAATAGGATTAACCTTTTAAGATTGGATGATAATAAAAAGAGATCAAATTATGATGATACTTGAAGATGCCAAGATGATTGATGATGAAGAAGAAAAATAAAACGGAAAGAAACTTACCAGAGGAGAACTCCCAAGAAATTCTCGGCATTGGTTGTCCTTTCGCTGAACAAGGCAATAGAACCGCAGCACCCGCGGATACTGAAGTGTTCTGTGGTCTCCACACCCATGTCGGAGGCTCTATGCGGAAAAACTGCTTTATTTATTATACTATTCAGTTTAATAAAAGCAAAAACTTTGTTCAAGACTTGTAATATAATGGCAATAATTAAAAAATTGTTCTCTGGAAATATATACCTTTAACAGTAAGGGATGCGCTGTGACTCACGGTTCCAAAATCATTGGTCGCTTTACATGAATATTCTCCACTATGCATGGAATTTAGGTCTTGGATGACCAGTATTGTAAAGAAATCCATATTTTTCTGTTCCACCTATGTATTAAATAATATGTTATAAAAAATTATAAGATTAGATAAATTCAAACCAACGCGTTTTTATAAGATTATTTTTAGATATACCTTTAAAGTTGACGGAATGGGTAAATTATCTTTTAACCAAGAAAACTGTATGGGTTTGTCGCCTGAAATTAAACTGCATGTAGCTTGTGTACTTCCACCCACTTCTAATTCTTCAGGAAACTGAAATGGTGCTATTTTTGGAGGTTCTGGTGAAAAAGAAATACATTTTACTAATCATTCCATATAACGGTTCCAAATTCAGAAAATTTAATCCAAAAATGCTTCTTACTATGAACATCAATTCTGACTGTTCTTCTTGCAAGTTCGCCACTTTCTGCTCTGACTTCACAAGTATAACTTCCAGCTATCGAGCTTCTGACTGTGGTTAACCGTAATATACCTCGCTCTTCATTACTTTCTATAGGAGTCTCAACTAAAGACCCATCTTCTCGGCGCCAAATAACTTCTCTAAATAAATTTACAAAATTATAAATAAAATCAAAACATTATATCATATGAAACGTAAAAAATTGACTTACTTAATAGGATATCCAGAATATGGACAATATAAGGAGACATCCGTATCTGTTTTCACATGTATTGGAGGCAAATATCTTATATTAGGAGCACCTGCAAGAAAGCTTTATTAAATTTCAAATCCAAATCTATCTTGACTATAAAACTAAATTGACAATAATTATTACCAAAAACATTTAATCTTGCATGGTGTGCCTGAGAGCCTCCTGAATTAGTTGCATTACAACCATACCTTCCACCTTCGTCAGCGCTTCTTATAGTTATACTTAAAGTAGATACAATGGTCCCTTCATCACCTCCATTTAACGTTTCAGCTCTAGTATTTACACTGTATCTATAAATAAAATTACTATTAAATTCACATTTTCCAAAGATTCGTGCTATAAAATTGTTTATGCTTACTTTTCAGGGGCAGATGGTAACGGTCTGTCGTCTAAAGTCCATAAAATACGCGGCGAAGGTATTCCAGTGGCTGCGCATCTAAAGGCAATTGTTTGTCCGATTCTCGTTATCGCTTCACTGAACGTCGATACCAATCTAGGCGGTCTGTCTAAAACGCAGGCATCGGATTCACATTGTGGTAAAAAATTTACGGATTGTTTCGTTTAGTTCTTTTTTTACTTTCTCTAATAAAATAGATACATTTGCTTTTTAATTAGGATTTTGATTGTTTAATATTTTTTATTGTTGTAACCGAGAATTAAAGTTACTAAAACTTATAAGAAATATCTTTTTATGATGCTTTATCAGAATAATTCAATATTTTACAAAATCCATGAAATGTAGTAATTTACAACATTTGAATAATTGAAATATGTTACAAACTTTTTTTAAATAGTTATTATATAAAAGAACGCATACAAAATATCAAAAAATATTACCAGCTATAATAAGTTCCGCTCCAGCCACAGCAGAGTCAGAATGATCGTAAGCTGTGCACTGATAAAGACCAACGTGATGTGGTCGAACTGGACCAAGGGCCAATCTGGGTTGAGGGGAGTGTAGTGGCCGTCCTTCGTGTTGCCAACTTATTGTGACCCCTCCACCACGGCCTCCTTGAACTGAGCAATTAAAATGGCCGCTTGCTCCAGTACCTAACATCTACAAAAATGGTTATTTTGAAAAATACAAGTACGACCGGCAGTCATGATCAAATAATCAATATATAAGACTCAATATAATATATAAGATGATGATATTTTAATTATTAAAAAAAATCCCTTTGATACATAATCTGTTTCTAAGCGCACCTTCATTAAAATATAATTTTCTATTTACTGTACGATATAACAATCGCTCACCAAGGGATTGGGAGTAACTATGACCGTCAAAGGCTCGTACACCACCAGTCGTACTATAACCCGCGGCGACGTGTCCGTGCCCTGTGAGCAAGCGTACCGCACCGCGTGGTGGGCACGTACGCTGGGCAGCACGAGCGTACCCCCGCGCACCACCCCCTCCCCCGCCGACACCCACACCCCGTTCGCTTCCTGTCGCTGCCAACTGATGATTTTATACCCATATAATAATATGCCTTGTGTCTCTATATTTGATGTGGATTAAATATAAAAAGTAAAACAAAGTAACTGCCTGTAAATGTCCACTGCTGGACAAAGACCTCCTCTCCTATTGAGCCGAAGATTTATTTAAGGATTAAATATACAGGTTAACTCGGCATGTGTTGGATATTTTACCAGCGTTAGCAGAATCGACATTTAAAACTAAATAAAACTAAACCAATTCATTAATACTCTTCTTTTTAAATGGTAAGCGTATATCTATAAAAGCCTACAATCCAATGTTTCCTCGGAAACACCCCGTATATAACTTTAGGTAAATATTGTATATGAATTTATTTTTTAAACTTTTATTTCTTCAATTTAAGCAAAAACGTATTATGTACTCAGTAAGTAACATCTTAATAATAATACTGCAATTGATCAATTTCATTTAAAACATTTTTTTTTATAATAAATATGACTTATTATTATTTCTCGTTCAAATAAAAACTGCACATACGATGCAGTGTTAAAGACGTAAAATTGCACTCCATTAAACAAGGGACTTACGGCAGGGTAATACCTTGTGCAATTTGCGCTCGAAGAGCAGACTGACAGAGTTATATTGGCACTCTCCTTATAAAATTACATAAGTACACAATTTTTTATTCATCAATCATGGAAAGTTATAAACAAATCAAAGTCATCGACCGGTTATCCTTAACTTAATAAAATTGCAATTTTGTATTGAGAAGTGCCTGCAGCAATATTAAAATTGATTTCATTAAATTTCCTGTGTGAGGAGAAAATTTATTGTGATAAATGAACTCTGATAAGCAATAGTGTATCAAGCCACACGGACTTCATTTTGAAAAAATGGCGTCTAATAATGTCAAAACTATTCTTAATAAATCTTTTTAAAGAATTGAATTTTAATAGCAGTTAGGCTACTAAAGAGTTTTAGATACGAATATTTTTTTTAAATATATGATATTATTGAATTATCCAAAATATAGAACAGATTTCAATATTCTAAGCGATAAAAACTTTTTCCGTACTTATTTAGTTCAGATGTCTTTAAAAACATTTTAATAACGTTAAATACGAAATGCATTAACAGAGTACATCAATATTCAAATTTGATATTTTGTGGGTGTCTAACATTATTGCTTATCAGCATCTAAATCATATTGTCTATATTCGGAATTTAACAATGGAATTCTTTATTAGTTAACTACATATTAATGTTGTACAATATAAATGTAATTGTTATTTCTATGACTTACGTAATAGTATGCTTGTTGATATGTCTTAATATACACGGTAGTAGAACAGTGTCCCCTGTACGAGCTTCAATCGAATTCACTTCTATATTTTCTAACCAACTGCTATCTGTGTAACAATTGTAAAAAAATAAAAAATTATTATAAATATAAAAAAAAATACTTATAATAATTACGTTACGATCATTAATCTATATTTGCTTAAAAGGGCTATTAATATCGAGCTGAATATGAAAATGTAAAGTATGCAAATTATGAAATTAATAGGAGAATAATCGTTTCCGTTGAAAGCTTTAGCACGCGTTAAACACGCAATAATATTTAACAACGCATCGAAAAATAAGCCGATTATTAAAATGTAACGAATCACTTTTATTTATAGAATGCTAAATTATCTGTGGCTTAGTGCCCGTTAAAAGGAATATTAATTCATTAAAATGCTTTTCGAATACATATAGATTTTACAACAATTATTTTTTATGTATATCTATAATTGTATACCTACATAATAAAGACCAATTCGACGGTGACTTAAGTTCTTAATATATCAAGTCAAAAAAACACTGAAACATTATTAATATTATTATTATAAAAATTCTTTTTGCGCTTTTGAACGCTTTTCCTGTAAATTGAGGAGCTGGGATTTATTATTGTTAAGATTTTCTTCACTATATCTCAGACTAAACACGAGCGTATAAACTAAGTCACCATCTGTTGTTAGTTTCAGCGGCGGGCTGGGCGTGTCGAGCGCCAAACACGAATATTCCGCTTGTATATCCGCCTGCGTCAAATCCGAGCCAAGTAACAAGCCGCCGGCCCCTGAGACCCATCGAGTTTCTAGAACAATTGCTTACACTTTACAATTGATGATGTTAGCACCTTATGCCTAATAGATTATATAATTATTATATGAAATATGTAAACATTACAAAAAGTCTACGCTTACCTACATTTTTACGATAACTTTTTGTTTGAAAGTTAATATGATTTGGAAATGTATAGATTCTATGTTTAGTTGTCATTAATTTTTGTTAATACATTACAAAGATGTTTTTTTATGTAAAATACCGATTCATTTAAAGTAAAAAAAAACAATTAAAACGAACTTAGGAGTATAAAACTTTAAATATTCAATTTCATTAATATCGTTGAATTAATTTTACATTTTCTTTAAATACGACACGCGACAAAATGTAGCTCGGGAATTACGCCGCAAGAACTAACCTGCACCCATATAACCAGATGATAAAGGCAGTCCATCCTGTAACCACGTGATGTCAGCCAGACCAAACTGTGGTGATACTTCACAGCGCAGCACCACAGACCCTCCGACTTTTGCTGGAGTCAGCTGGCGCACCAAGTGAGAGAGCACGTTGTCTTCGACTAAGAAAATATACTTACTAAAATATCCACTTATGAATCAAATTAATGTATCCTAGACACTTTAATATTAGTGTATTATAAAATAAACATTAAAATAATTTATCTATACATCCTATATCCTAAACTAGTTTCTGCCCATAGCTTCGCTTGCCTTAAGTTTAATTTTTTCATAAAAGTGTTGAACGCCCCTTTAATTTCCTAAAGAGGTAAATTTTGGGTAATTTTTTAATGAATGCCCAGTTCATAATAACCATCTGCTTGTCAAATTTCAGCACATCCATTCGGTGGTTTAAGCTGTTTATCGTGAGACCAGTCAGTCAGTAATGATTGTCTTTAATATCTCCATACGGGGCATTTTACATGAAGCGGACAACAAAAAAAAGTGAGGTCGTGAATTTTGTTTATCCTGTGGTCACATATATTACTACTAGGAGTATAAGTGACCAGAGTATAAACAAAATTCATGACTTCATTTTTTTTGGTTGTCCGCTTCACGTGAAATGCCCCATATCCTAAATGAGCTATTAAATTGAATTCAATCTCAAGAAATAGAAGACAATCTCAGGGAACAAAGAAATTTTTAATCCAACATCGAAGATATTATAATACATACTATTTACGTATAGAACGTAGGTTCTTTGTGAAAAAGTATATATGTTTGATATATGTATATAGCAAAATAGAATTGACCAATCATATGAATGTGTGTCATCAACCAAAGAAAATTACCCTATGTGGCTTTTGGACGCTAAAACAAGTAAAAAAAACCTCGAAAATATATATACCATACACTTATAACATTTTTGGTGCCTATTCATGCTTATCACAATTGTCAAAGATATCTCTTTTCTGTCTTAATATCATATTTAGCTGAAAGAAATAAAAGTATGCTTTTAGCTGAAAGAAAAACACAATAAAGGCTACAATTTCACACGTCGTCTTGTTATCTCAAAGACAAAAATAACTACTCATATCATAGACAGAAAACAAAAGATATTTCGTCTTTAAGTGTATATAATTTATATGCAATAGTGATAAGTGATCATCCTTGACATTTGATCGTGGCATTTAGCCATGTAAAGTCAGTTTTTATATTATCAGTGTGATTTCGAGCATAACGCAGGCTAAAGGCCCTGCTCAAATCATTGAATTATGGAAGTCTAAAAAACTAAAAAATACAAATACTGAAAGAAGTAGCAATTTTAATAATTAGCTAAAGAAATATGTCTTGCCATTTCTGTTTTTGTATTCAAACCTATTTTATATAACAAGCAATTTAATAAAAAATCAGAGACAGAAATAATCTTGGTAGATGTCGCTTTGTTAGCCTAGCTTTTACCGTTTAGTTTTATTGCGGTTACGAAAAACAATCTTTAAAATGATCCTGCTTTCTGCCTGCTTCTATAGCGCAATATTACATTATTTTATTTTCATATAATATATAATATACACAGAAACACACACACACACACACACACACACACACACACACACACACACACACACACACATACGCACGCATAAACACACATACAAATGACCATACACTTGTGAATATTCTCTTGACACATGCGTCAACAATTTTCTTTGGACTTACTTTAATTTTGTTATCCACTTTGTTAATTATATTTTATTAAACACTTTATAATGTAATCTTTGTGGCCATAGCCTTCATGAAATTTAAAAAACTGTACAAATATAATCTGTATACGCTGTTGATTACAAATAAATAAATAAATAAATAAATAAATAAATAAATAAATAAATAAATAAATAAATAAATAAATAAATAAATAAATAATTTGGAAACAAATGTTCTAATTAAACAATTTTTCGTAAGATAAAGAAAAATTTAAAGTTATTTTTTCATGTAAAGTAATATACACATATCATTATTTAAAAAAGTGTTATATTAATTAAGTACTTTAGCCTTCCCTTCATTAATATTATACATACGGGACTTCGATATCTGGAAACATACATTTTTTCACATACAAGAATCTGATATATACGTTATATGACTTTATTATAAACCTAAAAAAAAATTAGGTTATGAAACGTAAAACATAAAATTTCAACATACTACGACTGACGGTGTCTGCGTTATATATTAAATTCATACGTGCGTAAATACATATTATGTACTCGTGCGAACGAACCTTCAGACGTCCAGAGTAGTAGATCTAATCAACATAGACGTTGCAATCTAACATTTGCCACAATTACAATAATTCTTCTCTTGGTTTAAGGAACAATTAAGACGCTGTCGTAAAATTCGTTGAACATGTTTTGAAATAAATAAGTTTTGTAATATCGCGTACCAAGCTGTCACGATCTAACAAAATATATAACTATTAGAAGTAGGATCCCAGTAAATAAAACAGGTGGATCTTTTTAGAACGTCGTAGATATCAAAAGAAAATTTTATTTATAATTCTACTTGTACTCGGCGCTTGAGAGAAATATCTTAAGAAACCTGAATGGAATAATTCTCAAAAATATGTATTTGCTGTGAAAAATGTTGTAAATTAGAGTCCTTTTTTATTCCTTTAGCAGAGAAAGATACCTTTGTAAAATAGTGCGATGATTACGAATACTTTCACAGTAAGAAATGATCAGTATACACAAAATATTACTTTTACAAAACAATCCTTAAAAAAATATTTATCAACATAGGCTCTACGTTTCCAGTTTCATTTAATTTATAGATAAAAAAATATCTAAAATAAATATAAATTAAACTCTTTATTAAAAGACAAAATTTTTATAAGATTACCACTCACGACAATTTCAATTGAGTCATTAAACAAGCAGTCAGAAAATTATGTTATGAATAAAAAACCCCTTACAGTCATCCTTTCAAAACTCATTAAAACTTTATTAAATAAAAACCAAAAGTAATATCAAGTAATTGCTTAAAAGCCTAACAACGAAGTTGGGATAAAATTTTTGTGATCGTTTCAAAAAGAGTTTTATTAAAAAATGTTTTCATTTTCTATAAAGAGGCAATGCTATATTTCAAACGAGGTTACTCTTTGTGACGAAGACATAACGTTGTTTAATATTTAATCAAAACTTTGCAAAATAAAGAAAAAGACAAAGCAATGGAAAGATTTTTTTAATAATTCTAAACGAATTTAATCTTTAATACCCATTCCCGTCTTTATAAAGCTAATCGTAGTCGTTGTAGTATGTTCACTACAACATAATATTTAAAAGTTATTATAACGCAAATGAACACCATGACAAAAATTTAAAAAATGTATTCCTTAGTGACGTTAAATAGTGTATGAAAAATTTTACAGAAGTTTTAGTTATTTCAGTTAGTTTGCCGCTAGTAAATCTTTTCGGACATACTAATAGTACCTAATATGTAAAGTATAAATGTCAATCTGCACAATTTTACGTAATTGTAAAATCGATATATTTGTTAAATAAAATAAATATTTTATTTTGCTATAACACGGAACTTGCGCAGTTTTGTTTCATGCGACAATGTATTAAATTTCGTAAAAATATTTAAAAATGACATATCTCATAGTCAATTGTTATTGACCATAATTGAATCTTTACCGATAAAGCTAAGTTATAATATTATATTTCCATATAATAGTTATTCTGAGAGCCAAGTTTTAATAAGATATACTGAAAATAGACGGTCGGAGCTCAACGTTTAGGTAATATTGTTACCGCTGAAGAATTTTCTTAAAAACATCCGACGAACAAAAGAAACTTACCGTGTTCCGAACTCGCTCTAATGTCATTTTTAATCCCTTAATTAAAAGTTTTCCCGTGTAAAAACTCGGACGGCCGTGGGCTGTTTTTCATTTTATTTCATATTTCCCCGCTGTAACGGAAAGTTAATTGGTTCAACTCGACTCAAAGTTGTAATTTGTTTTGCCCTCTTCTCCGTACATCTGTTTATTATACAATCCGTTGTTTATATTTCGGTTATTATCATTGTATTTCGCGCGTAACCGCTACAGAAACCGTCAGTCACTGATGAATAATTAAATTTAATACTTATTTAAATACTTGGTACATATTCATCTCTATATGACTATCAGGTTTACTCACATATAATTTTATTCGAAAAGTAGGATCAATGTAAGTTATCCATTTAAATTTATTTTAATAATTTAAAATATTTGATTTTAATGTTTAAAAATGTTACTAAAAGGCGAATATAGTTAATTTAAATACAATTAATATTATAATATAAAATACAAAATATTGTAATTATAACAAGTAAACAAATGAACACATTTGCTAATGAAATAAAAGCGACCGAAGTAGCGAAGTTATCATCTTAATTAACATAATAACTAAAAAGTGGACTAACTAAACAAATTATTTATAGCAGCAATACATCACACAATTAATTTATGTCTCAATTTAGAACATTCCAGAAATAAGATAGTCTTTTAACATGATTACTCCGAGCGGCCCGGGCTGGATAATAGCATGACAGAAACTAGATTAACAACGTGAATACAGTTAATATTAACTTGGTAATTTTTAGCTCAATATAATACAGTTTAGTGCTTTTATTTAATTCTACAGTTCGTGAACGTAATCACATTAGAATCATCATATCTGTATTACTTATATTATGACTTTATTCGGTGAAGTAGATATAAAAATACGTCAAAAGTGGCCAAAATGTTGAATTTCAGATTTCAACGTGAGATCTAAATATATACATGTAACTCTGACTGACATAGTGACTTTCAACGCACAGCCCAAATCACTGGACGGATCGGGCTGAAATTTAGCATGTAAGTAGATGTTATGACATAGGCATCCGCTAAAAAAGGATTTCGATTAATTCTACCCAAAAGCATAAAATAGGGGATGAAAGTTTGTATGAAACTTCGTCAATTTTGAACCGATTGGGTTAAGACTTTGCACGCATAAAGCTACTATGACGTAGACATCAGATATTGCAGACGAAGTCGCGAGCATCAGCTAGTCTATATGTATGTTTGTGTCCTTTATTTCAAGCATTGATAGCCGTATGCGAAATATAATGCAAAATTTTAATATTAAATAGGATTACCGTAACATCTTGTTGTGCATGTCTTTTTTTGCAAGCGACTAACTTAAAACTTTTTTTTTTAAATGTGACTTGTACTATACATGAAAGCTAAGTTATACAGTACCTACACTATAGGCAATATTAATTTTTATTATCATGCAAAATATAATATTTTTCGCATGTTAATCGAAAATGTCAACGCGGTAGCTGTTGACAGTTGTAGGCGTTCTCTTATAATAGGACATGACTGTATCTGAAATATTTACTTTACAATACATTACATATATACTACTATATATATTTAACAATTAGCTTTCGGTCTATAAATAAATAAGTCTCAAAATAATAAACCAACTTTAAAAGCAAAATTTGCCATTTCGTTTCCTGGGACGACATACTAACTTCAGCTATTTTGATTTAACCATAAAACAGATTTGATAACAATTCTATGGTACTAATCTAAAACGTATAGTTTCTTTCAAATATAAAAATAATTTTTAAAATCGGTTAAGAAATTATGGTACTAAACATTAAAAAAAACACACACAATAGGAACTGAAAACCTGATCCTTTTTTTTTTGGTCGGTTGAAAGTAAAAAGGACATAAAATTACCTGGTTGTAGCAGCATCGGTCTTGACAGTGTGACTCCGGCGCGATTCGAGGCTTTGCAGCGGAGCACAGCGCTACTGCCGCCTCCCCCCGCGTCGACCAGCGACCGCCGCGCTCCTACCACCAGCCGCCCGTCGCTTAGAACATGTCTAAGAAAAATGATACCGAATTAACATCTTTTGGAAATAACACAGAGGAAGGTTTGTACCTTCTCGTTTTTTTAATATTGCAAATTAAAAAAAAATCTTTTTATAATAAGGCTTATCTTACACCTAGAAAATAAATTACACCACATGAAAGTGTCCCACTACATATATTTTATTTTCATTTTTTTTGTTATTAATTATTTAGCAAATGTATGAATAGAATTACAAAAAAATCGCCTTTATTAGAAACTAGCATTTTCCCACGGCTTTGCTTGTGTTAACGTAGATTATATTTTAAAATATTACGTATATAAAAACACAAATGATATAGCCAATGACCATCTATAATAATGTACCTTTCAAAAATAATTATATAATTAGGTTCAGTAGTTCGCAGTATACTTCGCACATACCAAATTCGCTTTCAGCTATACTAGTACAGATATGTCG
Source organism: Hypolimnas misippus (assembly GCA_037950945.1). Classification (NCBI taxonomy): domain Eukaryota; kingdom Metazoa; phylum Arthropoda; class Insecta; order Lepidoptera; family Nymphalidae; genus Hypolimnas; species Hypolimnas misippus. Next base: position 5,465,670 of record JBBEEQ010000029.1, on the reverse strand, counting down.
AGAATAAAAATGTCAAGGTGTAAGACCCGCGCGAATTTTCGATCACTATGCATGTTCCCCCATATGTTGCATTGCAGAAATGCAAAAGACTTGCGCTCAGTATTTTTTTCGTAATGCTTAATAAAGCTAATAAATACCACATCCCGTATAAACCCGTATAAATATATTATTATTAAAAACAATTTTCTTTTTTTACTGTCGATAAGTTTTCATTAAAAGCAAACAAAATCATTACTTTTTGCAATTCAAAAATATTAATGAAGCAGACAAAACAAAGAAATAAAATGAATTACAAACTGAACATTCATCAAGGCGGCGACAACTTTATAGACAACGATCATCAAAACTCCGATTCAAACAACGTAATGGTCCTCGGGCCAGTAACGACTGTTCTCGTTAGAGTGATATTGATTACAAAGATACCGAATCATCAATAGTGTTTAAGCACTACCTCGTAATTAGCTATGTCCTTAAACCTTTTTATATTTACCTAGTTGCCCCTCGTGGATTCACTCGCGTTAAGGGTTACTGCTTCGCCCCTATGAGTTGTAGCGTGTATATAGATGCTGATAAGCAATAATGTGTCAACCCACAAAAAGTCAAATTTGGAGATATTGATGTATTTTGATACTACGTCACCTATTTAACATTATTCAAAAAAAAATTCAAGTCATCTTAAATAAGTGTGAAAAAAAGTTTCTTAACTCAATGCTTCGAATTTTAGGTGCGTTCCATATTTTGCAATTTAAAAATAATCTTAAATATTTAAAAACCTATTATTAGATAACATATTAAATAAATTTATCTGCTTTTGCTTCAATACACATTTTATCAAAATAGAAAAGGCAAGATGAATATTCACGTCTTCAAACAAATTTATTTAGAATAGGTTTGACATCTTTAGACGCCATTTTCTCAAAACGATGTCCGTGTGGCTTGACACAGTATTGCTTATCAGCGTCCAATCATAATATACGTATCTTATATCTATAGCTTTCGTCAACTTACAAAAAAAACAAATTTTATCTCTATATGTATGTGTTTAAAGTACTTTTGTGTGTGTTAAGGTGTTAATAAAATAAGAAATATAAATATGTGAATCCATTAGAAATAAGAACTATTTTATTTTTTAGTCGACGCATAGCTACAGTATGAAGTTTTGACTGCATAATCTGAGACTAAAATCTCGAGAGAAAAGTTGCATATGAACTTGTCCTTATGTATGTTTAGTGTGGCGAGGTGTCCAAAGTTTACTTCAACTTAGAGTCAACAACGTGGTGCTAAAGCTCGAGTTGTGAAGTAATTCACTACACTGCACTGATACGCGAAAATGATACATATTACCACGAACTATGGCCCTGTTTTCCTTTAATGATCTCAATGTAGTTGTTTGTTCTGTTTTGCATGTAACAGTGACACGATAGAATGGTTAGACTAAAAAAATATAAGTATATTTTTCAACAATGTAGTTTTATTGTTGAAAATTCAAGTATTACGTTATCTCTACGAAGTATGTCTTTAAAATTAAATAATTATTGTTCGCCCACTGTTTTCTTAGACAGAACAATTTTATCTATGAACAATTTTACCAATAAATTAAAATATAATTAACATTACATATGTATATGTATAGTTAAAAAAAAAAACAATTTCACCACTTATCATAATAATGAGAACAAAACGATTGAAACGATGTACAAACATATTTTTTTATAAGAATAGTCTAATTGTCGAGCACTTACGAGCTATCAGTTATTATTTACAAATCAATCTTTTAGTTTTATAAAAACATAAAAGTATATCTTGATAAAATTTAATTTAAATGGTGATAAAAAGTATTAATTAAATCAACCAAGCTACTTTTTTTATTCGCCGGCAACGACAGGGACACATTTTCAATTCCATAAGCTGTCAGGTGGAGAAAAACGTTGAGCACGCGCCTCGGTCATTTGTCTCCGCGCACGTGCCGTAAGTCAACTGTCACTATAATCGTTTATTTCATACCCACTCGCCGGTTTTATTACAGAGTTGAGAGTACGCTGTTTGATGAAGTGTTATTAAGAACTTGTGGCAACACTGTCACGGTGTGATAATTTCGCGATATTTTCTATTGATTATTTTTTTGGTATAACATTCTTAGTTTAACTTATTTCTTTTCGTTAAACGTAACGTTAGAATAGTATCAGCAGTTACTTTTAAAATAAAAAAAAATATTAAATTTAACTAATTCTAAAATCGCTATGATTTAGAAATACTCTATTTTTATCTTCTACGTACTATTTATTTTGTTACGTTTTTGTAACAAAATTTTGTAATTAATTGTGTCTACATTTTATATAAATAGAAAATATATGATAAGATTGCTTACACAAAGCTAGATTAACTATTTCATTAAATATAAAAATCGTTAAGATTTTATATTTAGCCTATTATAAAAATAATTTTAATGAAAAACTAGATTTTTTTTTCAAACACATTATACGTTTTTAAGCTACATTAGCATGTATTCGAAAATCAATGCCTAAAACTGAATCGAAGTATACACTACACCTATCCGTTACGATCTCAAAAAAACTTACACATTTGATAAATGCATAGTAAATTTATATCACTGCTTAAATATAATTTAATAAAATTGATTTCTAATATATCTCCTGCACACGTTTTGATAGTTAATTTGTTTCTCAAACGAAACAAATCAACTATCAAAATTTATCGCGTTTCGATAACAATATCTACGCGTAATAACCCGAGACGGGAATCTCTTGCTTTCATTAACCTATACATAATATTACGAAATCTTTTTGAAATACGAAAGATATATTTAAGATAATAAACTTTGAAAACGGAAATCTTTTTGTAAACAGTAACACATATTACGTTAGTAAATAAAATTAAGTCTATATAATTAATAATATTAATCGCTACGCTCAGCGATATCTCACCCGCGCAACTAAAAGTAACTTATAATTATGTAAAATGGCATAATAATGGCATAAAGTTCAAAAAAAAATTAAATAAACGGTTGTGTTAGATGTTATTATAATATTAAAAATTTCACATATGATAACACACTGGGAATAATGCGATCGCTTCCAGGCTGTCTCAATATATTTTACGTATTGTAACCAATCTTGACGTTGTTGAAACAAGTAACAAAAAGAAAGTCCCGCTGATTTTCTTTAGCGGTTTTTTCTCAGGCCTGAGGTTATACTTTTCCGAAACCGTAAATTCATTTTCTTGACGTTCAAAAAGAGAATGTAAATTCCTATTTTAAATAAAAATACTTTGATTTTCATTTTGATTTTGACACACTGAATGACAGACTTTTGCATTAATAATTTTACTTTGATGTAATATTTCAATAAACCTATAACTTCTGAACATTATTAACATACGTAGACGTACTCGTGTATGGATAATGCGAACACGCCTTCCTAGACCCCGATCGGAAACCCAGCCAATTTATTAGCGGCGACCGGGAAAGTCGAATTAGTTATGCCACATATCATTCGAGACTTGGAATAGTTTGCTTAAAGTTTGCGATGAGATGTCCCATATCTCCGGCAGCGAGGGAAAGTATTTAATTGACTCGGATTTGCAGCGGCTGAAGATCAAGATAACGTTTTATGAAATTTAATTGAATATAAATATTTTTAACTAGCTGTCCCTTGCGGTTTCACTCGCGTTTATGGTTTCTGCTTCACTCCTACGATTCGTAGCGTGATGTTACATAGCCTATAGCCTTCCTCAATAAATAAACTATCTAACATAAAAATAATTTTTCAATTCGAACCAATAGTTCCTGAAATAAACGGTTTCAAACAAACGAACAAACTCTTCAGCTTTTTAATATAAGTATAGATAAAATGATCATATGACTAAAACCTTTTAAAATAAAATACATTTCACAAATATATTTTTGTTGCAAAGAAGAAAACAACAAATTATGCTAAATAAGCAAACAAATGTTTAAATAACAAAGCGAGCAGAATATTGAAGCGCGGTGAATAATGTAAAAAGTTCATCCGTACAATGTACCTAATCGTAATCAATATTCCGAATGTTCACCGCTTTAAACGATCTCAAATTCCAATAAAATCTAACTTCGAAATACACGTAAAGTTACTTTTAAAATTCTCTCTAGGTACTAACATCAACGGCCACAACAAAGAGAAACTTAAATATGAATCTAAAAGCTACAAAAGCTTGTCCATAACGTATTTCAATTTCCGTCAAAAGTTAATATTATTATACATACTTTGGGGATTATTTACTAACAAATAATATCATGTTCGAATTGGCGACTATAATAGTTTATAAGGAAACAATTAACGATTAATGATGAGCTGATACAATCGACTGTATCAAGACGGATATCGATATATTATCTTTATCTTCTAAAATACAATCTAGCTTACCAGTCAGATTAAATGACCATGAAGATATTATTACACGGAGCTATCGATATCGCAACGCGGTATAATTTGACAGTTGATTTATTTCGTTTTATTACAAAAATTAACTATACAGTAATGGTATAACTGTGGTAGCTTAATGTGATTATTCTACCGTTTGCTGAACTATATTTGAGAACATATCCTATGTATAATCACTTTACAATATGGGTAAAGTTACACTAATTGAAATGTTTTTTTTTTTTATATTTCTTGTTTCAATATAAAAATGTATCAAAATCTATAGAAAAATATTACTCAAATGCACTCGCATTTAAGCTTATATTCCAAAAAAAGTAACACAAAATACATATTAAACTTAAAAATAAAGATTTGTAAATTTGTATTATTGTAGTATACGTACAACATAAAAAAATTAAAGCTTATTTCCATAAAAACTATATTCATTTATGTATGTACATATATTAAAAAGTCTTGAATAGCTAAAGCATATTGTTCTGTACAAGATTATATAGATAATAATAATGCATGGTTTTAGTATAGCTGGATCTCATACAGGATGTTTAATATATACATTTGTAATTTTTAAATGTATGTACTTAATAGCACAATTTTAAATTATTATATATATTATTATATATATTATAATAATTACATATCGAGTTTCTTGCCCGTTCTTCTCGGTGGAATCTACATACCGTTGGTAGCTTTTCCTTAATTTAAAGCCTAGCGATTTTGTCCTAAAAATACATATGCTCATATAGATTTGTATAAGCATACACTTTCACTATATATATATATATATATATATATATATATATATATATATATATATATATATACGTCTTTAGTAAAGTAAGTCGACATTTACTCAAATAGTGCAAAGTTGTATGGCAGCAAAGTCGGTACATACGAATAGGTATTATCCTTACATCTACACAGTACTGAAATTGGAAAAGTAACTCTACCATCTGATACGTTTTCACAGTTTTACTGCTAAAACGATTTTAATAAGATATCGAAAAAGCTCGAATTCATGGAAAAAACATTTAAAAATAGAACGAATAAATTAGGGATGAAAATGTTACTTATTTTTGGACCGTTTAATCTGAATATTCTAATTTTATCACATAGGCGAAACTGCAGGTGGAAGTTAGCTATGATTATTTAAATCTCGAACAAAATAATCCGTAAAAATATTATTTATCGATCATCATTTTTAATTTATGAATCTTTACCAAAAAAAAAGTTTTATAAACATAAAATACTACACTTGACCCTAAATAGTTTTATATGTTAGTGTTTTTAAATAGAAAAAAATATAAATGTAAGCTTTCAAGCTCATATCGCCTCGTTGTAAAATATGGGAAAAGTTTTAACACTTTATTTAATGTATCCGTCGTCGACTTCCACCCAACTATACCGAACTAATCTGAAGATCAGTCAATCGTTTACGTACATAATAGTTGCTACTAGTGAAGTTATTCGATCGATTTGTACGTAGAGTCCCTAACTCACGAACTTTAAAACGAATTACCATATATTATATTCGGGTCTCTTGGAATAAAATGTATATTGGAATTTAGTTTTGTAGTCGTAGTTTATCAAATGTTACATTAAATATCTCGTTACAACATCGTAGGTCCATAAGACATTAATCGTAGAACTTCTACGGCGACGCTACGAACTTCTACGATGTTAATATGAATGAGGATTGTCAAACTAATATTACGTATACGCGAAACTTTGTGAGCGAGTATGTATGTTAGTTAGTTTTTCACGCTCTAATGGTTTTACTTTAAGTAGAACTGTGAATGTACACCTTTTACCGTAAATTAACACGTGGGTTCCTTTTTATCCTTCAGGTTACTTTTAAAGATATGTATCTACTTTGTATTTTACATTTAAAAGGTTACATTAGTTAAATACGTACATTATACATGTGGAGAAAAATTTAAGAACTTTTGTGTTTATAAAATAAAAATTAAATAAAGTACGGTTTTGAATATACCCCGGCTTTTAAATACAATTTGTATAACAATTTTGCGAATACAATCATTCTGTTACGAGTAGACTGTGTATGAAATTGTTTAAATATAACTGACCCCAAAAATTTTCAGTGTGAGACAAACGAGCGCCTGGCCACAGGTTATAACAAACACAGATTGCACAGTGCTTTGTATTCAAATGCATTTCGAGCTTCGAAGTGAAGGAAATGCTGTGACAAAACCTGCATACGTCAAGAGAAATTTTGATACACGTCAGCCAATCCACAGTGAATTGGCGTAATGAATTTAGCTCTTATCCTAGCCCTTAATATGAGAAGAGACCATTTTTTAACAGTGGGGTATAATATATAATACAAAAATATAATTAAATTAAAAATTAACGGTATATAAAAAAAAAAACTAAAAAAACCATTTTCATAAAATATATTTATTAAAAGTTACGAGAAAAGTACGTATTGTACTATTTATATTATAACAGATTCGTTACATTTGAAAATAAAATATATCAATATAGTATACCTTAATCCGGGTATCGTCGTGATCACTTGGCCCTCAGCAGTGACCCAATGAACGTCAGGTGTAGGGTGTCCTGTCGCGCGGCACGCCGCGTACGCGCCACGAGTCGCCGGCCATAGCACACGTGACGGGGGCTCCACCACGAAGTGCGGCCGCTTGTCACCCGAACTAGCCGCCAGGCCAACTGCTAATGTGATGCCGATGACCCATTGTATTTCGTAACCTGTATAATGAAAAGTATTATGATTAATTTCATAATTTTAATTTTCTAATTTGCTTTCGTAAATAACATATTCTTACGTGTTTATTGAAATTCGTAATATCCATATTCGTTTGTTTTGGTTGGTATAAAAATTGATTAAAAATGTTGTCATTCATAATTTAATTGATGGTAATAAGTAAGTTGCTCGTACATGCATCCATCATTTCAGTTCATTGCGATTACTCGCAAATATAAAACTACGAATTTTATTTCGATCATTTATAAGTCGTTATCAGAATCCAAAAGCATTTTATAGTAAAATTCACTATTTTGCGGTTCCAATTAATCTATATTTTTCAGGATTTATTATAAGGCATATAACGGACCATAACATAAATCAGAGCGTATGTCTATCGTACGGGCACTCGTTATTTAGCACTATGTGAATGCAAGCTCCGCATTTACCAGTTGAGGTTTTTAAAATTCTCGCATAACGTGGTAAAATTTAAATTTGCCAATTTACACCCTCATATAAGAGTTGTCCTACATAGTCAATTTACACGAGAGTATTTCGCTCTGTGACAGAGCTCGTGACGTGAATAATAATGTATGTAATAAGTCATTACGTACAATGTTTGTATTAAAGTTAATGATTGACATTTTTGAACTCCAATTTTACCTTAACATGTCATTTTAGTCCACGGAATGCTAAGTATTCGTATAAATTAGAACTTTGAGATTAAAATAAATTTAAACATCTTATATTAATACGTCTTTACTTAGACGATTAATATTCTCATAATGTTTTCAATCAGAATTACCGTTTAGGATTTACTACAATTTAAAGTTGGTTAGTAAAAATTCTCACTTATAGGTTTTTAGACAGAACTAATAATAATACGATACTGCTGACTACAAATGGTCTTTGGTCAGTGTTCAATGGCGTAATAACGCATTCTGGTTTTTTTATTTACTAAATTAATTTATCTTGTTTATTCATGTTTTTAAATAATTTGATTAATATCGTTGCTACTTCATTTGTTGCTATTATTTTCTGAATTATTTATTTATTATCAATATGATTTATTGAAACATGATATATGAATATACATATATTTTATACTTTTATTGATGCAAGCAAAATCACAGTTAGTTCATAATTAAATCTTCATTAAAGAAACATGCGAGTGCGTTGAAGATAATCTAAAAACCTGTCTTTAAAAGGTTACTCTAATTTCGAGAAACAAAACTGAGAGCTAATTATGATAAAGTATCGCCATCAAAACATGATAAATCAAATGCCGAGATATTGATGTATTCTTATAATGCGTCACGTATTTAAGATTATTCGAAAAAAAAAATCAAGTCACATAAACTAAATAATTACGGAAAAAAGTGTCTTAATTGAATGTTTCGAATATTGTAGCGTTTTGTATATGTTGCAACATTCAATAATCTCGTATATTAGAAAAACTTACTATTAGTTAAACCTTATTGTATACCAATCTGCTTTTAATCCATTATATCTTGTATCAAAATAGAAAAGACAATATGGGTAAATACGTCTTCAAACAAGTTTGAAGGCCAGTTTCTCAAAATGAAGTTCATGGAGCTTGACATAATAAAAGTTCCCTAAGTACCATTTTAACATTAGCTATATGTGAGTCAAAGTCCTACCGAAATCGGTCCAGTAGTTTCAAAGATTAACCAGAACAAAGAGATAGACAAAAATTTTAAAAATTGCATTTTTAATGTAAGTATCTTATATACTTTCAAATGTATTTAGTTGAAACATGATAATTTGAAATTACAAACAAACACTTCAGTTTTATTGATTTGTATATAGATATAGATAATTCATATTAAATAATAAGTAACACCAAACAGAATTAATATTTAAAAATAATGTCTAAACTTATGTTAATAGATGATTGGGTAGATAAAATCCCAGAAAAATACACGAAATGTTCATTTGTATCATTAGACATTACTAAAATAATATTTGAGACTTAAAACATCGTTTAAACGAAATCTGCAAATTGTTTCTCATAGTAACAAAATTAAACTAACACTAAGCTGCTCTTATTCGAGTTCACTTAAAAGGTATTATTTTAAATAGGATTAAACTGGGAGTATGTGAAAAGGAATATATTATAACTAAAACACTCACTAATCAAAAAATAAAAAATTCAAAATAAAAAAAGATTTATTTTTGTCTACAAATTCTAAGATGTATGTATATGAAATACGAGATGAATCCCGCGTCTTTGTCTACGTAAAAACTTTATCCCTATTAAATTATATTTTCACGACAAAAATATATTTATTATAATAAAATTTATCAACATTGATTTAGCGATTTAGGTGTTAAAGGTAACAAACAGACAAACGTCTTTTAGATAAAGCTACTTTCCCATTTATATTAGTACGAATTATTCGCATTCTTTGTATTAGTTTAAATTAAGTTATTTTATATTTTTTATAAGAACAAGAAAAATAAAACATCGTAAAAGGCAAATAAAAAAACGTGAAATAATCCACCAAGCATTTAATCGCTTCTAGGAAAGGCGTTCCAATTTCGGCAGTAACTTTAACTGAACTATGGCTTGAAAACGAAAAGAACCACAGCTGTAATACGGAAAACAGGAAAAATATATTAACTTTATCAGAAAAAATTCCATACCCTTATTTCTTTTTAAGAAATCCTATGGAAAGTTTTTCATCTTATTTTTAGATAGAAATCAAAATTAAGTTAATGAAACGACAAACGAAATATAATACGGGTTAAATGAGCATTCAAAAGTAAAGCAATGTTAAAAAAAATTAAGTTTGTGATAAAATATTTTTTATTATTTTATTTGAACTAAACACGTAAATCCTTGCCTTTCTTGTTTGGTGGATAAGAAAGAACTTTCATTATTGCAAATAAATAATAATTTTAATTTTATTTTCATTCAATAAAAAAAATAACAATAAGCAAAACTCATTTTTTAAACGGTACAACAATAAAATATCATAAAAAGGTTTATTTAAAAACAAACCTTTCATTCCGCAATCACTGCACACCTAGTCTAAAAACCATTATCAAATTCACAACACAGTCAATAGCTATTATACTTATCAGTCACATTTCACATCTTAACAATATGGTATCATTTGTTCATAGTTTATTAAAGCAAGTTGTAGCGACACGCGTCGCTTATCGCAAAAGTTTTCCACTGAGGTGGGGATCGATTCATATACATGCGTTTCGTTTGAAGTTCGCGCGCGGACTGAAGCGGCAGCGAACTGGGGCTGCCACCCTCTCTTCAGATGATAATAGCTATACTGTTACGGGGTGGCTCAATTAGATACTAGAGTCTACGTAATATTCACATTTCGGAGACACATTATAGACAAGACTTTCATTGCTCGAAACTATGATGCTTACTTTGTTAGCACATTATTTGACTGTTAACCGGTAGGTACATTTGATTCTTATATGATTTAAATTATTATGTGACAAATAAGTAAGACACATAGAGCTTATATATAACATTTAAAATATTTTATTTCAAAAATGTATGTTTTCTTCTGTATATATTTATTTATTTATTTCAATATATCTAACATTTTATCTCTACATATGTATTTCTAGCATATTTTAAAACAAAATTTACTTTATCCAAAAATATCAATAACCTACAAAAAATTAAGCATTATATATCCTTACTCTATATAGCAGTTCTTTCAAGATGTTAAAGAATTAGCAACTACATATGTATTAAATACAAACGACGATCGGACCTCGCGTTGGTAGCTAGTTTTAATATTATGAAAGTTGTCGTTGAAACTGAAACATCTTAAAGGCTCTTTAACCCAACAATGCCATTTTCCGCTTAGCATTAAAAGTTAAAGTATCAGACGATAAAATCTATTTCCATCAGAAGACAAAGAACCTTTTCCCACAAAAAGAATAGAAGAAAGTCTTATTTCAAAGTACCATTGAGTTGGCAACATTTAATTGCGTTGCAAAATAGCCAGCAAGCGCTGCATTTAAATCGCCGTATAACCATTACACTTGAATACCTCCTCTCACGCTCGAAGATGCATAAAAGTTATAAAAGATATGCGGAAACCCGCATTTTACGCTGATAAGCAACACTGTGTCAAGCCACACGAACTGCATTTAGAGTAAATGACGTCTAAACATGACAAACCTGTACTTAATAAATCTGTTTGATGATATATCCATTTAATTTTCTATTTTGATAAAAAGTACAACGAATTAAAATCAGATTGGTATAGTAAAACGATTTATTTAATAATAATAATAATATGAATAAACCAAAATATACAACACACTTTAATATTCTAAACATTAGATTAAGAAACTTTTTTTCGTACTTAATTAATTCAGATGATTTGATTTTTTTTAAATAATGTTAACATATAATGAACTATCAGAATACATCAATATCTCTACATTTGAATTTTGTGGTTTGACGCATTATTGCTTATCAGCATCCATTTAATCAGTTAAATAAAATAAATTTTTGAATCATCATTTTCAGCTTATGTTTTTTTGAAATAATATAAATTGGTAATACGTCACTTTTAAATTGGTAATACGTAAACAAACACAATAATGGTAGAGTCTATATTTTACATACTAAGCTTTCAAACAGTAATATCTTTATGAAACTTTATTTCATTTGGTTCGTTGCAATAAAAAATACACATGTAATAACGTACGTAGTTCTATAAGCCAACATTGCCTAAATTTTCTTTTGGATAAATGCCAAAGACCATTACATAAAAAGTGCACTTTCCTTATTTAATCTACACAGATACTTTTAAATGGGCAGATTTTGCAAGGCAGAAGAAAAGGTGTTGAAAATTCAAAATTTTAAAAGGAATTTATAAAAGTAACAGTAATATCACGGTTTCAAAGAACGAAATGCCATGTTTTAAAAAGGTACGCTGAAAGATATTTTTGAAAAGCACCTGTGAGTATTATGAATATTAAAATTTACTACACGGATTATTATGAGTTCATATGAATATATTACATTAAAAGTACTCTTTAGCCCACGTTTATTATTTTGATTATCAAAGATGTACTTACCGAGGTAACGTTGCCTTTTACAATAATTCTTCGCAATATTAGCGGTAGATTTTGAAATACTAATTTTAAATGTTCGGTCTGAAATTCTAAGCTACTTATAAATTTTATTTAAAAGATATATGTACGTGTAAAATTTAGGTCAGTCAAGAAATCTGTTTTTCATAAATGGCATTATATTTGAACCGGCTAAGAAATTATGCAAAAGCACTCTATTCTGGTATAGAGGTCTACTCGCCTTCCTCCTTTGATGAGACTAAATTATATTGACATTGATTTCAGTCATAACCGCGAACATTTTCGCTATATTGATATGTGTAAGTTAGTTATTCTATTACTTACCATAAATACAATAATGATTAGTGAATAAAAACATCTTATATACTAAAATAGCTTAATAAATAAATCACATTGATAAACCAATCCTATATATCACATCGCATTAACAGACATTGTTTTCCTATACCTATTTCAAAGATCCTTGACGGCAAGTTTTAGTAGTTTTTTTTTATGATAAAAGCCGGTAAACGAGCAGGCAGGTCATCTGATGTTAAATAATCACCACCGCCCATAAACATTTTTAGCACCAGTGAAACCACAAACGCGTTGCCAGCTTAAAAAGCAATTTAGGATATGAAGTAAGAGAAGAAATGTGCCTCTTACTCACCATACGTGACGAAAATAATAATAAAAATAATCTACCACACTCTGTGAAAGTGTGGTGCTCCCCCGGTCGAGCGAGCCTGTATGTGAACTGTAGTGAATTCGTTACAACTTGACTCTACCGCAATATAATTATTTCATTGATAAACTGTTATGTAGTTTATATTTTATTATGTTTTAAGTAAATGAAATTATTTCAATACTCGTCGCATTTTTACTTTAATTTGATTTAAAGGACAAATTGCCAATTTTCTTCTCTATATATTTCATTACAATTTCAATAAAATTTCATTTTGTATTTCGTCGTTTGAATTTAACATCGGAAATTTCATTAATAAAGATTATTGTTTACGAGTGGCCGTCAATTTCAGATTACAAAATGATTGGACGACCCACGACAATATACACATACCTAAATGTAAAACGTACACTGGATATTACGTAACTCTGCGAACAATATTCTTTATTTTTCCAAATGAAATAACACCCGGATTTAAAATAAACTTAATATTTTTTGAAAAATATTATTTTAAACATTAAATACAATATTATATAATATACTTTTAACTATAAATTAAAAATTGTATTTTAAATGTTAACAGAGCCTTTATCTAAGCGTAATATAATAGTTAAGTTATGTTTGTAATTAATTAGTAATAATAGATCAATACATATAATATTACAATGAACAAAATAAATTTAAAAATAAGTACTGGCTCTCTCGTTGAATCGTCTTCGTCAAAAACCCATTACGAATCGATGGTAAGCTTTATATAGAATTGGCAAGACTTTGTGAGATGACGAATTCAAATTGCTTGTGAAAATCAATTTACATGAAATAGAATTTGAATAACGTTTTACTAACAAATATTTTCAGACCTCAGATGATAGAATAAAAATAAACAAATTCGGAAGCACTTGGTCAAGAGGCCGAGTTTATAGGCGTATATATTAAAACTTGAACTCGCTACTCGTAAAAAATATGACTTTGTTGATCGCGATAAATTCTCGGAAAAGTTATAATTAATCCTCACAAGTTAGATTTATTTGCTGCTTACGTTTCTTGTAAATCGAATGTTATAAAAGATTCTATATGTTGATTAAGGCCTTTTCGTTGAATAACATAAAATCAGGTCCCTATTCAGGAACGAGATTTCGTAACATCAATTACGCAGCCTATCCTTTCATCCTAATAAGATGGATAATGTCTTCATCGAAGTTATCGAATTCATTCAATCTATTGGAAACCCTGATTTGCCTTCGCGTCGGACTGAAATCGTTGAACATTTATTACACTAATTCCTTACTCTAGAAATAATATTGTAATCATCAGAATTCAAAGTTGGTAACAGTATCAATAATGATGCCTAATGATAATTTCTGTTAAGAATAGAAAAATGCTTTTCGTGTCTTCATATCCAAATGACGTAAAAATCATAACGAAATATTTGAGTTTATAGTGTCAAATGACGCTCTTTAATCCTCAAGTGTTGACCGACGTCATTTAGCGTTCTAAGCGGTCGGTTAATAAATAATAATAAATAATAAATAACGCATCACACTCAACGGCCCCCATTAAGATCTCATGACCTTGTGTCGGGGGTCCGGAAACACTCACAACACTAACACAAACACCCAGACCACGACAAACATCCGTATGGCCAATACACACGTTTGCCGTGAGCGGGGATCGAACCCGCGACCGTAAGCGCTTTAGTCAGTTGCAGTGACCACTGCGCCAACGCGTCTGTCGGTTAATGACGGTCAATAATATGAAGCCTTTTAGACAATATAGTATATTTAATTGCTCTCTTATAGTTCAATATAGTTCTAATAACTGAGGTGTAGAATACATCAAATTGATTAGAATTAGAATTAGAATTACAATAACCTTTATTCGGGAACACACACATTTACAAATAAAATAGCACATATAAAAAATAGTAACAAAATTTAGCTAGAAAAACAAATATAACACGCAATCCTTATATAACAATATATCTACAACGAAAAACAAAAAATTAAAAAAAAAAAGCATAACTATTTAAAAAAAAACTTATTTTAAAAATAGTGATTAGCGGGTAAATTTTAAACTTAGTCTACACTTTGTGCATATTGGATTAAACAAGCTATAATTTAAAAGTTAGTTGTAGTAACTGGTGGACACGAGTGAGGGAGTATCTTTCCGCGGGACAAGTTTACTATGATTAATTTTTATTAAAAATCACGAAGTATTATACTACAGTTATCAAAGAATACAAAATTACATTACAAAATACTACAATTATCCGAATAATATAACTAACAATATCTGTAGGTACATTGAAATCAGTTGAATCGATTTGGACTCTACATTAAATCTATATATCCCTATAAAAGCGAAACGTCTTTCGCTCATTTCATCACGAAATATTAGAAACTATAAGAGCTAGGAGTTTCAAATTTTGCGTAATAGGTGTGTTTTTAGGACGTAGTTGTTCACTAAAACGGATTTTTTTTAATTTCGACACCTACAGGCATAAAAGGTAACAGATCCCCCGTTACCTGTTGCTGGAAGTTTTGTATGAGAAATATAATCTCTTCATTATTAATTAAAAAAACGTGTAAAAATATTGCAAATATACACATGAGTTTATATGAAATATCTAGAGGTTCGTATATAAGTCAGGACTAATATCTGAGTATTTCCTCAAGGAGAGAAATAGGGAAAAAATATAACGTAATCAAATGGTAGTAACCAATTGTCTCATTAGAGCTCCGCGTCAGCAGGCTAACGATATTGAATTAAGACTTGTACACAGTATCAAACGCAAAATTCATTTTTATGATAAGCCACACTATATGAAATATTTTGACTGTTACGCAAAAGCGTAATTAGCCTTCAGCTGTCTTACTTTATATTGATGTCTGAGACAAAAAATAAGTTTAAATGTAAAAAATAGACTGTACAGTTAAATAGAACTTTCAATTACAAATGTCATTCATATTTTAAGATAATGAAAAATAAAATGTCAGCAAAGTTACTTTTAAAGTAAAATTGTTATATATGTTGCTATTATTAAGCATTGTGTCTCACCCTTAACTTGACTTATTGAATTAACATTCGTAGATAATAGGATATAACTGAAATCAAATATTATTACTATAATTTTGCTCAAATGAATTCCCTTGGTGAATTTACGCCTGACTAAATTAATACTTTTAATCTAATAATTTCAAATGCAGTCCACGTATTTATTTTGTCTGAAAAAAGTCAGATACTACGAAATTTTTTTAAAGACCCAGTTTTGTGTCCGAATTTATTTCTAGTTTTTGTTGTTGTATTGTTCAGTTGTAACTGATAATTTAAATAAAAACCAAAGCTTGAAAGAAGTTTACATACTTTCATTTTCTAATTTTTATTGTCATTTAGTATAATCAACTAGTCTGAATCCGAATAGGTTACTAGCAACCGTTGAAGAGTTCCTCTGTCCGCCTCCTAACTACATTATGAGATAATTTTTAAATTATTATAGTGTTTTATTTTCACATTATTTCATAAAAATCGAATTTCATTTTTTAGAAATACTTGAAATAGCAGATGCACTTCAACAACGTTTCTTTCAATTATAAAAATACATAAATAATAGATTTAGGGAGAGATTATCTTAAAAAAACCGTCCAAATCCTTTTTTTATTTTTATATTTTTTATAAAAACGATAACAGCGCCAACTTATCAGCACTAGGCTGTGTAAATTCACATTTTATACTCAAGTTTCAAAGCCAACTTTCGTATCGTTACTTACTCGAACAGCTGTGACTCAGTTAAGCGATGCGGTCGTAAATCCTGAGGAGGTAAAAAGTGGACAAAGTTAGCGCTTATACCGGCTTTTAAAAACTAAGTGGTAACATATGATTCTTTTAAAGCTATACAACTTTCTGAAAGGTATACAAAAGTTTCATAAATGATTGCCTGACACGGCACTTTGAAAAAAACTCGTGTTTATGTATCGTCATTTTTAGTATCGTACTAACACATAGTCGAATTGTAACACATAGTCTTGTGTGTACATATATGATACAAATTATTATAATCGTACCCAGAAAAGAAAATAATGTTCAAAATCTTGATTCATACCCAGCTACGTTCATAATTTTTATATACATATTATGCAGTTTTCTAACAGCATATTTTTGACTTCATATAATATGATTACAATTATAATCCATACTTAAATCCTATTTCTATTATGTAAGCGATTCGTGAGGATATGTATATTTGTTTCTCATTTAGTCAAAATAACTGAACAGATTTTAATGACACTGTTTAATAAAAACCTTATATATGTACTACAATTTATAAAGTATATGATTAAATTGACCAAATTATAACGATTATATCGATGATGATTATTAGACGAAAAAATACTGTGCATATGCAGACGAATTCGCGGGCGGCTACTACAACTCGCTAATGTTATAGAGGCAACAATTACTTATTATGACGTATGTATTTTTAGAAGGTACCCTTAAGGCGTTCAACAATACCATCTTATAAAATTTCTTAATGTTTGAAGATTATATTTACAGAATTATTCCACGCTCATCTACAAACGGAAACAAACATATGTAAATGGAGAAGCCATCAAAGGCTATTGAAAAATATTAAAAGAATGTTATTGAAAAATTGGCTTGATTTTATAAGTAATTAAATTTTATTTTTTATTGTAATACGCTTTGATATCAAAATAGAGGTTGATCTAGCAATTATAACCGCTTTTATACAAGAAATTTAAAAAAAAATACGCGCGTGAGGTGAATATGACATCTTGCAAAACGTTAGAGACTTTATAAAACGTTTCAGAGACCCTGAATGTGAAAATAAGCAAGTTTTGTCAGTAGAATGTTAAGTAAAGCCTCGCTTCTTTCAATGCAACAGCAGTTTACCAACTCTTGCCGAGTTACATGCAAATTCAAAGTTTAGCTGCAACTTTAACGGTTCGCAGGTAATTTCAACATGGAATGTGCATTTGGGTTATGTTTTAATACAGGGTTGTACGATTTTGTTTGTTAATTCAAAAAAGATTTGTTATTGTGCATTTAGTTATACATTTAATCCTTACTTATATTATAAAGGCGAAAGTAAATCTGTCTGTGTGTTACGCAGTCACGCCTAAAGTACTGAACCGATTTAAATGAAATTTGATACAGAGATATTCTAGAGCCTAAGAAAAGCTATTTTTTAATACGAAAAAATGGCTGTAAGGAGTTGAAATAGAGGTAAAATTATATTAATAAAAATAGGGGTTAATAATCCTGCATAGATGAAACGGATACTATCTAGTATACCTAATACTTGTAAACTTTTCGAATCGTATACATAACAAACAGAGCCTCGTTAAAAATACCGAGAAACCAAAACACAGATTTATATTTCACGAAAAGAAAATTTTGATTTATATTCTGAATAGAAATAGTTTTTTCTAAAAATTCGATGACTAAACTTTCACATACAAACATTCAGAAATGCGATATAAAACTATGAAATGCATTGATCATTATTGTCAAGCAGCCAGTACGATAAAACATAAGCGTACTGCGGCACTTAAAAGGCAGATAGTGACTGGTGAACTATGATTCTTGAAAGTTTGCCATACGTTGCTTTCAGATAGGCAAAGTTGGTAATTAAATTATAGAGTACATTAAAGGAATTTAATTTTATTAAATTAAAAATAGCGCCAATACCATACCTAATTAGTTATCGAGAAAATAATATAAACGGGAAAATATGTACACAACGGTACGTATTTATAGTATTCTATAAAAATAATTTTGCTGTCTTTACTCGCCCGAAATAAGGATTATTTTATATCATTAAAGTAATCACTACATTGATAGTTTAAATACAACACGATATTAATTAAAACCTTATTAAGCTACGCTAGTAATAAAAACACAATAATAACATATATACGTATTATTTATTTCCCAAATTACTCTGTGGTTTCCGTGAACTTTTCCAAAGTTTCGACGCGCGACTTTGCAGTCAAGAGGCGAAGCGATGGCTGCAAATTGTTTTACTCGACTTGCTGCGAGTAACCGCTATGAATTAATAATTCTGAATGACAACCTGCATCTAATTCTTGTTACTTGCTGGAAGTTTAACGAAGTTCCACTAGTACCTAACTGACAGCATGACCTAAGTATGAATATTAA
The DNA here is from genome assembly GCA_037950945.1 of Hypolimnas misippus. Lineage (NCBI taxonomy): Eukaryota > Metazoa > Arthropoda > Insecta > Lepidoptera > Nymphalidae > Hypolimnas > Hypolimnas misippus. Next base: position 5,446,562 of record JBBEEQ010000029.1, on the reverse strand, counting down.
ATTACAATAAAATTTCATTGTTAGCGGGACCCGTGATATTAACGGCAGTTAATATTTAATTTTATATAAATTGGTGAATAACAATACAAAGATAAGCATCCTTTTTTTCAGAAATTAATACCATAACTTGCTTTTCTCTCATAACTTACTTCCGACATAGGTTGTACAATTTCTTATGGTTATGGTTACGAAATGTGTGTAAATTAAATCCGATCAAACTTTTTTAATTAACACACTCGAACATATTTAAAAGTGTAATTATAGTATCCATTAATAGAAAACAACACTGATAAAGCGGTTTTCACTGCAAGGAACTGTATATGAACATTAACCACATAATATTATACATTGCTGGCAATGTAGCATTTAAAACTCAGCTACTGATATAAACTTCGCTATGTATCTGCATGTATTAGATCATAGTGATGCAGAGTATCGGTCAGTGCTCTCATAGTATCGCAATCAAGGCTACAAAGTTCCCGGCGGAGGCTTACATCCGGAACAGATAAGCCGCCCTTGTATCCGTTTCAGTCCAGGCCACTTGGCTTGTTATGCTCCATTTAGTATTGAGTGGAGTTTCATCCTACTAATGATCGTGTTGATCCGAATCTTGAATATAAATTCTTATATTAGTATCTATTGAATGTAGCTATTTTTGTTATAATGATTACGATAAAATAAAACATCTTTCCTATCAAATAGACGTTAACATTAATAATAATGTATTAACTCTAGTATAATTAATGGACGTTATTATCCTGCTAGTACATATCCCCTCCCAAGATCTTATTATGAAATATAAGCAATAATATTATGCTTTATAATTGAATTTCCGTGTGTAATGATAAAGGTAATGTTAAATAATGATATAACATTACAATTATTAGCATAAAATACTATTTTTGTTTACTAATGACTAGAACAAGCAGAAATGAAACTTATCATTATGTTTTATGTATTATATTGTTACTCGTGTCTACACGCAGCTTTAAACGCGGGAATTTTATTTAACAAAATTTGGAAATTTTAAGACGATTAAACACGTCTCAGGCAATAGCATAACAGACACACGAATAACCCAAACTGCGTCCTTATAATTTTTTTTTTGGATATAGATAATAAAACCGTATCAAAAATAAAATATTTGCAACAAAAGCGCAGGACACAATAGAAATGCGTGGCTGTGACTCGCTGACGGCGGCGCGCTAATAGCAGCATTGTTTAGAGTGCACGCACTACCGGACGGAGTGGAACACTATTTTATTACACGGCCCTTACACGCTGTGGATGTCTTTTGCACACACACTATTGTCATGTCTATTTGTATCGAACACTCATAATTGTTTTTTGCTCTTAAGGATTATATACCGGTTTAACTTTTTTACTTTTTTATAAATTAAATCACAGATAGATTTTCATCTGATCACTTATGTTCTAATATAAGATTTTATTATTTTGAATTAGGTTGTTTACAGGCTCGGAGTATTTTCGTCACGTTTAAACGTAAATAGATACGACATTGATATTATTATGTTATAGGAATTATGCGCCCGCATTACGCATATATAATACAAGGTTGTGAAAAATGAAAAACACCCGTTTATATAAACACCCTTAAGAACAATCTTAGAACCTAGCATACGTACTAGAATTGACTATCAAATGACATCTATTAAGTGATATCAAATGTAGAATATACATATTTATGTATTACTTTTATGTATGAAATAGAAAAAAATAATAAAATTTAAAATTAGAATATAGATAAACCCCAGACACAAACGAGACAAAGCGTAGTCCACAATAGAGACGCGACAAGGAAACGGCTCGCTGATGGCAGCATTGCTAATAGACGCGCTGTTTAGCGAGTGCGGGCTTCCGGACCGGTCGAGTCGGAAATGGCGCCTCCCTGTAGACAACCTTCATTTCCTCAGCAGTCCTTTGCGTTTACTCCTTGGGGTGGTAATCTGCTTGTGCTTAGAATGCGACAGTACACTGTATATTACTCGTCTTATGTGTTATCGATTGTAAGGAAAGTACCTATAGTAAGAATAGCATTATACTCATAACGTAATATAGTTTTGCCGAATATTTCTTTCCAATACCATTTTCCTTTTTATTTCATTTTTAAAATGTTTATTTACAATATATATTTGTTATTTTGGATGTAAAATGTAATGTTACATTATATAGTGCAATTATGATTTTAACAAAGTCACATTATACAAAAGAACACGAAAACGTTTCAAAAGTAAATAAACATTATCATAACTTTCAACATTCATCATAAATATTATGCAGAGCAACTTCCTCTAATTAGAGCGAAAGCGCAGAAAAAAAAAATAAAAAACAATTTTTTCTCTTTATAAACGTCGAGCGCTATTCGTGTATCAGAATAATTTATCTAGGCACCGTAATTTATGCAAGGAGTACATTCGCCCCTCGAATAACATTTTTTTTTCAGGCATTAAATCCTTTTTGTTTCGAATGCGCCAAAGGAACAATAAAGCTGACTGTCGGTGAGAATGGAAGACAACGGGATCGCGACGGGTGTTGTCACACGTTTTCTCACAAATGAACATCGAGCAACGAGTATCTAGCGAACAATCCATGTCAAAGATGACTTTTTGTTTGTTCATTTAACAATGAATATCGACTTCGAACATTTTATAACAGATATTTAGCAGCGCTAACGAGAGAAAGACTCTCTTTAATATCTTATTTATTGTTTTCGTTTATCAAAATTATAATCCATTTCATTTCAATCTACAGAAGCGAACGTCTCTTATTTAATACCAACATCTCGATTTGATTTAGGAACAATTAAACTGTAAATTTCCTGGCGGAAAATGTATTTTGTGGAAACATAAAATTCTTTTGTATTTACGTTTTATTAAAACATTCGTAATATATTGCAATCAAAAACCAGAACTGCATTGGCCAGAGTATTTCGGTTGACGGAGTTTTAATTTCGAAGAATGAGACGAGAGAACGCATATGAGCGATGTTTTCGTCAGTTTCGCGATAGCTCAAATAATTCATATACGTACATATATGTGTCTAATTACATAAAGATTTTATGTTAAAAGTATATAAATACCTTGTGGTATAATTCTTTTTATTTATCACACTCGCAATTCTATGCACACTATATACACTCGATAAAAATTTACGCGGGAAAAACAATGGCTGTCAATTATGAAAGACAGTTTAAAACAGTGAAAACGTAATTCTTTTTTTAACAATGACGTAGTATTTTAGTCCTCAAAATATATGTAGTATATATATATTTATATATATATATAATATACAATTACATTTTTAATTTCAAAGTATTATGTATAAAAACTAAATATTTTAATTCCTCCCACGCCTATCAAGATTCGGAAATATACCTAATAATACCGAAAAATATACGTTCGTTTTATTTTTCAAAATGTGATAATGGTCTCATTTTTTTAATTTTTTGCCTTTTTGTTATAACTTGTAATATTTTCTTTTATAATTCAATCAATCGTAACTAAAAAATATTACGATGTTAGGAAAAATTACAAAAAAGTTAAAATAAAACAAACGAATGCAGTACACTGATGTATTCACAACATATCACCTATATCTATTTCATAAATAAAAAAAAAAGTTATAAAAAATTTATATTCGCTTAAGGTATTACCGAAAACCGGAATAAGTGCTCAGGTGGACATAGCAGCTAAAAGCATTTCCATGTTGCTGTACCGCGCCGCTCTTTCATCACCATGTTTACAAGTTGTGACGTTGGGGTTAACTGCGACTATTTCATTATATTCAGCACCTTTCCCTGACACGAAATGCTTGTTATTCTGATATAATTACCTGGTTTGTATTTGTATCATATGAATATAGAGCTAAAATTTATTTGATCGAAGATGTGAATCTAAATGCCAAGAATTTTTAAAATCAGGCTTATTTTAAATATTCTTGCGGTAAGCGCGTTTATTGAGAATAGTTATCGCTATACTAACATAATAAAGAGAAAGAGCAAATTTTATACGCGCAATAAACTCTTGAACTGACGCGACGGGACAACTAGTTATGTCTCATTAGGTGCATGTGTGCATCTTGATGGACTGGTAGCCATGCAAATACATTTATATGTGCTTTCTTATAAATATTTCTCACACAATTTGAAAATAACGCACACAAACGCAAAACAGACACTGTATTTTTGACATTATTACACGACGACAGAGACGACGACATAAGAAAATAGTGAGAATAATAAAAATTCTGCAATGTGAAAATTATTCAGGTGTTGTGTGTGTACAGACAATAAAAAGGGATGCATTTTTAAAACTATCCTTCAGTAAAAAAAGTGATCGCAAAAGGCGAATTACACGAGATTTAAAATTATACAAAAAAGTGATTCATATCATTTTTACTGAAATATAGATATAAGTTATGTATATTTGATGAAATCATTTTTTATGAAAAAGAGTGAATTAAATGCGCACAAAAAGAAACTATTGTATTTTTTTTTTAATATGAAAGGGATCAGGGATGTATAAAAAGAAATATTGTAAATTTTAATGTCTCCCGCTTCCATCAAGATTTGGAAACATCGGATAATATACATTCGTTTTATTTTACAAAATTTGATTACGGTCTCTTTCTTTAAGTTCTTTTTTTTCTATTTTTTTTTGTGTTAAATTTATCTCTCATTCACACATCGTAAAGAAAACTTTATGTATTGAATTTTTGTAAGATGTGAAGCATCATATATTAACTATTATTTTCCTTAATAGGCTTTGTCCAGCCGTGGGACACTATCAGGCTACTACCGTAAGAAACAAAAACCTGCATTATAAAAGCAGGACAGGTAAAAGCGGATCCGTGTTGCCGCGTCGCAGTGCTCAGCCCTAGTTTATCACCCAGTTAACATGACCTTACATTAGGGTTAACTGCGTCTGTTTTATTACTATACATTATTTGGTATACAAAACATAATTATACCACTAAGCTACCAGTAAGCAATATAAACAATTCCTCAAAAACATAAATTATTTGGTAAATCACAGCTTTTCTATGTGTTAAACTGTAGGTACGTGGATTTTTTCCTACTATATAAATAGAGTTTCGTATATATTTTTTCCAATTTATTTTTTACTTAGATGAAACGTTGCTCAACAAAACAAATAATAATGACTGTAGTAATTAAATGTTTTAACTCCCACAGCGATCTCTTTTAATAAAAGAATAAAAACAACACCCGGTCATATGCGTGTCGGACTCACACGTAAAGGGTTCCATCGTAGAAGGTATAACACTGTGTCCTTTTTAAATCATTACTTTTGAAAAGAAATAAAATAATCGCTACAACCATATATAACCCTCCGTATGCGAACCCAACAAGCACTTAACTGGTTTTCTTTATTTGTGGTTCCAACGGGAACAGAAATATATAATCTTTAATAATATCAACTCCCTATCTCAATCACAGACGGACGGACAGAGGACTAGACGAAACAAACGTACAGACGAACAGCAGGAGCTTAGTAATAGGGACCAATTGGCACCCGTTTGGATACGGAATCCTAAAAAAGAAAGAGATATTAACTTAAAAACATATAAACAAAACTATTTCCATTATTAATTAGTATACACATAGATAAATTACGTGGTATGGATAAAAACAGTCACATCGTTATAAAAACTCAGAATGTCAGCATACTATATAATAAATACTAAATACGCAATCATTTTAAAGACCCTCAGAAATTCTCGTCTTTGTTCAAATTTTTCACTAACGTCAGAACGGGCGATTCCGGTTAAAATATCTACATTTTTTACGGGCTTACTTGAAACGACGACGTAAATCCGTGCTCTGAAAGCCCGCCCTCACCATTTTCCTCTCGTGTGTACAGTCTACTATTGAAAGAGTTATTCCAGCACCATGAAGGTTCACACAAAGAGGCTTTTATCGCCGGGGCGGACGCGCGAAAGTGCCGCTAGCCGAACAAAATCCGGCACTACATGAATACTGCTAAGTAGGTTAGCGTATTATGCGGTAATTTACTCAGGAAATGTATTTTAAAAACATGTCATTGTATTCAACTTTATGGATAAATCTAGACTGGATTTATTAGTTTGACCTAATTCGTGTTGAACGTACTAACGGACTACATTAATTATAAAAAATAAGATACGATAGTTATGAGCGTCCCTTAACAAAACCTTTTTTTTTTAAATGCTTGTAACTGAATAATGTCAAATTTGTTTGATGTTTAAAATATAATTGACCTTCTTAGAGTGTTTTTTGTTTCAACGAAAAGCCTTCAAAATGGGTTAATGAGACTCGTTTATTTTTTTACTTTTTGTTTAACTTTAACGAAATACAAAGACATTTTTTGTGAACGATGTTGAATAAAATAATAATATACGTAATCAAAAGCCCGACTTTATAATTATAATATAAACACGAAGCAAAAAATAATAAGAACAATTGATGACCTATAAAACAGAGGTACGCTGTAGAAGCAAAGCTGGGTCAAATAACTAAAAAGTTTCATATGGGAGACGTCCGTCCAAGGAAAGGGTCCGAAGGAAGGGAGAGAATTTTAAGTCCAAAATGTACATAGAAATGTACATAGAATGTATATAAACTAGTTTTATTAGCTATCCGGACATTACGCAGTAAGATGAAGTGATTCCAAATGCTAATCTCTGCTATTTAGAAATTATATAAACCATTATCATTGCCATTCGTTCAATAAACTAAGTATTAGAAAGTCGCATACTAAGGAGGAAGTACGAACCCCTTAACCTCCCTCCCCTCCCGCTTTATATACGTCCATGCTGATGCATACATCTATACGACTATAATGTTTCATCAAAATCTTTAAGCAGTTTTTGCGTGATTGAGCAGCATCCTCACAAATTTTCGTGTTAGTTATACTAGTATATTCCTATCTGTATGTTACACAATACGTAGCAGAGACACGTCCTGTTTTAAGCACTGAATATCTCAACTACCCCGCTGTTTAGTGCCGGTTAGATAAGCCGAATCCCCGAAATACTCAGATAGGCTAATGAGAATCATTTGTTCAGCGTCGCTTGCATACTGATGACTGCTGGGTTGTATTTTTGCAGCGAATGTCATATTATTTCGTGTGTATAATTAGGGTCGAAGCGTTTTAATTGACAAAGCATATGTTAAATGTATATATGTAGGTAAATATGAACGAGATAGTGTTTGCGATTTTTTATGCATAGGTTAATCTTTGCAACCGCATTTTCAATTAATGTGTGTGTATGTTTTTATATGTTTGTTACCCCATAACTCTGTAATTTCTTAACAGATTTTGAATATTCCTTTTTAAATACGTACGAGTTGGTGCAATAGAATTAATTAAGTAAATAGTTGGATAATGTTTGGAAATAAATAGTTGGTGCAATAGAATTAATTAAGTAAACGCATCACACTCAACAGCCCCCATTAAGATGTTGTGACCTTGTGCCGGGGGTCTGGAAACATACACAACACTAACACAAACACCCAGACCACGACAAATATCCATATGGCCAATACAGAACATTTGCAGTGAGCGGGGATCGAACCCGCGTTAGCGCTTCAGTCAATTGCAGTGACCACTGCGCCAACGTGTTTGTCAAGAATTGTCATCAAAACCAGTTCAGTAGTTTCGGTTTTAAATTAAAATAACTGCAATTAGTATGCATTCATAAAAATTGAATTCGAGCATTTGTTTCTGAAGTCAATCAAATTGTAACATGATGTATATATAGCCTACCAACTGTCACAATAATTGGGCTATCTAATACTTCTTTTTTAATTGGGTCCGTTATACTTGGGATTAGTGTGTTCAAACTATATAACAAACTTTTCAGCTTTATAAATTACAAGCGACCCACCCTGTTAGTAGTTAGTTTTTTACGACATTACATTACAAATTCTTAAAATGCTTTTCTCTACTATAAAATGTATGTACGAGTATACATATAAATCTTCTTAATGAATCATTCGGTTTACTGATGAAAATCCATTGCGTAGTTTGAATTATCTAAGCATACAAACGGTGGGAAGCAACTTTGTTTTATACTATGTAAAGATACATCCTAGTATAGATAGATAAGTTGTACAAAATTACTTGACATCCATTTAAAAATAAGATGGATCTACATTTTTAAGGCAAGTTTTCATACTCTTAGTAAACTTAACAAAGAAATCCCGAAAATCCTGTACAAAAAGTATCTTTGCTTAAAATATTAAACATAACAGCTTTTATGCCTTAAAATTTCGTTTGGATTCCGCTTTCTGAAAATACAAAGGGAATTTATTTGACTACACCATTAATGGCTACGTTACCTTTTATTTGAAGACATCTTTAAAACCCTGTATATTTATTATTTTGTCTGTGAAACCTGGCTTATATGATGTTTACTGATGCATGAAAATTGTGCCAAAAATATTATCATAATAATAAAATATTTTACGTGTATTTGAACTAATGTTTTCATTTGCTTTTTTCTAAGCATTCTTAACATAAAGGCTAAGTTTATGCTAAGAGGCAGGTGACAAAGAAGCTCACAGCGCAGTTTGGGGCAAATTTTTAATGTGTACCAAGTTAAGGGCTACATATGTTGCGAAGCTAAGGCGCTCGTAACCACACACAGTTACTACGTATACCTATATACCTATATATTAAATCCATGCCTATTTTGTACGATGCTATCTAAGCATACGCTTAGATGTAGTACACTTATCTAACCTCACCTAAAACCTAAATCCATAATATAATTATAATAGAGCGACATTCATACTCTGGGAAAAAGAAAATTCTCAATTCTTGTAAACGTGTTCACTGAGAATGAATCACATGATGGAATGACAGCCTAAGAAACCCTCTTGAACGACTTTGGAGCATCGGCATTGGTAGCTTGATAATCGGGAGCAGGTGAAGTGTTCCTTGTCGGAGATATATGTAAACCAGCTGCCTTACATAGATAGAAAATCTATTCAGGTTAAGGTACGTAGACAAGGCTAATAACCAACATGGGTGATGTTGGATGGATGAGTTGTGTTGCACGCGTCGAAACCTTATGTATGTCACTTACGCCAACCGCGAGGTTACCTATACTCCGACCCATCTGTCACTCCCTCCCAACATGAAGAAGTACACTGGCGTCCCGACACCGACCGCCGAACAGAAAACTTGGTCAGTAAGCAAGAGGAGAAAACACTTTTATAGACCAAAGATACGGAACTGGCGAATGTGGTCGCGATGTTAAAACACATTAATACCTATGTCTATTACACCAATAACGGTTACAACGCAATCGGCCGATACATCAGCCGCAAGGTGAGGGCCTCAACTAAGACCAACATGAAATCGATGCGTAAGTGTGACACAAAAGTAATGGAGGCTATGCTCGCTAGATAAAATACGACAAACAAAAGTGTTCATGGAAAAAATAAAAACAAACCAAAAAAAATTATGCGACCTGCACATTAATAAAAGAAAACAAACAAAATTACAGAAAAAAATATGACAGGTACGGGGCTCACGTCTACTTAGGGACTCTAAGATAGCATAAGAAGCTTAGTTATTGTCCTTACTTCTCGTAATAAGAATGCTACATAGCAGTAAAGGTATGTTCGATGTAAAAATAAATTAAACCATAGAATAAAAATAGGCATGATTAATTGAGAACCAATTAATTCCTGTACAATGACAATTCATTCCATAAAAAATAATAATAATCATATTTTTTTAAACAATCTTATTACAAAGGTAACTTAATTCCAATTGAAATGGTGTTTAAAATCCTACATTACGAAGATTGTGTTGCGATAATAAAAACTGCGCCATTATTCAGATAAAGTGCCTAATAGAGCATTTAGGGTGTCGAGAAAATACTTCCACTGAAGTTTTATAGCCTTTTATTGTTTATGTGCACCCGACCCACTTTAAATGTGAGTTATTTTCTTCCATACAACACATTTCTACTTCATCGTACCACATCAGCATAATACAATATTCACCCACAATTTAATTTTATTATCATTCAGTGTAAGACCGTGAGGAATAAAGCTGAAATATCATTTTCATTTATCCATCAGGACCTGATACCATATTCAAAAACTGTATTTTTATAACTTCAAAAATTATCTCTCTTTCTGTTAATGATATTTTATATCTAATGATATGTTACGTCATATTTTCGGAGTTAAAAATCTATACCAATTTCCAATTTTGATAAGCTCCTCTATTGACCTGTTTGCCCAAAACTACTGCCATACACAGTCACTAACTGATTGCTAGGCAACGTCGTCCAAGTTGGTCGGCGTTCTGGGTGCTAAAATTCATACGCTTATAACGTATGTATCTATAATAATATTCTTTCATTGCCTACTATTTAAATAAACTATAACCATATAAAATAACAAAATTTATCATTCTTAATCAATGACCGCTCCTGTGTAGTTGTATTGAATCTACCTAAATACGGTGGTTTTTGGTTCGATCCCTGCTCGGGGCAAATGAGGAAATCAGGAAGTATCTCGGAGACTCAAAAAGCATATAAAACTGGCACTCCCGATTGTTATCACAATCACCATATAATGATTTTACTCTTTGATAATGACGTTGCACTTAGTAGGTAGATTATCTAGTAAAAATTGTAACTGTCTTGCCCTTAATAGCTGCGGACGTCAAGTGGAAATCGCTCTGTATAAAATCATTAACTTGTCAATACTAAGCGGACCCTCGGGAAATGCTAGGTAAATAATAAAATTCATACTGCGATCAGCAACTTATACGTACGAAACCTAAATTTTGAAACTAGGTTCAAATACATATTTTAATAATGATTAAAATGGATATTTTCATTAAATTCTTCATAACATATAAAACAGGAAGTATTTTACTTACTCGATATACTAATCAAGACGTCAAAAATATTATAACAAAAATTATTCGTTGTTATACAAAAAGAAAACGATATCCGCGAACAATGAAAATTATGGAGTAATTAACATGAATGAAGCTGACGACGAAGTTTGAAACTCCTTCATTTAATTTTTTCATGTTTTTAGGCTCGCATTAAGATTTCAAGAGTAAATATAAGATATGTTTAGATGAATACACACAAGAAAATAAACATACAGTATAATATAATCAAAAAAGGGAAAATAATAATTTCTGTACAAATCATATCCACGCGGTATGATGGCAAGAACCATTTAATTTTTATCGCAATTCCGATTCTCTGGGCAAAGATAGACAATTATTAAAGGCCACCTGTTAATATTGTATATTTATACGAAACATAATAAATTGTTGAATTGTCTGTTAATACGATTTAATACTGTAACAACAATTTTAAAGTAATGTTCGATGAACACCACTTTTAAATTTTTTTACGTTAATTTGCTTTCGAATACTTACCTTTATTTTGCGATATGTTCGTAATAATTAATTGATGTAATTTAATGCAAGTAAACCATTATCAGTAGTTCATAAGATAAAAATGGTATAATGGTTTTCTTATTTACCCTTCTTCATTCCTAAAATTTACCATTTTACTTATATAAATTATCATTTTACTCGTGTTTCGTAATAAGTAAATTTAATATACATATGTAAGTATACATCATATACCAAACAATTTTGAATACACGTTACATTATATTAAAGTTATAAATCTGATATATAGTCGTTTAATACATTTCAGCATAAGTAGGGAGATTACAAGGAAATCCCTTCTAAAGGATATTTAGGACAGCTGACTTCACAGGGAAAAGTGATTTTCCAATATGTCGAGAGGGCTTAAACACACGTCTTCTGAACCCTTGGCAGAAGTAATTCTAATACGTCATTGCTCTTTATATAAGAGCTACTGTATAAATAGAAAGTATTTTTTCTTTTTCTTATAGCCTATATTTTCATATTAAGACTAATAAGGGTACTAAAAGCCTTCTCCTCGATAGGAGAAGGAGCCTTTGCCCAGCCGTGGGATATATACAAGCTGTTACTTTACTTTACGTGAGGATGCTAAGACTAGCTGAGCAGTTCTAGCCAACCGAAAAAGTTCCACACTCTCACAGAAAATCGACGTAAAGTATCTAATGTAATTGCATTTCGTACGCTGTAAGAGAATCAAAAGCCTAACACCCTCTCCCATTGTTTTCATTTCTTCCTATTTTGCTTCATTCCTCATTTATATTTCAGTTGGCAACGCATTTGGGGCTCCTTTGACGTTGCAAATATACATGATCACTTAGAAGTTGATGACTAGCCCGCTCGTTTGCCTACTATTTTTCGACTAAAATGTTTCATATGTTCTCCATATTTTTATATTATAACTATAAATTAACTTGTGGTTATACTTTAATTTGGTTTTTTTACCGGCTAAGTAGGTAATATTAATGATCATAATATCATCGATAGTTAATGTTGTATAATGCTTAACATCTCAGAGTTTTTTTTTAATATTCTATTTGTAATTACCGAAACTATGTATTACATTAAAAAGTACAAACGAAAAATCTTAACACATATATTTTAAAATAACTTCAACAACAAACAAGTTAAGAGAAATTAATTTTGTAACATTACTCGAAACAAGTCGTTAATGGAAAACTTGTTTCATTAATTACTAGTTACCGAATCCAATTATTTGTATTTTAGTTATTCGAGCGTACAGATAGACAGAAAGGTAAATAGTAAATATTGACAGTTCCTTTATTATGTTGTAATGAAATGCGTTCATACCACCTTGTTGTGTACTGCTCCCGTTTATATAAGTTATTCAAAATTTAAATTACCACAGTAATTAGATAAAATATTTTCGTGTAAAGTATATGAAACAATTTTTATAAATATTTATTAAAAAAAATAATATTTTATATTTAAAAATAAGCTGGTAACCAGGTTTTGTTACGTGGGTCTAACCTTCCAAACAATCTCTCGCTTAAGGATCAGCCGACACAGGGTAAATTGCTCAAGCTTTTTTGTGGCTATAAACATTCATACAAGCGGAGAACATGTTCAGGGATCTACGTGTAGGAGTGTACATAAAAAATCTAGATGATAATTTTTCGGAGATGTTTCTTAAGCATATCTTATGATGATATGAAACTTAATCAAAAATGCGAAGTGGAATATACTCATTCCTCATGCAATATCTGTAACCAAAAATTTTATGTAATTTGAAATACCCGTAGTATTTCCGTAATATAACCAAAATCTATTTTATTAATGAAAGGGTATAAAATTACACAGGTATTCTATCATCAGTATTTTCAAACAGAGACGCCTATACTGGCTAGGGCTTATGAATAGAATGGAACACTTTCTTTTGAAAGAAAGGTCGACTAACACAAACATATGATGGGAGCTTCTAGGTTTTTCCATGAAGCCTAGTTCGAAGCACTCGCTCTCGCGACTTGCGGTAAGGAATGTCTGCTCTTGTATCTACTTATACAGCCCCCACAAACACTGCTCACACATTGCCCCATAAATCGCCTGCATTAGACGTTAAGACCAAACTGTCTACTATATTTATCTCTTGTATTTTAAAATTGAAATTTTATCGTAAGCTACCATCTTTATAATTAGATATATGGTATCTGTACATCCATAATAAAAGACATTTCATTTAAATGGTTGCTTTTTATATGAAAAATACATCGTATTTCAAATAACAAAATAAATATTTCACTGTTTTAACATTAAAATTAAACAATAACAAAAATATTATTATATTTACTTACGTTGGAAAATTTAAAATTATTACACAATTTTCTGAAAATAAATCGTGTCCATTTATAAAAACAGGTAAAAACCCGACGCGTGATGAAAGAGTTATAATTTTCGGGTCGGTGTGACGACGCACGTGCATTCCGTAACCGCAAAGCTCATATTAAACTATGTACTGACGTACTGTGCGAATGAGCATTGTACACATTAAAGACAAACACCTACATCACAAAACGAACTATATGTGGAAATTCATTAATGAAATATACAAATTTAATTAACGAACACTAGTTAAATTCGACTTCTATTTACTCTATACATAATACACGTCCACGTAATGTGGGAATTTAATTGTATATTATTGTGCTATATACAATGTTTGTCAATAATATTTCTGTAAAGCATTCAATAGAAGCAATTAATTTATTGTAAATTTGACGTGGTATGTAAAGGGTAAATAAGCGGAAACCTGGTTAAGTACAATTAGTAACGTTTAACGTGAATGTTATATAACTAAGGATAGTGCAAAACCGCATAACTGGCTATTGAAATAAGTTCTATCTTTCAGTCAAATGTTAAATTTTATTTTTATAAAAACTAGCTAGATAAAAATTATATAATCGGTATTTGTTAAATTAATACATAACATAAACAAATTTCGGCAGATCGTTTGTGACACTACAAATAGAAAAGACTGCGTAATAGGAAAGGTCCATAAGGCCTTATTCTTATCAGTAATGTAATTTAATATTTGGTTTAAATTTAGACTTTATATAAATAGCTAGATACGCAGTTTTGCAGTAATCTTGACAGTATGTCAAACATAAAGAGAAAAATATTAACAAATGTTATTTTTTTATATTTTCTGCAGTGCTGTACAAGTTCTCATACGAAATGAAAATCCCAAATTGAGGGTTAAAATACGTAAAACTCTCGCTATCAAAATATGCTACATTCTGACAGATCCTTTTAATAAAACTCTTCCTTTTATATTACAAAACATACCATACCAGTACTGACATAAGTAATCTAATAAATTATTCGAGTATATTGTTGTAAGCCTCTTCTAAACACCAACTTAATAATTATCCTCTATAAAGCCTTCGCGTTTATAACGCTCTTTTTAACTTGGTACCTAATAAAAAACAATGTAAACGCAGCTTTATATAAAAACTGAATCTCTCTTATATTTTATGGATGTGCGACCTTATATACGTAATACATAACGAGTATTTATATACATATAATGAAAGAGACATTGTGGTTAAACTTGTTACGCGATACTGTGTACTTGTTACCGACAACTGTTTAATGATGGACAAAGACCTCTCTAAATATTTTCTTAATTGTACGTAAGTTATGTGAAATTTAATTACATATTATTTAATATTAATATAATATGTCAATAATTTTGATATATAAAATAATAAGTACAAATTTATGAGGAAATTTTATGATACTCAATTGGTTGATACTAAACTTTATATAAGTAAAAATAAAATTTTATTTATTTCTTAGGCGAAAATTACACTATGTAACTTTTACTTTAGTAACGGTAAATCAATTCTGCAACCTGGTAATAGTTACCTGGGTAACCTTACATAATCCGTGAGTGTCAACACATACACATGTATGTAACTGGCAGTAAATTCTTTCAGGTGTATTTTAAAAGGAATGATAACCAACCTAATTGGGACATCTAAAAGCCATTAAGCAAGGAATTGAATTGAATGATAAGCAATTTATGAAAATATTATGAAATGTTGCAAGAAAAACTTCAAAACGTCAGTGAACTTCTGATTTAAAATAAGATTTAATATTGATCCATAATGGTGTCTGAGTAAAATTATGAAATTTTTTCGCTCTCCCTTAAAGATTAATTTAACTTCACTAACGAAATGTAATTTTCGCCTTTTTAACGCTTAATTAACTAAAATAATGTAAATTACATTTTTTTTCGCTGAAACATGAAAAAAATGTATACACCATAAAACAAAATAGAAAACCTAGGAAATATAATAAAAAATACACAAAATCTTTACAACCCGCGCCCAACGCTGCGGCTAAACGAGATCAAACAAAGAACAAAGATCCTAATGAACGACATGCAAATTATATTTTTTACTCATTTTACTGATATCCATTTCAGCTTCCTTAAAAAGGTAGTACTCTATTTTTTACGGCTGTTAAATTCCACCCCTGTACCAAATCCAAAAGAAAATATTACTTAGCTAGTAATAGCATAACTAATTGAAAATGTTATGATTTTATCTCAAATAATGCATGTAGGGACGAATTCTAAATGGAAAAGGCAATTTTCTACGAAAAAAAAAAATACTTTTTTTAATTAAAAAAATTCCTTCTAATTATATTTTTATATTATATAATAATTGTATAATAATTGTACAATGTTGAGTATAGTTATGATATTCACAGGATAAGTTTTTTATGAATGTATAATTAATATTTATATGTACCTACTAAATTACTAAAAATAAATAATAATTGCAATCGTTTAATCAAACGCCAAATCATAACATCCATTTGATACGTCCTAAAATTGTAAAATATTTTTAAAACCTTTCAAACTTTTTTGAGGTTCGATGACTCGATACTTTTTTCCTTAAAACTATTAATTATGAGTTTTTACTTTTGTTCTGTTTGTTTCAGTTTTGCAATAACTTCTCGAGGAAAACAGGTAATTCTGTCGCTATGTGCAAAGCTCTGCACTTAAGGAAACCGATGCACAGCTACCTTACTCTGAAATGTAGATCACCATCTAGAGACAAGCATCTCGAAACAGGAGCTTCTTAGGGAATTACATGCAACTACGAAGGTTAGACATTTCTTGCCTCCATTTTGAATTAAATAATTTAGATATTATTATTTTGAAATAGTTAGCTAGTGACCTATTTATAAAGAAATACTACAAATAATCTAAAAATATATAATAAAATGGCATTCTCCATAAACAATTAACAAGTACGTTGTTTCTTTTTAAAAAATACTTAATTACTGAAACTAGATTATCACTCATACTATATTTTAAACTTTCGCGATTTATACTATTCATATTTAATATAACAGGTCTTATCGCGATAACTAATATTAGTAATACCTTTTTATTGCCCGACGTTTCGACGAAGTTTTATTCACCGTGGTCACGAGCTGACTGGTATACCGCGCGCCCTCCGGCGACGTTTGCGCGAGTTTTCTTCGCCTACCCTCACAATATTAATATTGTCTTTACCATTATAATAATGCTGGGAGCACACTACACTAACACAATCGGTTGTGTTAGTGTAGTGTGCTCATATGGGCAATAAAAATGTATTGCTACTATTAGTTATCGCGATAAGACCCGTTATATTAAATATGAATATCACTCATAATTATATATACATAGATACTTATAACCTGAATATTGTATATACTACAAAGTTAACCATAATACGTTGAAAAGCTATACAGCTAAATTATTTAAAAAAATTAAAATAATAAGAATAATATAATTTGAAACTGACTTTATTAATTAAAAAAAAAAGGATAGAGCATCTAACAATAACCTTTTTTCCCCATAACGTTTCAAATTGAAACTAGCTTTATTTCTGAACAGAGTACCGACAAAGCCGTATCAAAAGCTTCAGTTCGCCCGGTAATCCGCCTACCGTTATCGGTGCCAGCGTGACCTGCCCCGGTTCCAGATAGCCTCCGAACTACCTGCGATAAATATTACTTAAATACGTGATGCAATTAATATTTAAGTAAAAGACGCTTTTATAATAAAATTATGTGAAAGTCCTTTAGCATTATTATTTATAAAGTTGTATAAATTCAGGTAAATGTTTAAAAGTAAAGAAAGTTGTGTTACAAAAAAAAAACCATAATGTAAAAATTGTAAAGGTATAATTCTTAAGTCCATTATGTTACAAATATGAGTCGACGACGCCGAGGACTTTGTGTGACGTTCGTAGCACAAATGCATGGCTAACGTACGAGTATATCTCTCTCTCAACTCATCAATTGTATGAAAAATATCTGCCTTCTATTTTACAAAACAACATCAAGTTTATTTTCATTTTAATGGTAAAGTAGCGGAAATAGCCTAGTGGTTAAAAAACGTCGATCTCAACCGATAATCGCAGGTTTAAAGTTCGACTAGCACCGCTGACTTTTTAAGTGCTAAATGGATGCTGATAAACAATAATGTGTCAACCCACAAAAAGTCAAATTTGGAGATTTTGATCATCTACATCAGCTATTTAACATTATTAAATAATTAAGTCATATAAACTAAATAAGCACGAAAAAAATTTTCCTAATTAATTGGTTCGAATTTCAAGTGCATTCCATATTTTGCAATTTATACAATAATCTTAAATATTTGAAAACTTTCTATTAGATAAAATTTTAAATATATCAGTCTGATTCTAAATTTTATCAAAAGATAAAAGAAAAGATGGATATATACTTCTTCAAAAATATTTGTTAAGAAGTCTAAGTCCATGGGGCTTGACACAGTTTTGCTTATCAGCGTCCAACTCTGTGTTTAAATTCATCTCGTGTGGTGAAGGAAAATATCGTGAGTAAACCTGCATGAGCTGGGAAAAATTATGACACTTATATCCTCCAACCCGTAGTGGAGCGTGGTGGATTAAACACTAAAAATCTTCTGAATAGGAGAGGAGGCCTTTGCCTAGGAGTGGGTCATTTACAGGCTATTACTGTACTTTATGGTAATAAAGTAAAGTATATTAATTAAATCATAAAAACAGCCTCGAGCTTTTTCCAATACAACCGGGATTTCAAAAACTACAACGAAATATAGCAGATTTTTATTTGTTCAAAATATTTCAACGTACAAATATAACTTCAAAGCGCATCCGAAAATTCAGAATATAAACAACGGCAGTGGAGAGCTGATAAAAAATAAAACCGTATTAAAAATAGCAATGTCAATATAACAGAATTTACCGTGTGAGCAGTCGATGATGAACGCAAACATTCCGAAACGTGCGGCTTAATCCGATTTTCAATTATTATTATACAAACGACCGCCTCTCCGTATACGTAGAATGCTGCATATATGCAAATACATCAACATGATATTTTACCTACTGTCGCGAGACCGACCTAAAATAGCAGCTTATAATAAAATTTAATTTACTTTAGCAATCTCTGGGTGTTCCAGCCTCGATATTAGTTACACCGAGCTTTAATTAAAATTGGAATTCAATAAATCTATCACACAATACAACAGTGTCTAACTAATGAAAAATGTTACGTACGAATTGAATGAAATATCACTTATGTGTCAAGCAATTAGTTCTTTATTTTTAATTTTGTCGTTGTTATTTGGGTACAAGTTATTATAATTTTGGAGTTACACCTAAATATGACTGTTATAATTTCAGAACACCTATTTAGTAGTTCTTTATTTTAAAGTCCTTCGTCATCATACATGACAACTTAACATTTCGCGTTGTATTTGTTGCTATGTTGTGGAATATTGTTATTTATTTGTATATATATATATTAATTATTTATGATATCAAAAACAATATCAAGTTGTTCTTTTGTACGATAAAACGGTTTATTGTACTGGTTTTTGTGAGATTAACAAAGATAAAAGATACATAAATTCATACGATTCAATACGCACTTGACCGATTGTTAACATTTCCTATAGTATGTTACTATACCAAGTTAATAATGAAAAAGAAAAAAAAAAGCAAAATTATTTTAACCACCACTGTGCGTAATTAAAAACAATACATAGTACTATTACTATTGATAAAAAATATTCACTTCACAATATTATATCGTAATCCGCCGCCCTCGTCACAATCCGTTACTCCGCGTACAATTTTCCAGCTTTAATCAATATGAATTACAATGCAGAGCCATCAATACAGTTTTATTTATGGGTTATTTTTATAGATGTCGAGTGTTCATTGGGAGGGAATCGGTTCAGTGTCCACTCATGGGGTTGATGCGCCCAATGGCTCGGAACGCGATACGTATTGTTCCATTTACACATTCGAATGTATGTCCGATGCATGATCGATGTTATATATCGATGCTTTTATTGATTTCCAATTTTTGTAAATGTCTTCTACGCATTTACAAATACAGTAATGATGAACCTTCTAGTTACTCGCGGTTTCAGTTGTTTTACTTTGCCGATTGCTTGGCCAATTTGTTGACATTTTGACACAGTACGAACGGAGAAACTTTTGTGCCGTGTCAGATACAAAACACCAGTCCCTGTGGAGACCTCATCACTATTTGAATCTAGTTGCTTTCCCGATTATCCTCTTCAAGTCGTTATAACTCTTTTTTACAAGTTTCTGATAACTCATGTTTGTCTTCTTTTAATTGTACGCTACGAGTAATCCAAAAATAGTAAAATGCAGCATAAATTAAGCCAAAACAAAGTTATGAGCCTATAAATTTCCAGGAATAGTAGTAACAAAATTTAAAAGTTTAACTATGCAGAGCATTCACAAATTACGCGTAACCGATAAATTCACTTAATACCAACGAATTGCTGATCAAAAAGTGTTTGTTGTAGGCAACTGGAAATGAAAAATATCTGTACATTTGTACAGCGCCTTATAGTTATTGCACTGTGTGTATAAACTTCCTTAAAAATAGTATCTAACGCGTAAAAAAAAATCCAAATTTAGACCGGTAGAAGCTAAAAATAGTGCGTCCAAACAAACAAACTCTTCAACATTATTTATTAGTGTAGACATATAATTTGAATAAACTTTCTGATATCTGTTGATCGTAAAACCAGTCAGTCTGAGTATCATTCGAGTGTACTTGTAGTCACAACGGATCCTCGGTCGGGAGCACTCATCAATTTGCCCAACGGCTCGTCGACCTTGTAACTCATGTGCTACTAATAAAATAAATATATAACTATACACGTGTACGTTTTACTCTTAATTTAGGTAGGTCACACATTTTGATAGATTTTATTACTACAAACAATAGGTGAGATAAGTAAACCACTACAGAGCGGTATTATAAAAACAATAAGCATTAAATCGAGTAAAAGTTAACTTTACGGCATTTTAAGCAAACTTGAAAACGAACTTAATATTAATGTTACGAATAAAGTAAAATTTGTAGAATATCTTTAATTAAAGGGTAAAGAAATAAAAAGTTAATAGATAATTTTAATGCTAACAAAAACCAGACACAACATCATCCTTTAAATGAAGTTTCGACATTAGTAAGATTAAAGCCTGAACTGAACGTTTGCTATGAATGAAGAAAATCCTCAGACTTTCAATTTAAACTAAGTGCAGTGTCTGCTTTGACGCCCGAAAGAAACCTAAGCCGACGTAAACATGGTACACGCTTGAATACACGCAACTATATACAAATCCATTTCCAATCAAACGTTACAACAATACTACAAAGGTAACGCACACCAACGCATTCGTTATATCACGTATCCGTTAAATCATGCAGAGGACAACACTAGGACAATCGAACAATGTGTCGTAATGCAAATCGTCATTATGCACTTCAAAGTGCGAGCGGTGTGAGACCACTACAAAAGCGTCAACCAACAAAGTTCCAACATTATCCCGCAATTATCTAAATGCGAGTCTCGCCGATGGGCCGTCAGAGATTATGAGCTATGTAACAGATATGACAGCAATATACCCGAGCAGTTTTAATTAATATAACGTATCATTCAATATAGAATGATTAATATGTTGTTAATTTGTTAAGTGTATGCTATCAAAAGCAGTTATTATTATTACTTATTATTATTTTATCCATACATGAGAATGTGACTATATATCGACAGATACATTGGCGCAGTGGTCACTGCAACTGATTGAAGCGCTAACAGTCGCGGGTTCGATCCCCGCTCGCGGCAAACGTCTCTATTGGCCATACGGATGTTTGTTGTGATCTGGGTGTTTGTGTTAGTGTTGTGTGTTTCCAGATCCCCGACACAAGGCCTTGAGATCTTAATGGGGCCGTTGAGTGTGATGCGTTTGTTTATCTGTACGTCTATTTATGTGTTACATGTCCTCTTTAAAACCGTTAAACCAATTTGGATCAATTTTGATGTAGATATAAGCTACTATTGGTCGCAAAAAAAAAATTGCAAGGTGTGAAATAGGGGATGTAATAAGCTATTTCTTCAATAATTATTTCACGAAGATGAAGTTCCAGAAAGTGACTAGTAACAAATTTCATCTTTAATTACATACGAAATAGAAAGTGTATTTTTTTTTCTTTTCTTAGTAGAATCAATATTTTCGTATTCTGGTGATAGCACTTAATTAAAAACGCCCTACATTAGCTGTATTATTACACGACACCTTGCGTTCGTTGGGGTCAGAGATAGTATTGACATATTAATATAAGGTGAAGAACAATAGCGCAATCACATTGCTTGCACCAAAATAAACCTTGAATTTGCAAGAACTACTATTACTATTTAATCTCAATAAAATATCAATTTAATCAAAATTATATCTACATCCTATAAAATAAAGTAGAACAAATAATTTAATAGCCCGAAACACTCAATTTTTTTTTTCGATCCTAAATCCTCCCAAAGGCTCCATCTAATGATACAAACGCAATCGCTAATCCCGAAAATGTCGTTAGAATTACTTAGACGCCCATTCAGATCGACCTTTTATCTATCCCCCGAACCGCCATTTGAGCAAATTGTAATGGCCGTGATGGGGGGATTGGAGAAATTTATACCACTCTGCGAAGTAAAAGAACCAAATTGATACCCATTATTCTATATTACACTATAAATAAACCAAAATCCCAAACTTAATTTAGCGAAAAGCGAAAAGAATACACAATTAAGTAATAATTAATCTTACTATTTAATGAATTTGTAACTGGCCAATGTTTGTTTGCACATCACCCTAAAACTTTAGCGCGAAATTGAATGCGGCATTCGCAGATGTGTTGTTGGAGGTCTAACATAAAATCTGGTGCATGTTTCATCGCGACTGCTCTAGGCAGTAACCGACTTATCTACACACATAGTATAACTTGAACGAAGTCGCGAATTAAAGCTAGATAAAAGTCATTAATAATATCGTTATGTCTGTCAATATCAATCATACGTTATAGAACACTAGACGTATCTCGCGGCTTGACGTCGACTGCTCACAATACCACATAATTAGGTTTTAAAATTAGCGGCAACCCACAGACGAACACTTACTACGAGCGGGTTACTGTGAGTACTTATTAACATCAGTATGGATAGTATATAAAATTTATAGATATTAAGACTCTTTTTCGAGGTCGATAAAGCATGAGAAAATTTTTTTTCAAAAAATTAAAACGACTTCAAAAACGAACTTAAGAGATACAAATAAACTAAAAGGCATAAAATAAATGTTTTCTACAACATTATGAAGTCGGTGCCTAGTAAAACATTCGAAGTCAGCGTCAAGTAAGACCTTTTTCGTGTCTATTTTACACTTTTCAGTTACGAATATAGTAAGATTTACCTAAGTTACAATAGCCTAATGCTAACTGTTCATCGCCGTCAACAATATACATATATCTTTTCCCGATGCAGTGCCGTTAATTATTGAGGAGTTCTCCTAGTGTTGCATCATCAGCTCCACTTCACCGTATGCATTGTGACGAGCGTAAATTGTTTAACATTTTTATCGAAATAATCGAATCGCAAGCCGTGAAATACTTGTTATTGAGTAGTTTTAGTGGCCATCTGTGGTCTTCATCATCAGTTCCACTTCACCAAAAGTGATTTTCTGAAGGTAAATACATAAGTTACTATCAAAAATACCTAAATCGGTATAGGTGTGGCCATAATATTTGAGGAGTTCCCTTAATTTCTCCAGGATCCCGTCATCAGATCCTGACCTGAGGACAATAGGACCACCTCGAAAGTATACCCTTTCAAACAAAAAAAAAATTGAAAATCGGTCCACAAACGGCGGAGTAATCGGCGAACAAACATTAAAAAATATATACGGTCGAATTGAGAAGACTCCTTGTTTTGAAGTCGCTTAAAAAGAGAGAAAAACTCTTTTTTAATGACCTCGTAAAGAAAGAGCTTCTTGACGATCCGTATTAGAACTCTTTTAACCAAAGTCGACTAAGGTTACATATTGAAAATTAATTAAATTCGTTCATTGGTTCCTCAGTAATACTCAGATAATAAAAAATAAATAAACACGTCGCTCTCAACGACCCACATAAGAATCTCGTGACATCCAGACCACGACAAACATCTATATGACATATAATACCATCGGTTTGCCATGAGCGGGGATCGAACCTGCGACCGTTAGCTCTTCAGTTAGTTGCAATGACTGATGCGCCACCCTGTCTGACAAATAAATAATAAAAAGTTTAAAAGACGGAGAAACCTTTTATTGGTTATGTTTAAATGAAATAAATTAATAATCGTATCTCGCATTTAATATTTTCATAAAATATTACGTAGAAGATATAAGAAAGAACAATTATAATTTATTGTTTCAGGCAAAGTCATACTTAGAAGGTATTAATTCGAGTCACTTGAAGCTTAATACGGATTATTCTCAAACAGAGCTTTAATCTTCATTGCTGTTGTGCCGTATTTTTCCAGGAATTTGAATTCGCCTCAAAGCGAGATTTATGTCGGTTCCACTGAAATCCCCGATCGAAACATCGGAGTACCTGGTTTTGTGGAAATGACTATTTTATGTTGATCGCTTGTTGAATAAAGCCTTAAGTGACATAAAATGTAAAACACGAAGATCAGGTCTGACTTTCAAAACTGTATAAAAAGTAAAAAACACACAAAGATTCACGCTTACGTGCACACACAAGGGCTACACTTTGTGTGTAAATATTGATAAATTCAGGCGTTATTTATTTTGATACAAAAAAAAATCATCGTTCATAGCCAATGATATTTATAACTAAAGATATATTACGCTCATTTTCGGCGTTAAAAATCTGTACCCATTTCCAACTTTGACAAGCTCTTCCATTGACTCTTGGATCCCGATGATGATCTTGGATCCCAAAGATACTCTCACCTGTCATTCTGAGTCGTTAACTGGTTGCTAGACAACGTCGTCCAAAATGATCGGTATTCTGGGTGCCAAAATCCATGAGCGTATGACATCTATAGTAATATAATATCATTATATGATAGGTACATGATAAAAATTTTACGCATTTCAAATATAATTTTCCGTCCGCACAAACACAACTCAGTGGCGTACAATTACAAGAATAGTTACATTTAATTACAAATGTAATTCAATATCCTCTTAAAATGGATCAATCCACCCAAACAAACACGGGATAATAGCGTTGCACCGCATGCATAGTAAATACGAACGATAAAGCCTTATAGGAGGTGCTCATGCGTGCCTGCAGCGTCGGCGTCGTTTGAACACGTCCGCAGATTAATGCACTCAATCGTCTGAGTGATTCGGATGCGCCTTGGGCTGCGACACTTTAGGGTTGATCGTCATCGTGTATCGAATTAAATTAATAAATTGCTTTAAGCAATTCTGAATAGCAGTACAAGCTAGATAAAATCACATCACGAGTTTTTATCATAGGTTTGTAAGAAAATGTTACCCTTAAATATTATAAATCAGCTAATTATGCAGAATAAACTAATTATAAAGAAATTAACTGTCAGTTGATTCCTTCATAATTAGTCCCCTGGTGTCCATTCTTATTACATCTAATATTGTAAACGCAAGCCATGAAAATTAATTCATTTTTAAGAGGGATAAAAAATTAGTGACGGAAAAAGTAACACTTACATATACAGGTGACAATTTTTGTTCAGTTAAGTAGTTGATATTTAGTGTTCGAAAAATTAGCAGTTACAACATTTACAATTTACATTTTATCCCAAAAATAAACACACAACAGTAACCAGTAAAAGAAATAAAAGATTTTTTATCAAAACTAAACTGTTTACCGAAAGGAGTGCACATGGTTTGTTGGCGTTAATGCGAGTAAAAATTCCAGACGTCAAAGAGATACACTCAAAGTATCATTGAATTAATTAGTGCTTATGTAAACATTAATATAGTCTTAATGACCAGAAGCTTATTTACTTTTTTAGTCAAAAATATATAAGAAGCATTTATATAATCAAAAAGACAAATTAACAAACAAAAATTAACAAAACAACGAGATTAATAACTGTAATATCCCTTATACACGTTACCAGAAATTAAGGAGCGCGCGGTTTTTTTTTAATCTTTAGTGTGTCACAAGTCACAACGGGCTCTGCCTTGTTGACAAAACCCTCTAACAATAGGATATATTTTATTAAATCATTGAACCAAAATACATACTAAGTATCTAGGGATGTGTTAATGATATTTAGTTTTTATTTTCTTTGGAATATTTATTCTAGGAAATAAAGACATTATTTATTTTTATAATTGAAATGTCTGCCATTTGCATTTACGTCATGTTATCTATCGCAACTGTTAGTTATGGGATGGGAAAGATAAACTGCGCAAACATCAAAACTTAGTAGTGTCTAAAATATTAATAGTAATATAATTTTATATCAGTCACGTTTCCGAACCCTACCTCCCATTGACAATGAAATACAACCATACAAAGTATAGCTACATGATAGTAGATTGTCTGGTCAGCTGAACCTATTCCGACGAGCCAAGCTAAGGTAACAATCATGATCAGTTGAGCTGTTTTCGTGATTCAATTTAAAGAATTTTAATAATACACAAATAATCAATCTAATATGTTCGTACGTATATAGGTATTTATATATGTATAATTTTTTATGTATCTATAGTCAATCTTTCTGAAAATCTGTAAAAGGCTCGCCTTTTGCTCAATACATATTTAATAGTTGTGAAAGGAAATAAATAATATATCTATAATTAATAATAAATAAAATTGTATTCCGAATATATGTATGCTACGCAGTAAATTGTATTTCGAAATACAATCCTATTCAATTCTTTGATTAGTGGATTTTAGTTGTGCAATTATGCACATGTTATTTCGCCAATATCGCGTGGAGTAGAGAAACCACGATGGAGATTGTTAATAAAATCCAAGCCAAGGTAATGAGATCTCGAATTGACCTTTTTCTACGTCTAATGACACGTCAACAAGCATAATTCGACGTCGATTTAAGGTATAATACTGACCAACATTTATTGATTTTATTTCGGAACACACCCAAAAAAATCTTCTCGTATATTATCTTTTTAGGCTGCGAAAAACACAACGAACAAAATGCATCAAACTACTCTGTATAATTAATGGATTTAAAAAAGCCATCGACTTTCAGACTAAACCGTGTAATTTCTTATCATTGGGTGACATATTTATTCCAGTTTTTTTCTTTTTAAAAACAAAGTACTAAATCAATTTCGATAAAAATGGGACTAATCTGAAAGTGTAACCTTTTTAATAAAATAAGAATTTTTAAAACAAGTGAAGGACGGACTTCTGACGTAAAAACATAAAAAAAACCTTAACAACATAAGATTTATTATTTAGACTAGTTGTGCGCCGCGATTTCACCCGCGTTAATCTGAGAAAAAAAAAATATTTATATAATGTGTACTTTCCCTACTTGAATCGGATATTTTTGACATTTCATTGGTTTCATTTTTTTTTCGCGTATCTTATTTATTTATTAATTAAAATAAATATATGTATTTTTAAATAAAAGTAGCCTAAGCCTCCTATTGCATTAGCTATCTGTGACTGAAAGTTCCGTCAACTCCGTAAACTTTTATATGCATTTAGGTAAAATCTGTTAAATGAAAATTACAAACAGACACTTCATTTTGAATAATATAATACACCATAACTTAACTTAGATATAATTTGTTCACCTACATATGAATATTTACAATTATACATAATTGCATGACTGTTGTAATTATGCCATACATTATGGACCTAAATAAAAAAAGTTCTATTTGTATCTTAAATCATATTACAAAATATTAACGTTTTTCTTTTTTTTTTTAATCTCAGACAAAAATCTTAACGCGACAGTCAAATTATTCGGTACAAGTTAAGCACTTAAGATTCCGCAGTCGAGTTGCCGTGTAATTTACATAATAATACCAATTACGTCTTAGAAGTGTTCATTTTGAAGTCGAGATGCGTGACAAGATTTTATCGGAATCTATTAGCAGAGAAGAATAACTTTTCGTGTTTAGCGAAACCAGTATTTTATATACTGTGCCATTTTAAAATGATTGCTGATATGCAGTAATGTGTCAATCCAAAAATCGTTAAAAAATATTCAAGTTATCTAAACTAAATAAGAACGGTAAAAATGTTTCTTAATTTAATGTTTCGAAGTTCAAGTGAGTTCCATATTACGTACTTTTATACATTCTCATATATTTGAAAAATTAATTATTAAATAAAACTTTTACACCAATCTTTTTTTAATTCACTTTACCTTTTATCAAGATATGAAAGAAGAGATGGGTATAAAGTAATTTCAAACAAATTTATTATAAATAGGTATGACATCTTTATAGACCATTTTCTCAAAATGAAATTCGTGTGGTTTGACATAGTGTTTCTTTTCAGCGTCCGAAAATGAATATTTTTTACTGTTACCTACATACGAAAGCGACAAAAACATGATTCGTGGAAAATAATGTCAAAAGAATAGTACGACATTCTAAATTTAAAAATGCAGGTCAAAAGGTTGCTAGACACTCGTACATATGTGCACAAAACATGTAAAAAACAGCTGCTACGGCGAGAAGAGAAACCGTTTTACTCTTTTATAGTCATTACGTATTACTTTGAACTTAGCGTATTTCGCACCGCCCACATTAAAAAACCTCTAAAGATTTATAGAAATGCTTATAAAATAGGATTTTATCCGCGTTAGGGAGAAACGTTTAATGCCCGCGGCGCCTAGGACATTGTGAGGGCTCTCGTGAAATACTGCCTTTGTTGCGGACCTGCGACGGTGCTACACAGCCGCAATTTTGCACACACTTTACCATTGAAAAGGAAGACGGAACATTTCTCAATGGGCTAATTTTACACTTCACCGCCTCCATCGGAAAGTAAGGAAAATCCCGACTAAGAGGGTTCTTTCGTAAGGCGCCAGTTATCTCTTTATCCAATTTTTTGTTCAGCCTATTTATAAATTATGAACGAAATATACAAATGATATAAAATTTCTACGCTATTTCTACTATTCAATATAAGTTAAAACTATACAAGATATGTATAAAAGTAAAGAGAATTATTAAACTGAAACAATGATTCATTGAAAAGTCATCTCTCAAAAGGTAAGGTCTGAAGAAGGCGTCCCGGTTAAATAGAGTGTGCTTGAACGCTGACATACCTTGCTGTGCAATTTTCATAAGCACAGTTCGAGGATGTCGTAATTAGTATTCGCAAAGAAGTCCTTTTAGAAAGTCTCACGGTTGCCGTACTTCAAAAAGAGGTCCCCGCTCTAAGAGCCCTTCAGCAAAACGGAGCGTGAACTTCGTACATGAATTTTAATGATATGACACTGTAAGAAACGGGTTGATAATAATGAATTAAAATGCCTTATAGACTTTCATAACATAAATAAATGAAAAGTCCTATTAATAATTCTAATTTCAGTAACAATATTAAAATCTGAATAAAAACAATATTTTTTTTTTGGATATTTATAATTTTACAGAACTATGAAAATCAAATATTTTTAGGATATAAGAACTACATTATCATAATCCTTATCCAACAAATTATACAAGCAATTACAAATGGTTATGGGTAAATATCATTCAGATTTATGGAATATAATTATATATCTCCTTTCTATACTAAAATTACTCTATGAATGTATCTGTAAATATTTTTTTTGCAAAAATAAAATTACTAACTTATTGTTGAATCATATGAGTAGAGCCAAAAAATAAAATATACTGTTATATGTATACTTATATGTACATTTTCTCATTCACATATTACGCGAAAACCACCGCATGAACTTTAATAAAACTCAAGTTGACCCAACATAAGTCATGATAAAAGCTTTGTGGTTCCGGAAAATAAAAGGACTTCCACGAAGTTATCAAAAAACTTTATTAAATGCCTGTGTTTTAAATTAAACCTTTAATTCCATAAAAGGTCGCTTATACCTACTTAAAAACATGTTGGAAACCAATGATATATTATAACTATAGATGTGTTACGTTCATAGCATCGTAATATTTGGCGTTAAAATATGTACCCATTTCCAACTTTGCCAATCTCGTCAAGTGACTTGTACGACTAAAGATATTCTCGCCTATTATATTAGTTCCTACGCAACGTCGTCCAAAGTGGTCGGCATTTTGGGTACAGAAATCCATGAATTTATAGCATATCTATAGTTATATAATATCAAACTATCGAGTTACTTGCCGGTTCTTCTCAGTAGAATCTACATTCCAAACCAGTAGTAACTTCATTAATTTAAATATTTTTTTGTTTCTGTTTTTACGATTCAGAAGAGGTTATTCTTGCTACTAAAGCCTACTTGAATAAATTTAAAATTTTTTTAATTTGATCATTATTGAACACAAAACATTTATTATTGTTATCTGTGCTAGTGTTGAAAAAATGATTATTAAATGACACACGTACACAAAACTTTTTAATGTCTCCGTCATACGCCCCAGCTGAGTCGTAAACGTGAGGTAAATGGAGGGCCTTGTAATACGGGTACCCTTTTGTTCCCTCGACGCACTCGGAAAACTAATTATGAAAATTTGAGTAACAAAGTCTATTTGCTTATATAAATACTTATACTATAATTGAACGATATGATTACTTTATAAAAATAATTAAATTCAATGTTTACAAATACTTACGAACTAGATTACTACTAACTTAGTTACTTACTAACTTACTACTTATTTATAGAACTTCACGGTTCTAGCCGCGGGATAAAAGTAAAGACTATGTGTAAGTTTAAGATATAAGCTCTTTTCCATTCCGAAAATTCGTATTCGTTGATCTATTAGACCGTAAAGAATTAACGAAACAAAGAGACTCATTCAAAAATTTTGCAGGTCTGATATTTTTAATGTATAAATAAAACTTTATATATACAATATATCAATAAAACAACTTATTATTTGCACTTACAAGAAGTTAAAAGCATAGTGCAATCAACTTCCAATCGGTGGTGTCCGTGAAACGCCCAGACAGAAAAATAAGTTTTAAACTGTCGTTTTAAAACGTGTAATGTAATCTTCTTAAAGAAATATTTACTTAAAAAGTAAAATATATAATTCAATTTACTTCAAAAACATATATATTCCAGGTACATTAATGTTTAAACCTTGCTTTTTGGATAGTTGGTTAAAAATCAACTCATTGCTATAAGAAATATTATTTTAAAATATTCCGCAAAATAAAACGAATAAATTGTGTATATATTTTTAATCGAAACAGGTAAGTTCGTATTTGAAATGTTTAAATCGGAAAAGACTTAAAACAATAAATCGCAACAGTAGTTCGGAAACAATGGTGCACTCTGATTGAATTCCAATTGAATGGAGTTGAAACAACATCAAGTGGCATTAATATCAGATTTTAAGTGGCAATGATATAAAGTACATTTTCCACAAATTTCATCATCTATTAGACTTATAATTGAAAATATTCCGATAAATTTTATTTTTTTTTTCCGTAATAAAGTTATAATGCGTATAAAACACAAAAACAGTAGTACGCTTCAATGGAAGTACAATTATAAATTTAAGATTTTTAAACAATTCAGTTTCAATTTGTGCTTTTAACGATAGATAACTCCTAAACTCGTGCTTTTGTAGACGATGTATTTTAGGATGATAGAATTGAGTGTCATCAGAGAATTTACCATGAAATACCTTATATCCTGGGTGAACGTGTAAATCAATTTATCTGGGAAATTTCAGTATTCCCAGGATATAACTAAAAAGCCACATTATCATTATATAAAATCTACACAAACAAAAGCATGCTACATTGATGTCAAATAACTAGAAGTTATTGAATTCGACTAAATGTTTTCGTGTATGTAAGTTATAAATCGAATGTAATATAAATATGATTAAGATGCAATGAAAAGGAACCGAGCTGAGAAATTGTACTCCCTAGCGCACGTCGCCAAATCATGTATTTTACTTACGTCAAAATTAATTGAAATAGATTAAAAATTATGTAACTAAAACTAGATAAACAATTAAAAGACTCGACACAGAAACTGTTATAAATAATATTATTGAAATATTTATGAAATTCACCAGCATAATTATGTTTCATTTGAAATTGTATACGTATATACAACGTTGTATATACAAATATTACGTTAACGGTTTCAATAGTTAGAATATTTAAAAAATAAAACCAACAGCGCCCTAGGATTTGTTGAAATTAAAAACTTTAAAAATATATCTTTGAAATTTCACCTAAAACAAAAATATGCTGTTAAATTGTGAATAACCTCAATACCATTAAGAACTCTTGCAAAATGACTCAGGCGTGTAAAATGAATAAAAGTACATAATTTTATATAACGTATTTGTATAAAATATTTATTTTATTTAACATATTTCGATAAAATACCAAAAACCACCAATTTTATTTTTCAGTATTCAAGTGCTGCGGCTGCACTAGGCCTTTTAAAGTTCACCGTGCCGTATCTACATCAAAAGCTCTTACTCTGCCCGGTTTCCATCGATACTAATTAATAACGCTCCTCCACAAATGTTTTTACATGCTTTTTTATACTACCTAAACGCATGATGAGTCTGGAGTGTTTGGTCAACAATCACGTTAATAGATATAAATTGAACTGGTTAACTTGGAGACTCTCAACACGTGAATCCAATTTTACATTGATTTGTTTTTGAAATACAATTATAGTTTACTTTGTTGAAGTCGCACGCAAAGTATTATAAAATAACTTTACCGTCAAAGAAACCTTACGAAAGTGACGAGACAATTTAATAAAATTTGATCAAACAGTAGACGTGCCACAAAGACAAGAATGTTCGTTTTTATATTTACGTTTAGAGGAAGACTAATAGAATAAAAACTGCAACTTTATATAAAAACACGATATCGTAAATACTCGTTATACATGTCTAAATAAATGTGCATATATGTTTTATCATATCAGTAAAGAGAAAAGTTTGAATCACAAAAGCGCACAGTTATTAACGTCAGGACGCACATATGACGAGACGACAGTTTTAAGTGGATGTTGAAAAGTTCATAAATATTTATAAGAGCGTATCTATGTGATATGCGTGAATGAAGTTGTATGAGCACTAAAAAGGCCCTTATTACAATTTCCACTTTTCCTAATAGCTCTCGCATGTGCGCCCGAGCTGCATATTATACGTAATTCGCATATTTTGCGGTTAAGCACACTTGCAAAGTAATTTATGTGCATAGGTTATACGTTTGAAAGAGTCGCAAAAGCAGCTATGAAATGTTTTTATAAAATAAAAAGTTATGGACTTTTATGTATCACTAGATTAATGCAATTCATATAATTAATATTAAATACCAACAATCAGCAACACGGTATATTTTGAAACTCGATTTCTGATTTTAAGCCGACTTCTTGTACTAAAACAAAACAAAACTGTCAAAATATATCGCTTTGCGAAAGGGTTCCACATCATAGCCCTTAAGTAAAATATCTTTAACTTTAAGAAGATAAATTAAACTGCACCTAAGAAATTAACAAAAATGTTGATAGATCCGACGATCTTTAAATAAAATTACACCGCAGCGACCAATGGATGCTAATAAACAATAATGTGTTAACCCACAAAAAGTAAAATTCAGAGATATTGATATATTCTGACGTTTCATATTTAACATTATTCAAAAATATTTCAAGTCATCTAAACTAAACATGTACCGAGAAAAGTTTTTTTTTTAATTTAATGTTTCAAATGTTGAAATGTATTCCATATTTTAAAATGTGCAATAATCTCATATATTTGAAAAACTTTTTATTAGATAAAAATGTTATTATATAAATGTTTTTATTCATTATACATTTTATCGAAATATAAAATAAAAGATATATACTTCTTCAAACAATTTTATTATAACTATTTAATAGGTTTGACATCTATAGACGCTATTTTTTTTCAAAATGAAGTCTGTGTGGCTTGACATAATATTGGTTATTAGAGTCCAAATATACCCGATACCATATGTTAATAATTAAATGGTGAAGTAAGTGGTGAATTAAGTAAAAATAAAGAAAAAAAACGAGAAATTCTACAACACGTTCGGTATTTATAATTCTTATTTCGTTGTTAACAAAAACGTGTCATATCATGGAATCATGTTCACAGTGCACTCTATACGTATTGTAACGAAACACGTACGCTAAGAGTAAGCACTAGATTAAAGAGCGCTCAGCTAATGAGTCGGCTTGAATGTCTTACTAATAGACACTTGAAACATCATACGCTTCGATTGGATTATGCGTTCTCGGATTTCTTCCGTAATTACACTTAATTAACTCCTGTTTGATCTCAAACGAATACAAAAACACAAGGATACCTACCAAATAAATGCGTTTACTCTTATTTTTTGTTATAAATCTATTCAGGTACAAAATGTATACAAATAAATAAAATTAAAGTATTTATTTGTAATTATAGTATATTATAGTAATAATTTCACAAGAGATAACAACAATTGAAATACAAGGTCATTTCAAATTGTTTATTTATTACTAGCTGTGCCGCGCGGTTACACCGGCATTGATTATAGGTAAAATATATTAATATAATGTTTACCCTACTTGAATCGGATAATGTTCACTACTTGTGTTTTTAAATTAATAAACGCATCACACTCAACGGCCCCCATTAAGATCTCATGACCTTGTGTCGGGAGTCCGGAAACACACACAACACTAACACAAACACCCAGACCACGACAAACATCCGTATGGCCAATACAGACGTTTGCCGTGAGCCGGGACCGAACCCGCGACCGTTAGCGCTTTAGTCAGTTGTAGTAACCACTGCGCCAACGTGTCTGTCACTACTTGTTTAATTGTGTTTTTGAGGTAAGTAACGTGTGCGTTCATATAGTACATTAAGTTAAAAGCTGTTAATGTACAATTACAAATAGACGCTTCAATTTTATTTTATTTGTATAAATACATATGTTATTATCTCATGGATTTTGGTACTTACATTGGCGACCATTTTGGACAACGTTTCCTAACAACCAGCTAGTGACTGAATATGACAGACGAGAATATCTTCGGGCCAACAAGACAATTAACGAGCATGTTAAAATTGAATATGGGTACGGATTTTAACCGCAAAAAAGTATGGACGAATATCTTTAGTTACAAATGAAATTGACCATTAATGGAACATTTAAGAATAAAATGGGACAGTTCCATACTAATGGATACAAACTCGGGCTAATTATGTAAAAATAAACAAATTACATGACAGATAAGGAGGCGGTTTAATACAAAAATCAGAAATCAACTGTCAGAAAAAAGTTTTACACATTAGCCCTGCTTATTACATATTGAAGAAATGCTTTTTATATTTGATAGATATGTCGGTATACCACGTAATTAAACATACTGTTAAATGTATTAGTATAATAAAATCACCTTGAAACTTTGTTTTATTCGCTAATGTTATGTCTCGGAGCAAAGCATCAATCCGTCTATGTAAGTTTCAGCTCACTCGTTCTGTCAAAAAACAACAACTTTGTACTCCTATGTCCCAATTTTAGAAGTCAGTATAATAATAAAGTTACGTCAAAATCTCATGTAAAGTATTAGTCTAACTTCTGATATACTATAAGCCATTAACCAAAAAATCGAATTGAATTGACTTCTTATTTGGCTTTTTATTAGTCACTAAGCCACTAATTTGCGAATTGGTTATATAAGTAAAATCTTTTCCTCAGTAATCCAAGATATATTACCACAACGTTTAAGTAATTAATTTGCGCCTGCCTTTTAAATCACACGATTTTTAGTGTATTAAGTTTTCGTATACTTAATTATAAATATAACTATCACATACTAGAACACGTTCGAGACATGAGAGCTGAGAGGGTCCTGTAGTTCTTGTAGTTAAAACACGTCGATCCCAAACGATGATCGAGTATTCAAACTTCATCTGAGTTATAAAGTGATAAATTTATGTTTAAATTCAGTTTACAACAAATCCACAGAGAAACAACATTGGAGAGAAATCCTTTACCATGTACATATATGTACATGAATGACCGTGAGGTGCAAGAGTGCAGTTTAAAACAATCTTACTAATAACCCCCCATCGAAAGCGTTCGCCCATTCATTTAGAAACTTACTGCCTTACTACAAAAGACACATTAATTTTTAAACACTGTTTACCTAGACACGTGTTGTTTTATTTTATCTTTTGTAGTAAAGCAATTAATTTCTGACATATATTAATTGAAATAGTTACACACAGAACAACAACTACTACTGACTAACGAGAAACAGTTTCTCGTCAGTAGTAGTCGTCAATTTCTAGAGAAAACACAATATCGAAAGCTGAATTTTATATTGTGTTGAAAACTGTGCCGAACGGAAAAAGTGCCACGTATCTGCAAGTTTTAAACACCTGCAGTGCGAACAGAAAAAAATCCCACGTGCACTCGCTGCCGATAATACTCTTTGAATAAAACGAGTGTAGAATAAAAGGAATTTCTTTTTTCTAGTTTCTAGAACAATTTAATTAAATTCAATCAAATTTATTTTTAGATGTCTATGAAATCGTTTTAAAACTAAGTTTAAGTAAAATAATTAAAAGTAATAATTAGAATTAAAATCAACTACACCTAAAATTGAAAGTGATTTCAAATAATTCGCAAATTAAAGTGGAATTAAATTTCAAATACTCACTAACCCACGAGCAATCAGCAAAGCAACAGCATCGTGAATTAAGTTCCATACTAACTTTCTCCTCAATAGCGGAAAAGAACTTTACCCACCTGTGGGAAATTGACATTGGTCGTAAGTTACGCTCCACACTAACTTTCTCTTTAATAGTGGAAAAGGACTTTCCCACCTATGGGAAACTTATATTTTATTACTGTAATAATATATACAAGTATACAAAAACATTCGATGCTACAGATCAATTTACAATAAGACGTATTTTTGAAGCAGTGAGGAAAAAAATATTCTATTTGCCTAAACAACATAAAACTATTGTTTTTGTTCAGCGAGTACTTCAACATTATTTTTAATATAGAATGCGATGAATGCGAATAACTAAGTCGGCACGTGGATGCACACTGTGCAAAGCCCTTGAACAAAGCTTTGATCCGACAATCACGGAAATGGGTGCCGCCTTTTAAATATATTTGTATCAATGGGTGAGAACAATAGTTCTTTAGTGTTTGAACGGCACTCTACCGTTCAAACTTTTAGTTCAAATAAAATTGGATGTGAAATTTACACATGACGAATTCCCAATAATATAAAAAATCCATATGTACATATACCGTGTAGAAAATTGTTATTCAATTTTAACAATAAACTCAATTTTATTTTCAAATCATATACTATAAATAAACTCGTACAAATGTGAATTAATCATGCTACATAAATATGATTTAGGATCTTTATTGTATTTCCCAAAAAGAAATGCATACATTTCATTTACTGAGAAACTATATACAGTTAAATATAAGAAAGAAGGGTAATTCTATTTCCATAAAATTGTAACATTCGCCACAATACATAGCATGATTGATTGCTTAATTACAGTCTATTTTCAAAAGCACACGAGCGCCGGAAGCGGCCGGGACACTACCGGACGTTTTGCAGTGTAAGCTAACCGGAAACGTTCCGGGGCGTTATTCGCGTAGCACTTCCGTTTCGCTATCCACCTATGCCTTTATAAATGACATACTATTGTCATACAAAAACCTCTAGACCCTTTGTGTGACTGCATCCGTCACAGCGATATTGCAACAGATGAGAAAGGTTTAGCTATTATAACCAAAAAATATATATTGTATTAGCAAGGTCTTCAAGTCTTCATTCAAAATATGAGTAAAATGTAAGCGAAAGACATTTAATTTAAATACCGGCAATTTACTTTGTAAAAAAACACCGTCTGAACTATTTTATTCGCGCAAAAAAAATATTATCCTTGTAATATATTTCCTGTTGTCTGAGCTTATTAGACTCAGAAAAAAGTGCCCTGCTACGCGAATTTAACATAGGCGTTTTTTGTTGAAATAAATAAATAAATTCGATTCGTA
Source organism: Hypolimnas misippus (assembly GCA_037950945.1). NCBI lineage: Eukaryota > Metazoa > Arthropoda > Insecta > Lepidoptera > Nymphalidae > Hypolimnas > Hypolimnas misippus. The sequence continues at coordinate 5,408,514 of JBBEEQ010000029.1, read as the reverse complement.
TATGTTTTCTCTTTTTTTATTTTGAAGATATTGTAAGGTGTTTTCAATGCGTTTTAAAAGATATATTAAAACAATTTTGTGTCCAAGAAACATTTAAATTGTTATTTATAAACTTTTTAACTTTTTAACATTTCATTAACGTTAATTATTATTTAAAAATGTACTAGATAAAAGCAAGATCTTAACAAATGTTGATCAGATAAATATTAAATACGGCACAATAACTATAAGTTAAGGTTGACATCATTTCCAGGCAATATTGGCGCACATCCAAGTTGAGTAAACAGTTTGGTGCGATGCGAATCAACGGAAGGAGAGCAAACTGATCTGACCGGTTCCGGTACGTTACATGAGAACACCCTGTTAACAATTTCTACCTATAATATAAATATCAATGCCCTAGGCTGTATACTTTTTAGCTATGATGTTTTGATACATATTTCTACTTTATGATCTTGGAAATTATTACATTTGTTTTTGTTTTATTATGAATGAATGAATGAACGCAACGTTTCAAGTTAAGTTCAAACGGTTTTCCAAAAACTTTGTACATAAAGTATATTTTTATACGTCGATTTTACACTATGTATAAACTAAGTTTCACTATTTAAAAAAATCTTTTACGGTTAACAATTGTTACAATATTTTAAACCAATGATATATTGATGATACAAAATATAACCATACATATTATCAAGCTAGGAAGGCTTAGTAGTTTGGTTTTAAAATCGAATTAAAGTTATTAGTGTAAGTTATTTTTTAAAAGTTTGTTCCTTTTCATTTTAATTATAATTATATGACTCAATTTGACAAATGCAAATACATGTATATTTTATTGTTAACCGAAGCAAAAAAAACAAGCGATACAAAATATAGAAAGAAATAAAAAAATAATGTACAAAAGGCGGTCTTATCGCTAAAACAGCTCTTCCAAAAAACCTTTGGGCTAAAGACATGATTGAATAGAACGGTTTGACCTCAAGTACAAAAATATATATTTTCTATTGTTGATTATATGATTGGAAGGTATTCCACAGTCGAGTTTTGCAGGAGATACAGCGGATGCTGGAATGCATTGCGGACGGGTCGCACCCGTTCCGGGCCGTTATGTGCGCGCGCCTCCGGTACCTTATCATGTGTTATTATTTATTCTGATTTATAAACACGCAAGTATTTTGTATCATAAAAAAATTGTAAGCCAATGCGAAGGGTTTAATGTAAGTACAGGCGCCATAAAAAGGTATTTTTAATCGTTTATGTACTAATTTATTCAAGCAAAGAAAATATTTACAGAAATGAAAACATCTATTAAATCTCAATAATTCAAATCTAATATGGAATTAACTGGTAAATATAAATAAAAAAATTCAGTCAACCTCAAAATTGTTTGAGATAGTAATGAATACTGTTTTGTAAAATAATAAAACTATGCTACATTCGTAATTAAAATATGTATTATTTATTAAAAAAAAAAAAGAAATTAAAGTCATAAAACTACTTTATAATCGTTAGAGCGCTGTCTATTTTATCGTTGGGAATTAAAATTCATACACTGTAACGCCCTAGATTCGGGGATAACGCTTCACGGTGTTGCGCTCCGGGTGCTGTAAGCGTTAAGTTTTATATTCTGAATAAATGCTGTTCAAATTGTTACGTTGCCGCTGGAATCATAAAGAAAAACTATATTATTGAATATAGACCAAAGGACCACTAAGTGGATGATTATGAAACTCAAATTAAATTTTCTAATTAAATTAATTTGTTTCTTAACACATAATTATGTATGAGTAAAAAACTTTAATTAAAGTAGAAAACGAATGTACCTTTTAACAAAACATAAAAATTTCATAAAATCAAAAAGTTTCACTTATCATACTTTCAAATAAAATGCAAATATTACGCTGAAACGATTCATAAACGTAAATAAAGCTGAACGATAAAAGGTTCAACAAAAAGATTCACGAAAAACATTCGAATGACCTAGTTACCTAAGTTTCCTGTTGTTCTTTTAGAACTCATTGGGATGCGGCAGTAATTACCGAGCCGCAACACATTAGATACGTATTACCGCAGTTAAATGTGAAATAATTTACTACATATTTGTAAACCGCTTCACAAAATTATCGTTATTTTCTAGTTTTATATAAACATCATTATTGTTAGTAGTATTTGGACTATGGTTAGTTGTTCATCGTTAGGTAGCCCATTACCAACCAAACAAATTATAAACACATTTGAAATATATTGATTTGGTATCAAACTAAAATAAAAAGTTCTTCACTTCTTTTTTCTTCTTCTTTTTCAATTCATTAATTACTTAATTTCATCATAATAAACAAACTAACTAAAAATAAAAGAGTGAGGTATAATTTAGTTTGGAATAATACACTAAAAAATTGATTAAGCGATACCATATGCCCTACAACTTCCGGCTACCTTAAAATAATTACAAAACATTTTTAAACTTACTATCGTTTAGTCGCTATAGGTACACTAAGCCACTTAAAATCGAATCGATAAACTTTTTATAAACCAACTGGCCAATAGAATGGAATGAAAATAATTTAGCAACGGAAGAAATTATAACAGCCATCGATCAAAATAAGTGGCCATAAGCCACAGGTGAGACACCCATTCCAAAGTAACTGACATTTTTTCACTAACTAAATTTCAAAACTTCCTCCGCTCATAAGATTTTCGTTTTAAATTCTTCAAAAGCAAATTTTTCATATTGCCAAATTGACTAAAGCAACCGTTTGTCAGACCATTTCTTCCCAATTTCATCGACCGGCTGCGACGGGATGCGCCAACAATTTGGTAGTCACGGTTGCTTGCGTCCTAACATCGAGTGTCACACATTTTGCTGCCGTTCGCTTTAAAATACATGTAATTTGTCCAGGACTTGGCTACAGTTAGCAAGAAATAAATAAAGGTATATAGCGTAATCGTATTTTAAATTCCCCTTTTAATAGCGATAACTCTGTAGTCGGACTTCTGTGCCAAAAGCTTGCATTTCCGAATAAGAGTAATGATATTATAATTTCAGACAATCTTTTCTTTCAATTATACATACACATTGTATGTAACTTAAAAGTAATAATTTAATTACAGCTATCGCAATTAATTATATATTATATTTAATTTTATTTCTGCCGGCAACTTTACCCACGTAGTTTTGTGATTACTTGCTTAAAATTTTACGCACAATATATTTCGTTAAAAGAACTTAACCAGTTTTTATGTAATAGTTAAGAAGAAAATCATATTGCCTGAAACTTCAATTAAATGAACTTCCCTTAAATAGATATAAATTCAAATTATAAAGAAAATCTCTCGTAAGCTGTTCCACAATAAGACTACTAAAGGGCCATAAAATCGTACTGTACGGCTTCCAATTGTACATGAAGGTATTGAAAACTAAGAATAGAAACATCACAAAATAATATCTTCATTTTTACTATGTTGGAGGAGGGCACCTTTTATGTGGAAGCATCCGCTAAGATATTTTTTGTAAATTTTACCCCGTATGGGGTGAAATAAGAGATGAACCGATTGTACGAAAGTTCGTCAAAGAAAACGAAATTTTTTATACAGTTAATTACTGCTCGTTAGACATATTAAAGCAATATATATGTACATCGGTAGTTTTTATTCATTTTACCCCTAAGCGGTTGAATAAGGGGTTGTAAACTTATATGTAACCCGGGTGAAGCCGGTGTGAGCTTAGCGGTATATGCATAAAGCTGAAGAGTTTGTTCGTTTATTAGAACGCGCTAAACACAGAAACCACAACTTTGTTTAGAAAACTTTTTTGTATCAGACAGCTCCTTATAGACTATATAAATACCGTGAAATCACGAGTAAATTACGACTAGCGTATATAGTAAGATAATGTTGTCCACACATCAAACGCATTTCACGCCAGAGAGGACAGAGATAAGGAATCGGAAGGGACAGCGAACCAATGCTTTCCGCCGGCGATATCAACTGTCCCCCACGCGGTACTAGATACGAGGCAAACATTAAGTATATTCGTGTACTTAAGATTTCGTGCTTAATGGAAAAGGCAACTAAAAAATATATGATTTTAAATCGAAATAAAACTATTTTGAACTGATTAAAATCGCCCGTAGATCCGTGTCTACTACTACTATACTGTCAAGTATTCGAAACGTCGCGGAATGATATAAAAAAAAGAAAATCCTTTTAAAATACTTTCATTTCAACGTAAAGTACCTATATAAATCTATGAATATACATACTATAATTTTAGGTAGGTAGGTATTTTTGTATTTTTCATAACGCTATTACAATTTTGCGATGTCATTTTCAGATGAGTCAGTTTTGATGATTTCCACTGCAAACGTTTATATAATAATCATCGATGTCTGATCTATATGGTTTTTCCCCACCATTCTTTGGAAAATAACGCAATAAGCCATTACAATTAACACTTATTGTTACAATTTACTTAAAGTACACAACACTTTTTAGGGAAATACACATATATATTTCGTTATATAATATACAAGTATTAACCACTTTCCTTACAAACATGGTAAGACAGATTTATATTTTACAGGAAATTCAACGAAAGGCTTATAATTCCTCATTGTAACGTCACAGTATTCAAGCAAAAGATAAATCGTATCGTTCTCGTTCCCTAGTCGCCACCGCAATACAACCGGGAGCGTGGCGTGAAAAACTTTAGAGGGACACGAATACGCTTTTAAGGAGTCAGCGACGCGGCGCTTTGTATGCTGGTAGCGCGCACGAAATAAAGATGTGGAACTAACTATTTACTTTAAAGCTTAAACAATACGGAGCTCACTTATCCGCAAATGCATTTTACGAGTCCCGTGCGGACAATTATATACTTTAGGAAGAGAAACGAAGTTATTCCGTGGGTATAAGAAGTTGTAGCCAGCAGGACCATAAACAAATCTCGGCTAAACTAAACTTACGACTCTTCTTACCTCCTGTGTTGAATAAAGTACGCTATTTTATTTTAAAAACATAGAAACATTTCGTCCCTTGCAATCGTTCTTCAGTTTCTTACTAAGATTAAAGTGGTAGACAAAATACATTTCTTTACACATTCACACTTCTTTTGGAACGTAGATGTTTATTGTAGAGTAAATTAAAAGAAAAACAAATTTTGTTGTTGTTGATTCTTATAATATTATACAAAGTATATTTTTTCACACAAAAGCCACGCAGTTAAACCAGCCATAGCTTAAAATTCAAGTTAAAAGGCGGGGTATTTTTCATCTTGTTCTTCTGTCTGCCGCAGACGTAGCAAAGATGTTGCTTTGTCACAAAGAACGTACTCTGAATAAGGAATAAGGACTAGCCCGCACAGATTTAAAAAATTATGAATGGTGTTGAAATAACAAAATTGAAGCTTTTGTAAACTGCAAAGATACTATTTGAAATAGTATATAGTACTATATCCTTAGTCTAAATTTGATTTTATTAATTTTTTTATAAATTGCACCCAAATCATAATTATTAATCAATATTTAAAATATTCAATTATGAATTTCAAGTTCTTATTATTTATCATCAATATTTTAACTTCTCTCAAACTTTGTGTAATTTAATATTGCTACTTTAATTTATGTTATAGAATAGCATACGGCCAAAAAAGGTAATTTCACGCTACCAATTTTATTTCCATACAAAAAGAAATATGGGCAGCGACACTTGTAAATACAGCTTTACGTTTACATTTAACATTCCTATTTTATGTTAACACAATCATTATTCGACAAAATTCTGTTTCTGTACAAAGTACACAGTTTCATTTTCCTTGTAACGATCGCTACAATCGCGGGGGCAGGTTATAATGGGGTCTATTCACCGTTGAGTGACACTCGAGGAAATGGCACATTGTTGCAGCGGGTGTGATGACACGACAGGCAAATCTTTACAAACAATAGTGAGTAATGTCGCAAGGGCCCTTCAATGGTGTTTGTGATATATTTGAAGCTGTTATTTTGTTTGCAGACAGCGGAGTGCTTCAGATAGGAGATGTACCTATATAACACCTGAATAGCTTTGTATTATTGATTTTCCTGTTTTGAAATTTATAGGGAGTATCATTTGTAATAAGTTTACGTAAAACATGAATTCTATATTAATATTATAAATCTGAAGAGTTTGTTTGTTTGTTTATTTTGAACGCTCTAATTTCAGGAACTACTAATGTGAATTGAAAAAATATTTTATTTGTTGAATAGTCAATTTGTCTAAGAAGGACTTATGGTTTATGGTTTAAGAACTTTATTGATTCCTCAAAAGAAATACATACATTTCACTTACTGAGAAACTATATAAAATAAAACAATTATAAAAGAAGCGTACAGAAATAACAAAGTAAAGATAAAATAAAATATCACACAAAAGAGGGTAGACAGATCTTAAACTATAAACACCGTATACATGCATGTATCAATTATTAATTTCATAGATTAAAAAGTACCAGAAACAAAGCTATATTACATTACGCTGCGACCAAAAGGAAGGAAGCAATTGTGAAGAATGTTGCAAAATCGGGGGAAATTATTCATATTTAAGGTCTTCTGTTGCGTGTGCTGCGTAAACTGTTCAAGTTACCCAAAAATATGTATGAAAAAATATTTCTGTTTCGTGGTTGTGTTTTCGGCAACCACGCGAACGAAGTCGCGGGCACAGTGAACTATAATAAAATCGCGCAGATCTCAATTAATTCGTCAATAATATCTTAACTTTATTTAAATACTTAATTATCTTTACCCAATTAAAACATTTCTCATTTCACTTAATAGTTTTGTTACGTAATAAATTTTCATACTTTATATATATAGGTAATTAAAACGAAAGCTATAAAAATAAAAAAAATCTCGTTTATAACGACGCTCGCGAAACCGTTATTCAAGAACACGTACAGCATCATTGAATTTCATACAGGAAAACGTCACTTCGTTAATAAAAAATTACCCTATTTCTCGTGGCATTCAGACTTCACCCGTATAAAACAGTCCACTTATGCATTCTGAGAGGAAGTGAACAAAAAGTGAATATAAAAAGTGGCACATCCGAAACGCCCGGGCCGGCCGGGACGGTCCGGGAGGCGTTCGAGACGGAATTCAAATTAACCACTTCATATTCCGGCGCGCACACTGAAACATTTATGTGAACCACGGAATTATTAAATGAAACACTGTTACGTACAGCGATAGCTTGTTACGGTTACTGTTCATTTTATTTTATTTTATCTACTGTTACGTTATTTTTAAATAGATAAAGATAACACGTGATTTTTCAGAAAATATTTTTCTTTTAAATATGTATATTTTTTGTCAACATTTGTTAATAATCGAAATCAGTTGTTAGGTTTATACACATTGCTGACTTAAGAGTATTTTCTCTTCTTACTACTTTAATATAAAACGATAATCAAATATTTAATTGGTAATGATAATGTCTACAAATCACACAGCTAATGCCTACATCATTCGTAATGCGAATGCCTGACCACCGATTTTCAAAATCGATTGAGTTTTCGCCTTTTCCAAATTTACAAGACTTTAAAAAATAAAGAAACTACCTTCAAAATCTAAATACGTAATTTCGTCTATTTGGATGACATACGTATTCCAGTTATTTTGAAACCAAACTACTAAAATGTTGAGGAGGCAAATATCCTGGCGTGCATTCCGCCCTTGGACATTCTGGCGGAGAGGGACGCGAGAGTCTATGACCGGATTCGCGTCCTTCGTCAAAGTGGCGGCAGTGCGTCCTTCCCCTCCACTTCTAAAACGATTTCGATGAAAATTCAAAATAAAAAATAAATAACCAAATCGGTCAAACAGTTTTCGAGTAATAATATAAAGTAGTTATAATTACGTACATAAACAAATCCCAACAGATTTAAAACTTACTTTTAAAAATTTAGCTAAATTTAAATTACATTTATTAATAAAACCAAAATCTTAATTAGCTAATTTTGTGTTTGTTTCAACAGAAATTTACTTATTATACTTTACAATTAGTATTACATTTCCATATAATTGTTATCAATAGTCTCCTATTGATTCCATTTACAGACTATTTCTGTATATTATATACAAACATATCAGATATTATTTAAGTATTATCCAGCACGATTTTAAATTCCTTTACAACAGACAACATACACATATTAATTTAGGCTTTATAGGCATACACAGGTACAAAGACATTTAGCAATATCTCGAACAATAGAGGGAATCGTATCAATCGTTTATGTAATCTGAATCGGATCAGTTCTCGGGCATATTGTAGTGCAGTGCGTACATCTGTTAACGATGCCTTTGATGCAAGCGCTGACGACCGCTTAGAGAACAAAGGTACTTATGTAAATAGTTACCTGTATTCCCTATTTGGCTACATATATCTATAAAATGGCATCAGTTAACTTAGAAAAAAAAAATGTTCGAATTTTCACAAACTCTAATGTATTATACATTAGAGTTTTTGAAGTCGCTGTTTAGACAATATAATGCTATACTCCTAATATCCTACTCTATAAAATAGATAGAAAGTGTTTCAATTAACTTTAATGTTTTTTAATAAAAATAAAAATTCACAATTGATGTGACAAGATTATACAAGATTGCTCTGCACTACTGACGACCAAGATTTTCTGCATAAGAAAAATAAACAAGTATAATATATAATACTATATATATATAAACCGACTTCATAAACGAATTGAATACAACTAAACTAAAAAGAAAATAATCTGAAATTGAAAATTACAAAAAAAAACCTGATAATCTATTTATTTAACTAATTTCAGCGAGTCCTATCACGATAATTCTGCTTTAATTTAGTGAGCACTTGCGTATCCTGCTTATTAAAGATGACGCTGTAGAATCAGGTCAAGATTACATTACTACGATATTTTAGTATCATTCATAGTATAGTAAATATTGTGTTGATTAGACCAATCAAAGTTGCTCAGATCCTTTCAACAATAAGAAAAGAGCTGATAACCTTCAAACGTCAAAACAAATCTTCATAAATTATAGCTAAGCTTCATCCCGATTACATCATATTGCAAAAAAAATGCATCAAAATCGGTCCATTCGTTAGGGAGATAGAATGCCACAGTCATACAGATACACTTCAAACTTAGAACCACACTCTTTTTTAGTCGAGGGTTAAAAATACATACGGTTAATTAATTAGACAAAGACATCAATTCGTAATATATGATCGTGTACTATAGCGACTCCGTTTTTAATTACGTATTTTAAACTTTTTAAAAATACCCATATAATGATATAACTTAACGTTTTAAAGATGCTGTGGAATAAATAGATTCACTCGATTAAATTCTTAAAACAATATTATGTGGACAATTATATATCTGCATTCGTATCAACCTATAATTCACAAATATTTTAGATTTATAGATAATAAAAAAAATAACTGCATACAGAAATATAAAATTAAAAACAACTTCAATCTTAATGCTCTTTAAGTAAGTTCGTGGCAAAACGTCTATTAAGTAAATGAATTGAAGTTAATAAACGATGAAAACTCTTAACATTTCAACGTTCACTCTAAAGTCATAAACTTAAATAACGCTTATGCACATCGTAGAAATGCACTCGCAGAACTGAAAGTTCGTCGCAAGGAACGGACGAACAAAGACTGCCTTTAAAAGCTACTGCTCTTTCCTTCGCGCGCCCTCATTTCCAAATAAAACACCTTTAGTTCAACTATACAAAAGAACATTTCCCATTAGGTATATAATCAACGTTACATTCCAATTGTAGTGCACAAAATTCCCATTTAAAATTTTTATAAACGAAATCATTCACCTTAAAAATACATACGCAAATACTTCTGTTTTGAAATGAAATATTTGTGGGTTTTTTAAAAGCGCAAATATAACAAGGAATTATTGTATTTTGGATTGCCTATTAAACCATTTAACACAATTTGCCAATTGTTGACACGTATCGAAACGGTCGTGTGTGACTATTTCATAAAAGAATATTAAAAGTTTTTGAGCAAAGTATTTTAAAATATATAAAAATTAAACATGGAGTATGTTTTGAAAGCTTTACAAAACGAAATAAAAAGAATAAACAATATGTATATCTCTGTCAAGGAAGTTAATTAAACCGATTTTACCCGTAGCTGTATTATTCTTATATAAATCGAATTAATTATAAACAAATCGAAAATTTAAAGTATATTCGTATTTACAAGTTAATAATCAATTTTTATTTCATAACACAAATATATCTCCTCAATTAAACGGGAAATTACCTTCATTGCAAACATTCTTATAATACATATCAATTAGCAAGTCTGTACGCGATACCATAAACGTATATATAAAGCATTTACAATACTGAATCATCAGTTGTACTGAAAAACATACCGCAATGGAAATCACTGTGAGTTGTTAACTTTTGTTAAATTTTATCAACATTTTTCTAATCTGAAACATTGTAAACATTAAACGTTATTTAAAACTATCTATATACTCGTAGATACATATATCTTAAGTTATAAATACATTTTGCATGATATTATAACATATAATTATATTTATTTTGAGTAATATCGATTAATTAGTCTAAAATTAAAGCCGTAGATTTACGTATATACTTTAAATTAAAAACATCGTTGTTTTATTAATATTTAAAGCATATTTAAAGAGAATATTAACTCTTTTTTTTTCAGATCACTAACCTCTTGCTCACATTTTTGTTAGTGTCCGAAGGAATTTCTTTAACAAGAAGCGAGACTGAAATACAACCACATGAAGAAATTAATCCATTAAATAATCTGTTATTAAGTGTCAACGTTGAAAATACAAGCCAAAATTCTGATCCAGCTCTTGTTAGGATGAAAAGGCAATTTGAAAATTTTGGTCAGTATTAGGTCGCAACAGAGATTTTATTATAGCTCTTTAAAAATATATATTATAGCTTGTTTTAATGAAACGAGAACTTATTTAAAAAAGAAACCGGCTTCGAAGCAGGAAAGCAAATACGCAATTTCGTGTACTATATTATCCTTATTGCAGTTACTTTGTTTTGAAGATCGATTTTGAAAATAATTCAATTGAACCGATTTAAAGGCGTATCCTTTCAAATATGTATTTTCGAAATCGTTTAATTAATGATAGACTTACGACATAACAAACATTTAAAAAAATACAGTACAAATTCAGAACATCATACTTTCGTTACAGTCGGTTGAAAAAATTTAACAACAAAGTTATAATAAGCCCTAAGCGGTTAAAAATAGTATAAGAAGCCTTAAAATATTTATTAGAAGACTGAATTTTGGTTTTTTCCCTTTAAGGTTCTTTCAATCGCCCTCGCCCTTTACCCATAATTATTGGTGGGAACGGGATTGGATTTGGTTTCGGCAGACCAAGTACTGGTTTTGGTGGACGAGGATCTGGATTTGGAAGGCCTGGTTTTGACGGTAGAGATTTTGGTGGCAGAGGTTTTGGCGGTAGAGGTTTTGGTGGCAGAGGTTTTGGTGGCAGAGGTTTTGGTGGAAGAGGTTTTGGCGGTGGAGGTTTTGGTGGCAGAGGTTTCGGCGGCCGTGGTTTTGGCGGATTTGGTGGGCGTGGTTTTGGTGGACGAGGTGGACGCGGATAATACAGAAAAATAACTAACTAACAATATAGAATTAATACATATAACTTTATTAATTAAGATCAAAGTAAAATTTTAGTAAATGAATTAATATTATAATAAAACACAATCACCACTCCATTAGAATTTCACTTTATTGCACTAAAAGGCAGTAACATTAAAATAATTTACAAATATGGATCAATCACTTCAGATGTCATCAAATTTTGATGAAATTGTAAAAATGTTTGATTCCCGTATGAAAAATTATGAAGAAAGGCTGAAGAAACTCTCTCCGTCGTGCGCTGCGCCTCCAATGGATCTAAAATCATTAACAAGTGAGTTTCTTGACTTTAAAGCATTTGTCTGGAAAACTCTCACACTAATGAAGTCTCAAGTTGAAATGTTGACCCTTGGGCTGGAACGTCACGAGGCTTACACTAGAAGAAAGGTTCTCCTTATACATGGTGTTGCAGAGGAGAAAAATGAGAAGCTTAGCAGCGTGGTTCACAATATGTTATCCAGCCAATTAGAGTTGACCGAGGTCTCTGCCAGGGAATTGCAAGCTTGTCATCGTCTGGGAGTTCATAAAGGTAAACCTAGGCCTATTTTGGTTAGGTTTAATAATCTCAGTATACGCCAGCAGGTTTGGAATTCAAAAACGTTACTTAAAGGCTCCGGAATCACAATTTCTGAATTCCTGACTAAGTCTAAGCATCATGTGTTCATGGAGGCACGAAAGCATTTCGGCATTAATAGCTGCTGGACATCCGACAGTAAAATTTTCATACTGCTCTCTGACAAAACACGCCACAAAGTAGAAGTCCTGTCTGATCTCAAAGCAATTATTTCCAAATTTCCATCTGCTTCAAAATCGCAAACATTGCCCGACCAGTCTGCTGCCAAGAGTACTGACAAGGAGAAGGAAAAGCCTCTTGTGAAATCTCCTAGAAAAGTTAGGCGCAAATTGTAACTATGATTTTGTCATTAACTTTTAACACATACTGCACCTAACTTCTTAATTTGTCCGGGTTATTGCAACAAAACTTTCATTTTGTTCATGCTTTGTAGGGTAATTAAATTATTTTTAATTGTTCTTTACTTTGGGTAATTACATATTTAATTTCACTTTTAATATTTAATGTACCTCTAGTAATTAACACTAGTCATTGTCAAGGCAGGTGACTTTGACATACGACACTGCGATGCCACTTTTGACACATGTTAGTGACAGTGCATTTATAAAGCATGTCACACATACTAGTTGGTTCTTTTTTTATTTTTTTTATTAGTGCGTTATAATTTATTATTGTTATTATTTTTTTTTAGTGCAAGATATTTTTTTTAGTATTTTGAGTGATGTGTTTTAAATGTAAAAGTAGATTGTATTTTTTTGTAATTAATTAGTCACTTATTTTTAAGCATTAATTTTTATTAATTAGGTATTGATTTAATTTTTATTTTATATATTCATATGTATATTGTATTTATTTTATATTTTAACTATGGATTATGCCGATCAACTTAATATTAGCTTCAATTCTTGCTCTTCTTCTTGTGATGAGTTTTTTAGTGCAGAAAGTGATGATTCTTCTGACTTGTCGTTACACAATCAATTAAGTGCTATATTTTCTCCTTTCCCTAAAAACTTAAATGTTGTTCATATAAACGCTCAGAGTATTCCTGCACATTTCTCCGATATTTCAGCGTGCTTCAGTAGTAGTCAAGTAGACGCCATTCTGATATCTGAAACCTTCTTGAAACCTTCCCTTCCCTCCATTCAGTTTGCCTTACCCGGATTCAGGTTAATAAGGAATGACAGAATCGGAAAAGGTGGAGGTGGTATAGCAATTTATTTGCGAACTGATATCCCTTACAAAATTATATCTTCCTCACCCAACCAATACTCCGAATCAGCAGAATTCCTTTTCCTTGAAATTATCCTTGGTCATTCTAAAATACTTTTAGGTGTTCTTTATAGTCCTTCAATCCACATTGATTATTTTTCCTCTCTAGACAACATCCTTAATAACCTTTGTCCTCTATATCAACATCTTTTGTTGCTGGGTGATTTTAACACCTGTTTGTTGAAAAACGACATTCGGTCGCAAAAGCTTCTTTCGATTCTGTCTTCCTTAAACTTACATCCTTTGCCCCTGTCCGCTACGCATCACTTTCCTAACACCTCACCTTCACTTCTTGATCTTATTATTGTCTCTCTTCCTGACCATGTGGCAACACATGGCCAAACACCATCCTGCTTTTCTTATCATGATCTCATATTCACTTCATATAAAGTCCATCATTCCAAATCCAAAGCACATTATTCCACTCGACGTTGCTTTAATCAAATAGACATTGATAAACTTAAACATGACGCTGGTAGTATTGACTGGGCACAAGTCTTGAATGAGGGTAGCATGGAGTCTAAAGTTAGCATTTTTAACTCCAAATTAAATAACTTGTATCACCACCATGCTCCCATCAAACGAATTAAAATAAAACATCGTCCTGCGCCCTGGATTACTACCAGCATTAAGGATATGATGGCTATACGCGACAAAGCAAAAGCTCGCCTTAAAAAATTTCCATCGGATAATAACTTAGACCGGTACAGGTTGCTGCGCAACCGATGCAACAAATTATGTCGAGAGGCGAAGCGTAGGTATATCCACGATACTATTCACAATTCTGACAGTAAACAGGTCTGGAATTTCCTAAAATCTTTCGGTATTGGTAAGACTCCCGTTTCAGGTGACAATTCAGTGGATCTCAATGCATTAAACTCACATTTTTCCACATCTCCTGTTGTGTTGGATGATCTCAAAAAGTCAATAACTATTTCGGATTTATCCAAAATTATATTACCGCAGTGTTCCTCTTTCTCAATAAAGCCAGTAGCCGAAGATGATGTAAAGAAGCACATTTTGTCAATTAAATCTGATGCAGTTGGTAGTGACTCGATTTGTTCCAGAATGATTCTCCTTATTCTTCCTGAGCTCCTTCCTATACTGACACATATATTTAATTTTTCCATAGTTTCATGCACCTTTCCGACAGCATGGAAAAATGCTCATATTATTCCTTTACCTAAAATAGCTAATCCTACCTCTTCATCACATTATCGTCCTATTTCAATCCTTCCTTTCCTTTCTAAAGTTCTGGAACGTATCATTCACGAACAATTAGCACAGTACCTTGAGTCTAATCGTCTTCTGAATTCCTGGCAATCTGGGTTTCGACCTGGACATAGCACTGTAACAGCACTCCTAAAAGTTACAGAAGACATTAGATACGCTATGGAGAATCGTCAGCTTACTGTGGTCGTATTACTCGATTTCAGTAATGCCTTCAACTCCGTAGATTTTGACATTCTTTTAAGCGTACTAAGATCTTTAAATGTTTCATCCTCTTCGTGCAGCTGGTTTGACTCTTATCTTCGAGGGCGCTCGCAGTGCATACAATTGGGTGAACTGCACTCAAATTGGAGCACTCTTAAATCTGGTGTCCCTCAAGGCAGTGTGCTAGCTCCTTTATTATTTTCTATTTTCATTAACACCATTTCGGCGGTAATCTCTTCTAAATTTCACCTTTATGCTGATGATCTACAATTGTATCGCCATTTTAGTGTCGTGGATGTTACGTCTGCTATCGCCGGTATTAATGAGGACCTAAGACGAATTCATAGCTGGGCTGAGTGCTTTGGTCTTGTATTAAATCCTGCAAAATCACAGGCATTAGTTGTCGGTAGTCGTTATATGTGCAACTATTTAAATCTAAATAATATTCCTTCTTTGGTTTATAACGGCGTGCCGATCAATTATACCGATTCTGCTAAGAACTTAGGTCTTCATTTTAGTAGTGACTTGTCGTGGTCTAAGCATGTTAATGAGGTAAGTAAAAAGATCCACTTCTCCTTTCACTCCCTTAAAAACCTTCAATACTTCCTTCCTTTTAAAACTAAAACTCTACTTGTCCAATCCCTTTTGCTACCTCTCTTAGACTACGCAGATACCTGTTTCCTTGACGCTACTGAAGAACTTATTAACAAACTTGAGAGGCTACAAAATTTATGCATTCGCTTTGTTTTCGGACTCCGTAAATTTGATCATATCTCCAAATTTCGAGCTGAACTCAAGTGGCTTCCTATACGACTTCGCAGGGATACTCACGTTCTATGTTTCCTTTATAATATCCTATTTAATCCCTTGTTACCCAGTTACCTTCGTGAGCGATTTACTTTCTTGCATCCTCCTGGTTCTCCCTGTCGTCCTAATGTCCAGCTTCTACTCCGTATCCCATCCCACACTTCTAACTTCTACTCCCACTCTTTTACTGTGCACGCAGCGAGATTGTGGAATTCGTTGCCGTACACAATTCGCACTAGTAAATCAATTCATATTTTCAAGAAGAAATTGAAAGAGCACTTTTTATCTCAATCTTAATTTATGGCATAATGTATATATAATTATATATGTATGTATTTATAATATGATTATATGTATGTATTTAAGTATTTGTTTAAACTGTTAATTTTTTTTTTTTTTTATTATATAATTTAAGTTTTATGGTTGTTATTTCTTTTATGTGGAAACCTGCCTATCTACCTGTTACTGTTTCTGTCTACATTTATTCTTTCTTGGGTATACTGGAAGAAATCTCTTCTAGGGATAAGTATACCTTTTAAACTTTCTTTTCCTGTGACATATGTATATGTATCTTTGTAATGTCTCTGGCATGTTTAATAAACTGTTAAATAAATAAAAAAACCTTTAAAAATTAATCATATTTGTTTCCTTTATTATTAAAACTACTTTCTACTACTATTTAGAGTTTTATGAAAATTACTCTTTTTGAGCTATCAATCTCCCGGGAAGTATTTTTGCGGAGCTATCGCTATCACAACGCATTAAATTTTTACTGTTGATTTATTTAATTTTAGTACAAAAATGAAAAATTAACTGTAAAAATATTTCACCGTAATTAGCCTGCAGATCGAGTAGTGGAAAACAATGGTTTATTTTGGATTTATGAATTAATTATTCGTCAATATTTTTATATTCATTACATTTGTCTAATTCGATTTAAATGTAGGTATGTACGTCAGGTATTGTAAACAAAACTACGTTTATTTGTATAATATTGTATATAATAACCTAGACGATTTTATTGTTACTAAATAAAGAAAATACTATAATATTTGTACCAAGATTTCTTCAATATTTACTTCTGCTTTTCATAGATAAAGTTACAAAGAGTTATGTTTTTGTTACAAAAGTCAGAAACATGAATACCGTATTTACTTAAAAGGTTTCAAGCCACAGACATAGAGATATGAACTGTGTAAGACTATACAAATTTACCACTCTGTAGAAAGAGATAAAACGAGTTCGGTGACAATACCTGTCTTTTTTCTGCAAGACTAGAGTCGGTAGTGCTGGCGACACTGACGTGACGTGTCAAATCATTCTAATAAAAAGTGACAACTCTTGGCACAAAATCAGTTCAAACAGAAATCCCAAGACGTCCTTGGTTCTTCCTTCCTAAGCTTCCTTTTAGAAGTGCCGGCCGTCCTCTTCAACTGTCCTATACTTTTATTCACATATCCTACCTCCTAAAATACCCTGTCCTATTAAGGTTGAATGTTTGTTGATGTTCGTGTTAAGTCAATTTTGTAAATTTTAATGTAAATATATTAAGTGAAATAAGTTTAAGTTGTTGATAAATTATGTATACGTTCTTAAACTAACAGTAGCAAGTGTAAGAGTTTTTGATTTTGAGTTGTTCTAGCTTGTTCCTAACAAAGAAATGTCTACTATTTTTATAGTCTTCAAAATTTTATTGTGACATTGGTGAAATAATCTGTGCTCATATGGCATTTCTAAAAGCCATCAAAACAAAAATTGAATTGAACTATTGTCCCCGTCTTTATTACTCTCTTTCTTATTTTGTAAAAAAAAATTTTGACAGTTCGCTAAAGAATCCCATATCTATGCTTAGTCCATATCTCTATATTTAAGTTTCAAATCGTTCAAACTATTTATAATCTCAGAATTAGGAAATCCCTAAGAAATATTTTAAAACAGATAGGCATACTTACTTATAGTTCCATCTCAATATATTTATAAAAATTCAAGCTAGTGCCCGCGGCTTTGTCTGTGCCTAATTAATTTTGGCGATAATAGCAAAAATCAAAATCAAAAAAATACTTTATTCGAGTAGGCTCTTATGAGCACTTTTGATTCGTCATACATGAAAGTAACAAAAAAAATACATAAATAATGAAGCTACCACCGGTTCGGAACGCAGATTCTACCGAGAAGAACTGGCAAGAAACTCGATAGTAACTCTTTTAAAATATTGTAAATACAACACAGTTTATAATTATAAATTAATTATTTATCCTGTACCAAATTCAGCATATACTAGCTACTAGCTTGCACATAAAAGATAGACATATACTGTCGTATGTTAATAATTAATATGATAAACATTTCCATAATACATTACATATGTACGTGCTCTAATGGTTTTACAGCGCAGCCTAAAATAGGTCATAGGTGGTACAATTTTTTTCTACTTACATCATTATATTTTGAACAATTAACACAATGTTTTTATAAATAAGTAGTAGTATAAGCTGAATTATTGTTAAGTTTAATTACAATCAATTTAATAACTTCATATTTATAATATTAGTAGAATAACTATAATATGAGTTAGGATTATTATTTTAATACCACTGAGGTCCTAATATCTAATTTACTAGCTATTATTAATATATTATTTTATAAGAACAATGACGCGTAAACAATCTTAGGGACTGGCGATATTTTATTAATAATTAACTAATCAAAGTCATCCTTAAACAAAATGCCGTATATATTAACTTGGGGTGAGCTTTAGTTTACATTAGCAGGAAATTGCTGTAAAAATTTATGGGGGGGGGGAGGTTAGGTTAAGTTAGATTAGGCCGCTTAACACGTAAAGTCTCGAATTGCGGAAATGCAAACTTTTTATCACATTTTTCATAATAAGTAATACAGCATACACTATTTGGTGAATGTGACGTAAATAATAGTTTAAGTTGTTATTTTATACACTAGTAACCTAGTTTTAATCACCTGCCTGTGCCAGAAACATTCTAACACATGTTTATTCACCTTCCCGCAGTGAAGCAGCGTGGTGGATTGAGCTCTAAACCTTCGCCTTATGGTAAGCGTCCACTTGTCGCTATCGTACGCAACGGACGCATCGTACAAAACGGATAAATATTTCACAGTGCGTCCACTGTATCGGCAGCGTACGGATTACCGACGGTTAGTACCAGCGTAAGGATTGACGATGCCAGTTCATTCGGATTTTCATAGTGAACGCACGTGTGGACTCTTGTGAGAATGGAGGAAAGCGATGAAGAACAATTTGTCGTTGTAGCTTGTTTGTTAGCAGAAGAGGAAGAATTGGAAAAAAAAGAAAACATAGTATTTGGATACACAACATATTCAAGAAGAGATCGGAATATGGAGAATATCACACCCTTTTCCTGATTTGTTAAACGATGACACAAAGTTCTTCCAAAATTTTCGTATGTCGCAAGATAAATTCAATTATCTTGGCCGAGAATCTGCGAATTTTGATCCACTGCATGTAAATGTTCTGTATCGTTCACATTTTCTTGAGAGGACATCATGTGCAAAGTTTCGCTATTGGCACGTGAAGACATCGTTTTATCCCTGGGTGAAGGCAGCATTTCGTAAGGTGTAGATGAACGAGAAAACATTGCCGGGAAAGATCGTGCAGAGTTTCGTTCATGGCAGGTGAAGGTGGAGGAGGAGGAGGAGACATTAGAGTATTATTCACAGATGGTGTCGAAGCGACGGTAGTGATTTTGTTCATAGCAGGCGAATTGAACATTGTTGTATTTGAACGAGTAGGTGCCGGAACCATTACATTTGAAATAATTCTCACTCTTTCTCTTTAATTTGAATAGATGCCATAAGATTAGAATCAGGATATTCAGGATTGATTAGAGTTGTCGCAAGCCTCATCTCCACGTTAACCATTTGAAACAAATGAGATTTAATTTGAATTTGGCCTTGTAAAGGAAAAGTCTTTGCTGTTTTAGCCATATTCATGAAAAAATCCAGTAGAGGATCACTCAGATTTCTGTTTTGTTCCGTTCTTGTCAAATATTGTTGTAGAACGTTGGCTGCAGTTGAACCTTGTGAAGTTTGTGAAGCTGCGTAGGTCGATTTCCTACCGACAGTTCGAACGGATTCTATGGATTGTTGACTTCCTGCATCGCTTGTACTAGAACCAGACAGTGCTTCAAGCTGTGTTTCGTCGTCATTGTTGACAATTTTAGGCGATAGGTTTGACCGCCGTTCTTCCTCATCGTTTAGGTATGGTACTAGGAAAGAAAGTTCTTGGAAGAATTTGGGAGGTTTTAGTTTCGATGCTGCTTGGCCGCTTTTGGTTTTACGCAAATTCAAAGCCTTCCTATGGTTGTCTCTGATTCTGGTCCATCGCTCCTTGCATACATTGCCTGTAACAATTAAAAAGCAAATTTCATTTATTTCAGGTACTTAGCCACTGGGAATTCTTTTCGATCACTGGCATTTTCCTTTAGGATGGGAGAACGTACAGTGCGAAGAATTGTGTATTCGACCTGCGAAGCCTTTATTGAAGCCCTACAACCCACAGTGATGCCAAAACCTTCTGAAAATACGTGGATTGAATCAGAAAAAGGTTTTTACGAGAAATGGAATTTTGCCAACGCGATCGCTGCCATTGATGAAAAACACGTGCTTATTCAAGCTCCACCGCACAGTGGTTCAAATTATTTTTGTTATAAAAAACATTTTAGTTTGGTACTGCTAGCCTTAGTCGACGCAGATAAAAAATTCATCGTCGTTGATGTCGGTGCTTTTGGTAAGAACTCTGATGCTAGTATTTTAAGAAATTCGAGTTTAGGCAAAGATTTGCAAGATGGAACTCTAAACATACCTCCACGAAAAATACCACCAGGAGGCACTGAAGCACTACCTCATGTCATCATCGGTGACGAAGCTTTTCCACTGTGCACGTATTTAATGCGACCATACTCTCGAGACGATGCCCAAAGAAATGAAAAAAAAAAAGTGTTTAACTATCGGCTCAGTCGTGCGAGAAATACTGTGGAAAATACATTTGGAATATTGACAAGAAAATTTAGAATTTTCGAACGAAGATTGTCTATGCACGAAGAGCACATTGTAACTGTTGTAATGGCTACATGCTGTTTGCACAACTTTCTAAGAAATGACACATGCCACTGGACAGAAAACGATAACATATCTATGAGAGGACTGCGAAACCTAACGAATATTGGTGGTAATTCACGCACAGATGCTTTAGCAGTCAGGGATAGCTTCAAAAGTTATTTTAACTCAGAAGCAGGGTCAGTAGATTGGCAATTGAGGGAATTCGGGCTGGAAGGCACGTTGTTTAAGGAATTAAATAAAAATTCACAAACTTACCGTTTTGATTTAACCTGTTCCCAATTTCCTCACAGATATTGTCCCTTCTTTGCTGGTTTGAGTAATTAGAGTTTTTTAAATTATATATTTCTTCGTACTCTTGTACAACAGCGATTAGTTTTGACGCGTCCATGCTGAACGCGTATTGACACGACAAACGTCAAAATGCAAATGGCCGACGACGCAGAGCGAGCGCGCGTAGTGCGTCCACTGATCGGCATTCCGCATGACGTCATCGGCAGACATCGCAAAAGTTGCCTTTCGGAGCAACGGTGTCGGCATTGCCGATGTGCGATGCGTACGATGCGGACAGGTGGACGCACATATATGAGTTTCTATACAAATAATACCAAGATCCGTTGCGTGCGATGCGTCCGTTGCGTACGATACCGACTAGTGGACGCTTACCTTTAATGGGAGAAGAGGTCTTTGCCGAGTAGTAAGATATTTACAGGCTGTTATTATTATTTACAGGCTATTACTTAAAAAAACAACGTGGCAAAATTGTACGTTGACATTCTCGCAGGATAACTGTACCTAGTTATAAGTTTATCTTTTCTTCTCGTGCTAATACAATGCCTGTTACTGTTTTTATATAAAAAAATCAAAATTACGCTTCCGTTCATGGAGAGTATAAAAAAAGTCAGTGTTGCTTGGATATATTTTCCGCAGGTACAGCAGATACTTTTCTACAAAATTCATGGCTTACAAAACGTCTTTTTTTTAATATTTTTTTTATACAAAGATAATAAATAACACATGATATGTTATGGCCAAAGTAAATAATCATTATAAACAATACCCAATATAAGAGGACAATATGAACTATGAACTGTGAAATTAATGAAACTGCCAAACATTATATATAATGCTTTTACGGGCAATTATATTATGGACAATATAATAAAAAGGCATATTTTTGTTAAGCTATTTATGTATGTGACATAATTATTATCAAAACAACAGGGGAGATTTTTTTAGATAACGGTAAAATTATATGTCCTATTATGCGAACTATTCATATTTATAATTGTTATTGCTTTTTCATCTTGATTTATCGCATCCTTTATTTAAAACCATTTTTACATTTTATTTAGATAAATTACTCAAACCATATTAAATGTACTAACAAAAAATATAAAATTATTGTTACTATCAAGCGAAAATCTCAAATCAATTGAATTTTATTTTAAAAATGCAAAAATCTATTTAAAACTCGGTGTTGTCAAAATGACTTCTAAATTTTGACAATTTTATACTGGTTGACTAATTGTCAGTTACAGTCTGTGACATTAACATTGAACATGTGTTTTTTGTGTATTGTAATTAAATACATTTATTAACTTATATATAACTGCGCGATGAATAATAAAACCAGTTCTACAACATCGTAAATAGAACTAACTTTATTTTATAATGTTGCATTAATAATTTCAAAGAAGTAAATTAGAATTAATGGTAGAAATAAATGGCCTTTGCGTTAATTGCTTAATATCTATTGTACAGCCAAATAACTATCAGTTGCTATGGAAGGCGCGTACGATGAGATTATTTCAGATAATCCATTCTTTATACAGTTTAAAAACGAATACTCGAATTTACTTCAACATTGCATATCGCAATCGTGGATAATATGTGTGCCTCGTATTGGAAGTTTAAATACGCGAGCTTTCACTATCGAAGATTTCTGTGCTCATGTGTTAGTGCCTAGTGACGAATTACCCGAAACACATTACAGTACGCTCACAGAAAAACAAGTTACCGTTGCCAATAAAGTTATTACACTCGAAGTTACCAAGGGGTTGCCATTACAAAGCCACATATTGTTTGAAGAAACATTTTATACAGAAGATTTCATCAAATATAAAGTATGGTGTGTGGAAAGCCCTCTAGAACCAAATGCCAACGTGGGAGATGGTACAGTAACTAAAGATTGCCTCTTGTCCATAAATGACTGTATTGATCTGCTCTGGACACAAGCTGCAGGCCGTCATGTATTAGATCAAATAGAACTCAATGTACAACAATTTCTTAAGAAACATTCTGCTCTGCCAGTAGCTTTAGCTCCTCTGAGAGATGCAATAAGTGAATTGTACACTCAGTGTCTTCAAAGTACATTGCAAAATCGCAGGCTACGAGAAAAATGTAAGATTTCTAAACATTTACTTGAAAATATAAAATTATCTGTTGAATGTTATATGCAACACTTGTTGTTTGATTCTCTCTTTAAACCAATCTGTACAATATGTGCTTATGAAGACTCCCATTTAAATAAGAAGATTAGAAATATGTGTGACATTCAACTCCGAGATCTTGACATTAAAAAGGAATTGTATCATGCAGTGCCCAAAGCAAAGCAAATTCTTTCGAAAATTGTAACTTATAATACGGTGCTAGAAAAAGTGCTATGTTTAAAACAGGCTCTAAATGCTATTAATAAAATAGACAGTAGCAACAAAGTCATATTTTTAACTGCTGATGACTTACTGCCTGTATTTGTATTTTTGCTTATAAAATCTGGGTTACCAAATTGGTATAGTCAGCTTAAATACATAAAAGAGTTTCGTTTTAGTGGTGTCGGAAATGGAGATGGTGATGAAAGTGCATTTCTGATTACAACTCTGGAAGCTGTTATAGAACATATTCAATCAGGAGCTCTAGCGGGTCCACCTAATCCAGAATCTTATTATTATGATAGTAATCTCACAGAAGATAATTTAATTGATAATAGTCAAAGAAAAAATAGTTTAACTGAATCAATATCTACTTGTGATACAAGCAGCAGGGAAGAAACCCTTGAATATGTGTTTGATCTCATCAAAGCTAACAATTCAGAACAAGTACAAATGTTATTAGAAAAAAATCAAAAGCATTTAGAAAGTCTTCAGCAAAATGAAAGAAATGCTATTAAGTTAGTTGAGAATCAAGACGATGATGATGCGGATGATGATGAGGATGACGAATATGAGACAGAAATATACCAAAAACTCTGTCATCCCTTATGTAGTTGTAAAAAATGTTGCTCCAAAATATCAAAGAATCTCTTAAAAACATCACCAACCGTATCCTCTAGAGACAGTCATGGGCTAACTCCATTACATGTTGCATCTATACATGGCAAAGCTAATATTGTTGAAATTCTTATTGACATGGGAGCAAGAATAAATGCAACTGATCTCAATGAGTGCACACCTTTGCATTACGCAGCATCCAGGGGACATCAGAATGCATTGTTATTATTGTTACATTCAGGAGCATCTATTAATCAAGCAAATATTGACAAAAACACTCCTTTGCACTTAGCTGTAAATAATGGTCATATGAATTGCATTAAAGCTCTTATATATTTTGCAGAACATGGTAGAAAAAGACTGAAAATAAATTGTAAGAATGAACATGGGAACACTCCATTGCATTTAGCATCAAAATGGGGCTATGAAGGAATAGCTAAATTATTAATAGAAAATGGGGCAGAACCATCTTTACAAAATCATAATAATAAAACTGCATTTGATTATGCTCATAATTTAAAGATATTACAAGTTCTTAAATCAAGTATGCCCAATCTGTATGAATATATTCACATTACAAGTACAGATGTAACAACTTTGAATTGTAAAAGTGACAATCCTATCACATTAAAATTACAAAATCTTAAAGTTAGGAAGAATGAATCCAATAATGTCACAAAAACTGTAGAAAATTTAAAAAGAATTGAAAGAATTTTACAAGCAATATCTTATGGAGATGTTAAACTTGCTTGTTTTTATATGAACATAAAGTATGAAAATTATGTTAATACAAACAGCCTAACAAACAGATCATCGTGTCATCCTCTCTGTGAATGTCAGCTGTGTAAAAAAAACCACCAATCAATATCTGATTACGACATTAACTTTTCTGATTCTAATGGATTGACAGCCCTGCATTATGCAGCAAGATATGGTTTAGATGAGCTATGCAAAATTCTAATATTGAACAAAGCCAATATAAATTCTTGTAACAGAAAAGGTCAAACACCTTTACATTTGGCTGCTTTAAACAATAAGACTCTGGTGATTCGTTTCTTACTTGACAATGGAGCCAATATAAATGCAATCGACTTATCTGGTAACACACCTTTACATGACGCAAGTGAAGTCGGCAACATTGGCGCAACTAAAGTTTTATTGAACTATAATCCGAATTTAAATATGTTAAATGGGTCAGAAAAATCTGCTATCGATGTGGCAAAAGAAAAACTTCATTTAACAATAATAGATTTAATTGAAAAACATACAAATAAAACTACATAAATATTAATACTCTAGTAATTAAGGGGTTAGGTGTATACATAAGCCAAATTACAAACCAACATAAAATATTATGTTATAAACTAAATGACTTTATTAATATTTATAACTTACTAACATATATATTTTGTTAGCAAATACACAGTTTTACAGAAAGACTACAAGATTTCCTAAATCAATAACCTTTTGATTATGATAAAAATATTAAAGTATTTCTATCTATAATATGGTACCTTTTTGTATTTGAGATAAAGTAGCCTTTTTAATAATAAGCACTTGTTATAACATAAATTGGGATATTATGTATTAGATATGTATATTTTGCATTTCATAAATGTTTTATATCATGCACAAATATTTTTACAATGATGTGCGTTTTTTTTGTGCCATATTATAAGTTCAAAAGCTACTTTTGTAATTTACGTTTTCTAAAAGCCATTTTTGATAACAAAACGATTACATTATTTTTCTATTGGACTTATAAAATATAATGAGACTGACTTATTGTTACTTTTTGTTTAAACAAATATTTTTGTTTGTTATTACTGTTTACCATTTGCCTAAAAATTATCAATTGATTTTGATTTCGTGTTAAAAATGTAACAAATTACAAAATTCATCTTATAAATTAATGTTACATTACAGTTTTTATTTATAATAATTGCAAGATTTCGTGTATTTATATATCACAAATTTCATTCATTATCTTACACTAACTAAAAATATTAATAATTAAGTTAAAATAACTATATACATTTGTAATAATGTCAAACGATAAAAGGAACAATGGTTTTAAAAATAAATACTTTACAAAAGCTATTTATTTTTATTTTTCGATGAATATAATTTATATGTTACAGTCAAAACTCTTGACTAGTCAAAAGTACCTTTAATAGTCAAAATTGGTCAAAAGTTAAAAGACCACAGGCTTTAGATATCCTAACTTAATTTATTTGCAGGTGTTTTGCCTATCAAATTCATTATATATAACATAAAAAATACTTATTTGGGGGTTTTTGCCTTTCATATTCATTGTTTATATTAAAAATAATTTTGTCCAATGCTTGCGGTCTAAAGTACTTTTTTACTGTATTTTCAATTAAACCGGTTAACAGTCTTGAAATTTATGCAATGTTGTCAATAATAGTATTACAATTTTCTTTAAATTAACAGCACAAAATACAAATTAAAAAAAATATTTTTTCAGCCAATTTCTTTTATTTATATCTAATATTTTGAAGGTAGTTTATAATGGGTTACTTTATGAACACACTAAAATATTATTTACAATGTTAAATTGTGATTGTATTAATAATATCATTTTCATTTTAGTCCTAACAAAATACTATAAAAATCTAAAAATCAATGAATCTCATATAGTAAGTACATTTAAAAAAGTTACATATATCCAAAATATTGAACATATCAATATCAAAATTCCATTTGTAAAGAATCATTCCAGCAATGTTTTCTACCACTTTTATATTATAAATGCTATAAATTTCACAATATATATTTCGATAAAAATATATATATAAACAGACACGCGAATTCTTATATCTATTAAATATATTAACTTCTATAAAAATTATTATAGTTTTAATTACATTACAATTGTTGTAAAAATTAAACTATCAATCTAAAATTAAACTGCAAAAATCCTATTTTTAAATTCTTCTATGATATTACATCTTCTATTTATTAGGTACAAAAATGTACCTATTTTGCATTTAATCACTCTTTTTTTTTAATTATTACAATTCAACAAAAAAGAGACCTTTTCATAAAATTAATAACAAAACTAAAGCATGATTAGCATCTTTTTTTATTCATGTCATGTTTTGGTCCCTACTTTTAAATAAACCTCGCTAAGTAATATAATTTTAAATAAAATTATGCAAATATACATATAATTTAATCCCGGCAAAGGAATTGTAAATATAAACGAAGTAACAAATAAAACATTCAAGCCAATCTAAAACAAACGTTTCTTTGTTAATTCCTCATTCACCCTTCATCTAAAAAATGTCCTGAATTAACGTTACCCCTAAATTTTGTTATAATCAGTTTAAAGTTTAATTGAGACCATTTTCACCACTTATTTCAATAAGAATTGCACTTAATTATATATTCAATAAATAAAACCTACTTAACTACTGCGGAGGTAAACTCCAAACGGGAATTTCTTCCTTTTTCTTATCCTTCTTTTTGTAATAATGCCTATCTCTCATTCTTACATCGTCATGCCTTATTCTAAAGTCCACACTTTGCGTTTCGCTTCGCCAATCTACTGCACGTTTACGCGGCGACCCTTCTTTTCTATAAAATTTTTTGTCTTTATCGTTTTCATCATAGAAAACTTTACTTTTTAAGAATAATTCGTTTTTCTCTGTATCACTGGGCAGTATATCTTCCTCGTTGTCCATATCATTACTGAATTCTATTACGTCATCTCTGTTGAAGATGAAGGAATGTGGATAGTATGCTTGTAAAATGTCTTCCTGTCTATATTGTTGCATTTGTAACCACACATGTGGTAGCAACAGAGGGAACCTCTTGAGCCAATAGGTAACAAATCCATCAGGCAATTTTCCCAAACTTTCTCGAACTTCCTGTTCTAGCTCTCTGTAGTGATGTTTCTGTAAAATAATTGATTTTTAAGTAACACTGTCTAAGATATAGAATATTTTAAATACTCATTGAAACTTATTACTTTTATTTATCTGCACAATACTTATTTAATCCAATAATATAATATAAATATAGATATATGTTATATATAAGCTTCCAGAATTCTGACCACTTTGGATGACGTTGCCTAGCAACCAGCTAGCGACTTACGATGACAGGCGAGATTAGAAATTAGTTATATCTCTCGGAAACTGTAATTTATTTACCGAAGGCCGGCAACTGACCCGCAACTTCCCACATGTCCACCGTAACTATATAACATCGGGCAGAACCCTCTGCTCGTTTACCCCCTTATATTATTAAAAAGAAAAACAAAGAGAAGTCGACCTTGTTTCTAATGGCGCGCAGCAGGTGTGCGACGCGCTCGCCGCGGTAAGTGCGGCGCGCGCGCAGGTCGGCCGCCACGGCGCTGCACACGCGCGCGCGCCAATCGCCGCGCACCACGCGCCGCGCGCCGCGCTCCAGCGGGTGCGTCGCGTCGCACTCGCTGCTGCTCTCCACGTGGTCGCTCACGTCCTGAAGTACACATATTATATGTAGGGCCTAGATGAAGCCTACTGATTACGGCTCGCATGTGGGCTGTCTCGGCCAGGGCAGTACCCCACGAGCATAGAAGATCGGCATGAAAAAACTGACACAGCTGTATTTCGTATGGTGAGTGAGAGAACCGAAATCTTAACACTCTTCCTTATTCCTTTTTTAACTGGCAACCTATTTATAGCTCCTCTGGTGCTAGAATGTGCATCGACAGTGGTGACACCTTTAATACCAGGTGTCCAAT
Source organism: Hypolimnas misippus (assembly GCA_037950945.1). Classification (NCBI taxonomy): domain Eukaryota; kingdom Metazoa; phylum Arthropoda; class Insecta; order Lepidoptera; family Nymphalidae; genus Hypolimnas; species Hypolimnas misippus. Next base: position 5,379,596 of record JBBEEQ010000029.1, on the reverse strand, counting down.
TTGTTCATTTGTTATCTATTTTCATTAAAAAAAAAAACTATATTACTAAATCTACGTTGTCAGTCCGTTCTTTCACTCTGGACTTTTGTCTCTCCCTCTGATTTTTCTTAACGATCCTCCTGGCCACTGAATGAAGCTCGATCTCAGATGAAAATTGAATGAACCAAGCTTTCTCGAAATTTAACGTAAACAAAATGAAAATTTAATACTGAAAGATGAGATTTCTATGGCATATATTCGCCAAATAGAATGATTATTGCGAAAGCTTAATACTGAAAGATGAGATTTCTATGGCATATATTCGCCAAATAGAATGATTATTGCGAGATCTTAAATAATTGTCTTAGCACTTGCAGCTCAGCCCACCTGCAAGAAGTTCAGTATGCTCTGCTTGCCCCAGAACATGGGGTACTTGAGCACGGTGGCGCAGGGCGGGCGGGCGTGCGCGCGCGCAGAGATCATCGCGCGGATCAGGATCTTCGTCACCAGCACTTCTTCCTCTGGCAGCACTTTTCTGTGAACCAAAATTAATATTATTTAACCGACTTTAGAGAACAAGGTGCTCAAGTCTTAATAAGAATTAATTTTTTTTTGGCGAGTATTTTTTGGATGTTTCGACCAGTTGTGAACTGATTTCATAACCACCAATAATAAACTTATATAACACAATAATTACTCCCTAAATTTCATCAATATCTCATGAAAACCAAACAAACTGGCAAACTAAAGACTTCAACCGACTGGCCGAATGTAATTAAAACAATAAAAAGTATATTTTTGCAAGAACCAATGGTTCGATTAAAAACTTCAACATTTTATCGTGACTCTCAATGTTGTAATATAATTATAAAAAAAACTCCAACCCTATTCAAGAAAATGCAAATAATTGATTGTATATTTATTAAACGACTTTGTACTTACTCTAGTTCATCCAAATTATAATCCCCTGTAAGTATATTAGCCTGCCTCCTTAACACATCTCCGAAAGGATGATATCCCTTAGACAGGACATAGTAAAAAACGCAGCCCAAAGAAAACATGTCGACTGAGGTTGTCTGAAAATCAATATGAAGACTATTAATACCAAGTTATATTACTCTTATCTAGCTTATGGCAAAATATAAATACTATCATTTAAATAATTCCATAATTGTCCTTAGGGTGAATAATGCAGCACTACTCACAGTCCTTTCCCCATTAATCATTTCAGGTGCGATCCATCCATCAGTTCCGGTGACTCCGGATCGTCTCGAGAAGCTGACGCGTCCTATGTTCAGCTTCTTCGACAGACCGAAATCTGAGATCATTGCTCGAACCTCGCCGTTGCCCGTCGGCATCGACAGCAGTACGTTGTGTGGCTTAATGTCTCTATGGACTGACATTTTTAAATAAATCATACAGAATTTCAACATTTCTTTTTTGTATATAAGAACTGAGAAAGAATATGTTTCGGACTTGAAACTAGTCGACCATTCATTTATATTACTAAACAAAGCTAGAGTAACAACCATGCTAAAAAATAACGCACTTTAAAGTTAAATAAGGCGACACCCTTCAAAATAAGATTACAGAAATTATCAGTGTACAAGACTTCAAGAGGAAATTATATTTATATAATGTTTACCTTCTCTACGTAAATTGGTTATTGGGTATTGGTTTACTATTCCATCACTTTCAATTTTGTTTCGCGTAACCATTTTTAAAATTATTAATTAAAATAAAAGTAGCGTATAACATTAACTATCTGTGAGTGAAAGTCCCGTCAAAATCGGTCCAGCCGTTTCAGACGTTTCCCGAAACAACCATACAGACAGACAGTTTTTTTTTTTTTAATTGTGTTTTTGATGTAAGTACCGGGTATACTTTCATATACTCTTAGGTAAAAGCAATTAATTTGAAATGACAAACAGACACTTATTTTTTTTACTTGTATAGATTAAATAAACGTAATCATAATGATATTAAGCAATTAAAGAAAATAGAAATTCATATAAATCATTTACCAATATCCATGGAATGTAAATGTGAAAGGCCCAATGTAGCCTGCCGTAAAACCTCAACAGCATCGATTTTGCATTCGAAATTCAATTTTTTCTCAACATAATCCTGCAACGTCGCTGAACACAGCTCCAACGCGATGTACCTAGAAGCACATTTTTTTTAAATTTAAATCCTAGTTATTAATGCAAGGCGACGGCCTTCGGAGAACGGGCTTAGGAGGAATGCTGCATAAAATTGAATACATTATCATAATAAATATTTTTATATAAAAAGAAAAGGAAATAATTATTAAGTAAATATAAATTTTGTATAATGTGTCTATATCTTCTATCTATTTAAGAACAATATTCATATTTATTTATTTTTAAATGACTCCCCAAAAAGTGTTATGAAATAAATATTTTTGAATAAATTTTTTGCAAATAAAGTGCACAAAATTAAAAGGTATATTGATAAATATGAATTTGTAACGCGTTTTATAAACATTACAATAAAAATTCCATAGTCGGTAGCACTATAAAATACATATATATGAATTAGCGTTTAGCTTAATAGCTTTTGGCATTCAATGTAGTTCGATTAGAAACTAACCTTTAGAATTCGTTTACATTAAACTTTTTTATTTGTATTACACATATCGATATGTCAATAGTTTCGTAATTTACACAATTTTAAAGTCAAAACATCGCTCTATCATATTCATATCATCGGCATTGTCTCTGGGTAGTTAATATTTCTTACCTTTGAGATGCTCTATACACAAAATTTTAATATTAAAAAAATACAGACTTAATCTTTTAATTGGGCGCACGGATGGCCAAATTTGCAACTACGCCTTAGTTGAATATAGCTAAAACTGCATCAATAGCTTTTTGATCATTTTATTTTCTTTATTGGGAAACAAACCTGATTTTGAAAAAGACATCGTTTATTATTGAACCATTAGATAGTGTCACCGATAAGAATCACCTTCAGCTTTAATTATATAATTATGGCAAAAGTACCTAAATTGTTAAAAATAAAAGGGCCGATATGATCTAATGGTTAGCACACGTCCATCTCATCCGATGATCGCGAGTTCAAACCCCGGCTAACACCGCTGAGTTTGTGGTATATCTTGGGAGAAATTCGGCGTGATGGACAAAGTTCCTAACAATCTTCCTAATATGAGAGAAAACTTTTGTCCAGCAGTGGTACATTTACAGCCTGCTACTTACCTAAATTGTTTGTCCCGCTCAGTGCAGTAGTAGCGCACGACGTGCGCGTGCGCATCCGACTCCCTCAGCAGCGTCACCTCGCGGTCCGCGAAAGTGAAACACTCCGGCAGCAAGCGTTTCACGGCCACCGCGCGCTTGTCGAATGTCCCTCTGGAATTATCATATACTGGCTGGCTAGAACGTGGGACCTCACTCTCACAGAATATCAGAGTAAAAAAGAAAATACAGCTGGTGTATCTCAACTAAATAAATAGTTCGGTAAGCTCTCCTTATAAATTATATATTTCATTATTACTAAATTACATTGGCAAACCTTTAAAAAATGACTAAGCTAAAAATCAAATTTTAATTCATTTTTAAATAAAAGTAACGCCTTAAGCACCAGAGCTCAGCTAAATAAATTAGTAAAATCATTAAAGCAAATTAGACATTTTCATACGAAAGCTTTACTCACCTATACACAAAAGTCCCTTCGCAACCCTTGCCTAAAACTTGATCCGTATGGAAACTAATCCTCCCGATGCGCACTTCTCCCTCCCCGAGCTCCACCAGCTGGCCGGTCACTTCTCCGTGCGATGAAGTAGACGCGTTGGAACTTCGAGACCCGCCTTGCGATAATTGTTGGAACTCCCGAGCCTGTTGATATTTTTATTACTCCTTACACAAAAGCCGAGAAGATTTATAACAGTGTTTTATCAAACATTGTTTTCCCATGACGAAGTAATTTTAACACTGCCCTCTTGTGACCTATTTAATACTTTTAAGCCAAAGAAAATTTCATTATGATCTTATTTTACCTAATAAGAAGGTAAAATAATACACATTTATTAATAGTAAAAATGTTTTATTTATAGTACTTATTTTGGTATCTTCTATTTACGACGCGTCGATCGAGAGTAGGTATTATTTTTAAAATGAAGCGGGAATTTTGCGTTCCTGTATTTAAACGGCCAACGGGAAACGCTGATCTATAGGTTAATATGAATGTATCTCAACGAATGATGGCGAATCCAAAGCTTCAAACCACGGCTAGCATCGCTGAGTTTTTAATAATTATGAATGAAATACATCGTGATGAAACCTGCATGTATCTCTATCTTCTATCCTTCTCCTTGATAGATGAAAAGATCCTTGTCCAGCAATGAGACATATTTTTTTTAATCATTACAGTACAATATATTACACCAGATGGCTTCATTGGTTATCTTTTTAATATAAAGTGCTATCTAAGTATCGATAATCAAGAAAACGAATTCGGGAAATACAGAATATATTAATTAACTACTTAAAATATCTATTATCTATAGAATACCAGTAGTAGATAACACAGACCTTTTTACTGTTTTTATAAATGATAAAATAATTATAGTATAATGACTTTCCTGTTACATATGTAATTTACACATATATTGATTTACGTTATGCAAAATAAAACTCAGTAGAATAGAATTTCTTATGGCCAAACCTATAAAAGATACAAAAAAACAATCAAACGTGTTGTTTTTCCTACAAAACGGCATTTAAAAATGAGTCTCTTTCTTGATTTTATACTGAAAAATAAAATAATATAAGATATGTAAATAAAATTGACATACATAACTAGACATATAAATATATGTTTTAATACGGAAATTACAGGTGTAAGAAAGATAGATATATAGTAGCTCCGTAAAAATAGGCTAACTAGCCTAATTATTTAAAATATCATAGCGTATATAAAAGATATCGTTTTGGGAAAACCGGACCGTGCCTACAAACAATGAATCATTCTGCTTGAACTAATTTAATATTACTTTTAAATAGTTGTAAATAAAGCGTGTGATCGTCTTAATTAAATTATAAGTATTTATAAAATAATGTGTTTATAATTTTTTCATTATATTTTTGTTGTTTTAGTTTAAGGACTAATAATAAAATTCACACTATTTTAGAGAGTTTTACAAATGTAATTAAGTTTGGATTCTCGACCCCATCGAACAATCTCTATCGTGTTTTCTCCATTCCACGCGACATTGGCGAAATAACATGTGCATTATTGGCACAATTAAAAGCCCCACAAAGCAAAGAATTGAATACTTTTAAATAAGAGGTTTCAGTAATATGTGTTGGACACTAATACAAAGCCCATAAAAATATTATTGTCGTAGGTTTATGCTTATTCATGACCTTACATATTGCATAAATATTCACAGCTATTAATAATATTGCTTTGTGTAGATAGATAAAGTGAACTCTATTCTTGCATCAGCAATATATACTATACATTACCGAACTATCGATCGTTTTTCAAGGACCAATTCATTTTAAACTATAATTTTCTATAACATCTCCATGCACGTGCTTAAAAGCAATTGTATTTGAATTAAATACTCAAATATATAGGCATTTTGTTGCCAAATAAAATAATGCATTTAATGTGTCTTTCTTAAAGTAGTAAAAAATCTCGAGTAATTAAATTTCACGCAAAGTCAATACGATAACAATTTCGCTGCGCGTAATATAAGCGATAATAGAGTTATTTCAATTATTTCATTACATAAAATGCATCAGTTAACAGGAAAAATATTATTTACTTATATTATTAGACATTGAATCGAGATGGCTTAGTGGTTGGAACACGTTGATTTCAACCGACGATCGCGGAATCAATCGCCGGCTAACATTGCCGATTTCACAAGTACTAAATTTGTATTTCAATTCATCTGGTAGACGGCGGTGAAAGAAAAACATCCAGAAGAACCCTGCATGTGTCGAGAGAAATTCTAACTCATGTATACCCACCGACCGGTAGTGGAGAATCATGGTGTAAAATGCTCTAAACCTTCTCCTTAAAAGGAGTGGAGGCCTTCGCCCACCAGTGGAATATTTATGGCTGTAACTTTACTTTTTTTTTAAATCTAAATATATATAAATCAAAGGTGACTGACTGCTAGTGATGTTATAACGTAGGCACCCTCCAAGAAAGAATTTTGATTAATTCTACCCCAAAAGGGATAAAATAGGGGATGAAAGTTTGTATAAAACTTTGTCAATTTTAAACCGATTAAGCTAAGACTTTGTAATCATCAGACATCGCAGACAAAGTCACGAGCATCAGCTAGTATTAAATATTGCTTGGAGGTCATTCCTATCTTAAAATACTTCGAACAAAATTTCTTGAACGTTCATATAACTAAAGAAAACTACAAAAAATATTTTGTTTGAATATCTGTGACTAATTACTACTTTAAAATAAATCCTCGCATATTTATCCAGCTGAACGAGTGTTTACATTCTCTACCATACTGTACTGTAACATTACTAATTAAAATATAATCAAAGTTCAAGTGTTTCAAAAGTTCATTAATAAAGTATCATCTTACCTGATAACGTAGATACCAAAACATGGTAACGACCAATCCCATCAAAATTATAAGCAGCACCTTCAAAGCTTTGTTCTCTTGCTGATGGAGCCAGATGTACCCTTGCTTGTACCACAAATCTGGTCTGAAATGGAACTCCTGGAACTCCTCAGTCTGGACGGAAACTGATACGGAACTAGATTTCAAATTCGTTTCATTTTCACCATCTTTCTCTGAATCGGAATGAACTTCACCATTTAACAATTTGACGGCATTGTTTTGTGATAAATGCGCGTTTAGGAAATTCGTGTTTGGGAGTTGCGGCATCCACGACGTAACTAGCTCCGGTACTTTGTAATGTCCCAGAAGTAAATATGGCGGCGTTACGTGCAAGTTTAAATCGTTTAGCTGGTAATGAACGTTTTTATACGGCTCGTATGTGACTTTTTCTGCTTTTGCCTCATTTTCCGTCACTGGACCTTCTAGAAGTAAAGGCTTCGCGTGTCCAGTGGATATTGTCACCGTATTTTTGTCTACTAGAGAAGATAACGCGTATAGACCATGATTGTGCTCTCCTATGTATAAAGTTGGACTGCAAAGATTCAATCAAGCAAAAATAAAAGTTAAAACTATAGAATTAACAATTACTGCATAGTACAATTGTCATAAAATTCTCAATCGAAACACAACTTACTATAATTCAATATTCGAATTTTTAATTCCCTGTCCATTTCTTAAAGTGGAAGCGTCTTCCATGATATGGTCTAACGTGTCATCTCCTATAGAGTTGAAAGGGACAGATATAAGACCTTCTCTATCTAACAAGTAGGCGGCGACGACTGGTGTTTCAAAATTATGTGACCAAACGAGATCCCCTGTTTTTCTATCAAACGACATTATCCGCCCATTCGATGTCGATGTAAAATGTATTATTCCTAAAACGAAGATATTATATTACATAAAGTCCGCGTGAAAATGACGGGTCAATAGATAAGAGATCAATAATGTTACTACGTTAGCATAATTATCTAGAAAGTACGATTTATGTCGTAATCTTTTTTTTTATTGTACACGTTAGTAAACAATGTTGCGATTATTTTGACAATAAGCTTTCATTGCTTTATTGATAAGTGATAACATACATAAGTAATCAATACATATTTATAATTCACAAAAATGTCATCGCAACAGTATATTTTAGATAAATAAACGTATCGATAAGAAATTATTGAATTTATCTAGTAGAAATTTCTGACATATTTTTAAAAGAATTAATATTCTTCGCTTATTACAATTTCGATGTCATTTACCCTTTTACGACATCACACTATAAGTACTAATTTATTTCAAAGATTTCGCTGTTTCCTATAAATAGATAACAGTGAGGTGCTAAACTACATTGTCAATAATTGTAAGATCATTGTACTAGACATGTGTATTGTATTTAAAGATTTGAACGCAAAAGCACGACTTTTAAAAATAAGAACTCGTTTAGTAAGAGTGATATTATGACTGAAATTTACCGTCAATCAGCAATTGTTTTTCTCGCAAATTCGGTCGCGAATTTTTTTTTATTATCAATGGGAATAAACATCAATTTACGGCGAGAATAACACTTACAAGTTTTGCTCTCAGAACTTACAAAACTTACAAGTTTATTACTGTAATTACCTTATTTTTGATTTTCGCAGCTTTCGTAACTACTTATTACATATTATATGTTACTAGGTTACAGAGTTGATTTATATCAATCACGAGAGTAAAATATACAAGTGTAATTCTAACCTACGAAATGTACGTGTGACCGTGTCAAATGATATCGTCGGTGATAGTGCAACACCGCGTAACTAGCTTTTGCCATAAGGCTCAAATTTGAAACAAATTTTAAAATATTAAACAAAAAAATTTAAATTACGTAATTAAGGTTCTTATCATTAATAATAAGGATAAAGAAAAGCAGCACAACCAATCGAACTCACTTTCGACATTACAATATTAGTAAACTAAGCAGTTTTTAACTTACCATAATCATTGAGCATTTCTTTGCCCATAGCATGCGAGGTGTAGTCGAAGAATGTGACATTCCACTTCTGATTCTCGTTATTGGCATCGTGCATCAATATGTTGTACTCAGTGCGAGCAATGTAAACACCCCGCTTTTTATCCGAGCATGTGTGTTCACTGTCGCCGTTGAATATCTTCGTAGTGTCGAAGCCTGAGAATTTTTTTTACGGATAAGGCTGATATTCTTTTTATATGATTTAAATTAATTATGCTTGATCATCATCAAATCATTTCCAATACTACGTATTAAAAATAATCTTCAATTACCATATATTATCATCACTTTATGGTTGACCAGGGAGTTCTTAGGAAAAGTTAATATATATATTTTTGTCGTAAATATCTTATAAAATAAATAGTGAATATTTAAAAAAGAAACGTCGTTACGTTTAACCAATAATTGAAATAAACGTATTCAAATAAATTTTAATTTTATAATCTGATTTGGGATACCTGAAACATGCTCCCGCGTCCCCGTCAAGGGATCGAGTATGAACCACGTATCGCTCTTCTTCCCCGTATACAGCATGCCCTCAGTAGAGCGACAGGGCGCATTGGCCACCAGCTCCGGTATCGTAAATGGTAACTTTTTGAGCATCTGTTTGTCACCCCTTGGACCATACATGTAGAGGAAACCGTGCCGCGGGTCCGGCAAGAATTGGGGCATAAGATTCGCATGCTGATTTGGAACTTTTACTACTGGTTCTAGAACAAAATTTCAATCTATAGATACTGTAGCAAGTTACTTGTAATTATTATAAAGATAATAAGTTTGTTTAATTTTTAAATGAGCTTATCTCAGAAAATGCAAATCCGATTGAAATAATTATGGAAGCCAGATAATTAAGAAAAGTTACAGGCTATATGACATCACACTATGAACCAAAGATGCGAAGCAATAACCATAAACGCAATGGCATGAGCAGGCACAAAAGTGACAGGTAAAACATGGTGCAACTGGTTAGTTACAAATCGCTTATAAATAGTGTGTACTAATGTACTGTACTGTACATACGATAAATTAAAAAGTAAAATTTGTATTGTATTCATCAACCCACTTTTCATAGATAAAATCACCGCCATAGTCATTATACCCATCAGTAATTCCAACAAACGACCAATGATATAATTATCCAGCATATGTTTTTACATTATCTTCTAGTACTGGACAACTCAATTTAAAATAATTGTACGTATTTTCAACCTTTGCTCGCCAATATAAAATATATAATAGTATCATTTGTTCCATAAAAAAACCTAATTTTTATCGAAATATGTAAATAGCCTACACAATCATACAATTTTTTATGACGTTTTAGTCTAGATACTTCCACGTGGCCGGCGTACGATGCGTGCGCAATAAATTTTTAAATAAAAACGCATTGGTATTGATAACTTAGTTAAGGTAATTCCAATAGATAAGTTTATCTAATAGTAATCAATGGCTTATTTTTACTGAAATTACATCCAATTTTTTGTTTATATTTTGATGTAGAGATTATTGATCAGAAATAAAATTATTCTGGTTTCATTTTTGTTGTTGTGGACAATTTTGATATAATTTAAATATATATCCATACTAATAAGTGAATTTTGTATGTGCGAAGTAAACTTCAGAACAACTGAAGCTTTTTCGAAAACGATAGTTATATTTGATAGGTATTATTCCATTACAAAATACCTACATAACCATAGGCTACATTTTATGTGCATATGCATATTATATAAAATCTACATTACCGTGAGCGAAGCTGAATGCAAAAACTAAGTTCACATAAAATATTGCTTTATTAATAATAATGTTAGGTTGTAAAACATTTACTAAAGATTCATTAAACTTTCAACTATTAATATTAAGTTCATTTAACCAATATGATAAAATTTTAAAAATTTACTTGACTAATAAATGCAGAAGTCTAGTAGGAAAGGTGAAAGTTTTTTCTTCCTTATGCTGTAAAAGTTTAAAATTTTTTATTAAAATTTGGAATCAAGACAGCCTATATCATTTTATTCATCTGCAATCATATTAGTTAAGATTTTTAAAATAAAACAAAAACAATACAGATAGATAATGTTATAGTCATTATTAATGATCTCTATCAATTAATCCATTAATTAGGTTACAGAACCATGTAATCTACAAATTTTATTTTCAATGTTTAATAAGATATATTTTTTTAATCTTTTGAAATGCTTATATGGAAAACTCTAGAAAATTATGACGATTATCTTAATAAAAGACGAACACTTATTTTAGTTACTTTAACATTAATAAACCAATAAAAAATTTATTTATATATAAATAGTCAAATATTTACTTAACAAATATCTATCAGCGACCAACTGCCACATAGTGCACAGCCTATACGAGTGAATCTAGAATATATAATCTAGCATAGTATAGTGCACATGTATTCCTTAGCAAATAAAAGCTAAGAATAGGAAAATTCAAAAATATTTAATTGATATTTAATTTATATCAAAATTATTATGAAGCTTATATACACCAAGCAATTACATTAACCCTTATTTTTTATTATAATTTTTATTTTAGATTTTTATTAAGTTTTGTTGTAAAACAAAATTTTGTAAAAAAAGTATGTATATATATATACTTACTATCATAAAGTACTTTTTTTTTTAAACTATTGTGTTTGTTAATACTCAAATAGGACTTTAACAAGCAAAATTATGTCAATTTCTTATTAAAACGGAAAGCGTTCTATTATTGCAATTACATTTCATTTACCATCTTTAAGTTTCCAGATAATATTTCCCGACAGAGGTTCCACGGCTACCATGCCGCCCCCTAACGTGGCGAAAAGCAAAGGCCGGTCATCTAAAGCTCTAGATAGTTCCGTATTCTCCTGCAAAATAACGACCGTTCAAATCACATTCATTTCACCTTGCACTTTAAATATTTAATGTGAACACAACAAAGCACTTCACCTTTCTATCTTTATCCACAACAGAACCGAGGCCGAAGGACTCCAACACAAACAATATGATAAATAAAAACCTCATTTTTACTATATGCCCATTAGTATTCGCGTAGAAATAAATCCATTCTTTTAATCATATATCAATTCAAAACATAACCATTAAATTTTGAGATTTAAGGATTATTGTGTAGTGAAATAATAATCACAAATGAGAAAATCGTCGCAATTGTCATACTACAGATAATAAAGATTATATAAATAAAAACAAAGTCAACGTCAAAGCAGTCATAACGGCTCAAGCTATGTGTACCCAAACGGATGTGAACTTATAACAACTTAAACCATTAAACAAATGGACGCACCCTTAAACCGTTAAGCATTGGGACGCGCCCAATACGACACTGCCCCTCAGCAAATCTTATATTCAAATGATCTAACGTGTTGATAAATACTACTTCGGAATCAATTTTCGACAATGTCAAAATCGTTTTCGAAGTGTACAGAGCTCCAAAAAAGATGCCAATCTGTACAGTTAGCCATTGTAAGAAGAGGTCAAACATATCTAATCTTTAAAAAAGAGATAATTAAATGTCATACGTACTTATTTTTGATATAATTAAATTCACTATTACTATTTGAATTACCATTATCATAATAAAGAATATTCGGAATCATGGCCAATAGATTAGTCAAGTACAAAACAACCGAATCGGTGCTGTGACATTGTCAAGCAATTATATACCTTACGTCGTTAAATGAAAGCTTTAAATTGCAAGTCAACATTTAAAAAAACGAGTACCTACGTAATCTAATATATAATATGTACGAATGACATTTGTAAATATTAGTAAATTGGAAAGTTACCTAGTACCTAGTACTGCCTAGTACTTAGATTCCAAATTTAAATGACAACGTTAAAAATGCGTCTGTTGACGTAATGTTCGAGATTTTCAAGTTTTTGATTTACAACATTCTAATTTATTATTCACAACTTAGATCCAAAATTTAAATAAAGTATTTAACTGTCATGCTATATGGCCTTAAAATTTAAGCATTTGTTTGCTATTTGTTTTCTCAAAAGTGTACCGCGACTAATTTTTTAGGTGTTGTCTTAATGTCGATTAAAACGTTTTTATCGCTATAGATAAAATATTTTTTTTTATATCTTTATATGAAAAGTAAAATAAAAATTAAACGCCTATGCCTGAGTCCTACATACAAGTCCTATTTGTAAGTCTTAGAGGTTTGGTAAAATATATAAAATAAGTATGATCTGTTGGTGTAATAAATATATGACTTTTTTGTGATATTATTAAATCGATTAGGAATCTATATAAAGCCTGATGTATCAAACGAAACGGTTTTTAAAGTCGGCGCCATAAAGTAGTATCAAAATTATTGATAAAACATATTTTTGGAAAAAAGTGATCTACGAAAAACCAACTGTTAAATTTATATACTTAGTGTATCTACCCTATTGACTTCTTATATGTTTACGTAATTGACCTATTAGTTGCATATTGTTTAGTGGTGTTGATATTTTCTTTTTGTTTGTGTTTGTAGTAATGATGTAAAAAGAATTTAAGTGTGTGCTGTAATGTATAAATATAGTATTACTGCACCCCGCCTCAAATTGGAGGGAAATTGTTGTTCGAAGTAGTACGTCCAGTTGCTTAATGATCTAAGGATACTTATGATTAACAACATATTATATAAATCTAGTAGGATTTATGAGATATGAAACGTTTAATCTTTATTTTAAAATATTTTCACGCAAAATATAAAAAGGTATACCTATTCCAAGCCTTCGTCGAATATCTTTATCGTTCAAAAATTTTGTTACATGACATTTCCAAATCACAATGTTTTGATATTATTTGTATTATTAAGGTAATTAATAAATCTTAAAATAAATTACATTTTTCATTTCAGTGAAATGCAATTTACAATTAAAATACTTCATTTATTACAATATCTATGCCTTTGAAATGATTGAATTTGAAAGTAATCGTATTGACAATTTGACAATGACAATGTCAAATAATATAAATTGCAATACGAACTGTTTTCCGTGTACACAGTCGTGTGAAACATAGGGAAAAGTGAATAGCATAAAATAACTTATTTGATATTGTATTTTTTTTATATTACCACAAAAACTGTAAAGGTGAATGTAAAAGTGATGTAGAACAAAAGTTTGGATATAAATATGGAGGTTTCAGGCGCAGGTACAAATAATTAACTGATTTAATATTTTATAATTTTATAAACGTACATAAAAAAATTGCAAGAGATGTATACTTTCCTTAATTATATAATCATCATTATTAATAAAATGCTCTATAATTTAGCGTGAGATTTAATAAATTCGAAACTATTTTTTTTGTTTCTTTGACAACAAAAGGTGATAACACAAACAATAATTTTGTAACTTCTCATTGTTATAGTGTTCGGTATTTTTGACGTCTTTGTTTCTATTTCATAATAATTATTGACATTGTGACAAAAACTAGATATAGAATTTTTTGTAAGAATTAAAATAATTACATACAAAACATCTCTTTATTTATTTAGAATTGATTTAACTTACACTTTTAGGGAAATCCCCAAACACATCACTTTCGTTCCGATACAATGCAAATAATGAAGAATTGGAAGAACTGTACCAGGCATGCGATGATGATCCTCCAACACCACAGCCCGAGCCACCCATCCGGAGTGAAAGTGCTAGTCCAAAGAAAACAGAGAAATCACCCTCCATAATAGACAAATACTTTAAATCTATGAGAACAGAGAAACTAACAGAAAAGGGGGAAGATGTAAAACAGGAACCTAAACCTGAAGAAAATCGTAGTCCCATAACTCCGAAAGAGGTTACATCTTCCCCTATGAAAGAATACTTGAATCGTCTTGGAAAGAGAAGTGCATCTGAAGTCATTCCAGAAGGTAAAGAAGCTAATGAAACCTGGAAAATATTTCACGATTTTAAATTTAAAATTGCTCAAGCTGTTGAGGATATGAAGACGCGTTCTGTTGAAGGTACTTAATTTTTTTCTATTTACATAATGAAATGGTCATTAATTTTATATAACTTTTATGTCAAGTCTAAAATGGTTATTGTTTCCATTAGAGACGAAGGAAAAAATATTGCCAAGAGAAAATTCAACATCCGATTCTGAAGAATCTTCAGCTATGAAAGATTTAGATCAACAAAGTATGGGTGATACTGACAACCAGGTAAACATAACTTCTATATGAAAAATAAATTTAAAATATCTTGTTGGCTTAAATTTGGGTAACATTTAAATATTTATTTTTAGTTTTTATATAGTTAACTCACTGGAAATTGTAGTTTTTGCATTTTTGCATCTATTTTTATTACATACATCTGTATAACACTGAACTATATTTATAATTATGTAAAGTTTTATAGTATAAGTTAGTTTATATATATATATATATATTATTATTATTTATATGTAAAATTAAATTTTATTAATGTTATGAAAATCTCTGTAACAATTTATGCTTAAATTAAACACTTAATTGCTTTAGTTACGAGGAAGTGGTTAATGTTTTTAATTCTATGCAAAGAGAAGGTAATTTACAGGGAGTAATAACTATCATTATGCATTGTGTATGCATGTTTATATACAATTATATTAGTTAAGTGATGTATTTAAAATTTATAAATTGAAACTAATTTGTCATTTAATTCAATTTAAGCAACTTAAATATAAATACAATCAAAAATTAATTATTTTTATTATGCATAATGTATTAAATTATCATATTATATGATAAAAGCCAATGTTGTCAACAGGTATCATCTTTAGATAGTAGTATACAGAATTTATCTGATGTGACTCAGCCGTTAACAGCCAAGCCTACAGAGTATGAATTGTCTAAAGAACTTAATATCACTAAAAATCATTCAGACTCCAGTGACGATACACATAAGAATTTAGGTGAGCATAGAATATTTTATTTCCATGCTTTTTATAGTGTTTATATATAATTTCAAGGTCGTAGATCTGAGATTTTGCAATTCAAAATATATTTTTGAACTCTTATTTGAACGAGTATTAAAATGTATAAAACAAATGAAATGTTGCATAATTTCATTTTCTATTGCTTACAAGTTTTTACAATATTATATTATTCCAAAATTATTATGTTCTGGTCTTTCTTATTAAAGTTTTGTAATAATTCTTATAAAGGTAATTTATATTGCTATATTGTTATAGCTCACAGTGAATCTGACTTAACAAAAGAATTACAAGACAGCTTAGAAGTAGAATCAGGTGTTGAGGCTCTCGAAGACACGATAGATGCTTTCGGTGATTTAAATCAAATAGAGACAGATGCTCAGAATCAAAAGCTTCTAGAGTCTGGTCTTGTGCAACCAATTGCTACGTCAGCGCCAACTAACTTCGGCCTACCACCCAGCAAGAGCAACTTACATAAAGACGAGGCTACAAAGAAACCAAAAACATACTTCTTCAAATTCTCTATGTACCTCCTGACTATATTCCTTCTAATTAACTATATATTATTTCCAAATTGCAACATTTGGAATGGATTTTTACTTGGCATATGGTTTTTCTGTTTCGCGAGCAACTTGAAAGAATGGTTGCTGGATAATTACTTCAGTGATGAACCCCGACGAAGTTTCTTTCAATTAAATCGCAGCAACTCTATTCCTTTTACTTACACGATACCATCCGTCAAGGAACATAGGCCACTGAAGAAATATGAGGTATGTACATTTTACGTCAACTTACTTAATATAATGTAAAACGTACGAATGTTAACTGTATGTATATTTGATTTTATTCAATGTGGCTGTAATTATACAGTGTTGAAGCTTGGCCCATATTTTCCATATTTTCGAGTACACTTCGTCAAGAGCGAACGGGGCATAATTATCTCGCAGTTCGTTGTTTTCTATAACATTCATTTTGCTGATGATTTTTACGTAAACATTTCGAATGGAGAATGAATGTTTTATATTAATTTCATACTTTTTTTTTACATATTTGGAAACTTTTTGATACAACGTTATGTTATGTTGATAGTTTTCGAAGAATAGTACTAAAAATTTATACATACAAGATATATGTAATAATTTGAGAGAAATACGAATAACTTATTGTAACGTTTATTAATTTATTTTTAATTTATCGATAAGAACTTCATTAAATTGAAACAAAAAAGTATAATATAACTATTAACTTAACTATGATATCTATATGACTTTTTGTTTTTAAATAACTACATACAATACAAATACAATACAAATATGCTTTATTGTACACCAAACAACATATATATGTATATATATACAAAAACAAACAAAGAATACATAGAATATACTTTTGTGATATTACACATCAGTTACTGTATTGTAACTATAAAAATTTAAAATCTAAGCGAAGACGCCAGTAAAATGTTCTTATATCTTATCAACAAGAAATACATATTAAATATTACAATATCTTGCAGGGATGGATGAACCATTACAGGTATCCGGACTACGATCCCTACACCTACCATATAAACAAAACCACGACAGCATTCATGAAACTGGAAGGTAAGTCATCATCAAAACGCAGATAAGCAATAATGTGTCAACCCACAAAAAAGATAAATAATATAATAATAATAAATATTGGTGTATTTTGTTACTTCATCACCTATTTAAAATGATTAAAAATAATTAAGTCATCTAAATTAAATAAGTACGGGAGAAGTTTCTTAATTTTTTCAACATTGAAATGTGTTCTTTATATTACAATATACAATAATCTAATATATTTGAAAAACCTATTATTAGATAAAAAAATTATTATACTAATCTATTTTTAATTAATAATAATTTTAGCAATATAAAAATAAAATAGAGATATATACGTCTTCAAACAAATATATTAAGAATAGGTTTGCCATCTTTAGACGCCATTATTTCAAAATGAATTCCGGGTGGCTTGACATAGTATTACTTACCAGCGTCCAGTTATTATACTTGCAAATAATTGACTATGAAAACACGGCAATTTATTCTAAATATCATTTAACAAACGACTGTGTCAAATGATGTAATACTTACACGAGTTCAAAACAAATACTCTTTAATTAAAAAACTTCCGATATAATCGTTTTTCAGATTATTTATTATTATTTCTAAGTTTTTGCGAGAAGATGTTGCATTTTATGGGTACTTTTTAGGGTTCCGTACCTTAAAAGGAAAAACGGAACCCTTATAGGATCACTTTGTTGTCCGTCTGTCTGTCTGTCTGTCTGTCTGTCTGTCTGTCTGTCTGTCTGTCTGTCGGGATGTCAACCCTTTTTTCTCAGAAATGCATAGACGTATCATGTTGAAATTAATATCATATACTCAAGTCTACGATGACATGCGGCCGTGAAAATATTAAAGTTCTAAGTCAACGCAATCAAAAGATAATGGAAAATATGTCGTATATTTTGACCATTTTAGCGTTTTCGCAAGAGAATCAAAACCTATAGGGTACTTCCCATTGACCTAGCACGATGAAATTTGGCAAGAAGTAAGATCTTATGGTACAAATAAAGGAAAAAATCTGAAAACTGTAAATTTTTGTATGTATGTTTGTCTGTTTGTAAGTTTGTCTTTCAACCTTTTTCTCAGAAACGCGTGAAGGTAACAAATTTTTATCAACGTCAAGTACTCAGAGTTGTAATTACTAAGAGCTGTGAAAAAATCAAACTTCTAAGTTAACGCAATCAAAAGATACGGTCATTTATATCACATATTTTAAGTATGATAGCGTTTTTAACGTTTTCGCAAGGGAATCAAAACCTATAGGGTACTTCCCATTGACCAAGCATTATGAAATTTGGCCAGGAGCAAGGTCCTTTAGTATACATAAAGGAAAAAATCCGAAAACTGTAAATTTCTGTTCGTGTGTCCGTCAGTCTGTACGTCTGTCTTTCAACCTTTTTCTCAGGAACGAGTAAATGTATCAAGTTGTAAATTGATCAAGCGGAAAATATATTAATCTTAGAATTAAAATTATATGTACTTGTAACAAATTAACATAGAAGTTGACCATGGTCAAAAAAACAATTCTACAAACACTGAGAAGAAATTTGTATCAATACGAAAACATTAAAAAGCAGCAAACCTTTATAAATAACGCAATGCAATCTATATATCGCAGCTAATAAAATGATAGCGCGATGCAGCGTACAGCTAATGCCATCTATTACAACATTATGACATTAACTGTGATATAATTCTGCTCGATTAATAAAATTTTTTATTTTAATTATTATTTAAACGCGCTAAAAATTATAAAATAAACTTTTCATTTCAAAGTTTTATCGTCGATTTATAACGTCATTACGTAATTAACATTCAATATAAGAGCTTCACGCGATTTGATTTAAGTACTCGTATTGACTTAGTACGAAAATTTTAAAATTAAATTCAAACAGATCGAGTTATTTAATTTACTTATTTATCTACACATATAAGTCTTCTGGGTATTAGTAATATAATTAGTTATTTATAAATAAACAATTAGTTTTGTTCGAATTAAGGACTAATTATTTTCGTCTTGGCAACACTAATATATATTTCGATATTTTGATTGATAATGTAACTCTAAATATTTTACGAACGTAGTGCAGGGGTAGTGGAGTGTAGTAGAATATAAATAAAAATAAAACGAGAATAAAATATAATATAATTATGTTGTTAATGTCAAAGTCAACAAGTTAGTTCATTGAAATTGTCAAGAGATGGCGCTAGGTGTATCCTGAATCGCGCTATAACTTTTTTTTTTATGAAAGTATAAGATGTATTAGTACTTAAAATAAAATTTTGTGTTTCCATGGATTGCATCCATGATCGTGTTTTAAATTAAAGTGCTCCTAAGTAGTTTCAAAATAGTTTTTGGGACGTGATCCATATTTACATAATATTTGATTATATTTAAGCGACTTCTAAAAAGGAGTGTTTTCAATTCGACCTTGTATTTAATTTTTTTTTATGTTTGTTCGCCGATTACGCCGCCATTTGGGTACGGATTTTCAAAAATTTTTTTTGTTTGAAAAGGTATACTTCCAAGGTGGTCCCATTGTCTTCAGGTCAGGATCAGATGATGGGATCCTGGAGAAATTGAGGGAACTCCTCAAATATTATAGGCAAGCGTATACCGATTTAGGTATTTTTGATAGTAACTTATGTTGGAACTGATGATGAAGACCACAAATGGCGTCGATGGGTTAGTCTTATATAGATTTCTATAAGTTTGTACGGAACCCTCGGTGCGCGAGTCCTACTCGAACTTGACCAGTTATTTTTAATGAACTTCAAAAAAAGTTTTTAATTTGTCGGGGATCTTTTGTGTGTAATTTATATCAATATTTAGTCAATCACTCAAACACTGCTCAAGCGATGTGGTTAATTTTTTTTTTGTTTGAAATTTTGAGAGTGGGTATTCCATACAAAATTTTAATCAAAATCGGTTCATTAGTTCAACGAAACGGTTCAGTAGTTAAAATTACGTATGAAGTTAGTTCTTTTTGAAAGTCTTGTTATCATCTTTAAGCTCACTTTAAGAATCTTAACTGGTTCTGACAATTGGTATGCTCTGTAACTGATAATGAATTCTTAATCTTTCCCTCACTATAAAAATGTTATCCAGCTCCAAATTGTGCAATAATCTAGTCAGGTTTTAGTTCCTTTTTAATTAGGCATTAACTCGTCAAGTATGATAAGATAATTGGAACGTTTCTTTGCATTGCTTAGTCATAGTTAATGTCGTAAACGTCAAGTGTATATTAACTATTAAGTCATCACTGTAATGATGCGGTTAGATACTCGCCGAATAATAACGAATAATGACAATTACGAATATATATTTTTTATAACCATCTCTTTAATACGTTACAATTTTATTTGTGTGTCTACACCACGAATACTTGCCGCTTCTCTAGACGATGTCGGTTTTTTGGCGCGTATCAAAATTATGTGTAACGTAGGTACACGAGTATAGGAGAATAATATGGACGTTTTCGTGTCCAAATTATTGTAAGTTTACCTGTGAAATCTTGAGTGACGTAAATTATTAATATTTGTTATCTAAGCAAAAATTAAATGGTTTATATTTAATAAGTTATAATAATAATAACTTTATTTAGTTTAATTTTGTACTCTGTGCCTGTTCTATTAAATAGATCATCACGTTTTTCTCTACTTCAATTGTAAACAAATCAATAAATATTTTACTTAAAATGTATTAACGACTACAATATTGTAAGTGATGCATTGCGATTGTTATTTCGATGAAAATCCAATTTAAATGTGTTCCATTCCATATCTTTACCAGCAATCTGTATCAATACTACAAAAAAGGTTTGATTTTTGTACACTGCGTTATCAGAAAAAAAATAAGATAACTAAGAGTTAAGCTTATCTTTTTTTGGTACGGATTCAATTCATTCAATTAACTATATAGTTTAATACAAAATTGAAAATTTCATAGAAAAAAACCCAACAATCTCATTGAGATCATTTCAACATGATGCTTCTGCTGCAAGTTAGTGAGGAGTTGTCTAATGTATATCCTGTTGTCAGTACTAGTTCCTATTACTCGGTTATGTAGTTGAGATGATAATATTTACCAAACAAACTGATACTTGCTTTTATAATATTAGTTAAAAAGTTAGCATAGTTTATTATATCGACGTGGTTTGAAGTAGCCGATTCGGGTGCTTTTGTGTCCAATACTCGAAGGCAAGGGCACGACTATTATAGAACTGGAAATTGTAGACCTCAATAATATCTATAGAGAAGGTCGCGACGATATTCTGAATCTATCTCTTATAAAAAAAACACAGTTAACATTTTTGTATTTAAAAATGTCAGTAATAAATAAGAAATTTTAATTAATATATATTTTTCTTAATAATTATCCTTATTATAATGTAATATCATACAAATATCGTATTTTCGAAAAGTAATTTGCTTCAATAAAGGAACACAAGGAATAAAATAAGCCCTTCAAATGGGCAAGACTAATAACAGAACGTAAACAGTGCGTTTAACACCTAGGTCATTCGTTGCGTGCGAACTATTTCCATATATTATAATCAACTAAATTGTTTTATACTAGTTTAAGTTTAGACGTTCTTAGGAGAGACTTACACTTCTAAGTCTTGCTCTCAGACTTTATAAGATTTACATAAGTTATATTTCATTGCTTAACGCCTGAAAGAATTTACTGTCAGTCTTTTATTTTTGTCATTCTCAGTTATTGTAACTAAGTATCTTAACTAGGTTAAAGTGTTGTTTTATATCACTCCTTAGATAAAACTTACATATGTAAAATGGTTTTTTGTAAGATTAATGGATGTCTGTAGCTTAAATCTACTGAATAGATTTTGATTAAACTTTACATTAATATGGCATCAGCATCGCGCGGGCGAAGCCACGAAAGGAAGCTATTTCTAAAGATTAAGCTTTTATACATAACTAGCTGATTGATTCGTATTCGTCTCAGTGGCATCATCTGTATTGTCGACAATATGACAATATATTTCTTAATGTGACTTCCCGTTATAATTTTCTTACATGTAACTTAAAAACTACTGCAAGTTTTAAAGATCTTCTTTAAAAATACGACACACCCATTGTTAGTCGATTTGTAATGATGTAAACAAAAATATGTACAAATTATGACGGTGAAATATTTACCACGATACCATAACCTGTCTAGAAAGCAATTTCATATAGAAATAAATGCTATTATTGTGTTATTTATTCAAAGCGTACAAAAACCACATTAAAATTCATCAAGCTGCTTCCGCGCTTATCTTTCAAAGCCTATAACGACTTATTATGTAAAGTACACTTGACTTTTAAGAAGGCTTTTACCCTCGCATTTATAATTTAAAATATTTTTTTTAATTTTTTGTATCAAATACTATCGTCTTATACAAAACAAAATTCTAACTATGGATTTACCCGCGTGGTTTTCAGGTTTTTTGCAAACAAAATGGCTCTCGCGATTTCACTTGCGTTTATGATTTCTGCTTCGCAGCAATCAGTCGGAGCATGATCTGATATAGTCTGTGACCTTCTTCAATAATTGGGCTATCCAAAGTGAAGATAATTTTTCAAATCGGATCTGTAATTTCACAGATTACCCCCAACATACAAACATTCAAATTTCATATCTTTATAATTATAATATAGATAAATCCTTTAGTTCTGTCTAAACAGTTACCGATGCGAAATGTTGCTTTTCACGAGATGAATCGATAAGAAATTCAGTCACTCTTTTAAAATCGATTCAATACCTGCATAATTATATTCAATACAGTATGTTAGTTCTACGCCTTCTTATCGTTAAAATATCAATGACTTTAACAAAGGCTTATAACTTAAAAATGTATTAAATATTGTTTGCGGAATTTTATTATAAATGCCAATTAGTTGCTTCATGAAAAAAAAACATCATTCAAGTATAATTAATTATTCTGTATTCAATATGTAAAGCCTATTCATAAGAAAATAAGCATTACAATGTTCGCCCCTATTCAAGAAAATATTACCCTATTCAAGACTTGCTTTTTTTTAAGTCGGTTAAAAATAAATACAGCAGAGTGTTTCTCATTAAACCATAACGCGAAACTGTCTTGTATTGGGTTCCGTTTGAAGGTTGAGTGAGCAAGGGCCAACATGATACATAATATCTTGGGTTGCGATAGTTTATGATGCTTCCGCAACTAGGCCTCTACTGTATTCGCACTGCCCTTTAATTTACACTTTTATAAAAAATTATTGATAACGTAATTGCTTTTAATGGAAAACATTTAGGTTTTTCATTTATTTAGGAAAATCGTATTCGCTCAGTTTATTTTTTTTTTCCAATTTTTCTTATGATAACAAACATTTACATAGGCAGGCGTTGGCGCAATGGTCACTGCAACTGACTGAAGCGCTAACGGTCGCGGGTTCGATCCCCGCTCAGGGCAAACGTCTGTATTAGCCATACGGATGTTTGTCGTGGTCTGGGTGGTTTTGTTAGTGTTGTGTGTGTTTTCGGACCCCCGACACAAGACCACGAGGTCTTAATGTGGGCCGTTGAGTGTGATGCGTTTATTTATTATTTACTTCTTGCTTAAATATGAACAAATATAAAAATATGTAGCTATTCAACATTACACGTTACACTTCGCGCTGTTAAATTATTTAATGAAGACATTTATTGGTTTAAGATATAATTTACATGATCATATTTAAGAAAAAAAAAACAATTGTTTTAGGATGCAACTTGCGAATATCATATACGAGAACGAAAGTTGCAAAGCGGGCTCTTTGGGATGAGAAGATTGAGAAGGTCACATTCTACCAGCACCGGCTGTACAACCTGACCGGAGCTAAAGTCATTCTACTTCCTAAAGGACTCGTTAAGAGACGGTAAGTTACGTACTTACATTCATACGTTATAATAATATAAGTAGTAAGTCTATGAATACTATGAAAACTTATGCTAGAACTGAGTAAATAACGTTTCCAATACAATAAAGAAACACATTGACATCACTTATTTTTATATTATGTATCTTACGCATACTTAGATATTTTTGTAATAATTTTATGTATCATTAAATGTTTTGATTGTGATAATTTCACGTTGTTATAATCACAATCATCGCAGAAATTGCGACGACAATAGTTTTGAAATCCCCTTGTTATTACTTTTTAAAATCGTTTATCTGTACAGCAATTTCCGTACTTGTACATATGTATAAACTCATGAAACTGACCTCTAAAATGTACATTAATAGTCTTCAATTGGTGTAATTAAAATGCACCAAAAACGTTAAATTAAAACAAATTGCAATGTAGCTGTATTAACATGGAATGGGTGTTTTATCTGTATTTGTAATTCGGTAGAATAGCATATAATAAGTATACTACCAAATAACGTTATTAAAATAAACTATTATCTTAACAAGATTTAGGGAAATTAACTTTACATAACTATATTGCATATCCTATAACTAATACTGAAGGTGAAAATTTCGATCTTGACCTCAATGTTCGAAGATGCGTATAATCCACTTGCATGGCAATAACAAATTTAAAATTTCGTTAAAATTAACCTAATGATAGAAAACAATCTCACGCAAAATATCTTGACCTTGAAACGAGCTAATTAAATAACCAGTTCGATACTTATAGTTTCTGTCTAGTATAGTATTATCCCATTAATATTCTACATATTTCTCTAATGCTTCAAGTTTGTGAAGTGGACTATTAGTTCTTGAAATATAGTCCATATTGCTCTAAATCACAGTGATTGATTAACTAAAATATCCTATACACGAGTAAATATTTACGATCAATTTCTATATATCTAAAAACAACATTTACATTTAAAAATCTTTCTTATATGTTCTTTCTTATATATATTGTAATTTTTAAAATACGAGATTTGTTTTTTTTATGGTCCTTAGCTATTAAAAAAGATTACATAGCCACAGTCTCAAATTCAAACACAATTAACTTACAAGAATAAGGAATCACTTTCTCTTCGAAGTGTTAGATATCCATTGTAGTGCTGGAACCCAAAAAATTCTAACTAGCAAGATAACGCTTTGACAAGAAATGGTCGTTGACCTTTGTTATTCCGTAACTAGCGTCCGTGAAATGAGGTTGAACCAGTCGAATGACTCGGATCTAGTAAGCAATACCAGCCGCTAATCATTAATAAACAATTTGTTACGTGAATTGAAATAGATTCGATAATTACTCTCAAGTTGACAACAACACGATAAACTAATAAGATCTGTCGGTTAAGAGAATTACAAAGGCTTACCAACTTCACATTGATTGATCGGTTCGACTAAAACTCGTTATGGGTATTAAATAAGCATTGATTTAATACCCATAAGCATGTTTATTCTTACTCGAATATGGTATTTATCAAGCAGATTTCGATTGTATCCGGCTAATATTTGAAGTGCTTCGTAAATCTTATCTTAAGTGCAGCATGCTTTTACTATCATCTACTCATATAAACTAACTTACGAGATAAACACAGTCAGGCATTTCTATGTTCATGGTATAAGTACGTAAAACAGTTCAAAATTTATAAGGATACTTGCTGTCCCTTGCGGTTTCACTCGCATTTATGGTCACATTTTCGTTCCATAAGTCGTAGCGTGATGTAATATAGCCTATAGATTTCCTCAATAAATAAACAAAAATAATTTTTCAATTCAAACTAGTAGTTCCTGAGTTATCCCGTTCAAACAAACAAACAACTAAACAAACAAGCTTTATAATATTAGTCTAGATGTGTTTTATAATACTTTATAATTTTTTAATTTGAATGTTTGAAATTGTTAAATAATAAAAAAGATTGCAAATCTTAAAACATTATTAAAGTGTGATGGCTAGACATTTTGGCCTACTTTTGTAACTGAATCGTTTGTTTTTATGGTTTACGTGAAGGCAATGGAGCAAGAAATACCCTATTTGCATTATCTTGAACGAAAAAGAAAAGATTCAAGTGCTAGAGAAAGAAAATACACAAGCAGAGAAGAAGTTATCAGAGTCGTTGGAGAAGAAAAGTAAGGAGTTACCGCATGAGACGGAAAGCGCGGAGACGAATACTAGTCCAGAGAAGAAAAGGAAATTTATATGGAGAAAAAGAGAAAGAAGGTATTTTGTTTTGTTAATTTAAATGCCATATTTATTTATACAAATATATAATTATTTTATTTGTAATATACAGTTTCATTTTTTTTTATATTAGACTTTTTTACTTTATGACTGCTTTGTTACTAAAATTTATAAATAAACAAATTTATACGAATTAAATAGATTATAGATAAATCTTAAAATAGAGCCTATTATGCAAGAATAAGACTTATAAATTATGCTTTTAGACTATCATTACGATTAACATAAGTTGTTGCTTTGTACCTGAAAAAATTTACTGTCAGTGTCTTTAATGCCAGCCACTGCTTCCGTAAGACCTATACCTAGGTTACTTCAGTTGTTTTATATCAATTACTAATGTAAAGCTTATTACAAACGGTATGGGTCACAATAAAACCTCCAAGTTTCAACGAATATGCTCAAACTACTGTCTTCTCTAGTCTTTATAAGTAGACATTGTAAATTAGGTTTAATAAATATTTAGTTTGTTTATATCTTTATTGTAGCGTTTCACACAACGATGGGGAACCTGGAAAAGAAGGACTGCGACACAGATTAGTTAGGAAAATGCATAGAGGTAACTTGACTTTTAATACGAACTTTAGTAATAGTAACTTATACGATTATTTATTGTGTGCTTATAATACGTTATAGTTAGAAATTAGTCGTAGTTTTTTACGAAATGACCAGACAAACGAGGCGGGTCACCTAATGTCAAGTGAACAGTCGACCTTGAATATATGTAGCTAATTTATAGCATTGTCGTTATTTTTAATGTTAGAATTTATATTCGTCATAAATATCCATTTTATTTTCAAGCATATATTTTTGTCTATCTGCCATTCTTTTCAGGAAATGATAAATGATTATAACTGACAAAAATGACCTTAAAATTATTTTTTCAACTTTCCTTTTATTTTTGCTTATAACACGAATCTTATAATCGTGGAATATCGCATAAATAATCACTCAACACTCGTTTATTTTTAATAATGATTAGATGTTTTTAAAGTAAAATTAAATTAAGAAATATCATTCATCATCCACAATTGTACATGGACATATTTTTAGGTTTTCTACATATACATATATACTGCTTTGAATAAGTTTTGATAGATTAATAATTTTACACGTGACTTGATTTCAGGGCCGTACTGGTTATTTCACTTAAAATTCCGCCATAGATAAATCAGACAGAATTGATAAATAAAATACCTATAACAGGATAACTAAAATAGCTATATAAAGATTTTTTTCTTAACAGTTTAAAACAAACAACAAAAAAATATATTTGTATTTTTTTTTCTCGTATTACAAACAGTTCGAATTATAAAAGTTTTGCTTAATAGATAAGAAAATAGACAGTACATCGACTTGCACGGAGCCAGAAAACCAAGGCCAAGTCGATAAAAATACACAACAGGAAGAGTCGTTTGAGACGGAAATGGAGTTGACCACAAAATCTATCACCAGCACCAAAGATGAAGACGAGGATATAGACGATAGCGAGCTGTCTCGCATTAAGGAATTTTTAGAAGAAACTGTGAGTATGCAAATGTGTTTAGTGACTATGTATATACTAGTTTAGTTATGTAGTACTTTGAAAAATTGTAATTATTTAAAAATATAATATTTTGAATTTTCTTCAGATAGTCAAACGAATGACGAATAGTGACCGTAAAATGGTATATTATTCTATATGTAGTATAATAAACATAATTATTTAGAGATTAAAATTTGATTTCTTGATATATAATATTTAAACTTAAAAGAGAACTTTTTTTGCACCAAAAAACTGAGATAAAAATACATATCATCATAAATTGTTGCTTTTACACAGACTCTACAAAAACGCAAGCCAAGCCGCTAGCAAAAGCTAGGGCTTACTATAGGAGAAACCTTCTTAAAGAGAGAAATTATTTGGCTACCAGTTGGTTACTTAGGTTACTATTTTTTATTATATTGTTAAAGGAAATAGAGGCAGGTGTAGAGGGCGCAGCGGAAGGCGAATGGAGCGTGCACGTGAAGCAATCCAAGGATAAGCATTCGCATTTATACCTGTTCGCACGCACTGGGAGGGACAAACACGAATGGTTTGTGGAACACTTTTCATCTTTTAGAACATCAATGACTCTTTACTTAGTATTAGTATCAGGGAAAATCTCAAAATGAAGTGTTACTAAAACTTTTTTAGATTGATACAATAATTAAGACATTTAAACAAGTATGTCTAGAACTTTAAGACGGATAATTTCTAACATTAATAAATGCATCATTTTCCATTAGGATCTCACGATACTGTTTCCAGAAAACACACACAAATTTCCGTATGGCATATACTGAGATTTGTAAACATTATCGCTTCAAACAGTTGCAATCACCACTGCGCCAACCTGTTCAACATATATGTATAATATATTAATAATTTTATAGTAAAATCGAATGACAACTGTATGTCTATTGCCAGGTACCGACGCTTCATGATAGCGATATCAGAAGCAAACGCGTCAGTGGACAACTCTGGTTCTGAAGAAAAATCCGCGAGCGACAACGCACAAGAGACCAAGGACGGAATAGAACTATCCGTATACAAATTGTCGGAAAAAGACACAGTTGCATTTGCTAAGGTATTTACTACCCATTAACGAGCTTCACTACCCATTAACGAGCTTCACTTTTTACTCACCTAACATTTATTAAACTAAAAAGAAAGATTCCGAGAAGCTAGTTATTAATTTTACCTTGCGCTTGAATCGTTTTAAGGAATATTCTATTTTTTTTATAAATATATTTTGATAGTTTAGACTCTTAAAGGAGCTTTATATAACATAAATATATTGAAATGATTTTCTTTAAAAAAATCTATTTATTATATTCATGAGGCCAATAATTTCAGACAAAAACAAATGACTCAGTAACGGAGGGTGTGACTATATCATCTCCAATCCACCCCGCACCCTCCCGCTTTGACTCCTACGAGAAGACCTTCTGGCCGTACTTGCAGAAAATTATACAAGTATGTATATAAAAATATATATTTATAGGTATAAATAAAAATGTTCTACTTAAATCTTCCAAATTATTTTGTCTACTTTTTGAAATATGATACATATTTTTTCCTTGATTCTTATTCGCTTAAACTTTAACATAATATTTGTATTTAAAAGATTTAATCTATAGTATTCTATAATTATAAATAAGGGCGTGAATTTTGGCACCCAAAATGTCTTTCATTTTTGGAAGACCCGCCAAATAGTGTAAATCTCATCTTTAGCAACACTATGGTATTATCTATACCAGACCAATTACAGATGGTCAATCAGCCTAAATATTTATTCCGTATAAAAATGGTTGTATAATAAATGCATAACAGATCCATGAAGTTCCAACGAAACAAAAAACGGATATAGGCGTTATGTGCCAGATAGAGCCGACTCCCCATGAACGCAAACACAAGAAGAAAAAGAAAGGCGATGTTCGATATTTCATGTCTTATCTAATGTTGTACTGAATGTAGTATACACATCAACTAACTACTATAAACAATATCTAGACGTTAATAAGCAATACTGTGTCAAGCCACAAACACTTCATTTTGAGAAAAATGGCGTCTAAAGATGTCAAAGTTTGAAAGAAGTATATATCCATCTTTTCATTTCTTTTTTGATAAAAAGTATAATGAATTATAAGCAGATTGATATATTTATATATTATATAAGAAAAGATTTAAGATTATAGTATAAATTGCTAAATATGGAACGCACTTAAAAAATCGTAACATTTAATTAAGAAACTTCTTTCCGTACTTATTTAGTTTATATGAATTGATATTTTTCAATAATGTTAAATAGGTGATGCAGTATCAAAATACATGAATATATCCGAATTTGACTTTTTGTGGGTTGACACATTATTGCTGATCAGCATCCATCTGTAAATTGTTTAATATCCGTCATTTAATTAATTACGCGTAAGATAATCTGTAATCTTCATATAGATGTGAATTAGAAATATAGAAATAGATATAGTATCTAAGTTGTTTGTCGTTTTTATCTGTGTCGCATTTATTTATCATAATATTGTTTATACTCATTATTACTTTAGTAAGTAGTTGCAATAATACGAAATACTCTCTTTGGAGCTAACTAATAAGTTGACTGAATAATGAAAACATTGTGTAATGATAATTTCTCATTGAACTGCATTGTATAAAATTCGATACCTCCCACGTAAGTTATTGTAAGCCACAAAATTGCCGTTAGCGTTTTTACTGAATATTACACGAATTTGCATTGCTTAATGCATTCAAAGTGAAAAAATACCAAAAATCTTTTTTTTTTTCAAGGAAAGTTACAACAAAATACGCCTGAAAAAAGGCGTATTTTGTTGTAACTTTCAAACTAAAACGGATTAAAAGTGCTCTACTGTAAAATTGTAATTTTGGGGTTACAACAACTTACGTGGGAAGTATCGATTAATTTACCATCTCTTTAAAAGTACTCTTCAATGAATTTTTAGAGTTTGTTTAATCTCTTTTAAATTAATAATAATAAGTGTTATCTTCAACAAAACTAACATTTTGTGGATATCAATTAAATCGCAATATCTTCAACCATTTTAAAAAATACTTCTCGTTAAAGTATTTATAGAATTGATAATAATGAGTAATTAAAATAAATGAAAATGATGTTTTTGAGATATTGCGGTTAAAAAATCCTATGATATACAGGATGAATTGGGCGTGGAAGGCAAAATACGACAGTATAAGGAATAGCGAAAAACACTTAAAGGGCCTAATTTTGATTAAGTCTAAAATTACATCGTTAGTTATTTGAAAAATTAATTTTCCTAGTCAGGAATCGAACCGGGTATCTTAGAAAAAAATATGCACCATGTATTATTGCACCATCTGCTAATGTTACTTATAAGGATCAACTTCTGGAAAGTAATAGTATACGGCAAACTAAAGGGAAAGGCTTATTTTTTACAAAATACTATTAATATCATACAATAATTAAACTTTCAGTAACCCATTCTTCAAAGAAATCATACTAAATTATAAAATCAAATCGTACAGAACCAAAGCTCGTCCCCGGATTGCGAGTGTCGCGCGCTGCCGGCCGAGCTGACGTGGATGAACACCTTGCTGGCGCGGCTCATGTTCGACGTCACGCGCGACCCGCACACCGCCCTGCGCCTGCAGAACAGGATCCAGCGCAAGCTGAACACGCTCAAGGTGAGGCTCCGGTTCAACAGGAAAGCGGTGTCGTGGATAGAGTGGAGGATCAATATGTCTCACTTTGTATTCGTATGGTACTTATAGCTTCTAAGTCTTGTCTTTTTCTCATGAGGTGGAGTGGAAAGAGATGAGTGACTAGTGACTGACTTCTTTCTAGAAATTCTTTTAATACCACTTGCTTTTAATACCATCTGGCGCTTTAGTCAGTCGTACGTCGGCAAACGAGTAGGCGGGATAGCTGATAATAAGTGATCACCGCTCCCTATGGTATAAGGAAGTAAGGAAAATAATGTAGAAGGGATTGGGCTTTCGGCTCTCTCACGCACCGTACCAAATGCAACTATACTTAGCCACTTTACGCCAATTTTCTGCGGCAGTGATACTGCTCTGATCAAACCATCCTATAAGTATATCAGTTGTGGTTCTGCCAACCCGCGGTGGAGCAGCTTGGTGGATTAAGCTCTGAAGACTTTGTTAGCTATTGGACATTTACAAGCTGTTACTTGTCTAGACTACTTGAAGCTGTAGTTAGTGGGCTACAGCTAGGTGCCTCAGTGAGAAGAGCGTGGTGCGTGTTGGACCACATTTAAACTAAAGCAGCAGACAGACTGGACCGCGCCTGACGTAGCCGTGCCCGCAGCTGCCGGCGTTCATGTCGCCGCTGCTGGTGACGGAGCTGCGGCTGGCGGGCGCGTGCCCGCTGCTGCGCGGCGTGGGCGCGCCGGCGCTGGACGCGCGCGGCGTGTGGCTGCACGCCGACCTGCGCTACGACGGCGGCGCCACCATCACCATCCTCACGCAGATCAACCTCATGAAGCTCAAGGAGAAGAGTGAGTCGATTGCGTCGCTTTTCTTTATTGGGTGACTGTGGGAAAACCAAATGAGGGTTATGATTTCGATAGGGTTGAATTCGAAATGTTTGTATGTATGATGTGTTCCCTCATAGCTTCTAAGTTACTTATCAGAATTGCACAAAATCTTGATGTATTGAGCGCCACAGCGATTTTAGTTATAGGTTATATTTAAATTTTGCCTCATTACTTACATTGTACTTTTCTCTAAAACCAAAATCTTTAGTTTTTTTATTCATATTTTTAAAAAATAGGCAATATTTGGAACCAACCATTAATATAAGCAAAAGAACTTAAAAATATGTACACTGATACACGGTTCTAAATAAACATTGACCACCTTGGGGGCCATTTTTATTTTGTCATTCTTGTATTTTAATTCTATTTAACGAACGAAACGGTGTATTATTTATTCCCAGATATAACATTAGAGGATCAATTACTTGGTACCAGTGAAAACATTGTCGAAAGTGAAGTCAATCTGGGAACACAACAGGGGTGCGTTTCCCCAGAACTAAAGGTGAGAGATACTTTAGTAATAGTAATAACTTAATGTTATATAAATGCATGCTATTAAATACTGAATGCAGACTCCCAGACACAAAGGAATATATGCATGTACTTTCCCTATACATGGGATATTAACATAGTAACATTCTAAATTTCCGTATTGAGACCGAATTAAAAAATTTATATTTTTTAGTACAAAACGCAATAACGTTTTACACTTGGGCATTCGGCTGTTTATTTTGACTTTAATATTACAAATTTTTGATAGATCAGTTATTTGTTTTTTTTCAAAACCATAAATTAGGAACCAAAGAATTATATGACACTAAATTTTAATTACTAAAAATTTGCTAACTCGTTTTACACAGATTTTGAATTCGGTGACTTTATTACAAAGCGTACGATATTATTATCTGAAATTGTATTGTAAAATCTTTTTAACCTTAACGAATTCCTGTGTATATGTTAACGTTATATATTTCTCATGGAACAGAGGAAAAAGCCAGCGATCTACGACTCGGACGTAGAGGACTCGGCCGAGTCCAGCAGCGACGACGAGAGCGCGCCCGTGCAGCCCGTCGACAGCGCCGAGAACATCGTCATCACGGAGTCCACGTACGATCCGCGCTCATATTACCGCAGCTTTTTTTGTTCACGCAGGGGAAATCTTCGAAAAGATACGCGATTTCTAGGGGGAGATCGAGTTATGTGGAGATTTAAAACCACTAAAACTCCTGCGATGACCGTATCCGCTGCTCTTCCCGACACCGTAGCACTATACCATATTATTGAAATAGGAAAGATAAAATCTATAATAATATATTAAAGCAAAAGCGAATTTTGTATTTGCGAAGTAAACTCTGGAACCACTGGACTATTTGTAAGGTATAACACGGTCATACTCAATTGTTTGTGAATATATACATATTGTACTAAAAAAAAATTTACAATAAAGAAACCGAAGCCGTAAGCAAAAGCTGGTAATAAATAAATAGGTTAAATTGTCTGTATATATAAAAGTAAATGTATTTCTTGTAGATCGTCAACAAATGAAGGTGGTTCTTCAAAGAAGAAATTCCTACGAATAGTAGACAAAATAGCGACTAATAAATACTTTCAACAGGTAAATACAATAGAATATTCAATATTATCTGATATTACAATATCATTCTCATGTGATTTTTTCACAATGTTTTTTTTTTCAAGTAGAACTCGAAATACATCGCTACCAAAAATAAAACTCAGTAATAAAAAAAAATTAAAAAATCCAATTGCTTTATTACAACACCTTTCAGTTAAAAATCTTGACGTTATACGACATGTTGATTTTTTGCTGAAGTCAATGACACACCGAGAACGAATATAATGACACCTTACATTTCAAAATCGGTTAAGCCGTTTAAGCTACAGGAGGTCAAAATGAGTCATACATTCCTTATATACATACGTTACCCTCCTTCTGAGTCAGTCGGGTAATAAATCACTCTAAGAAAATTGTATTTAATAATTTAGATCAAAACACATAAATAGGATAAAACCAAAAATATATTAACATCTCACATTGAAAAATACTTTTTATTTTTATTCCAGGTAACAGACTACAAGTACGTCAAACGTGCAATGGAAGGCTTATCTAATACTGACATTAAACTTCAATTAGAAGTGAACGGCTTAGAAGGAAGGCTGGCTATCAACCTGCCTCCGCCTCCCCACGACAGATTATGGATTGGGTAAGATAATACTGCTAATTATATTCTACGAGATTTTCTTTGCTATAATAAATATTCAATAATAGATTAAAAATAAAATTAAAATTTTATTCTATTTCAAAATATCGTGCCATGGAAACTTGAAAGTTATTTATTTAAGACCAAATAAAGCTGTTCCTATAATTTGGTATATATAGAGGTAGATTGCGTACAACATAAGAATAATTTTGTGGTTCGTTTCGATGTTTTAAACTGTCTCAATGTTTGTTAGTTGCAGTAACTCATTCGTTTGTAACCCTTTATATTAACCATTGATAACTTGTGAACTGAAACTTACACAACGTTTGTGAAATCTGTGTAAAATTCTTATTCGAATTTCATTTTTAACTAACTTCCAAAAATTTAGGTGATTCTTAATTCGTTCTTACTATTACTTCTTGATTCTATTACGGTTCTTACGATTACTTGAAAACGGCTTGACTGATTTGGTTTTTTTTTGTTTAAAAGTGTATTCTCTGCTATAGTTTGGTATAAAAATCAAAATAATGGAAATAAGTATGTTATTTAAATAAACGAAATTACGCGATTTGCTTTTAAGGCTGGTTTTTTTTTTTAATCTTGCGTAACTTGTAAATGCTCTCAACACCCTAATAAATTACTATAATTTTGTTACACATGTAGAAACTCAGAGGAATTGATGTTTCGTTACATACGTTACATTTCAAGTCATCCAAATTAATAAGTACGGAAAGAAGTTTCTGAATTTAATGTTTCGCATATTGAATTTTCCATATTTTGTAATATGCAATAATCTCATATATTTGAAAAACTTATTATTGTGCTATTTTTTAATTTATTGTGCCTTTTATCAAAATAGAAAAGAAAAAATGTATATACCTCTTCAGACAAATTTATTAAGAATAGGTTTGACATGTTTAGACGCCATTTTCTCAAAATGAAGTCCGTGTGGCTCGACATAGTGTTATCAGCGTCTGCATCGCCGCAGGTTCTCGACCAACCCGCAGCTGGTGCTGAAGGCGCGGCCGGCGGTGGGCGCGCGCACGCTGCGCTTCGCGCACATCTCCAACTGGATCGAGCAGAAGCTCACCAAGGAGTTCGAGAAGGTGCTCGTGCTGCCCAACATGGAGGACATCATCATCGACGTGTTGACGCCCACGCCCGTCGAGTTCGAGTAGCGGGGTACGGAACCACTCCAAGGTTTTGTATGATTATACCGATATTATATAACTGTAGATGTCGTCGGGGATAGTATATAACTAGCTAATAGTTACATAATCGATATTTGTAAAATTGATACTTAACAAAAATAAATTTTGACATGTCGTCGGTGACTCTACAAGTACAATACACTGCGAAATGGAAAATAGTAGTAAGGCCTTTTTTCATTAATAATTTTATTTAATATTTCGTTAAAATTCAGACTATAGGAAAAGCAAGAGAAAGAGTTTTGCAGTATATATTATACCCGGCGATATATTAAACGCTCATGAATGTTGTTGTGTTGGATTGCCGACCACTTTGACTTTGTTTTATCACGTGGCCTAGCAACCAGGTAACAACTCAGTATGACAAGCGAATTTGTTTTTTGTCCAACAAGACAATTGACGAGCTCGTTAAAGTTGGAAATCGTTATAGATTTTATCGTGAAATACTGTAGTACGAACATACCTGTTATAAAATATAATTGTATAATCTATATGAAATCTTACGATATAACTAACTATTTGAAGTGGAGCTTCGGAGATCCAATTCGATTGTATTCGTTTTAATCATAAAGTTCAAGGACAAGTAAATGAGTGAAATGGAATATGCTCGTAAGCTTCGTCGTGTTAGACACTCCTATTTTTTTAGACTACGCAGATTCTGCTAAACTGCTATATAAGTATGTAAGAGCGTTTACCTTGAGCTATACACTGGCAACTTAACTGAATGATTGAAAATGAACCTATGATTTAATCGTAAAAGTTTATATACTGTAGTCCATTTACAACGGGTCGTTTAATACATTTGTATATGAATAAATGCGGCAGCAATTCGGCAGTGATGTTATGACTCGGTATAAAGACAGACTAACATCTTGAAATAAGACTATTTGAAACGGATTTAAATCACGTATTTTAATTATTTTTATCTTACCGACGATTCAAACACAGCGTTTATTTGTGACGGCAATCGCTGTAAAGGTTGATTTAAATCCGTTTAAAATTGCCTTATTTCAGTGTGTAGTAATTGCGAAAATCTAAGAAAGTACTAATATCAAGTTATTTATCTCATGCGCCCTACTCGTTTATGGAGGAGATTTGACCAGTATTAGAAATGGTGATTGTTACAAACTAATACCGATAAAATGTAAACACTTCAAAATCATAGGCAAGAATCACACTTGTAAGTTTTACACTCACAATTAATATAAAACAACTCTATAACCTGGTAACCGTTACCTAGGAAAACTTGAAGGAGGGTGTAAAAATAAGGCATTGACAGAAAATTGTATTAAGTGCAAAGCAATAACAAACAACTTAATATGATTTTTTTTATGAAATTATGAAAGCAAAATTTACAAATGTAATTCTAGCCTTAATCACCACACGCATACCTCATGTATCCTTATGAGTATCATTAACATTAAATATATTAAAGTGTGTTTGTTACGTGAAATTATTCAAATTAGGAAGTGTCCTAATTAAATTGAGTGTTTTATTTTTTTATTTTATTATAATAATAAATTTATTTAGGCATTATACAAGTATTTTATGTACATGAAATGTATTAATTCGAGTGTGAATTAACATTACACTCTGTGTAGATGGTGAGGTAGTCTTTGTATTTGGCATTTACTTGTAAAGTTACTATTGTCGTTTAATAGTTGTTTTTTTTTATAATAATTATTAAAAAGTATAAATTTAAAAATCTATAGTTAGATATAAAAATGAAAACCAAATAAGCAATCCTTTTGAAGGAATGAGTTCAAATAATAAAAGCGTCAAGCATTTCTAATATTTATTATGACCTCTAAGCTCAAAAGACTTTGACAAAAAAAACATAAAAAGACAATGTAAATATATGTAAAATATGAAATTATATTGAATAAAATGTTCAAATGTGGTCTAAAATTTATAAAACGTTCTCTATTAAAATTATTTACAAATATATAGTGAATGAAATATAGAAATAGTGTCATAGAACTTAGATTTAACTTTTATTCTTGTTTCAGATAATATTGTATCATATTTTGCTTATTACTTGATTAAGCACTTTTTCGTACATTTAACTACTTTTATTAAGATTTCGTTATTTTGTGTGCTTTATATTGACACACATAGAAAAGCTATTGTTTTCCTCATTTATGATAATATTTAACTTTTATATAGATTATAAATGGATTATATTACAAAGTAAGATGGTATACATCTCCTCTAATTTACTTTGTAAGTATTATGGTTTTATTTTCTTCAAATTTCATTAAACAAATATTAAATACAAACAAATTTATCTGAGCTTCCTAGAGGTAAAAAGTTTGACAATAATTCCCAATTAAATACATACGTAAAATACATATATCTTCTAAAATATTGCAAACAGTAGAAACATTGTGTTTAATTTGTCACGTTTTGATTTCTTTAAATTACATTTCACTGCCTTGATATGAAACTATATTCTAAAGGCTTGAGAGAGTGTTTTTTGTGTTTCACTGCCAATCTTTGAGCCGTAGAACTGAATATTGTTAAAAAGATTTGAATTTTATGAACAGACAAACTTTATTATAGTTTAATATTCATTGGCAAACACCAAATTATTCCGCCAGTAACCAATAACTTGACAATGTACAACAATACACGAATTAATTTCTAGTCAAATCAACATATATGAAAATCATTTAACCTTTTGACGTGACTAAAAAAAAATTATATGAAAGCAATTTCTACTCACATTGACTCATCTATTAAACAAATCCTTCAGACTTATACCACTTTTCCTAGGCCTGCAGGCTGTTCTCACATCAACTCAATCTAATTTAAACTCACTAAATATTAACAAATATAACTAATTACCCTCTATTGTCCTTTAGACCAACCACATATCTAACTAAATGTATGTGAAGATTATTCCATATTTTTTTTTAATATTTTGTATATTCGAATTTATTTGACTATTGAGCATACATACATACACAGCCTAGTATATGATATTCAAGTTTCTAAGGTAAGCGTAGAAGATGTTTGGGTCATTACAATTTTATGTATAGTAGATAAAACTGTTATAAAATATGCTTTGTATGTTCAATATCTCTAGGAGAAATTAATGCCTTGTTTTCGTTTTTAATTCATATTTTATTCTTATGTTTATCTTTAAATCGTTATCGGTTTATCAATTGAATTTTGTTTATGTGTTAGGAGGGGGACTATGGATGTCATGTTCAGCAACAAAGCACCTATTTTAGTATTTTAAAATTTCAATGATTTATACTTTTTTATACTGTGACGATATCAGCACCCGCTAATTAAGCTTATATCGGTAAAGTTTATTAGGGTTCTTGATTAGTATGCGGATAAATGTATAATTTTTTATTTTAGAATTCAACTAAACCATCAATCTATAGACAAAAATATATAAAATTCTCTGTAAGTCTTTGTCTATTTGATTTAACTGCACGTTATAAAGTGCCATGTTAAATCTTTTCAAAAGCTAAATTACTATTAAAAAAGACAAAATAATATCTGATTTAAATTGTATTTTAAATTTGCTTAACATATTATCGTGAAAAAATGTGTTTCGGGTGAGGATGTAAATGAAAATTGTGTAATTAAAGGCTGAAGGTTTTTTGCTCATGACTTCAAACTAATTTGTTATATACAGGGCAACTGCAACACGCGCTTAAAGAAAGTACATAAGTCGCTTTGCTACATGAATATTAACTTGAATTAAAAAAAGAAAAAATGTTTTTCAAAGTAAATTTTTTTCTATGAAATTTGTGCTTAAGCCCTTATTTTTTATATGTTTTTGAATAAATTCAGAAGTGTATTAAATTTTTTCTATTTATCTTTACAAAGTAGAAGATTTTTTAATGTTACGATTATTTACAATTTAGATCAACATTTTAAATTCACTATTTTCAAGAAGTATTTAACTCTAAAATTTTCATTAAATATGTACAATTTGTTTACAAATTTTATTATATATTCTACATATCACACAAGTAAATGTAAAGTGCATTGTACCTGTTGGAAATTAATCAATAACTTATTGAATCTTTTGATCTATAATTAAAATTGACTACGATTATAATAAAAAACAATTCATTTGAGATCGTTTTTAACGCATCATTTTCCTTTAAAATGCGGCTATAAATACAGGCAGCTCTCTAGTTATTTTTTATTTGGAATATTTGACAAAAATAAAATTTTCTTGCCTAACCTTCCAACAAACAATTCAAATTTTAGAAAGTTTTTAGAAATTCACAACAAGTGAAGTTATACTCAAGCTATTTTTAATTAATAAAATATATTTCATAACGTTGTAAATCTCGATTAGACATAAAAACAAAGAAAAATAGATTTAAATGCTGCATGGGGTCATATTAAAAAGAAAGCCAATAAATGTTTATATTTAATAAAAAATAATGTTTTTCAAAGTACTTCCCGATGAAAAACGTAACGACATACGATGATGGATGTCGGGATTTTGCAAAGTTTTTGTCTTTTTATTATATTTAATTGTGTATACATTTGTAATATAGAAGTATATTAACAATATACTAAGTGATAGTTTATTTTATAATATAGTAACGGTCCTGAATAAGATTAATAGCAAAGTTTTTTTTTTAACTTATGTATGAATGTATCGAGTAGGTGCTTTTTTGTCTTTAATTTAAATCGAAAAATATACAACGCTATAGTAAAGTATCTTACGGGTACATAGTAGAAGTAAAGATTATGTTTTTTTTTGCTTTAAATAATTATTATCTGAATTTATCATCACAGATGTGTGGTAGTGGATAGATAGCTTGCCTCATAGTGCCCATGTCTTTCTTGAAAAATATTGTAAAATTAATATTGATCTTGTCTTTTAAATGTTTTCTTGTAAAATTGCAATTGTAAGTTCAGAGTCGTCAACAAACGAAATAACAAAGTAAATTCCCACTTTTTCTAATTATATATATATATATATATATAAACATTACAACATTTATAAAAAAATATTTCATTGTTCCATAGATTCTAGAATGTTCTTAAGGAAAGTTATGACACGTAAATGTTTGTTCTATGAGATTTCCAGTCGTAAAATTTACTTGAATATGTAAACTAATTTTTATAATATTAATTTTTTACAAATTGTAATAAATTTTTAGCTTTTTTTCTTAGAGCTGTGATTACAGTTATAATTACTTTCATAAATATTTGTACCAAAAACAAATACTATATTTGTCTATGTATATAGTTTATCAAATTATAAAGTGTTTATGTGATATTATATATAGTTAAGAGTTAAACCGTGCCGAGTAGTTTTTCTATGTGGTATCAGTTGTGATTTTGTCAATAAATAAATTGCTATATTTAATTTTGTTTTTTTTTTTGTCATATCTAAATTTGAAATATACATTATTTTGACCCAGCATTTTTTGAAATAAATTTAAATCAATTTTTTGTTTCCAACTGGTAATAATACATAAGA
The DNA here is from genome assembly GCA_037950945.1 of Hypolimnas misippus. Taxonomy (NCBI): domain Eukaryota; kingdom Metazoa; phylum Arthropoda; class Insecta; order Lepidoptera; family Nymphalidae; genus Hypolimnas; species Hypolimnas misippus. The sequence goes on along the minus strand of JBBEEQ010000029.1, from coordinate 5,338,307 downwards.
ACCTATGATTATATACTGTCTAGATACTGCATCACCATACAACGGATATCATTTTTATGTATCATTTTAACAACCTGACATAAGCACCATTTACGTATATTTGCGTGCAAGGTTTGTCAGGTTGTAACATTTTACCATAAAATAAGGTAAATTTCTGCATGTAAGTAGAATGATTTTCGAAGAGTTTTTAATATTTCGTTTAACATTGATGATCTTTGATATATTTTAGCAGTTATTTTATTTAAAAATATTACCGAGATAAATTTACTTTTGAAACTTAAATTTCATGGGTTTAGATTAAAACACAACGTCTTATTTATTGTAATGTAACTATAAATTTTATTGAAACTAACTTATTTATTGTAAAACAACATCAGATTTTTTTTGCTAAACTATTTAGCTCATGTAAAGAATGTGGTGATGGTTTTAAGATTGAAAGTATAAGGTTTGACCCTTTTCATCATCCACTGATAGCGTAATTAAGCGTTCATAGATTAAGAGATAGTGTATTTTATATATTATATATACTGTGCATTTTAATATTTAAATTTCAAAAAAATATTTTATTACATAAACAGCAGCCCAAACCAAGGTAAATGTAATGCAACTATATTGATAACCCAGACAACAAATATGTCGTCTTTATAAATTAATATAAAAATAATTTAACAATTTACGTATATAAAATCAAAATACTTACCGAAGGAGTGTAGTCTTTGTTTTATTCTTTTTACATGAATAGTTTCTGCATAATTTAATTGCACAAGACGCCATTTTGAATTATTTTGGCGGGAGCATAAACTCGTTTTTACTGTTTGGCGAACGATATGTTCTGACAGCGTTTTTATGCGAATGTTGAAAATTCACTACAACTGCATTTTAATAATTGAAAATAGCGGAATGGGTATCTAGACAATATATGGACGCTGATAAGCAATACTGTGTCAAGCCACACGGAATTCATTTTGAGAAAATGGCGTCTAAAGATGTCGAACCTATTCTTAATAAATTTGTTTGAAGACGTATATATCCATCTTTTCTTTTCTATTTTGATAAAAAGTATAATTAATTAAAAGCAGATTGATATATTTAATGAGTTTTTAATTATAAATATTTGAGAATATTTTATAAATTGCAAAATATGAGACGCACATGAAATTCGAAACATTGAATTAAGAAACTCTTTTCGGTACTTATTTAGTTTAGATCACGTGAAATTTTATTTAATACCGTTAAATAGGTGATGCAGTATCAAAATACATCAATATCTCCAAATTTTACTTTTTGTGGGTTGACACATTATTGCTTATCAGCATCCATATAATCAAAGGTAAGAAACTATTTTATAATTTCTTAATAATTTAAGCAAATAATCTATACTCAAGGTTAAAGGGCTATGAGTAATGAAAAAACATTAAATTTTTAATTATTTTATTTCATTCAACAGCTTTTAATATCAAACTTTACAATTGCGACTTTCAAAATACACATTTTTATACATATATGTACATCTGAGGCACTTAATATCCCGTTATATAACTATATCACATATTGACACCTATCATATAAATTTATATATTGTTGACATTATTTGTACATAAGTATAATATATTATCTGTGAATATTTATTTAATCTATTTTACATAGATATGTTTAAATATAATAAATCAGCTAAATAGAATAATATAATTATTTATACAAGATTCTTCCTTGGAAGCACTAGTAGGAAGGTGTTGCCGCATTCAGCGGTAAAATATATTTCTCAATATATTAAAATTTAATAATATAGAAATTTTATATAACAAATGTAGTTTATAATTCTTCCTCGTTGTATAATTGATATAATTTTATAAAGTCACAGGAAGACTAATGATTGAAATAATATTTTGACTTTTATAAAAAAGTCAAAATTAGATGAAAATAGAATATATAAGTTCTCTTTGTAACATTATTCCTATCATTAATATATGTACACAGTTGAGATCAACCTTATGTTCTAAATATAACAGATTTTGGCACTCTGGACCACATTTTCTTATACTTTATAAATATGTATTGCGGTATACCTATATTATAAAATAGACGCTATAATATACAATTGTGTACATAGCTTTATGGCAAGTAAAGACTTAAATTCTTTAATATAAGAATATACAAGAGCGTTCAACAATAACTCATTGGTCACCAAATCCAAGTACTCCAGACATATTTTACTCGCCACAGAAGTAATTTGCTTCGCTTTTGAGTTTTAACTAGTCAATTCTTTAAAGGATTTAATAAAATTTAGCCTTTTGTGTGTTATTTCATTGCGAAGTGAAATTACTCATTTGATAGTAAATTGCTTTGATTTTACGACCTTTTCAATGTGAAATGGCGACCCTATGATTATTATTTATACAAAACTTATCTCAATATTCACTCTTGATATATCAAAGCAATTTAGTACTAAATAATATATGTACAGTGTTATATTTTGTATAGCATTGCTGGCACTTCACACGGAAGTCACAGAATAATAAATAGGCTCTATAAAGATATTTAAAGTTGTAATCATTTTTTAATAAATTGTTCTTAATCATGGGCCTTTATAACTGTGTGAATGGGGCAATGACTTTAAACTTGTGCATTTAAATGCTCTTCATTGTTTAACCAGTTTCAAAACACCTTGAACGAAAGCATATACGCACGAACGTTACATAATTTTTATATTTCCATCTCTTTTTCGCTCAAAAATTATAAGCTTTATAATTTTGTTCGTACGAGGTGTATCACATACCCTCATTGTAATAAATCTATATATTTTCCACCATTACATATAATATAACACAATAAGTCCAGTATCCTCATCAGAGACATATCGCAAATGTTCTCGCCGCACTCACGTCGTCGCAGGCGTGAGGCGAGCGTCGAGTCTCGACGGTGTGGCAGAACATCATAAATCTAACTGCACTCACGTCCTTGTGAGGTCTGAGAGTGTAGTCTCAGCGAACATACTATAAATGTTCCGGCTGCACTCACGTTCCTGTATGTCTGCGGATAGTATCAGCAGTGCAGTGCGCAGTGCACCGTGCCATCACGTTCCTGTTAAGCTTTGGTTTCCTAGGATGACGTTGCCTGTAATTTAACGGTCGGTTTGTCTTCAGATGACGTCACTCATTGCATGGAAACACTATGGCACTGTTTCCTAGAAAGCGTTGACACCGCAATGTCATAATTTGCCCATCCACAACCCCAGGAAAGCAAAGGCCGTTCGACCAGTAGCGGCATCAGTGGTGTAGTGCCGTGCCGTCGTGTCCTTATTAAGCTTTGATGTCCTAGGAGGACGTTGCCTGACAACGGTCCGTTTGCCTTCAGATGACGTCACTGAAACCTTTGCACCGGTCAGATTTTTTTAGACACTCGTAACATCGCAGCCGCAATTAGCCAGTCCGCAATCCCAGGACAGCAAAGCTCGTTCGAGCTGCGGGCGGTCAGTAGTGCAGCGCGCAGTGCGCCGTGCCGTCGGCGCGGCGGCGGCGCACGAGCGCGCGCCAGTCGTGCAGGCGCGGCGCGCACACCAGCGCGTAGCGGCCGAGCCGCCGCCGCGCCATCAGCAGGAACTCGCCCGCGCCCGCCGCCGCGCCGCACGCCGCCGACACGTGCACGTGCGCCAGCAGCGCGCGCCGGCGACGCCTGCCCGTCGCGTACCTGCGACGACGACTATTAATGAACAATGTGTATTGCAATTTGCGATGATCGATTTAATCGATTGCTCCGATAGTATTATAAATTATCTATATAATATTTTTAGTCTTTCAAAAAAGTCTTCAATTTTACAATTTTGTTGTTTATTTTAAGTGATACGTGAAATTAAATTATAAATCTCCTTCATGTTCAAAGACGGTTCACATCACATAATGCCATTGTAAAGAATAATTAACATGTACCAAGGCTTAAAGTAAAAATATTAAATTTTAAATATAATCAAATCTCTTATAAATATATATGTATGTATATTATTTATATGTATCACTTAGTAGTTAGAGACTCATTTAAAGTTTATAGTATTAAATAATCAATTAAGCAGAAAAAAAATGGTACTGTACTCTCAATATTACCTACCTATAATATTGGTCGTCCTCGAGTCTGTTGTCCACGTCGACGACGTCGCCGGTGTCGGCGGTGATGTCGGCGATGTCGCTAGTGTCAGTGATGTCGCCGGTGTCGGCGGTGTCGCCGGGCGCGGTGGCGCGCAGCAGCTTGGTGAGGCGCCACGTGAGCTGCGTGGCGTCCAGCTCGTCGCGCTGCTCGCTACCGACGATAACGCCGCGGGACACTGTTGAATCGTATACATTCGTTAATCTAATGATACTTTAAAACTGATTCTTATTTACCATTAAATTACTAAATTTTAAATATACAACTACAATCGTCCAAAAATATATTTATACCTATATAAATTTCTTTTAAAACTTCCTCAGTTAATATTAACGTCGTAAGACGGCGATATTCTTTCTATATCGGCATATTATCCTAGAACAAAAACTACGCTCCTTGCCGTAACAGATTTGTTATCTGCAAAGATATTGTAGCTATTGTTCGCATCGCGAGTGTTTTTGCTTATCTACGAGCAAGCGAATGCAGATACATAGACTGCTTTTTGTAAGTCGCTTTTGTTTGAGAAAGATAAGTGAATAGTTGTTAAAGTAACGGTCATCAACCCGCCTCGAGGAATAATTACTGACAAGGCTTTTAACTAACGAGCCTCATACGTCTCTTTCCTCAACCTCGATACAACACTAGCAAGAGAATACCATTAATTATTTTTATGTGCTTAAAAATTAATTGCCCCTCTATATGCCGATTGAGTTATATGAGAGAAATCTTAGAAGATATTTTATATAATATGTTTTGAACTCACCAAACAAAAGGTTATATGAGTATGATAATTTAATATTATTACTAACACAGGTAATTAACGACTTGAAAATATAAACAAATTGAAAAATAAAATTTGAATGTTCCGTAGTAGTTGTTCTTTTCCATTTAACCGACATCACGCAGTAAAAAAATATGAATAATTATTATGTAGGATGACACACAGAAATTTCAATGATACGTGCTAGAGGCGGCTAATAACGGCCGCCCACCGCTTCGACATCGGCCGAGGCATGACATAACTCTACCATTATAATCTATCAAGCGATTAGAAAAAATATCCACGCTCACTCCCCGCCGCGTCGCGTGCCTTCAGACTAGTTTGTCCTGTACTTGTCACTTTGCTTATTATGGACGTAAATTGAATCTAAGTAGTCATCCCATCCTACTCCTGCTGCATATGTAAGAGCTTCCGTAAATCGAGACCGGTACGAGTTGCATTTTAATCTGTGTCCGTTCCGTCCGTTCTAAGAAGTTCGCGCGGCTACTTAGCGGTCAAACAAGACAAACATATATCTTTTTTAATTTAACTTTATGAATTTAATAGTCGGCGTTTCGCCGAGGAGCCGAGACAAATACTTTGCTGTCGTACAAAGGACCATTATAATTTTAATTTCATAAAAGTTAATTTAAGGTTCTCAAAATGAAGATTATGGCGACAAATTGCAGTGCATTCGTAGTGGTGCAAGCTTTATTAACATTCAGTAGAGCGCGCCAGTACTTCTGGTTTGGAGCTAGCTCATTACCGCGGTGGAGTAATCGCTCCCATAAACACCAGTTAAGCTACCTATAGAAAACTCGATTACTATTTAAATTAACCAAGACATTTCGATCCTAGTAGCGTTGCATATTTAGAAAATATTTTAAGGTCCTTATAAAACGAGACGTTTATTCTTAATAACGTTGTTCTATGTAAACTTACCAAGATCACTGGTACAAAAGGCCAACTCCAGTTCGGATTCCGAGCAAGGCCGGCAGTCAGCTGTGGCAGGATCGTAATGTCGCCTCACAAGCGGCCTGGCCTCGTATTTGAACGTCGCCACTCGTCTCTTAGGCCCGTCTTCCGGTTCAGCCTCGACGTACAAGGCAGCTTGTCCTTGGCGGCTGTGGAAGCACCGCAGCTCACGGACGTCGCCGTCATCGGGTGCGTACAGAGGCACGAGTCTTCGAACGCCTTCCACGAAGATGCGGGCCGGAAAGCGATCCGCGGCGTCTGTAAAACGTAAACTCGTTGAATACAAAAGTTTTATAAACTTTTACTTTATCCTTCTGTAACCAAGTCATTACAATATGGTAATCACGAAAGCCGGTTACCTGTCTCATTTTGCCGCAACGTATGGAAGAGATCGGGCGGGTCGGGGCGTCGAATGACCCGGACGCAGACTGTAAAGTCGCGTTCGTCGGACGGCAGCGGCGGCTTGAAGAGTAGCCGGAGCGCGCCCCGCGGGTACAGCCACGACACGCCGCCCTCCCGGCAGCGGAGGTACACGGGCGTCACGCCGCGCTCCGCGGTCGACGTCAACCCACTATAACAAAAAAAACATTATCATTACATACATATTTATGTTGAGAATTAAAATTAAAGGTGTTTTAGTAAACAAAAACAACTGCACGCGTACATATCCCTTAATAGATTGTTAACAATGATAATTAAGAAATTGTTACAATATTTGTAAGAAACGATTTATTTGTTATAACATACCATTATAACTCGTAATGACACATACATATACCATTATACCGACGCAGAATGTGTGTTCCTAATAAAGCAGTTATCTAAAGTATAAACTATATAGGTACAGTATGTAGAGCTGTTATTACTGATTCATATCTCGAAAGTGTGCCTATAAAGTTACCTCAAGCCAATTGTCCGTTCAAATCTTACATCTGCCACGTGGGCAGAATTTCTGGAGTAGCGCCCACGCCCTGCCCACAGCACTAACATAACATAAAGCTGAAATATACGACTAAGGGCACGCTATAAAAGATAACATGCATGGTTGTACATGGCTTGATGCGACAGTCATAAAAAACGACAAGGCTTTTATGTAAAATGTATTGTATGTGTGGCCCGTCTGACGCCTCTTTATTAGTCATGTTGAAGTACCTCGGAATCGGTAAAGATTTATATGGCATTGTAAATGCGCATGCTGTAGAGAGTATTCAACGTGTAAAAAGCGAGCATCGCAGGAAGGTGTTTTTAGCTTCAGTGAAGAAATCAACATTGATCGCCTGTACGACGACATATTTTTGAATAATGAAACAAAAACAAAATCTTTAAAAAAATTGTTAAATTCGTTAAACGATTTTTTATATCTTTGAGACATAATAAAAGAGTTATATAAGAAGAATTAAGAGTTTTGTATTATTTTAAAAGTTAATTCCTTAAAACGGCCCCTAATAATTTAAAAGTCACCACTTTTTCTTTTTATACGAGAGTTATTTATAGAATGTTCGACGTCGAGTCACATCCTTAATACTTTCACGTCATCACAGGGCTTCCTTAATCCTCCCTAATGGGCTGAATCTTGAGATATGTGCGTGTATTATGGTCTGACATAAAAAAGTGGTCGGCGGTAAGGATAGGACTTTCCACACTGCAATTCTTATGACTATCAAAATATGAACGAAATTATAACAGTCCACATAATATGAAGTACTTAAATCAGTAAATTACATTTCGAATTAATTTTTATAAAGATTAGAAACCATTATAAATTCCCCGCAAACAATCCAAAAAACTTATATCATACAAAGATATCAAATATACATATATCTAAAACAGTTTTCAAACGTGAATACAAGGCTTGTCAAGGGTTAACAACCTTCTGTAATCTGTACAGCTAGGAAGAATGTAGAGAAATGTAGCGATATCCTTATACATTCACAGATTATACGACATTAATAGTCTTACCCAGATGTGATTTGCAAACATTTATAGCTTGATTGATTGCAAATTGGCAATTGAAATAAAACTCGGTTCGAATTTAAAGTAGAGTTGTATAATGAGAACTTTTACTAGAATTGTGTAACAATTTAAGTTATCATTCCAATTACTTCAATTTGCTGCAAGTTGAATTTATATAAATGTAAGCTTGTTTTTTTCTAAATATGTAATTGTCTGCCTCTGACGCTATTACGTTATCAACGCGCTAAAACAAACATTAATAGAAAAAAATATCTTACATAAAAACCGCATAGACCTTTTTGTTTAAGAACACAAACAAAAAATATTATGTGGAGGGGTGTTAACTGCCACGGGTTGTTCCGCGTCTTTAGTGGTCACATTTTTTGTTACGTCTATACAAACGCATACGGAATTTTAAATCTTTGGCATAGTAAAAAATAAAAGAATTTGTGTATTAAATTAATGTGTTTTAGCGATAAACTCCATGCTTTTGTTAAGAGTCTTGATATCAAAACTGGTATTACGAGGTCGTTGAACAATATAATATTTGTGCTAGATAGGATCAAGCCTCAAGCATAATAATAGACTTAGAAACAAAATTTATACCACTTTTGAGAAATAAAAGAGATAAAAAGAGTCGCGCACAAAATGTTCTTAAAAAACTTTATCTGACTCTATACTTTGAAAGCGCTACTAGTTTATATTACTCATGGGTGACTCTACACGGACCATTCCAGTTTCTGCTTTGCTTTTATGAATCATGAAACAAAAAAGAGAAGTTTAAATACGAAACAATCTTCGGTCATTATTGACGAATGGCTTGGCGCCGATAACGGACTAAAAGCTTCTTATACACGAGCTCACGAAAACACAAGAACAAAATATAATGGAAAAAAACGCTTTAAAAATCTTTTATCACAAAATATACATTTATGTTAAATAGTTGATTAATGGATATTTTACAAAAAAATCCAAATAACAGTAAAAAAAATTAACACACAATCAAAGATTTACATGTGGAAATAGTTCAAATGACAACAAATTGAATACATTACGACAATTAATATTAAAACGCAATTACTCTTTACAACCTCTAAGAAGATATTTTATTATCTTTATAACGCCTTTGTTATTTTACGTCGGAATGGAGACGTTACCATCAATAAATTCAAACTTTTGACGTATGAGTGATAAAACGTATAATATCCGAACGCTCGCTCGAGCATAAAATTTTTTTTTCTCTCGTCATAAATGTTTTGGGGAAAACTGACCAATTAGATAGAATTATATAAATCAATTAACTAAAGATGATATGTTTTGATTAGGTATCGTATTTTTAAAATGCTCCAATCATTCGAATAACGAATATAGCTATAATAATTAAAATTTGAAGTAATAAATATTTACTAAATGCTATAAACATTGTATGTTTCTTTCAATTATTATTATAATAGACAGGCTTTGTCTAGTAGAATTAAGTTTTCGTGCTTTTAAACGTAATTTGATTTAAGTACTCGTAACAAAGGAAATCTTGGCTGATAACATACATTTCATATCTCCTTTTGGAGAGTTGTAAAGAAAGTTCGTTAGTGTACTACAAAGAGTTCCATAAAGCTTTATCACAGTTACAACAGTCGCGCTAGAATAATAAAATAAATGTATATCTTTTCTACGAAGACTTTTATTTATTCTCGCCCAAACCTGACGCGAGATAACAATGAGTCGTACGTTCAACCTGCATCTAGCGTAGGGTTGAAGATTATGAACTCTCTATCAAAAATAAGAGAATATAATGTTAAAATAAAAATATATACATTTATAAAATATGTGATGTTACCACATTATAGAATTGTTTTATTTTAAATTAGCGAATTAAAAAAGTAATATTTCAGTAAAAAGTTAGTATTTAAATTAAGAATAAATTGTTAAGTATTGAGCTTCTTTTTTTCTCTTCATAATGGCAACCCTAAGAAGACACGAGCTGCGCCCGCGCTCTGCCCACGCGCCAAGCCGGTACTCCGGTAGCGTATTACCATACTCGATATCATCGTGCCATACTATTATTGTAATGCCTTAGATACGTCGCGTCTCAACAACCTAAGCTGATACTTTGTGTTAATTCGCATTATTCACTGCCAATACTTTTAACTTGCCTTATATTTTGAAAAATTATCATTCTATATAGCTAAGTAGCTGTTTGTCTCAAATATGCAAAAAGGAATTATATCAATTTCGTTTACTTGCAATTAGAGTTTATACATTACCCGTAATAAATCTAGTCTATTTGCATAATTATATCCAGCTATCTCCGAAGTCATAAATAATGTATATGATACAATAAATAGATACTCGTAATACCTAGGTACAGTATAAACGAGAGCGAGATAAAATCTTGCAAAGCCGAGGCGGATATGGTTATACATATTGTGGCCGATACAATTTCAAGTCTCTTGTCCCCGCCATCGCCACGAGCCTTGCAGGCGAGATTTATAGGCTTTCAAACGCACCCACACAAAGATACAGCGAACAGTCGATATTTTTTAGGTCAACTTCAATGCTGAAGCGGGCACGATTTTGTCACGATACTGCACTGTAATGACCGTTTTTTGTCTTGACTTATAATTTATAGTTTTATCTCTATTGTAGTCGTGTAATCTAATAAGATTAAAAGCATGGATTTTATTGTACAAAAAGAATAGAGGTATTTCTTAAGCCTGATTTGCAAAATATTAAAGATTTTACTTAATTTACTTTTTTTTAAATAGATATTAAGAGGTCAAAATCTTCAATAATTACAACGTTTTCAACAATATAAAAATTCATAAGACGCATTCAATTTATTTATTCTGAGTCACGTAAGAAAAAGTCAGTCAAGTGTTCAAATAATAATGGGTCGTCATAAAAACAATACACATGTGTCCAATTTATTGTAAGTGTCAAAGCATGTACGGATTTCCTTGAAACAATGGTGATGTTATAGCTTTAGTTTAGTATACATCTCGGTGGTATTCAGACAATGGCCGCGGCCGCGCGGCGCACGTGCGTCTTCGTTGTATTGTATTCCTATGCTGATATAACCTGAGCCTTCAAACTCCTTCGAGACAACCTTTTCAAGTTAGAAATTATGACTAATTTTCTTTTTATTTTTAATAGATCAAAAAATTCTATCGACCACAAAATTAAAACAGAGAACAATTAGGTGTTATCAAAGAACGAGTTTTGATCGTTGCAGGCTTGAGTCCAGTCTTCGCGCAGATATCATTTGATCAAATCCTATAATTTGAACGTTTAGGTACTGTTATATTCTAGATGGACTATTACGTTGAATGGTCTTTAGATTCGTATAAAACACAGCGTGTATAGGCTGCAAGTATATTAGATCTTGATAGCGCTGTAATAGTATAAAATGGTAGTGATGATTCGTCCTGATTGTATAATGGGAGCAACTCGTGCGGGGCGGCGGCGTGTGGGCGTCCCTCCGTCACCGGTCAACTTAAACGTGATTATTATTTTCTGCACCTCACAAATCATATCTCGAGATTTATTCATACGATCGCGACGCGACGTGTACGTGACTAATTTCTTTGTATCACTTATAAGAAAAATATAAATGGTTTTAAAATGAAGCATAACTATTCTTTTCAAATAGAAATAGTAATATAATATTTTATATAATATGTAGAAAAATTGTAAGGAATGGCTCCTTTCCAATTTTTTTTTACATTTACTATTGATAATAATATTAAAAATGTGAACATCACTCTGTTTGCCTGTGTGTTTGTCAATTGTTTTTTTATGTATTTACACCTAAACCGCTGAATGAATTTTGATCTTGGAAAAGGACATAGTCTACCTACTTTTGACGCGAAATATAACGCAAAGGATGAAATAGAGGAAGAAAAATTATATGGTACATATATATAGTACATAATATAAATACATTATTCTACGAAGACGAAGACGCTGGTAACAAGGTAGCGTATGTACCAATAACATAAGTGTATGTAAAAGTGTTATTATTTATCTCTACGTAGAATTGTGTACTTAATTGTTAATGAAAAAAAAATTGTACTCGAACACAATTTTAAAAAGGTTGGCATTTATAATCTGATATACGCCCACAATTACAATTATACGACGATAAAAGACATACTCTTAAAAATTATTATAGGATAAAAACTAACGTTAAATTAGAGCCACTTAAGAAGTCTCGATATTGAACGTCTTTTATTTTGCATTCCATCGCCATCATAAATAATTTTTCTGTTACGAGAACAATCATAAATATTTTTTTATTAGTTATTTAAATGAAACACGAATTTGGCTGAGTGCGCATGTGCGTCGACGTCACCGGCGCCAGCGCAGCACATGTAGCGCGTACTTGACAGACGTTGTAAATAAATCGTTTTAAAACAAACCGACTTACCTACCGCTGACCTAGCGAGACTTGTAAAAACAAACTTGTGATAAGAACTCTATGTATACGTCAAATAATAACAAGTATGTAATAAAACACGGCAAGTTAATATCATAATTATATATTAAAAAAAAGTCTTATTTTATCAAGCCCAACTGTTTTGATAATTAAAACCGGAATCTTAAAAATGCATTTATAAAAAAAAGGTTTTATAAGAAAGCTAAAAATGTAAACTATCGTAAACAAAACAGCCTTAACGCGGCACAATTACGCGCAATTTGAAGAACATCTAATTAGAGCGTAGTCAGGGGCACTCGGCGACATAGCACATGCTTTGTTGATTACTCTTGATCTTAAAAAATTCCTTTAATATAGAAGTGAATTCTTTTGCTTGGAATGAAAAGTTTTAAGAAAATTATGCTTCGTAATGACTAATCAACTAAATGGGATAAAAGCCTTTTCAAGAAATAATTAACACATAACTATAACAGGACTTTAAATGTCACGCACTTACTGTGTAACTTTGTAATGTTAAAATGTACACAGATTTAATTTAACATAATAATTTCAAATATTATCGTCGAAAGTAAATATTTTTTGTAAGATATGCAAATAAACGAAAATTGAGACGAAGAATGAATCGCATGGGAATGTATGCTGATAAGGTGATAGCAATCATTCCAGGCGATCACATGCTTTCGTGTGATCACGCCAATCGTGGGAATGATTACAAATGATCCAAATAATTTTACGATCCCACCGCTGTAAATTTTTGATAACAATTTTTCACAGTCAATAAAAAATCGCAAATGTGCTCAGAAATATCAGGTCCATTGAATAATTTTATGATATTTTAGTTAGTCAAAAAACGTAAAAATACAAATTATTTTATTTATTATAAATGAAGTAAGATGTCTTAAACGCATGTTTATAAATATAGGCAGACGGTTTTCAGAACCTAGAGACGTTTTTCCTCATCGTATCTTCGTCACTGATAACTAGATAAGAACTGGTCACACGTTATAAATGACAAATGTCAGACCTGTCACTCTGTCAATTCTAGCAGTATGTCAATATGTCGATTTGACCAATGCTGTCAATTGTGACACCTCGAGTACCTACTTTAGTGTCTGAACTGTCTGATATGATCATTACACTTCCTTTTGGCAACGCTTATCGAGTCAAAATAAACTACTATTTCGTAAAAAATATACATATTATTGATCTCATTTAAACATTATAGGCACTGAAATATTAAAAGATTAAAGTTTTTTTTAATAACCTTGATTATTAAAGAACATTTATATTTTTTAACAACATGATTTCCGACTTGTATGCATGTTGATCGTAAAAACAAGGTTTTACAATTTCACAAGTTCTCTTATTTTGGAAAACGGTATCCGACAATTTTTAAATTGAGTTAATTCGCTCGATTGTAATTTTTCGTACTTAAATAATTTTAAAGGACTATGGGATACTTAATAATTTTTAAGGAACCATGGACATTAGAAACAGATAGCACCGTCGTCCCCAAGCCCGCATACGTATGTAGTTCACACGGGCGATCACATACGGAATACGAAAAGAGGCGTGAGAAAGAGCCGTGCGGTTTGCGAACGGAATACTAAGACTTTACTTACGTTTTCATTGCACTATTTATTTGGTAGTGTAGTTTCCATTTCACATGTGAATGTATAAAACTTTCTTATTCATCGTTGCAAATTTATAATAATATTATAAAGCTAAAGACTTTGTTTGTTTGTTTGATCGCGCTAATCTCAGGAACTACTGGTTCGAATTGAAAAATTATTTTTGTGTTAGATAGTTTATTTATTGATGAAGGCTATAGGCTATATTACATCACGGTACGAATCATCGGAGCGAAGCAGTATCCATAAATGCGAGTGCGAGAGACAGAAACCGCAAGGGACAGCTAGCGTTAAAAATGAAACTCTTTTACACTCAATTAAAAGATCGTTAACGAAGCAACATTTTATATGATTTTGTTCTTATGATATAAGCGAGATTTTTTTACTTTAATAGTTATTTTACTAAATATTATGTTCTCTGAAAAGTTGCCGCCACTTATAAGCAAGCGATATAATAAACCCCGTAAATCCTACTCGTACACGAAGATGACAGTGGCCGGTACACATCGTGATAAATCTCACGAAGAGGTGGAACTGCGATTTTTGATAGAGATATACTTAGGCAGGTTTTGCTTTTCTAATTAAATTTGAGTATATGGCATATCCAGAGATAATTATAATTTACTGTATCTGCACATTTGTAATAAAAAAAGAAATTCCGTAAGAGTACTACGAATATTGTGTGTGTAAAATGATTTAGTCAATAGACGACGTTAGTAAAATAAAAATCTACAAATAATAAGAAAATCGCAGTCCACGTTTGTCTATTGTAACGTTAACTTTCAAGTCAATTTTATTACAGCTTTCACTATCATTTAAAGTATTTCACGAGAGCGTTGTAGGTTAAAGTTTTTAGAAGTGTTTTTTCAAAGTTTTTTTTTTTTTAGAATATGCTACATTAAGTAACGTTTCTTTTTTCCTTTCTTATATTTTCAATATTAACAGCAGACCCACGAAGTTAATAAATTGTGTTAATGTGGCGTAAACGGAGCACGACCGCGACAATGCAGAGGAATGCAGCAATACTCCGCCGAGGATTAGGAGACAGCTAGTCATTACGAGTAAAATTCAAGGTTTTGATAAATCAACCCATAATAAAACTTATGCCTTAAACCAAGTTAGTATATTTTATACTAAGAGATATTTTATATTAGCATTTATAGCAACATAAAGAATTATTTAAATCTTACATTTGCCTAAACGTATTTAATCTGAATTAAGCGCTGTTTCTTGGTAGACGCATTAATTTAAATGATATCGGATCGAAAGCGGTTTCAGATAGTAGTAAAAGGCGGCTAGAACAACAATGCCTAGTCCAGTCGCCAGAGGTTGTAAACTCGATCTAGCTGTACGGACTGGCCTCTATATTTTCCGCATTGAGATTGCGTGCCGCGTGCCCGGCGGCTGCGGACAATTTATAGCTCGGTGGAACCACATGTACATGCTCGTTATTATTTAACGGTGGACCTCTGCGCCCTGGACAGACTTCGCCCCCGGCTATCGCCAACGCAAACCCGCTAAATATGTACACACAATCCTACAATATTACTAACCGAACGTTTTTACAGATTAATGATATCTATTTTATGTTTTACAGCAGTTACGAAAATAGAACGGATTTGCGTAATTAGCAGGTAAATTACCCGAGCCATATTCAAGCCTTCGAACCATATTTGAACAAAGTTATGGCTTCAGATTTTATGGTAACCAAATTCATTTAAATACGCTTTGCCGTATTTGGCAGCTAAAAGTTTTTGTCGCACCCGATTTAAATATTATTATAGCGGGCTCCAGTCGTCGAAACGACTGCAATACCTTACCTTGCACGTGCGTAAGTATCGAGTAACGATGTCGATGCAATGACGAATAGGCGCTTAGCAAACGGGTTAGACGTTAGAGCATTGAGGTATAGAGCCCGCGCCCGGCGCTCCTTGTAGAGCGGGTCTCGACCGCGAGTGAGAAGTAGCGGCAAGGATCGGTATCGCCTCAGTTGACCGACCTTGTGGCACGCGCCGACCGCACTCTATTCTATTTGATTTACCGACCTCATTAAATCTAATTCTACAGCTCTACGCCCACGATAAATTATAATTGCAATACTATATTTCTAACGTCAGTGCAGTTACTTTAATATAAATGACCGCCACACAACCCAGCCGATTTAGAAGGGAAACAATGTCGCAATTTGAATGGATTTAGAGCGAATTAAAGGAGAATATTTATAGAGATATCAATATTTTCTTTGTTTTGTCAGAAACGACTATTGTAATGTACAATTTAATATGTTTTCATTTTCAGTCGTACATTTCGCTTTTAGATGCTTATAGAGGGATACCTACTTAAACGACCTAAACATGTACACGAAATCTTATATGTTGTAGATAATATAGACGTCTGTAATTAAAAACATACATCGTTATACAACTTCGTAGAATGATTTGGATACACGGTACGATAAATTGAAAATATAAATATTTTAATGATGGTCGTAGCTAAATTTGGTCGGAACCCAATACCCAATTAGAGTGTCGCGAATACCGAAGCCATTAAATCAGGCGAGATGACGGCCGAACCATCCAATAAGGATTTCGCAAAACTGACCAGTACTGCGCCGACACATTCCGATTCCTTATATCGTTATGCCTAACAATATCTCATTAGAGTGTTATTTGCTCTTTTCAAAAAATGAGAATTGATTGCGATTGATAATTGTAACTAATTACTATCATAATCAATCAGCAATGTCTGCACGTCTCAAATGAGAACAGACTAAATTGTAATGGACGACCGGTAAAACAAGCGAATTTAAAAAATTTGAATTATTAGTGGGCGCAGTGTGCATTCGGCTTGGTTGTATATTAAAATTGTACACGTGTAAGGACTATTTAGATAATTAACGCCGTAATCATGACGACCACTTAAGACGGTAGATGTAACAGTGTTAAAATTGTGAATTAAAAGTACCTAGCCATTCAT
Source organism: Hypolimnas misippus (assembly GCA_037950945.1). Taxonomy (NCBI): domain Eukaryota; kingdom Metazoa; phylum Arthropoda; class Insecta; order Lepidoptera; family Nymphalidae; genus Hypolimnas; species Hypolimnas misippus. The sequence goes on along the minus strand of JBBEEQ010000029.1, from coordinate 5,321,440 downwards.
TCGTTACGAAATAGCTATTATTAAATACGTATTAAATTATTCTTTTGATTTATTGCATTTATACACACACATACATAACATTAATAATCTCCTGATAGATTTATGAATAAATCCATTGTATAAAATTTGCATTATTCTTTAAAGAATACGACTCCATTGCCAGTTATAAACAGGTTTTTATAGGAAAAATTTTAGTAATAAAATTCTTTCGTTCATTTGTATGATAAATTAGATACATAAAACGTTAATTATAAAACATAAAGCCTTTATTTCTTTCAATTAAACTTAAAAACTTTGATTATTGCCCATAAGAAAATATTTTGCCGTTCACCTAATTGATGCTATAAAATATATTTCTTACATGAGTAAGAAATAATAACGAATGAAATGTATGTGAAGAGCGTAATGGCACCCGATAACACAACAACTGAAGTGTTCTGCCAACAATATCCTATTTCATATCGTCACTGAGGCGACAATAATGACCGCATCAGAAGATACCTGTTTTAAGAATTATTCCTTACCACAACTTTCCTATTTTATTGCATAATTTTCAGGACTTATACGTACATACCTTTAATTTATGTATGACGTACGTAAATTATATTAGTACCTCTTTAGAGACGTTTTATATTGAAGGTAAATATCCGCAAGGCTTACTTTTTTACCAAGAGAGTTTAGCTACATCCGAATCTAAACATTCGAGTTTTGCGATAAACCGTATTATTTTAATATAGTTCTTACGCGGATTTAGAGGCCCCTAAGCAACAACAATGGCGACCACAAACAGCCTTTTGTGTTGAGATTCCAAATAAAACAACGAGGCTCGCGCCCGCGTTGATCCTATTTAAACATTTTTTTATAAGTTTCGATATTTTCCATATCTGTTCTATAATAAACAATGTATAGTTGGTATAAAGATTTATCGCGCAACAGTAATATGTTATATTTTTAAACATTTTACATTCCAACATTTCCAACTTTAAATAACTTCTTTACTTATCTTTTATCAAACTGAAATACCTTTAACGGATACCTTAAAAACAAGGCAACAACAAGCCCCGACAAAAAGAGAGGTGTTATTTCTTCATGAAAATAATGAGAATAAATGATATTTAAATAAACCTAAGGTAAAATTGAAAAGAAACCGACAATTCACTAATTGAGACCATTTCAACGAGCCTAAACACGACAAGTTGGTGAGGATTGCCTATTGTGCTGGTTGCAGGTGATGCTGCAGGCCAAAGGTACACATCTATGTTATTATTAAATCAATGAAGTCGCAATATAGCAAATTTTGAATCGATCAGACTAGCAGAAGTTATTTAGCTCCTTTCAACGACGTTTCAATGACTAGAAAAGAGATGATAACCTTGAAACCTCTTAACAGATCTTCAGAAGGGAGCTGGTGACGTCGCAGTCAGACACACAGATACACACATCAAACTTATAACGCCTGTTTTTGGGTCGGGGAACTCACATATTATTATAATACACATAAAAATACTATATTTTCTAAAACAGAGTCAAAGAATAAAGAAAAGTAAGCAAGCATAATGAATATTTTCTGGCTTTAGTTAACACAAGAATTTTAGACATTTTTAAATGTATTACTAAATATTTTTTAAAACAAAACAATGTACAGTTTATATTAATATACTTATCTATGTCTAAATACATTATCACTTAAGTTTTTTTAATAGATGCATATTGTTTTCACAATTACCATCATAGACATAAAATAGATACAAAAGTTGTCTCGAGAGAATATTTATTACTAACACGATTTATGATAATACAGTAATGCGTCTCCTACTTTAATGGAATGAAATTTATTAATTCATATATTACTTTCTAATACTTTTTTTATAGTCTCGACTATTATTAAAATCACCGATACATGTATTGTCTATTGGATCCGCACCTTCCTCCGGTTTTACACAATTATAATATAAGACATGTGCTCACCAAACACTGCACACATGAAACCCCGTCTTGATTTCAGTGGACTTTTCAAACTACTAGGAATGTGTATTGTGTATTTAGAGCCGGCTGCGCGTCAAGTATATATGTACCAGTGTCAGTAGTGGCCAGCGCATGTTTACAGAGCTCGTTAGACACCAAGCGCCGTTCGATCCCGCCTACACCTCTACCATCGGGCCATTGGACGCGTCAACTCACCATCACCGGACACTCGACGCTAACGTAAATTATCTCGGCATATTTCATGACACAAACAAAATATTGATTTTCGAAATGCAATTGTGATTTTCTTCGGACGGCTATAAATAATCCAGTCAAACTTAAGCCTGTCATCAATCATAAAAGCACGTATGTATGGTGTGTTATTGCAACTTTTTTCTCGCATCGCTCCGCGCCTCAATCCGTGACCAAACGGACGTACGAGTAATGCAATTTTGATTAACTCCAACGCGAAGAGAAGCAATGTCGATAATGAAGACATTATTTATAACGTGAATTGCGTTTCAATGTCGCCTTACACGCTCTAATGAGCTTTTATCTGTCGAATTGTTCTAATTTAATAACATTTTTTTGTGGTTACGGCACGATAACAAACGTCATACGTTACGAATGGTGTAATATTAATTGCTCGTAAGTTTTCTTGTGGTTGCATTATCGATCATATTCCGTAAACTATTGTTCGACGTTCTCATGATCAGAAAGAACAAAAAGTCTTGTCGTCCTCAATTGTTAATAGCATTTTCGTAACACGCAAAACACTCATAATACCGACTTTCACTCGAACAATCGTACCCCGCTGACGAGCCAACCTCGAGATCAAGTCACGAAGGACAGACAAGAGCACAATAGATCAAACAGATTGCTATTGCGTGTATGAGTACGCTTTTACGTAATGACATTATCAATACCAAACTACGAGCGCTAAAAGAATATAAAATAATAATATCGTTAAGTGACTGTATCCGTAGTTAATTTTAAATTTCTTTGAAAGGCAACTGCGCTCCTTTACAAATATCCACAGGAATGCCAGTACATAATGGGCAAGCGCTATGTACTGAGGTGCGAACTTTAGGGGTAGGCACACACGAGGCGTGAACGCTAAATCGCCGCTCAAATACGGAGGTGTGAAAAGCATGATCGTGGCTTTCTTATTGTGAGGTGAGCCGACCGGTCCAATAAATCCGAGTGACCGCTACCCGTTTGCTACGTGATCTATGCCTAATACCAACGCTTAGGGCTAAGTCTTATGTTCATTATGTTATATTGTCTTATAAGTTACCGTTAAATTATATTTATGTTTAATGGCTTGTTCTTGATGTCAATAAAAAGATTTGCTCGTGTTAGTGCAAGAACGTTTTAGTTTATGAGATAAAAACAGCTCAGAAGTTCTAAAATTCTAAAGTCAATTGCAACATTCACAAGCTTATGTTAAGTTATCCTGTCCACGCTAAAGGTACTCGTACTTATGCAATATACACAGAACGGAAAAGTAGCTGAGACCTTAGATATTTCTGATAACTATGTTCGTTGAAATAAAACTATTTTAAACGGATTTAAATCGCGTATAATTATTTTTATCATCCCGACGTTTCGAGCACTTTGCAGCGTTTGCGGTCACGGGTCTACCCGTACGTCATAAGTAGTTAAAAAAGCTACACAGTTAATATTTGTTTGTACTATGGAAGTAATTTCTTAGATCACAATAATGTTTTTATTACACCATAATGTTTAATGTTTTTATTTTTATAAGACGTTCGAAAAATCTTGAATAAAAAAAAAACAAATTTAAATGATCGTTCGCTCCGTATATCGAATGTCACTTGCGTGTTATATCAAGTTACAAGAGCAAAGCTGTGTAGTCGAGTGGAATTAAGCAATTTAACACGAAAACCAATTATTTACGTTAAAAAGGGAAGTTAAGATTATTAAAGTGTAAAGTAGCAGGAAATAATTTAGGTGATGAGATTTAAAATGACTATATTATGTATCTTTTACTTTATGAAATGATTATTCCTCCTTGGTGCTATCGATAAGTAATTAATTTAGAAAAATTAACAATACTGGATATCGTGGATAAGTCTATTAGCGAAGATTATATCGATTTTGATACATTTTAAAAACCTCCTTCGTACATTACAATAATCTTTCTTCTTAAATTATTATGAAAATTTTCAACAACAATCTACTCCGTAACAAAAAATATATTTACTTAGTTCATTTTATCTATTATCTGCTAAATAAAAGTAGAGAAGGATTCGATTTAACAATTAGAATTACCTAAATAATGTTGCAATGTTTGTAATTATTTACCAATTTTCTAATACATTGTAAAACATAAAGGTTTTATAAACACAGTCAGTAAAAAATAATGAAACTCAAAATAATAGGCAGTCTTGTCACTCATTATATAAACAAAATAAAAGCAATCGTACGTTACGCGTAGGCATTTCAAAGGAAAGCCGCGGCTTGCAACCGTTTTTTGTCATACTAATTTAAGTATCCCTAACAGTCGTATCGTCTGAGCTTACACCATCATCTCAAAGGATAGATAGATACCAAATCGTTAAAGAAATCAGTTCATGCTCATTTTTTAGCGGCCGAGATTGCAAAGGGCTATAAATGGTGGACTGGAGCCTCGGGCGGGTGCCATTTGCAATCGGTTATGGAACGACCGCGAAGCTCTTTTTACATTATAATCGGTCGTCCCAACTCACGTCTTTTTTTATAGTGTCCAGATAAGCGATGATTGTAAATGGCAATGGATGCAAAGAGGTTGTATATATTCCATTTACGGCAGTGAATATTTTTTAATAAATAAACAATTCTGGGAATGTTAGCACAAAGATTGATATGCGATTACAATAAAAGCTATCACGGCATATAACTATTTGGTCCAATTTAACGTGAAAAATATTGTGTTAATTTACTCGGAAAAGATAATAGGCATCAATCCATTATAAATCTTGTCCACGAGACTTATCAAGTCGCTAACCAGGAGGGACGCCATCACAAGAATCAAGTTACGAGTCAGCCCGTGCCGCCTCATTAGCGACGCGCCACGTTATAAAGTAAATAATAACTTGATGCTTTATACGAAGACCGGCTCGAGTAATTTACATAAACCAGAAATATTATCTTATTAAAACCATGGCCCTAACAATCGAATTGTTGCTATGGAGAACGGTCGCCGACGCCACCATGACTCAAAACAATAATATTAGATTTTCAAATGGGTTAACAAAAATCGTAGGCGCCATTGTCATTTATTCCCAGCGTGGTTCCGGATAGGCAACGGTGGAAGCACAACGCATAAATATTGATTTGAATCTATCAAAAATGAGCTATTATTATAATAGTCGTTGTGTGAGGAGATTGAAAGACATTAAAATGCAGCTCGTGCGATGGCGGCCCGCGCCCGCGCATCCTCTATAATAACCGCTCTAGACATCGCTAATGCATTATTCAACGGATCCTGCTGATCTCGCATACCGAAATTTTGGGACAAAAATATTTCTTTTATAAGTTAGAAAATTTTTATTGTCTACCCTTTTGTTAATAATGTAACAACTTTTTTTCTCTTGCCACAAAATCACATTGTATTCACGCTTTGAATACGTGGAAAATTTAGAAGTAAAATATGTAGATTAGGTTGTATAGTTTGATCTCTAATAATAATAGGTGAAGTATGAAGATAGGAACATATTAATTATACATCGACGGTTCGGCTTGTGTTACATGTTGTAGTGCTTTAATTAGCACCGCAAGGCAACATCAGAGTTCTCGGTGAATGGATTGAAAAAACAAACAATATTACAACGAACGCCTTCATCTGACCTGGTGATACAATGCCGACCTATATACGCCGCTAATTAGTTAAACTTCATTCATGTTCCATGGTCATAATTTTAGATATATTTATTTTCTTATTTGAACCTTACCAAAGTTTTATACCAACGCCTATGTATATTTGTGTTATGGTAAAATACTGACATGATCAGTAGTTATATTTGGATGTTTGCATTATTTAAAAATATGACGGGCAAATTTATTAAAATCCCCCTTAAGACTGAGAATTGAGTAGCGTTCGTTAATTTGGCCTCATAGCATAAAAGTTAAAAAAAGACAAACTCCCTTCATCGGAACAATCCATTACTAAAAAGTACCTTCTTACTCATCAAACAATGCTTCTACGAAGAAACATGAAATCAATCTGTATATAAAGCACATAAAGGATGAAATATCACCTTAATTAATGTTAGTCTTGTCAGGGTTGAACGATTAATTTTAAATGAATTGGCATTTTATTGCCGACCTTCGGGCATATTCCGTTCACAATTAATATCACTTTTGAATAACACGTATTAAATTGCAGTATGATTTAAAAATATCAACAACGACTAGAAAGACTCAGCCATTAATTCAAATAAAACACGACACCGCTGTTGTAACTTCTTTCAATAAACTAGGCCAAAATCTTCATTATTAATCAACAGTAAAACGTGAGGTTTTTACCGTATAATTAAGTACATTTTTAAACAATAAATGATTACAAATCTTGTTAATTAAATATCTTATAACATAGCGTTTATAACCTTATTAAGTTATATGTACTTGTAAAGAATTGGAAGTTGTATCGCTAGAAGTAAATTCCTGAACATTATCGGACCCTTCGTGGACATGTGGCGTACTGGATTGGATTACCACGCAGTAACATCAGACGTGTTATCTCTGTGATTGAACTTCAAGCACATCATAAAATATTTCTACGTACGCCTGTAGCGTGAGTCGAAAGATGATAGTTATAGTCGCCACTATCAAGTGCCTTGGGAACTGGCATACGTGTAGTAATAAAGTTGTTAATAAAAGTATGACTGTCACATATCTTCTACAATTTTTTCACAATAGAAAAATTAGTACATTTACATATAATAAATGAATACAGATATAACGTGTATACATAGTTAGTATCTTGCACAAATTGTTTGATTCCACGGCAGTTTCAATGAGCTCAATAGACTTGCCTAAGGCGAGCGTCTCGAACGGAACACGTGTCGCTGATTGCCCTCAATTGGCGAGCGAATAAAAACAATCGTCGCTTAAAAATAACAGTGATTTCATCCAGCAACATGTGATGGATGTTTTCTCTTAGTGGAACGAAGCGTGGAGTTCCCAGGCTTATCCCATGTGAAATGTCCCTATGTCGCGATCCCATGAACTGCCGAATCGATTTGAAATCACTAATGACTCGGACAAAAATATAATTATAGAGCAGTGTGTAGTAGACATAAGGACAGTGAACTGAGGAAACTTCCCGGAACAGGGCGACGACATTATGCTCTATTTAATTCAAAATCTGCCATATGGGGAGCGGTCCTGAGCTGAACACACACTGCAAGGCCATGACGTGCGCTACACGCCATCTGATGTTTTATCATCTACTACGTAAACAGATAGCCACATCCGTACTTAGTGGTCACACTAAATATGGGTCAAATTCAGGAAGTAAAACCGCAAAAAAAAATCAAATAACACATTTTATCATTGTTTTTATCTGGACAAGACTATTACAGTATGCGGTAGGCGTTTGTAACTTCCGCCGTTAGTTTTGTTAAGATCGACTTGATTAATTGCGTGCTCTCACAGACACTTTGTCATTTGCGTCGATTTCATCTACTTGTTTTTACAGCATCAAGAAAACGCATTAATGTATCATAAACGACATTTTCACTGGGTACTGATGTTGAAATATATCTTTGACGTGTTGCATTACTTTACAATATAAACATCATTTTAACAAATGTAAAACATTTTTTTTTACTTTACTACCTTTTTGCAAATTATCTGTCAACGAATCTTTACAACCACTTCTTATGTCTAAAATGCTACAAAACGTGGCACGAGACCAGGATGTAGACACATTTAGTCAAGCAACAAAAACTGGTATTTGTCATGATGTCAGCAGAGTCGCTTTTGTCGTGGCTTATCGTCTATTATCTACTATGTGGAAACCGCCATTGTTAAAAGCCGAGAATCATTTGTAGCCTGGCGCCACGATTGGGCATTTAAATAATCTTTTGCTTCCATTAAGCTGATTAACTTTCTTCGTGTTATTTTTTTACATGCATGACGCACACATAATGATATTACGCACATCCGCTGCTTCTTGGGATACAATGTAAGTGCATGGGGCAAATTAATAAGACAGTTAACTCGGTACAAATATGTCGACGTGTATGTCTTAATTGACATCTCCTTTGGTGAATGTAATGTAATTTTTGGAGCTGAAGTGGTATCTCAATAACGTTGGCCATATAGAACGCTCATGAGAACCTTTTAAAAGATAAACTTTGTAATGTAACTGCGTGCGTTTCAAATTGCATGACAGTGTATAGAATTATGTTGTCTAGTTAATAATATAATAATAATATTTATAGAGATTACATTACCAAAAGCGTTGTAAAATTGTCAATTTAGCGTATCTACTTATCAATCAGTGCAGCGTATCGTGCGAACGCGTCATAATAGAGGATATTATAATAAACAGCCCGGACCCCTCCGTCCTCCCTAATAAATATTAATGTATGAACTTGAGCCCCACTGTACGGACCGATGCTGGTCCATTGACACTCAATTTACTCATACTTTTTGCTCAATACACTGATATACTCTCGCGTTAACGTTCTTCTTACATTCTGTAAGCACTTTTAGATTAGCGCCGCTTTGTTTAATACCTCTTCTTTACGTTAATTGTCCGCATATTTTTTAAGCATGCACGTGTTTATACTTGTATAGAAATCTAAGTAAGCACAAAATAAAAGGACAATTAGGCAATTTCTAATTTAAGACACGATTTTTAAAATAAAAACACAAATTTTTAAAGTTTTCTACAAAAGAAATAATATTTATAACGAGGCATTTAAATTAAATAATATAAAGATAAGATGCTACTTTCTATTACTTTCAGAAAATAAACACTCAGCATGCAATAAGCCGTAGGAGTCAAAAAGTTTTTTTTACAATAGCGACCTTTATTTAATTCACTGTAGACAATGGCCACACCCCCGCGGGGGCCGGAAGGGTCACGTGTCGTCAAATAGGGAGGGTGGACGAGAACAGTTTTCCCATAAGTTTCCCACGCCACCCCAATGAAATGGGAATAACATGGGAAACCATACTTGTTGATTTTGTTCCGTAATCGACCCTTGCTAGCATCATTTCCGGGGCGCAATAACAATTAAATAAATTTCTTCGAATGTTCCGGATGTGTTGACATGTGTTAAAGTATTGCTAAACTCATCACACGTTTTATAGGCTCTTATAAAATTATAATAGCGCATTTGTAAGATTGATCACTTTCGCTTCGATCTGGATTATTATAATTTTTAAATATGTACGTACTAAGAATATGCAAAAATCTTCTGGTTCCTGGAAACAGGTAGATATTTGTTACACAACCGAAAAATATTTTACTTGCTAATATTTTTGAGAAAAGTTCTACTCATTTATATTCTAATGCAGAAATTTCTAATCCTGTTGACACGGAAGTTTCACATTATAATAGCTTTAATTTTTATGCGAATCTAAATATATACTATATTTGTAAATTCTATATCTTCTGAAATATTTATTATTACATAAACGGAAAGAAAATAGGTTATTGTTACAAAAACTTTCTGCTATGATATATAACGTATACCATATTTTTTATTATAAAAATAAAAATAGATTAAATGTCGATCTGCAATGCCGATGAAGTAATACTGAAAAGTAGTCTTGTACTTCGTAATTTAGACAATGATTTTCCTAGATTAACGATATGCGAAAAAAACTTTAAATAAGCAGAGCTAGCGATATCTTACAAGTTTTAGCGAAAACTAACTAAAATTGAATGTATTAGATAGTTTTCACACAATTATAATACAATTTATAAAGTAAAAAAAAAACTTACGCTATAACTTATACGTATTAAACGCTATATCTTATACGTATATAATAATATTATCTCAGTTACTAATTTAGCCGATAGTTTAATTTTGGCGAATTACGACTCTACTAAAACCATACTAAAAGTAGAAAAATTTAAATCCTAAATGTGTTTAATATAAGACATTTTTTCGATGAACCAACATTTAGTGCAAAAATTTAAAGAATACTTAGAATTTCGATGCCTTGAAAAATTCAATCGATCAGACCAGTTTAAATATTTTGCGTTAATTTTAAGACGATTTTCAACACGCAACCATATAACATGTAGATTAAATAGGTAGGTATTAAACAAATTGCCAGTTGGACTGCGCCGCAGGCTAGGATACCTATAAGAGGAATTCTTATAAAGAATTTAAATCTTATTTGTGGACTATTTAAACACGAAAAGATCAAGTAATTTGCATAATTTATATTTCATTATTTAAGTGTCCTGATTGTATCAAAACTCGAACAAAACCTTGACATATGTAAAACCAACAACATCGTACTTTTTCGTTATTTGCATTTAGAATCATTCTAATTTAATACTTGACTGAACTAATTTATTATTTATATGTGTAAAAAACTGTCCAATAATCTTTTTTCTGAACAGTTATGGGGATAATTATAAGAAAAATAATATATCGATAGAGTTTTTTAAATAACCTATGTACATACGGTGTATACTTTATCAAAGCATTTTAATTCATTTTATTTTTGAACAATAGTCACAGTAACTATGTATTTGTAGTATAAAAACTAGCCTATTGTTTAACTCAGCTGTAATTGTTTTATTGTTTCATTATTTGACAAGTAAGTTACAAGGCTTTAAAGCAGTAAGATTAAATATTACCTTTGGAGTTTAGACATAATCTGCCTTACTACAAAAGATTTAAACTGACGCGTGTTTAAAAAATCCGTACTACAAATCCGCGTCTAAGCACGGTTTTCAGTTAAACAATGTTTAATTTTTAAACACTTTTTAGCTAGACACAAGTTGAACCCTAAATACGTGCGTAATGTGTGCACGTAATGCGCACATTATATACGATTTTATTATATACATTTTTCTTTCTTTCTTTTCTTTTCTTTCAAGTAGAATTTTCCAAGATAATGTGAATAGGATCTAAATATAATAAGCTTATATAAACATCAATATAAAGTACTTATTAAATGTTCGTACACGGTGTCAATTGAAAAATTTGATTACACTAACATACGAAAAGCTCAATATTTTTTTTTATTTTTCCTATTCGACACGTATTTTTGTATCCATTTTTTGTGGGCTAAAGTATTTCAAGAAGAGAAATTATTTTAATATGCTAAATTATAATACCGTGGTCGACATTCTTGTAAGCTTATAACAAAATATTGTCATGATATTGTATTCTTAAATCCGATTTAGGTATCTCCATAAACAAAACCAGTATAAAACGTAGCGCTGTATTGTTGGTATGCGAATTTGAACTTTATTATTGATAATTTAAAGCTTATTTTTGTAGCATTCTGATACAGGAGCTTTACAATCTTGTTAGATTCTGTATTCATATATTACCCTTTTTATTCACTGTTTTTTTTTTTTCAAGAATACCGTTTATTTTTAAGAGAAACTTCATTTTTCCTTATGCGTATATTTTATTGAATTATCCTAAAATACTGTTAATCAAAAAGCAATTTTTTTTTATAAAAATAAAACATTAAATCAGCTAAAACTGTTATTTTAAATTCAGATTATATAGATAAAGATCTAAACCTGTCATTAGTAGATGTATGCTTAAGAAAATATACAGTTTTAATTTGTTAGTAGAATATGTATTGAATTAAATATAAAAATGTATATTTAAAAATTCATGTTGAATAATTGATTCGTAGTCAGTACGTACCTGCCAGTCCAGTCGCACTGATCACCAATCGTTCCCGCCTCCGCAACGTAAATCAGACCCAAAACAAAAGTCCAAAACACTGCCTCTGGACCCATTTTCGATTTCAACAAAGTCTAGTCCTATAACCGATAACTAATATCACAACACCATCGCGTCAAATGTTCTCTCCAACAAACTCATATTTTGTCCGCTTAATATTATTTTTACACAAATAAACAAATCGTAAAGAAAAAGCGCGCAAACGACAGTCCTGCTTCAGTTCTGAAATTGTACTAAGTTAACTTTCAAGGTACGATAGAGATAGTGACTTCACTGTACTACAGCTTAACCATTATTTTGTAAAGGATGGACAAGGATAGCAATAATAATATCGCCACGAGTAAACAGATATATATCGCCGTCTCAATCTTTATGGTCTTAGGTAAAATGTACCTTAAGGTACTGAAGAGAGGGTTGATAAATAAAAACATGTAACATGATTTATTTAAGCTTTTAGAAATGGCGGGAAAGACGGTAGACTTCTACAATCAACAATCTTTGTAAGCTTTAGGCAGTTGAAGTACCGTTTTACTTATAATAATTATTGTGAACGTGTTTTTATTTTGCGTTTACTTTGTAATATTTTTTACGTACTAAATCTGAAAATCATGAAATATAAAGTAAATTTTCTAAAATGTTCTTAAAATAATCTCTACTAGGTAACTTGTGCATGTGTCGAACCATTATTAATGAATAAAGTTACTATAGTTTTTAATGAAAACATTATTTTGTAGTATCTCTATTATAGCGAAAAATGATCAAAATCTTCAAAATGGCGATCTAACATTAATTTTATTGCAGTATTAAGGGACAAAATAAAAATAAATATCTTTGAGAAATAGACTATAAAATACTCTATAGCTATTTGATGAAAATTGCTACAATAGCGTAAATATCATTTTGCAATAATAAGCTTATAAGAGTAAAACTATTATTAGGAATACAAGAAACAGTAACATTTAAAACAAACTTTAATTCTATAGAATTTGGATTGATATATTGTGCTAAAATAGAGCATAAAAAAACTAAATAGAATCATAAAATAAAATCATGCTATTTGAGTTTTCGTAACATTCGTATTTAAGAGCTTTATTTGCTTGCAGTTATTTCATCCTAGAGGCTACCTACGTTATTTTTTTCACTATGACCCAGCACTTTCTTGTTTTTTTATAAACTTTTGAAGCCTACACCAAATTATGGGTTAAAATAGCGATTTTGTTCCTAAGTAATAGAACGATTAGTGAGATATGATTTTCGATAAACCTTTTGCAATTATTTTTTTATGTAAAATTCCTTGTTCGGCGCCTGATTGTTTGGAGCTCTATTTTTAAATGCCGTTTTTATGAAACTCTATCATTATTGTATAACTAATTGTATGCATGTTATGTTTCAATTTATGGGTTACAAGTTATATATAGGATATATCTAATCAGAAACACTTTTTCTACTTTTCCAAATATAATGTATATTGCATGCCTTAGAGTGAACGCGCTAAGGTTATGTTGTGGTATCGCCATTTTTACTTTTGTGGTATATTCTTAAAAATACAGTACAAGTTATTTACGTCTGAATAAACAGTACTAACTTAAATATATATAAAAAACAAAGTCCTCGACGAATTGAGAACCTCCTCCCTTTTTAGAAATTAAAACGAATGAAAACAATGTTCTTAATATGAAAACAATATAATTTTAAAGCGATAGGACTTGTCACGCGTTAACGAGCGCTGTTTGCACTTTGCACACAGATAAACTAAATCAATAGCCCGTGTTTGCTTGCTTGATAGATAGCCGCTTTGTCGTCATTCAGTCTTGCTTGCTTTGGGTCTGATTCGCCGTCTTATCTCTTACCAAATATGATTTTCGGACCATTTGTTTTAGGCGTCACTTTCCTATTATTTATTCCTTGTCGCATTATCCTAAAATATTTAAACTATTGCCCTAGCGCGAACGGGATAAGGCTATGTTCTGCTATTATATATTATGTGTGCAATTTTATAACCCAGTTTTGAATACGTAATTATGAAAATTATAGAAAATAACATATGATCCTCAAAAAAATTTGCGCTACGACTTACATCCTGTAAATGTAGGGAACAGTATGGTAGCTTGTGTCCTACTGCTGGACAAAGATCTCCATTTCTTTTAAAGAGATGAATAATAGCTTAACCCCTCATGCTGTTTCACTACAGATTTAGATATACATACATGAGTTAGATTTTCCTTCAACACATGAAGATTTCCTCACTATCTTTTTGTTCCCTTTAGAGGTAGTATTCTGAGTTCGAACCCGAGATCATCGGTTACATCGACCACTAGTTCTCATCTCAATTATATACGTACTAGTTGCGACGCGCGGTTTCACACGCGTTAATTTGAGTAAAATTATATTTATTAAAAATAAAATTAATGTTTCTTGAATCGAACATTCTTTACTATTTTATTGATTTTAGTTTTGTTTTCGCGTAACCCTCTTTTGATTTATTAATTAAAATAATTAAATATTTTAAAATAAAAGTTGCCTAAGTTACTCCTTATAATATTAGCTATCTGTGAGTGATAGTCCCGTCAAAATTGTTCCCGTCGTTTCAAAAAGCCGGAACAAATATACGGACAAAAATTTTTTAAATTGTGTTTTTGATGTAGGTACCGTGAATACTTTCATATGAATTTAGTTAAAACCTGTTATTTGAAATTACAAACAGACACTTCAATTTTATATTCGTATAGATTACATTTGTATAATACAAATGCCCAAAATCAAATAACTTATGTTGGTTAAGAGGTTAAAAAGTTACGATTTAGTAAAACTCGTGCTTAACATACGTTAACCGAATATTTTTGAATGTAAAGAATGTAGTGGTACATTCTCTAAAATAGTCGTGCAATTACTCTAATATTTATAAATAAAACGTTTTATAGCATATTCAATCTATTTACGTTAGTTAGTTAAAAATAATGCGTGTGAATGTTTATATTAGGAGCTATAAACTTTTCAAAACAAAACGTGTGTTAGTATGTTACTGGTGTTTTAGTGAAATAGGTTGTTCTCAAAATTAAAATCTAGGGGTTGCTTATAATGTTGTCTATATATAAATATATATCATTACTCATAGATGTTTTATGGCGGTATAATGATCTCCCGTAATAATACATCAAAATTAATGATGTTTGATATGCCATTTTTAAAAATTAATATTTTCAATAAAATGCTATAGTTTTAAATGAAAACGTAAATAACTAATAACGGCGCAAACTACTCACATGCTAAGTCTCTTAATATTAATAAAATACCAATAATAGCCAACAAAATACTTTTTAATCCTTGACCCAAAAAGGGGCGTGTTATGTATGAGTTGTACATGTGTATTTGTGTATCTGTCTGTGTCATCGTAGCTCTCTAACGAATGCACCTATTTTAATGCATTTTTTTGTTTTAAAGCGGATGTAATCGAAATCGATCTTAGCCAAAAATCCCAGAAGTTGATCCTTATACATGACATGATTAGATAATGCAATAATACAGAATGTAATTTTTTTTATCACCGGTCCTTTTCCTGGCTAGGAAAATTAATTTTTCAAAAAACATGCATCATTAGTTATTATTTCTAGGTTTTATCAAAATCGGCTCCGAGACTCTTAATTATCTTATAGTTTCGAATTTGGCCTATCATGCCCAATTAAATATTTACTCTGTATATTATAATGTTATATTATTATATATATATATATTATTTTTATTATTATTATATTTATATAATATATACCTTCCGAATTTGCTTTGGATATTGTTCACTATTTTATTCGTTTCTATTTTGTTTTCGCATTACGCTTTTTTTATTAATGAAATAAAATAAAATACTACAATAAATAATACACGTTTTTAAATAACGTGAACCTAACCTGTCTGCTAGTAAAAGTCAGAACAAAATAGGTCCAGCCGTTTTAGAGATTAGTCGGAAAAAACAAAATATATATATTTATTTGTATAGTTTTACAATAAATAATATACGGTAATGATTTAATCCCAATTTTTTAGAGTATCAAATAAAATTATTATTAAATTAGTTGGTCCCCGAGACTGTCTCTGCTTAGAATAATTAAATTAAATAGGCCATTTAATTTGAGAAATTATGGGTTCTACATACAAACCTCCTGAAACTGGGTTTAAGCTTAGCTGTAGGCATAAACCATAGCTCGTATAAAAGCTGGCTCCATCTTCCGAGTTGAAAAACGGAACCTACAAAGGGTGGCAGCACATCGCTTCTATTTAATGCTTATCGGCTATACATTAAGGGTGATCCCATTTTTGAAAAAAATATCCATCCCTTGATGTCTAATTTTATTTCTAAGATAATACAAATGTTTGTAGTATTATGTACAGTTATGAAAGTTATCCGAAGTATAATACGCGTATTTGCAAATTGTTTAAAACTATGAAAAAACTTGTTCAGAAGAATGCGTAAAAGTGGAAAACTTACAATTTTTTCTTCATTTCTAAAATAATATGAAATATTAATTATCATACATAGTGTATTCCATTGTTTAATTTGATATTGTTAATTTGTTATTTATTTCCTTGCTAATTCATAAATTTGTATAATATATATATATATATATATATATATATATATATATATATATATATATATATATATATATATATATATATATATATATATATATATATATATGTACACTGATTAATCGAAAACGGCTGGACTGATTTGGTAAACTATTGTTTGTATCAAAGGATATTCTCCGATTTGTCCCATATAATTTTAACCAAAATCAGTCAGTTCAGTATTTTGTATTCAGCTTTTTTAATAACTTGTTTTCTTTTTTAGTCAGTTAAAAGTTAAAAGGTGGTCCGATGTACCTTTTCATTCATTTGAACAAATTATACCATTTAATGTCATGTCTGTGACGATGTTTTGTTATTATAGTAGTTTTCTTATTTAAAGGCTTAGCATTCATGACAAACTTTTTCTACTAGGGAAACTTTCTAT
This sequence comes from Hypolimnas misippus, assembly GCA_037950945.1. Lineage (NCBI taxonomy): Eukaryota > Metazoa > Arthropoda > Insecta > Lepidoptera > Nymphalidae > Hypolimnas > Hypolimnas misippus. The sequence continues at coordinate 5,304,562 of JBBEEQ010000029.1, read as the reverse complement.
GTTAACGATAGATAATAAACGCTATATATAATTCTGACAGTAAACTTAGTTTTGTTGGAAAAAGCGCAACTCTGTCAATATACCGTTTATTCATTTAGTTTTCTGCATATTCCAAAAGTGATTACACAAAATAAGTAATGCAATTAGTATTTTTAAAGTATATATATAAGGTATACATTTTAATCAATTTTGACCTCCTCTTAAATATAAAACAAGTAAATGATAAGCATTTTTGTGCTAATGTGAGATTTCGAAGTTTTTTTTTTTTTATTTTAAGACCAAAAATTTCTCCATTTCTATGAAACGGCTAATGGAAAAATAAAACAGCAATATTTTCTCCCACGGTAAATTGGCCATTATATAGCTTCCACTCTGTTACATTTTTTGTTTGTTACGAGTTTACATCGGTGCGGCGGCCTCTATCATTTCAGAATTAATGACATTTTTAAGAATACACAATGACAGTCGAGTTCTGACATTGACATAAGCGATTACCGCTTAGAGTAAGGAATTGAAAATGGTAAATAACCTTTAAAAAGTGCGTTTTAAACTTAAAATGATTCGCATTTGCCAAAGAAACGTATGTTTACACATCAAAGGTTTAATTAAACCTATAATATTTAAGGACTCATTTATAAAACCCATAACTACCGGTGTTCTTCAAACCCACCTGACCAGGCATTTTGCTAGCAAAGAAACACAGAAAAATGATTTAGAACGAATATATTATGGGCCACTAACCCCACAAATAAGAGCTGTAAAAATATTTTCAGTCAGTTCAAGTGCGGCTGGTCTAATAGCTCAGCCTATAATCCTACGCGAAGCATCAACTATAGGCAGCACGCCTTTGCTAGTAGCGATATGCTCAGTTATTGGGTTTTTTACATTTGTTACTCCTCTATTATTGCATTTCATAACCAAAAAATATGTAACGGAAATTCACTATGATCCCAAAACTTCAACATATAAGGCGACAACTATCAATTTCTTCATAGCTCCTGTGCAAGTAAGTTTCGTAAGAGTTGACATTGTTGTAAAATTTTATACTACCCTTCAGGATAAACAGCTACTTTGCAGTAAACTTATAACTTTATTGTCAATGTCTATAACAAATATATGCACTAAAATACTTAATTTTTTGTTAATAAAATTAGAATATTTTGTACAAAAAATTCAAAGTATTCGTAAATGACTTTGAAATGAACAAAATTTAACAATAAACTTTTGATATTTATAATATATATTTATATTATTATTGTTATTATATTTTTTGTTCAAATTTAAACTATTAAATGCCAGTCCCTCTTATCTGTTATCTATACTTATGTTATCTCAACAACATCTATATTGTTTCAGTTGGACTTCAAAGCAGAAGATGTGGTTGTACCAGACATTCCAGGAATGTTTACTACAATGTTTGCCAAAGGCAAGCCGCTCTTTATTGAGGCAAGACACTTCACAGATCCACTTCATTATGCAAAAATAATGGGATATGATAAACCATTAGATTTCAAACTTGGAGAAAACATTGACAGTGATGATAATAAAAAAAGTTAATTTCTGCGTATTTATTATTAAATTAGTGATTAGATAAATATATATTTAATATAATGTTCTGTAATTGAAATTTAATTTTTTTTTACCCTTCGTCGATAACTATGAACCTTTGATTTAAGTGTTCAATATTTACACTGATACTTCCATGATACTACCCATTAAATTGTTGCTTCATCTACCTAACTTGATAACATAATTAATATTACCTAACTTAATAATGTAATTAATTAATTAAAGTATGTATCTTTATTGATTAACAATTTAACACCAAGTAAAATTTATAGCTTTTGATTTCAAGATACTACACTATACCCAAAGAACAATAGCTATTAAGCAAAAATGTTACTTATGATTTTTGTTATCAGACTTTCATCAAAGCAGACTATGTGGTTGTACCAAATATTCCAGGAATGTTTGCCTAGGCAAACCCCTTTTCATTAAGGAGAGATACTTCACAGACCCACTTCATTATGCAAAGAAATGGGATATGATAAAGATTTACATAACTTGTTTGTCATTGCTTCATACCTAAATTAATACAATGCTAGTGCCTTTAATTTTTATAGTTAACATGATGAAACTCTTATCAGAGTAAAATCTGCTAGACCCAACAACCCAGGACAGATTGTCCTGGTGCCACAAAATTAGAAGAGCCAACCCCACATAAAGTTTGAATGAGCTGAGAAGAAGAAGCTTTCATTTTTGATACAAGGTTATATAGTTAACTGCTACCAGGTTACTGACATATTTTACGGCAATTATGAGAGTAAAACTTACAAATGTAATTATCACCAGTATCACCACCAGATATTGTTACTTTTCTGTAAAATGAGCATTAATTTATGAATGCTGATAAGCAATAATGTTTCAACACATTAAAAGTCAAATTCGGATATACATATTAGTAAATTATAATAATGCATCACCTATTTAACATTATTCAAAAAAAATCAATTTATCTGAACTAAATAAGTACGGAAAAGTTTCTTAATCTGTTTTTAAATTACTTTTATTATTATAGAAAAGAAAAGAAGAATATATACTTCTTCAAATTAATTTATTAAGAATAGGGTTGACATCTTTATATGTTATTTTCTCAAAATGAAGTTCATGTGCCTATATTTATCAGCGTCTATATATCTTAATAATTTTTATTGGGTTTTTATTTATCTATGTTATGTTAGAAAAAGACCAAACAAATAGCCAAAAATCTAACAACTTGGTAATTTGAGACACGGGCGTAGCTATAACTTTCATATGAAAGGGTTTCATCCAATGGAAGAGTATGAAGGGTAATGTAAGTAATGATAATGAGATGGTATGATTTAAATGCTATCTCAGTTATTTAAAAATTATATTAACCATTGTCATTGCGTCCTTTCAATCACCAAGTCACCTAGTTTTCAAAAATATTGTGTAATGAAACAAAAAGAATAATTAATAAAATATATATATTAGTCTTAAGTTACATTATTTCATGGAAAACAGTTTTACAACCGGTGATGAAAATTACAAATTTAAAAACATTTGAAAAAAAAATCCATATAATTGACTAGACAATATTGCTAAATTCTTTTGATGTTTCACTGGAAAATAAAATATAAATGTAACAATATATTTATAACAAAACATTTTCCTATATATACATATTTACAAACTAATCTTTACAAAATATTTATTGATTTGTAATTGGCTGGAATGTTTGTTTCAAGTTTTTTATACAATATCAAGGTAGTTATTTAAATTAAATATTATATAAGTTATAATTGTAATCATTAATTTAGGGAAATTAATCTACTTATTTAAACATATTTTTGTTAAAATACATTTAAAAAGCTTTATAAACAAGGTCATTATAATATAAGAATTTAATCTTCCAAAAACAGATTTTTAGAAAAGGAATTATTACTTTTTGCTAGGAATATTAACTATTATTATTTTAATGCATAGTTACAAGAATTATTTCGATATAACTATAGTTTTTAAAAGCTTAAGTAATACTATATCCAATGGATATTACTTTATCAGCAACACCGTGGCCTGCACCTATTTTCAGTCAATTTTCTATAATACTAACAAATTCGAACTTTTTCCTTCAATTAACTTTTTTAACCCTTTCTTCGTTGGAGGGGGTATATCACGCTTTAATTCAATCTTTATCATGTCCATATTAAATTTCATTTTAAATTAATAATACTATAATTTCGTTTTATTAATTTATGTATGTACGTAATTTAATAATTATAAAAAAAAATATATTTTATGGCTTTATTATTTTACAGACAGATTTACAAATCTATCAGCAGTTTTCGAGATCATTCAAAATAGTTAAAATAGAAAATTTTAGATATGCAATAATTAAAAAATTTGAGCTAGATTCCGAATATTTTTTAATATGACTAATATAAATATGAAGTGCCCAAACATACAAATGTTTTTCATAGTAGATAATATAGTAGCGAATGACATATTTTCTATTGAAACGAAGTTCAGTAGTAGATATGCATAAAACTTTACTGAAATTAATAATGAAGTTTTTATGCAATGATTCTTGTACAAGGAAAAGCACTTGGTCCTTATTATTATAGTGGAGGAAATGTATTTTCACTAACAATTAGTATGAAGTAGACCCAAGGTAAGTGATTCTAAAACAAAAAACAAAACGGTCAATTATAATTATTTTGTACAAATATATCTATAAAGCAAGGTAGGGCACCACAATCGTCCAGTTACTGCTTAACGAGAAAAATTAAGCGTTTTACTTTAATTTGATTTTAAAATTATATGGTCATAATCACTACCAGCACAATTTCGTTTCTTTAACTAAAGTCAATATTTCATCTCGATGCGAGGTACTAGGGCGTCATAACCAGCTGGTTACTAGCTCTTTCATAGTGCAGCAAAAAGTACAAAAAAGTCAATTCAATGCCTCATTTATATACTAGACGAATAATACGACATATAACTTGGCGCATAATTTAAGCACAAATTTGATCAGGTAAAATCTATTCATATTTTGCTTGTATTCATTAAATGTATATTCATACACCTCCGTTAGACAACGAGTATTCCAAGTGGTCGTGGCAAGTGGCGAACATTCAAATAAGTAGTTTACATACTCGTGCTTGTATTTATTTGTCTATATTCGGCTAGTATATAAATGTGACATAAATATTAAACATAATATGGAATGTCACGTTGTAGTCATAATCATTACCAGCATGAATCCAATACGAGTTAAATAGTAAGCCATGTACGAACTGCGCGATCTCACTTACGCGTAGAGGGAGACACGTTCACTTTAATACACTGTTCGCAACAGCAGATACACATTCCTACCATATGCCTCGTGTTCAGTCGCAATACATACAATTTTGTTAAAATACGCGTGTTCAATATAACGGACTAAGCGTACCCGAGAACGCGTAGTCCACACATGACGTTATGTATATTGAGCGAGGTACCAGGGCGTAAAGAGCGAGCGGGTGGTGGACTAAGTCGTATTGCAGCGTGAAGTCTGCGAGCAAGTGCCTCAGCCTCGTTGCAGTACATACAAGAATTTTAAATGTTATATGCATGTTCAACATGACAGACCACGCGTACCCGAGAACGCGTAGTCCACACACGACTTTATGTACATTGAGCAAGGTACTAGGTCGTAAGGAGCGGGCAGAAGGTGGACTAATTCGTGGTGCAGCGTGTTGTCAGCGAGCAAGTGCCTCAGCCTCATTGCAATACGTACAAGTTTATTAATTTTGTAATTAAATGTTATATGCATATTCAACATGACAGACTACGCGTACCCGAGAGCGCGTAGGCCGCACATGGCTTCATGTACGTTGCGCGAGGTACCAGGGCGTGAGGAGCGGGCGGGAGGTGCGCTCAGTCGTAGTGCAGCGTGTTGTCGGCGAGCGAGTGCGTGGCGGGCGAGAGCTTGTCATCGGCGGGCTCGAGCGCAGCGGCGCGGGCGCGAGCGCGGGCGCGCCACTCCACGCGGCAGAAGGCGGCCGTACCGGCAGACGCCAGCGCCGCCAGCACGCCCAGCTGCACGGACAGCGGCGCGCGGGACGAGTAGAAGAAGCACGCCGCTGCGGCTATGGACTGGAGATTATACGCGTTAGCACTAAATGTATTTTATATTCCAATTTTTTTTTGAGATAATGTAATTTTCAATCTGATTTTGTTAATAGCTTGGATGAATGATAAAGGCGGCTGTGGTAGCTAGCTAAAATATTAACAAGAAAAATAAGAAGCTGTCGCTATAATTTTCTTTTATGCATTAAATAAACGATGAGATTAAAAATTTGATGATAATTAAGCGAATAATAAATTAATAGTTAGTAATCATCTGCCAATTGTCTAAAAGTAATATATGATAAGGCACTTTATTCCAATAATCCAAGTTGGTAAAAATATAAGTACTGCATCCAGTGTAACTTCTACAATTAAGCCAATTTTAACACCTTATATGTTAAAATACAACCATTTAGGCTACAGTGTGTCAACGAAACGCATAATATACAAACAATAAAGATCACAGATTAAAAATACCGATTCACTAACCTGTGTAAACTTGAACAGCGCGAACGCGGACGTGCTGTTGTCCGCGTACTTGCCGCCGAGCATCGAGTATATCTGAGTGTTGTAGCACGCGTCGCCGAAGCCCAGCAGGAAGCTGCAGAACATGGCGAGGTAGGGCGAGGGCGTGATGTACGACACGTCCATGGTGTCGCCGAAGGGCGCGGCGTTGGGCAGGTTGATGAAGATTAGGAAGAAGCTGGTCATGTGGATGAGGTAGCCCATGATCACCACGGGGTCGCGGCCCCATCTCGTCGTTTTGTTACCGAGAATACCGAAAAGTGCTCCACCTAAAATCAGATAAATAATGACAATTATTTTTGATTATATCACTATATAACTTAAAATATTATGTACACTTAATGAATTATGATCTTAAATATACTACACTATCTGTGTATTAGAAGTAACAAACAAATAAACCCGCTTATCGTTATTTTATAGATAATAAATTAGCAAACAAATCTAGTAGAAAAACACTCATCATTGATCTTCTAAATTAATCAGTTTCAACTCCAATGATAACGTTAAGTATCTCTTGACCAACACAAACTAAGGACGAAGTTCTTTTTGACGCAAGTTATGACATCGAAACTAACGTTGTAACAATGGCTACACTTGAATGACGTCACATTTGACATTTTAGAAGGCCGTGGCCTATAAAGATTTTTTCATATTATTCATCGCAGAGATAAGAGCGATAAATCATAATAGTAGATCTCAATACACATGTTAAAGGTCAAACCCGCATAAACAGGCTAAGTGCACTCAGAACGCAGTAAATAATATTGTAAAGGGAAAAAACCCCTAATCATGTCAATCAATCAATACGACAATTTTTCATTATTACCTCGTTAATGGGCAAAAATTATAAGTTTCTCTCAGAATGGCTCTCAGCTTTTTATAAGGATTCTTCTCTTTAAACTTTTATAATAATTCTCGCCGGAGACGAAACGACGATAACTTACCGAGAACTTCTCCCATACCGATGAACACTCCAGAGAGACCTACAAGTTGCTTAGCATTTTCACCCATAGCAAGAGTAAATCCAATACTGGGGCTGTACACTCCGCTGAAGAACGACAATTCTACGCCTGAAAAAAAAACAAAATATTATTAAAAAACCTCTATCTCTAGTACGAGTTTTGACAATTTTCGGCAATGATATTTATACACGTAAAGATACGTTATAAGCTTTTGACATCTGGAATGCCGACCATTTTGGACAACGTTGCAACCAGCTAGCGATTGAGTATGACAGGCAATAGGTGATTTGAGCCAACAAGCCAATTGATGAACTTGTCAATGTTTGAAATGGGTACAGATTTTTACGTCACGATTAGTGAACATATTTTCCTTGACTTTATCACACATAATTAGTAACTGTTTATTCCCAATGCGTTAACAGTTTCACCTAAGATGTTTACTCACTGGATCGTAAAAACGTTTTTGCACACAGCACTTTATATGAGTATATATTTTGTATTGTGTTATATTAATAAATTATTATATACTAGGTAAGTATATATAAGTATTATATAATATCTTCCAGCGACTTCGTTTTGATAAAATAATATTATTTTCAATAGCTTGTTCTGTTGAGTAATGGTATATTCTTTATACAAACCTTCATCCCTAATTTCACTAGTTTTATTTTTTGCAACAAAAGTAGGTCTACGCTTACTTCAACCATATTCTACACCAAAATTCATGAACATTAGATTAGGGGCTTAGGCTAATAAATGTAACAGACAAACCAACTTTCACATTATATTAAGTAAGGAAATTTCTTAAATATGAACCTGTATAAATAAAGGCAGCGCTCAACAATATCATATCGCTAGTGCAGAACAGCCTGATTGCGCCTTTGAAAGCCTCCATGGGACCCTCGGTCTCGGACACGGCCATCTCGCTCTGAAAAAAAAAAGTCAAATGACACCTTCTTTATTTCATGATGCCATAAAGTACATACAGAATGTCAACTGGACATGTGTTGGACTCTTTACCAGAATTTAGTGTTAGTAGAATCGTTATTTAAAAATAAAAAACTGTTTTTTTTTTTAAATAAAAAAACTTTTTTTGGTATTTAAACGTTGAATCTTGTTAGCAGTATTGGCATCATTTTTGAAGAACAATTAAAAAAATTAGTTGATTTTTTTTACTTAAATTATTAACTATGATGTAGCCAAGGCGTTGATATTTTTTTTACATTTCGATAGACTCCATCTAACAGAAGATATTAATTCCTTAAGAAATTTCAGGGTGAAATTAGTCGAAGCCCAATCGTATATTCGAATCTATATATAGTTATTTAGAAAAATAAATAAGACTAGCTAAATATTCATTCGTACTTTGCAAGCTTTTCAGTTTTTTTCTTGCTTGCACTATCAGTTACAGAAATCATATTACCTATAACCTCTACCTAAATTTCATACTTATTATTCGAGTACATATCATATTAACATAAAATTTACGATCGATACCACAAGTTTCCAATAAATGCAAGCATCCAGATTCCCTTGACCGGACCGTTTAAAGGTTTTATAATGAGCACCAAGACGATACGTTCATTATAACGGAATGAGGGTCGCTATTATCGCGAACGTTTGACCCTTGGATTAAAATCGTAACTCGTGTAAACTTTACTTTTTTATGGTAAAATTGCAACTTTTTTCGTGTACTTATGTCTAACCTTCATATATTGTTTACATCGGAAGATTTCATTTCCTAGTTTATTCGAAAAAATTATGTAATTTATGATCGATAAAAGCCACATATGTATGCCAGGGTCAGGTTTATCTGTTCCGCAGAAAATAAGATCGATCGTGAATGACATTTATTCCTAACAATAAAATGTGACAAGATAAGGTCAAGATTTTTCGCTCGTGTTATATAAAAAAATATTTGAATTAATTAGCGATATGTATTGTCTATGTTTGCTGTATTTTTCGTCATTACTACACATTAAAATAAAACATCTTCTAATGGATTTTAATCTACCCATGGTCAAGTTCGCTGTTTGAAATTCGGAAAAATAAAAATAATTCATCAGTAAAAACGATACGAAACTGAATGGATTCTGAAGAGTTTTTTATATTTTTTTAACAAAATTATTTAGCATGTTATAATATCGAGAATTACATCAGTATATATGTATCAGTTTAATTAATGTATTATCAGTAATTCGATATATTTCGGAGGCGCGATTGAAATGCGTTTTATCATTGCTGACGTAGCGTAGCGTGATATTAGCGTTTATTAATTGATATTTAACTCGTTACTGGCGATCTAGAATAGCTTTCTATATAAGACGAGACAACGAGAATCTTAAAAGAGAAAACTAGTGACTATTAATCGTAACATTGACTTCCATATTAAAATAGATTCAGTGTATTTTATTTTGAGACAAATTATCACATCATCGAGTTTTGATAGCATCTTGTCTTTTTAAGCGACTTCAAAAAAAAGAGTCTTCTCAATTCGACGCGTATATATATATTTTTTTATGTTTGTTCGCCGATTACTCAGCCGTTTGTGAACCGATTTTCAAAATTTTTTTTTGTTTAAAAGGGTATACTTCCGAGGTGGTCCCATTGTCTTCAGGTCAGGATCTGATGATGGGATCCTAGAGAAATTGAGGGAACTCCTTAAATTTTATAGGCACACTTATACCGATTTAGGTATTTTTGATAGTAACTCATGTATTTACCTTCAGAAAATAACTTTTGGTGAAGTGGAACTGATGATAAAGACCACAGATGGCCACCAAAACTGCTCAATAACAAGTATTTCACGGCTTGCGATTCGATTATTTCGATAAAAATGCTAAACAATTTACGCTCGTTACAATGCATATGGTGAAGTGGAGCTGATGATGCAACACCAGGAGAACTCCTCAATAATTAACAGCACTGCATCGGGAAAAGATATATATTGTTGACAGCGATGAACAGTTTGCATTAGACTATTGTAACTTAGGTAAATCACTTAATCTTACTATATTCGTAACTGAAAAGTGTAAAATAAAAATTTTTTTCAAAAAATTAAACCGACTTCAAAAACGAACCTAAGAGATACAAATGAACTAAAAAGCATAAAATAAATGTTTTCTCGTTTTTGAAGTCGGTTTAATTTTTTGAAAAAAAATTTTTAGTAACAAAAAAAATATCTTATTAAAAAAAAGTTTAAAGAAGAGTTTTCGAAGCGGTAACGCATCTGTCGTTAACAACAATCGCTAGCGCGTTAAATAAATAAATTAAATCCTCATACATAACTCAACCAAAATATCATGTTTTAAGGATTACAAAAAATACAGTACGAACATAAACATCCAGACCGACTCAAAATATCCCCGTCGAATTAAGGAGCATCGAACTTGCAACCATTTATGTAACAGCCAGTTACAGTGACCACTGCTCTGTCAATTCGCCGAACTAACGATAAATAAGATGCCAAGGTTAAATTGAAAGTTTTTTGGAAAACATCAACGACGACCAACAAGACTAGGGTAAATTTTTCGATGTAACGCGAGAGCAGCAAAACGTATCGTATGCCGTGTCGGCAAACGTTCTTGTGCCGTCATTCCCTATATACGACGTTCTCAACAGTCTGGTATGGGCATGGGCATTAGCTAATTTTGGTTTAATGAAATAACTAAGACTAAAAAAAGTTCCCGACGAATTAAGAACCTGCTCTTTTTTGAATTGAGAATTTCTTGGAAGTCGGTTAAAAAATAAAACCGTTTCCAAAAGCAAAATACGTAAATTTCGTTTGCTCGAATGACACACTATTTCTTCTGATTTTGATAAAATTTCTATAGGACCACTATGGCTTTCAAATAAAGATTAGGAAATGACTCAGTGTTCAGTTAACAATCATTATTAAAAAAAACATACACTACGAATTGAGAATCTCCTCCTTTTTCGAAATCTATTGAAAATGGTTCACTACGAAAGCAATAATGAAGGACATAGTATCTATTGATTGATTGATTTATAGACAATAGGTATTTGTAGTGAATTCTAAACTTCGAGTTTCACACATTCGTCTGAAAAAATTCAAAATGAGTCATTTCGTTTTCGTGAAGTAAACATCAATAATAGGTCGTTTAATAAAGGACAAAACAGTATCATGAGAGTGACCTTTACATCGTCAATGGCCGGCGCGCGGCGGGTCGGCCTCAGCAGCAGCAGGAAGACGATGCCCACAGCGCACACCGCGGTCAGCGCGCCGAACACCACGTTCCTTGTCTCCAGGTCGATGTGCGTCTTGCCTTGGAACTTTATGAACACGAACAGGTTGCCGAAGAATAAGCTGCAATGCCATCCATTTCATTCGATTTTTAAATAACTAAGGTATATCGCAGGCACGTCTGCTTGATGGATGGATGTATTCCATACATTTAGCGGGCGACATTTGAAATACCAGAGATTATAATCGCACGTTGCCAACCCTATCGTGTATTTTGTTGAGCTATGGCAACCCTACACACCAACAGGAACACAATGTAATGTAAATAGTGGTGGTCTGCTGTAAAAGTATATCCCCAGACAGCTATACTTTACCAACGTAAAATTAATGTGTTATGCGCTAACTTATTTAAATTGAAAATAGAATTTCCAAAGAACTTCGATAATTATACTAAACTTCTTGTCAGTTCTTGCTAAAAATGACATAATGATTCGAAAATAAATAACAGGTCAAACGTGGCTGTGTGACTATTCAATTGAAAATCATTAAAAAAAAATTAGAAACCTCCAATATTTGTTCATTTTAATATTTTTAAGAAATTATTACATAATTCATTATAAATTGAATAAATTAGTAACTATATCGTTACAAGTACAATTATTCATATGTATGACGGTATGATATGTGGCGTCACTACGTCAGAGTCATCAGTAAGCAAAGTGTGTGCTCGTACAAATTAGAATAAGTGCCGAGACTAAATGGGAAATAAATAAGATGCGACAAGTCAACGACGCATTGTGAAATCTAATATTTGTTAGGAATTTCTTTGTCTTTGATAAGTACATATATTGTCGTATTATATTATTAACTTAAGTTGCAATCCAATCGTTTACATATGAGTGGAATTTCCCTATAGAGAAATGCTCATATTATATTTAAATCATTCACATTGCAACGACGTGTCATATTATACATATATATTTTTAAATATGTCCTCTGGAAACCTATTTAAGTTATGCTCTGGATTTTACATTAGAATATACATTTTTTTTGTTAAAAATTATAAAGGCGAATAATATTACCTGCACTGCAGCATCGCCCAAAATACCCCCGAATTTCTGGATATGGTTTCAGCATCGCTGTTCAAAGTGAGGTAGTTCCCTTGCCCCGTCCAGATGGCGGCAGCTCCAGCGCCCATCAGTATACTCGCAACGTACAGAAGCCACGTGCGGGGGAACAGGAATGTCACTATGAAGAATCTGGAAGGAAAATCTTAATTAAAACAATTGAATAGCAGACAGATCACGTAATGATAGTGGCCATCGTTGCCAATTATAAAACCCAAAAATATGATCTCGTCTTACAATTAGTCTAATCGACTTAACTATTGTATTATTATAAAAGTTGATTTTCTATAGGTAACCGCAAATTAAAAAAAAACAACGAAAAGTTTTTGATAGCTATTTCGTATCGTTTACCTTGATCTTCTGTGAAGGTTACGGACATTGCGATAGTCTAAAAATCTAAATAGCAGAGTTAATTCAACGATCTTATATGCAAATTAGCTGTGCCCCGCGGCTTCAACTGCGTTAATTTGAGGAAAAATTATATATGTTTTCATTTATTAATTAATTTTTTTTAAAATAAAAGAGTTTCTCCTTATAACATTAGCTATCTGTGAGTAAATGTCCCATTAAAATCGGTCTAGCCGTTGCAGAGATTAGCCGAAACAAACAGACAGATAAAATTTTTAAAAATTAGGTTTTTGACGTAAGTACCGTATATGTATTCATATGTATTTCGTTAAAAGCTGTTACTTTAAAATTGCAAATAGACATTTCAATTTTATTAATTTGTATAGAGGTCTGCGACTTTATCCACACGGATGTCGAATTTGAGAGTACCTTTTTAAAATTATACCTATTCTATAAGTAAATCTTTCTTCCAGAGGTGTGGGGTTCCTTTGAACCTAGGTATGATGTTATGAACCATGTGCAAAAATATGTTTCATTGAAATAAAATCGCGTCGTTCGAGCACAGAAAGATTGACTTTTAATCTCAATAGATAATATCTTTGATCACCTGCTTATAATATTTTTAATAAAATAAAGAATTGTGTAAATTTAGCCCCTTACATTTTATTGCTTGAAAGTATATACTAGACAAAGATACGTAGTTGAGTGATTAGAAAGAAACTAGTAATTATTGTTTACAAGGATAATTGTAATATACGTATAGATGCCTGAGTTTCATGAAATAGTTTCATTCTAAGTTTACGCTTTTACGGTTATACCTATTATATATTGCAAGATGAGGAAGTAATTTCTTCTATTTTAATGACAACTAAAAGATCATAACAAATGCACAATTCTTATTACTACGCAAGGTTGAACGTAATTTTCTTAATGATTTCCTACAAGCGTACACTGAGAGGATAATTAGACGAAAAAGTAATAAATTACTTAAGTAATCAATATTATATCGATAAATCATGGCCAACAAATTAAAAATTTCAAAAGAAAATACAGATACACGTAAATTATTTACACAACTCTATAGATAAAACAATAAATCGTATGATAAATATGAACTACCACAGCTAATTAATCTAACCCACGTTGTGTAATTTTAAATCCATTCTTTTTAATATACTTTAAAACCCTCTGATAACATAAACAGTTACACAATACATATTTCCTTTAAAAAATACGCTGTAATTGATAACAATATCACTAAATTATTACTATTTAATATTAAAATCGCGAATCGCTATCCGACAGAACAATAAAACTTATTTATTTGACGTAATTATTTCATTGCAAAAACCCATACTTTCTATAAAAATATTATCGCAATTCAATTTTATCTCTTATTTTAAGTTAAAGGTTTATATTTTAGAAATTCACAAAACCATGATAGTTTCTAAATAGTAAAATAATATTAGTTAGCCTACCCCCCACCCCCCCCATCCTAAAAAGACGAATGTTAAAAATTTAACGTGATACTGTGTGTCTGTCTGTGGCATCGTAGCTCACTAAAGAATGCTTTAAAGCTGATCGAATCGAGATGATTCTTACCTATAATTTATGAATATATGTTTAAGCATTTCAAGGTTATCAACTCTTTACTAATTGACGAACGGATCCAAAAAACTTCTACAAGTCTTAACGATTCGAATCAATCGAATCCAAGGCGGATCGTATCAAATTAACGAAATTTCTTTCTAATAATACTCTTTATTCATCTCTTCTTATACAGAAAAAAAACTCGAAATTAAATTTTGCAATAAATTAATTCACGATTCATTTTACGATTATGGGTAAACAGAATCCTGAACATGAATGTTACAACAAAGGCAATTACGATAAATGAAAACTTATTCAAAATTAAATACGTATCTATTTAAACCAAATAATTATATGGTAATCAATTAAAATTTTAATTCGAAATGTTTCAAACTTAAAAGTTGTAGGTAAGTTACCACGATGTTAATAAAGCAAGTTATATACATAAGTACCCTCTAGCTCTCTTTGTTTCAGATTTCTCCCAACTGACCTATCTTAATTAATCAAAATGAATATTCTGTATATTATTAATAATAAATTCAAAAAATTAAACGATTTCGTTATTATAAAACTTACACTACCTGTTTTAACATAATCATATAATATATATTTTCATATTTAATAAAAGTATATTTATATTATAAAAATGTAATTAATCACAAATAAACGTGAACAATACATCTTTATACACATTATAACGAAACATTAAACTCAAATACAGATACAGATCCACAGAAAACCTGTAAGTTACGTGTACTCGTTGTTGATAAAATGTTTCCTGCTCCCTGCAACCCGCATGCGAACCTGTTGCCAATCTGTCATTTTACACGTAAATAACCTGTTTTTAATTTATTTATAGATTATTTTTAATTTAAATATTCATATAATATTGAATTTTTAAATACGCAATACAAAAATTATTTGTTAAAAAAAAAAAACAAAGATAACAATTAAAATAAACCTGTCACTAATTCTACATTCCTTGTATGGTATATTTTTTTTTCTAAAAATAGTTTCCTAAATAAAGCCGAGGTCACATAAATCATATGCATGTGCAGTAATAAAGGCGATACTGTGTGACGTATAACAAAATGGGTGTGTCAAAACTCACTAGCCTTGGCCAAGCGTTCGGTTCAAGTGAAGGTACCGAATAACTAGATCGAAATATGTACCTGTCCATACATTCTATTGCTTTGTAATTGACTCATTGCCGTAATTAACTCATAGCCTGTCTTTCTAATTGCCAGAGTGAGGTCAATAAATTTAATTTTTATTTTTTTTATCGCATTCTTACGAGCTTATTGCTTTGGATATGCATCAAGTATTTAACAATACTTATTTATTTTGAATATTTGTTTACAAAATACTTTTTATATCAACAATAATACAAACGCAGAAATCTTAAGATATCGTTTGAAAGTGTTTGCGAATAATATTTTTTTGTACTTCAAAATTAATAATAATTAATATTTATTAAGATATTAAATATTTATCGGATCCTTTCTAAGTGAAATCCTAAATATTAAGTTATCTTATTGATATTTATCTGTCATCTAAAAAGCCTTCGGATAAAAAATGTAAAAAACTGTCACGTAACTAATCGTAGCTCAAAATTCAAATAATTATTTATTATGTCAGATAAAGACTAAATACAGAATACAGGAGGTAAAAGTTTTCAACAAAAAAAATTGAGGTAGAAGCACATGAATCTTCCACATAGTCATTTTAAATACTATACGCAATGTGATTAAAATGCAAGCAGCGACGTCGAAGTAACGGATCCCGTATCGCCCGTGTTCTGTTTGCTAACTTGACAAACTGATGCCTTAATTGTTGAAAACTATCGCTATCAAAACATGCCACATTCTGACAGTTGAATTATGATTTTCGTAAGAAAATGCCACCCTTAACTGTCAAAAAGTGACATGTTTTCGTAACGATAGTATTAGCCCCATGTTCGAATTTTGTTTTTTTTTTATCATGACGTGTTACGCATATGACTTGTTATATAAGTATTTCAACATTATAATCCAAGATATACTTTTAATTATTATCTAATTAAAGCCTTTTAATAAAGTATTACATAAGAAAATATTTTATACCATATTTTTTTCTCACTGTCCCCGTTTTATTTGCGTGGGTTTTACCTAAGTGGCAGTTTCTCGATTACCGCATAGATTAAAGAAAGACTTTCATTTCCTCGTAGGCACGAAATCAAAATTAATTGATATCTGTCTTCAAAAAAAAAATATCTTTATACCGTTAAGAAAACGTCTTCTGGTGTTTCATTGTCACAATTTTGTTAATTTTACCGGTTTATCGCGACTGACTGACTGACTTATTTTAAAGTAGGCATCCTCTAAAAACGGATTTTTGAAGATGTACATAGACTCTAAATAGATGACACGGGGACTCAGACTATGTATTAAAAACCTAACATAGCGAAGGTAAATCCAGCAAAAGTTAATTTTTATTATATTATTAAGTTTTGGTCTAAATCATATTAAAATGATCCTTCAAAGTAACAATAATACTGAAACAAAATAGAAGCAGTTATCAATCTTCTCATGCGAATTATAACGATTTCATATAAATATTCATTTTACATTACGTAACAATCATAATTAGCATTTTATGATTTTCTTAGATTATGTGATAAGAAATTGTAGCAAATTTTACGCAACGTCGTCCAGAGAAATTACTGTTAGTTACGCAGCACCATAACTCAGTTGTACAATAGAGTTGATATTTGCATAAACATTGTTTGACAAGAACAGGATTCTTACATGAAAAAACCCGTTTTGCACTATTGATAACCTAAGCTCTTGTTTATAATGATTAATTAATGTAAATAACATTTTTATTAATAATTATGGTAAAAAAATATTCACTATGAGAATACTTTCACGGATTCTTTTATCGATTGAAAACGTTTGCGGTAAATAATAAAGAAAATATGTGTATAAGTACTTAATAAATAATTAAATAGCGACCATATTGCGTTTAAGGAAAACTCATAGCGTTTATAATCCAAGTCCGTAATCGCTAAACCTACGCCGCAACAGAACGTTACACAACTTAGCTTTTATTAGAGCGTACTCGCTTACCCGCAATATTAGCGTTGTACATTCAATACATATAATTATACTTACTTTTAAAAAGTCATATAATGCAATTAATAACATGCAAATGTCTCTAAATTATATTTTTTGATATTCATGTCGCAGCCAAAGCAACTTATTAAATATATTTAGTTTAATTTTTAGTAGGATTTGCTCGTTAACATACATTTTGTTGTACCGAACAATCGTCTAAAAGATATTTTGAATTCTCGGGAACAGTTTTTTATTTTCTTTATCCTATATGCTTTTCTGTACCTCTGAGGACGTGTATCTAACATTTCATGGCGTTTAGTAGTTAAGTATAACCAATGAACAAATTCATTATTATTATAATAGTCAGATAGGTTTTATTTTTAGGAAAAGTCGTTTTATCCGTGTTTTCAGGCAATGAAACACTGTTACTAATTTTTTATTTGCTACTAAATATTTACGATTTCAAAAAAACGCCATTTACCAAAAACTACCGATCAAAGCTCGACCATCTAGGTACTATATAATATTTCAGAATTCTACATTAAGACAATACAAATTCATTGCAAGACACATTACTTATTAACGGTAAAAGCCTTATTCAAATATTATTATTACTTTAAAATTCAGATATCAAAGTCAATAGAGATTGCCATCCATACCAATGAAGCTCTGGTCAATGTTCTGCGAGTTCTATGAGTCTTAGACTAGTCCTCAAGGTCAACTTGCTGATTCTCACAACACATCCAGCGAAAATGCCAATTGAGTTCATAAACTTTATTTCCTACTCACCCAGTAAATGTGTGTAGGAATCCAAACTTCATACACACAAAATTAAATTAATTAACAAAAAAAAATACGTGAGATTAAACTTTGTAGCATATAAAGGATTTTTGTGCACGCAAGTGGGACTTTTTGTATTCGGAACTAAATCTGTCGTGTGCGTTATTCAATTCGCTTCTAAACATCAATTTTTACTTCTAAAAGTCAATTTTAACACACAAAAAAGAACCTAGAGGGCTCTTCTTATGTGCAGGCTTTTAGTCATTATTGTACCGAAAATAAAAGATGTAATGCGACCTCGATTACTCATCAGTAACAGCTATTCTCTGACATTTTTAAGCAATCGATTTTGCTCGTAGTCTTACAATAGTAGTAAGTTTTTTTGTTCTTAAACATTCTTTAAATTGCACGAAGTAGCGACATTTTAAATAACCGTTATATTTGTTTGAAAAAAAAAAGAAAGGAATAATGAGACCTGTTTGTAATAAAAATATGTTATTTATTATTTTCAATCTAGGACAGTGTTTTCCCATTTGTGGTCGCATACCCCATAGGTACGTGATATTATTTAAAGAGATACGCGCAGCTATCTTCGGATACAGTTTAAGTAACCATGATTATTCGTCATTATAAAAATTGTCGTAGCATTCATAAAAGACAGTTCGAACATATCATTTATTTTTTGTCATTGCAGCTGTAAAGGACACGCGAGTCTGTACTCTTCAAATCGAGGAAAACTAAGAAAAGTTTATTCATAATTAAAAATAATTATGAAATATCTACCTAATAATGCTATCATTACAGTCACCGAAATGTTAAAGCCAATCAATCTGTATACTGTATAGTAAAAACCTACATAAAAAAAGGTTGTTACCGTTTTCGAGTCGAAAGTAAATTAAAATTAAGCTCTAAAAAAGGAAATTGAAATCTTAGAATTGTGTGAAAATACGTGGACATTTATTCTACGAAATTCATATAACCATATTTATTCATTATGCTTATGAATAAAATAAATATCATTAATAAAAATCAAGTAGAAAATCTGGTTTATTTTTTCCTAGCAGCAGCAAGGAATACGTGACACGATTTTAGTCACGAGTGTTTTTAATAATATTTAACAGACTAACATCTCAATGAAAATTTGCAGCATCAGATGAGCTACATGTATATACGTTGCCGACTTTAAAAGGAATGAGGGATGAAAATAGCGGAGAGAGTTATCAAGTTATACTTCTAACTCTCTTCTTTTATTGTTCAAGTGGTACTCAGAAAAAACTAATCGAGGAGAATACGTACAAATAGGTTAGTGCTCCGATAAGCATCGCTCCTCTGGGTCCCGTAATGCTTATGATGGAGGGAGCCATCCAGTTGCAAATAGCCAGTACTGCGTAGATAATGGCGAGCGAAGTGTACCCATCGCCGGTGAAGTTTGGGTCATCTTGTGCGATACTGTCCAATATGGTTTTCTGAGGACAAACGGAAGAATTAATATGAAAATTTTGGCGAGAATGTAGGTATAATTTATTTTGTAATAAACTATCAGATTTTATTAATTTTAAGAAACATCCTCAATCATTTGCATAAACAAATAATAAATGACACTAAAGGTTGTTCACTTAGGCAGTAGCTCTATTGCACCAATATTCTTCAATAAAAAACAAGAAATCTCTAAATATGAATAAAAGTAGAATTTTTTTCTATTAATTAAAGTAGATTTTTTTTCCAAAACGGGCAGCAATTAAAGTTAGTTAACAACTAGGCTGCTAGACAACGGCCGCCTCTTCTATTAAGGAGAAGGTCTAGAGCTTAATCCACCACGCTGCTTCACTGCGGGTTGGCGGATATATATGTGTCAGAATTTCTCCCGACACATGCAGGTTTTCTCACGATGTTTTCCTTCACCGCCGATCTCGAGATGAATTTAAAGACAAATTTAGAACCCGCGATCATCGGTAAAGATCGACGTGTTCTAACCACTAGGCCATCTCGGCTCTCTCAAAACATAGAGTAATCAGATAAAAAAAACTTTTTTTTATATAATAAAGGGCGGCAAACGCGCAAGTCCTAATATTGAGTGGTTATCGCTCATTGACATCTGCAACATCAGGGGCGTTGCGGGTGTGTTGCCGGCCTTTGACGGAAAGATGACTATACACTCGACACTTGATAACCCCTAAATTATAGCGCTTTGGGAAAATCTTAGGAGGTAGATCATTACACAACTTGCCCGTACGCCGGAAAAAGATAGTGAAGCCCGCACATTAGATACCGACCATGCATCAAAGTGGTGTGGATGATATCGAGACCTGAGGTGAAAGGTGCGATGGTAAAAGAGAGACGATGGCACCATGTTAAAAAGATCATCAGAACCCTTTTCATTGTGCAGACGATAAAAACACAGGGAGCCAACGTCTCTCCGTACATTTTAAGATTCTAAGGCGTCTGTGAGTTTAGGATCGTCGACAATGCGAACTGCCCGGCTTTTAATAGAGTCAAGTGATTGAAGATGGTATTGAGTGGCACCTGCCCTAAGGTGGGAACAGTACTCCACATGAGGACGGACCTGAGCTTTATGCAGGAGGAGGCGATGTCTCGATGTTAAGAACGCGTTGCCCTGTTCAGAACCCCGAATTCTACTTTGCCCCGATTTTTGCTTTGTCGACTCCAAGAATCACAAATTTAATGTTCAGAGCAGTGTTCGGAAAAGTCGGCGGTATATTGAAGGAAGCTTTCTTATCGGACACCCGCAAACTTGTGTCTTCGAGAACCTATACAAAACTTAAACGTTATTCTAGGTAATCCTGATAGGGATAATACAAAACGAAAAAAGACAATATCAAGGCTTATTTAAAGGATTATATGTAATTTCGTCAACATATAATAATAGAGGCTTTCCACCCGACAGCCTTAACTAGGATACCTTGCATAGAGGGTGCAGAGACACACAACACAAGCAGCTAACGCGACCAAAAGAACGTTAGCAAGTTTTAGTGTCCTCAGCACCAATCAGTTGTAAATATTGAAAAAAAAAAACAGATTATCTAGATAACTTAATATAAATAATTAAACATATCAATTAGTCTGTATAAATTTATAAATTCTGTAAGATTATGCACAACTAGCGTTAGGCAAAATACTTACGTTACTTGCTTGAAATCCAGAACAAGGTGCTCAAGAAACCAAGGACAAGGACATTATTTATATTATTTAAATACCTACACAAAATTGAAATACATAATCAATAAAGTTGCACCATAGTTACATGTCAAAAGTGCCATCCGAGTCGAAATAAACAATTATGCAACGTTTTAAGGATATACCCATAATCAGAATTGAATAACCCAAAAAAGGATTAAGCCGTTAATATTCCAAGTTATTGATTTAAGACAAGGCGAGGTTATAACACCCATATGTATGCAATAAAATAATGATGTAACGACCACCTTTCATTGGTTTGAAATCGAAAATTTGATTAAATTATTTATCTAGAAGCAATACATACATAAAATGTTTTTTATGCCGATAAAAACTTCGATTGAATTTTAATTATTTTAAATGGTACCTAAAGCTACAAAATAATTATGTTTAGCCCCGGCCAGAGTAGTATACAGACACGAAATTCCGATTATCCTCCTTAGGATGGATAAATGGAATCATCCATTGATCCCTTATCGGTTAGTCGGATAAAAATGGAAGCATTTTTTTACAAAATCAAAATTAATATAATTATCATTAAGGGGGGCAGTTTTTATAATTATTTATAATCATAAAAGTATTTTTTATATGCTGTAATGTATTACACCAGATTATTACAAAAAAATGGTATAAAATCTTAAAAATTACTGCATTTTTTACTCAACTGAAGCATATTTAATTATAACGATATTCTTAAATTTTCGAAATTCACGAATTAATTAGATTAAAAGTACGTAAAATTAACTAAATAGCATTTTTTGTCGAAATTAAATAAAAATTACGTAAAGATTTACCAAGTCATAGAAACGAATTCGTTTTAAAGGCTCATTTATAGCAATTGAAAACAATAAGATATTTAGTTGCAAATTAGATTATTATATTGACTGTAGTTAATATCTAAATTTTGAAGCACATACTTCTTCAATTTGAAATACAACACAAACCGTCTTTAATCAATCGTTGAAAAGCTCTGTGTCCCAGCCCTACGAGCCATAATCATAAAAAATTATTTATATAATAATATCGACTTGCAATTAACGAATATATTGCGTAACATACAAACAGATATTTAGCAGAACTGAAAATCGAGAAGATTTATAAATTTGCTCGAAACTACGATAACACATCAACTTTATCTATTTCAAATACCCAATGTCACAAATTAAAAACATTAGCAAATCCAAGATACTATCTATACATTTTATTTGACTGATAATAATGTCAACATTACATGACATGTTATTGAAAAATATACCCTTGAAATTTCGTATCACACCAATAAATCGCTCTGACCTAAATAGTGCAATCCTTGAGTTTATCGACTATAGACAAGCAAAGACAATACCGACACAGGGGGATAATGCAGATATTTTGAAATTAATTACATAAAGAAGCTCCCTCACCGGGAAATTTACGGTGTAACATAACAATCTAAAAACTCGATTTTAAGCATAACGTTAGAAGACTCTTTCACTAATTGATGCATTGAAGCATTGACGTTACACATATAATTTCAAAATCGATTTTGCTTTCATATAATGTTCTAAGCTGAATTGTTACCATAAATCATTTATCGGCATAAAAAAGTACCACTATCCGAAAGTTCAGAGGCTTCACAAAAATATGTAAACCACAACTACGCGCGGTTACACTGGCGATTTCGAGTTTTTGTCGACATTTAGCCTGATTAAGTGACGTTTGTGGTCATCAACCCACTTTTTTAGTTTTCTAAATCACGTTACCACCCATAGAAACGGAGGAGTAAAAGCGAAAGAAACTGTGATGAGCTAATATATTTTGCTAAATATAGATATTTACTGTTCATCGATGACGAAATAACCTAAGTTTAGTATATAAACAAAACAATTTGACATTAAAGTTACGCCAGAAAAACTGTTACACAACATCGCGATTTTCGGACAATGATCGCAAACTCTCAATTCACATTACATAATTTAAGTATATAGTCATGTCAATAACTCGTTAGTACTTTACATCAATAAATTATACTTTCTCGACCTAAATACAGTAAGAAATAATTGCTGTAAACAGAATGTTTTTATAATTATCTTTAAATGGTAAACAAATAAAATCAAACTAAACGCAATTATAATATTTAATACCCAAAAGGATTAAATCTTAGTATTTTTTAACTAAGCCCGCTTAAAGTACCTAGGTACCTAAGATTATTTTTTTAATAAAAAAAAGGTTTTGCAAAAAAAAAATATTATCTATAGAATGTATTTTTAATCGAAATAATTTTATATAAATTTAAAATACAAACTAGATTTTAATAAAATTGATTGTCCGAAGAATTTCATTTCAATGGACATATACTTAAAGTAGATAGATAATAAGTTACGCAATCGGGGTTACCGAACGATATGAATTTCCTGGACACAAGCAACTATCGCCGAGGGCTATATTGTTTGTTTAGCAATTATATCTCACACAACAGTTAATTTTTGATGAACTCGAAGGGCCAGAATACGACATCCAAACGTGTCACGTGCAATCATTTTCATATCATACTTAATCAAAAACCATATAAGCGCTTCCATATTACCTTATAGTTTACGTATATTATAAAGGCCAAAAAGTATTTGTATTCAAAGTAGAAAATAAATAGACAAAAAAATTTCTTTAAACTCAATATTGATACCTTAATTATATTGGATGCTGATAAGCAATAATGTGTCAACCCACAAAAAGTCAAATTTTAAGATATTGATGCATTTTGATACTAAGTCACCTATTTAACATTATCCAAACAAATTTCAAGTCATCTAAACTAAATAAGTATGGAAAAAAGTTTCTTAACTCAATGTTTCGTATTTCAGGTGCGTTCCATATTTTGCAATTTATAAAATAGTCTCAAATATTTAAAAACTTATTATCATATAACATATTAAATAAATCTATCTTCTTTTGATTCAATATACATTTTATCAAAAAAGAAAAAAAGATGAATATATACGTCTTCAAACTAATTTATTAAGAATAGGTTTGACATCTTTAGACGCCATTTTCTCAAAACGAAGTCCGTGTGGCTTGACACAGTATTGCTTATCAGCGTCCATTTATAGTTCGAGTAATATGCTATGAAAATATATGAGTATGTACTTTCGAAATCTAATAGCGTTTAGCACAATGCCAGCGGCAGCGCCTGCGAAGTAAAGAGCAATAAGCCCGTAAGTGTGTGCATCATATCATCTCTATTGTATAACAATAGCGAGCGTTATATCATTGGTCATAAATAATATAATTCCCACCATCCATAACGTTCTTCGAATAATTTTGATAATTCAAATTATGAAACTTTTTTCCGTTATTATGTGTTTAGTTATCATTTAAGTTCCATTCACTAGTTTATTTGAAATTATCAATTGTATCTATCCTAGAGAGAGGGATAATCCACGCACCCTGCTTACTGGCAATAAATAGTAACCTTATATTATATTTTTAAATACCTATATTTCTTACATTATGTAAGACGTATTTCACGACATTTTTGTACAATAATTTTACTGAATTTAGACATTTTTTCATATAATACTAGCGACCTGACCCGGTTTCGCATGGATTACACATTTGTACAAAAATTATAACCAAGGTATTTTTATTACGTTCAGGACTATAGTGTTGTTAAAAATTTAACGTAAATTTTAACATATTTTTTTAATGTAGTTACTCTCAATTTTAGATATATATAATGAATAAAAATATGTGCTGTCGGGGATTTTTATACTTTTTTAAAAGCTACAAATTTGTGGTCAGTGTAAGTCCATAAATGTATTTTTCTGAATTGCGGAATCAAATGATTTTACTAAAACTCTCCATAACAACTTATACTTTCAGTCAATATATTAAAAATTTAAGCATTCAAGTAAATAACACATCTGCAATTGTGCGGTCTATGAGAAGGAAATATGCGCAACATGGGTTGTTTTCGAGGTGTTGCTCTCGGAATTATTTGATAATAAAAATAACAATAACTATTACCAGTTTTAATAAATCGTGTAAAAAATTTCAGACCCCCGGAAAACTCAAAAATTCTTACATGAAAAATATTTAAGTATATTAAACAGTTATTATGCGTAACTTTTAGAAGTAATTTTGAATAGAGTATACATTTAATACAAGTCATTTAATTTCCAATCACGCGGCCACAAGCACGCGTAAATGTCATCGCTTTATGGCCTACAAGGAATGTTCACCTTTTTGCATAGAGCTCGCAAGCCGTTTATCTATTACGACTTATTTTTCTAAGTAGGGTTATTGTTTTTCAATTACGTCTGTGTATGGCCAAATATTGTATACATTGACCATTTTGATATCAATACGCGAAATATTATGAGGATATACACGAATTTTCCAGTCAGTGTATGACCATGTCAATTATTTTTAGCATGCACACTGTTTTTGAGAACTCCCTAAGTGGGTTCCATAGAATAAAAGAGAATAACAGATATAAGCATACATTTTTGTAGCATAATATGGACTATTTAACAATTATTTATAACAGTCAAATCATTCTTTACATTAAAACTTTAAGTTTATAATAATGTGTTTCGATTATATCACATATTTCTTAAAAAATATTGTTCAAAAATATATTTCAATGTTGATTTGTAATCATTTAATATGAGGTACCATAAAATAAATGGTATTTGTTTGTTACATTATATTTAAGGTTTAAGAACTGCTAAATTAGAATATAAATGTGTTTATGTGGGTCCGTAGATAATTTATATTTAAAATTGTACCTCAGAAGATGGAACTGCTATTAAATACGAGAACTAATGGTGGATCAGCTGTTATGATTTATTAAAATTAATTGGCGAGTGTTAGTCTTATAAATCCCCCAAAAATCTTTCAACAAATTAAAATTTTTCTTCTTTTATTTAGCTTAATATATGGTATAAGATAAAAAAATTAAAATAGTAAAATGTGTAAGATTTTTACAAATTTTTATTCTTTATGCGGTATTAAATTCGCCAATTCATCTAGTATAATAAATTAATTAAAAATATATTATATTAAAATAGGAAGAATACAATATGTACATTTATATTAGGTACAATATTGTAACATAATTTCAATTATTATATATTTATTAACAACTATTTAATAGAATATTTTAAATTCTATGAATTCATATTATAATTTAGCATAATAAAAAATTAGTATAAATAAATGAAAGAACTACTAGACAGTTACTTTCTTATTTTAGTCATCTGTGAAGCTCTTATTTAAAACATTTTATAATATATGCATACAAAACACAAAAACCTTATAAATCAATCCAAACATATTTTTATTTAATAACATAGAATTTAATTTGTTGAATTCAAATACATAATGAATATTTAAAGATTAAATCAATTATTGACTTCAAATTTAAAATTCCTTTTTTTCAATTTTATTTAAAAAATCTTAAAAGTTGACTAGTATCAGTGTTACTTGTATAGCATATTAAAGGTCTTCAAATTATTTTTTGTGTTTTTTATTCTAAATTGGAAAGGATCATATATAATATAAAAATTGTAACAAACAATAATATCGAACAATAAAACCATATAGCATTATTTCCATATTTCATAAGCTTCAATCTCCATTACACTTGATGTGAAGGCTGAGTGTGAAAGTAATATTTTCATTGCTACAGTGCAATTGTTTCAATGTATCTACATTATTGATTATTTTCCACAATTACACTAAATTACTATATAAGAATTTCACTTTCGAACATTGGTGCATGTAAATATTTTTGTTTAGTGTATGTTATAATATATACTATTTGATTTTAAAAACAAAATGTTACAAAAATATCATTGAAGAGTTTCACATAATAATAGTGGTTTTACATTTACTTAAAGAGTTCACTTACCTCTATATTTCCCATAGTTTGGAAAGCAGTAAACACGAACATAAATCCAAAACCAAGCAAAATAACATTTAAAAATTTACGCTCCATGATTTTGATTTAGTAGAAATAAATAGCCCGAAGTTAAATCTATATATAATTAAAACAATTAATAAATGCACTATTTCAAAAATATTATATTATTGATTAACAAACGAACGCACTTTATCGAATGGAGTTTGCTTTTGTAGTGTTAATAACAATTTCTAGGCCCATTCTCCAAATATCCAAACTCCCTCCACTGTTTGTAAATCGACGTGAAATCTTTGCAAATGATTTCAAATAAGTGATTTTCGCTCTTATAGTGTTGTCAATAATAACTATAATACAAAGACAAACCATATGGTTAACACAATTGAATGACGTAAGCTAAGATCGCAAGTAAATAAATAAATATGTCAATGTCAATATAACAATAAGTGTCAACTGTCACTGCTATCATTTTTTTTTGCTTTTTTCTTTCCTTAAAAGGAAAAGGCAAAGATATTATACCGTACAGCCAAGTCTTATGTAATTTTTATTCATATTCAATTAAATTGTAAGGCATACAACTATGTCTTCCGTTTATGTCACTACTATCAATAGCGACTATTGTCTCTAACCCTAGTTCTATGCATAGACATAAAGGACTGGACTTTTGTGCCTAGTGCGGATGATTCCGTTTAGCCACCCAAAATTATCTATCCTAAGAGGAATAATCGGAATCCCATGACCGTTTGGCCCCCTGACCGAGACGAATATACCGAATTTCATTCTCATTGATCTTTCGATTATCCACCCCAAAGTATACTAAAGTCTTCTTCTTCTTCTTGCCCTGGTCCCACTTTATGTGGGGTCAGCAAAACATGTTCTTCTCTTCCATTCCTTTCTATCAGCCGTCCTCTCAACACTCACTCCTTTCTTACTCATGTCACCTTTTACGCAATCCATCCATCTTTTTTTTGGTCTACCTCGAGTAATATAACCGTCCGCAGTCATATCTAGCACTCTTCTTGTCACGTGGCATTAATCCCTCCTCATAACATGCCCATACCACGCTAATCTATTACTCATCAACTTATCTGTTACTGGAGTCACTTTTAGACTGCCTCTGACATGCTCATTTCGTACTTTATCCATTCTAGTCACTCCACACATCCATCTCAACATTCGCATTTCCGCCGTATGCACTCTCTTTTCGTGTCTCACCACCAGAGCGGTACACCTCGAAGTCGCAGCCTTGCTTAGCACGGAGTCTGCCGTCATGGCGCTAAGAAGGATGATCGCTCGGCGAGGGTGTCCGACCGAGATACGGTCGGACAATGGGAGCAACCTTCACGGCGCCGACAGAGAGCTTCGCAAAGCCATTGACACAGCCACAGAAGCGGAAGCCAACCAGAAAATCAGCTGGAGGTACATACCACCCGGAGCACCGTTCATGGGTGGCGCGTGGGAGCGACTCGTGCGAAGCGTCAAGACCGCCCTCAACACAGTACTACACGACCGACACGTGTCAGAAGAGGTACTGAACACTCTCCTAGCAGAAGCCGAATACACGGTCAACAGTCGACCCCTGACCCATGTATCAGTCGACCCCGAGGATCCCGAGGCCATCACACCGAACCACTTCCTACTACACGGCTCAGCGCGCGTCCCGGTACCCGGGACATTCAACGACAAAGACCTGGTCGGGAGGACACAGTGGCGAGCATCACAGCGACTCGCCGACATGTTCTGGGGCCACTGGCTTCACGAATACCTGCCCGGCCTACAGCATCGGCGCGCGCCCCACGGGAAGGGGCCACCACTCAAGAAAGGCGATATAGTCCTAGTCGCAGACAACAACCTGCCACGCAACACCTGGCCTCTAGGACGTATACAGCAGACGTATCCCGGGAGTGACGGAGTCGTCCGCGCAGTCGACGTGCAGACCAGAGGAGGAGTGCTACGAAGACCGACAAAGAAACTCATCCTGATGCCCACCGAGCCGCAGCCGCCTGCACCGAGAGACACTGCATCGCCCGAGGGACAATGCACGGCGGGAGGAATGTGCAGGACGACCGCAATGTACATAAGTTAAGCATAATTATATAAACTTAAAAATAAGCCTAAGTTAAAGATAAAATTCATGTTTGTTTATATTGTTTTATAATTTGTAGTTATATAGTGTTTGACTATTGTGTGTTACTAGTTGCCAGTAGTTACAAAATTATATTTAATATTTAATAATTTTCGATTCTTGTTAATAATTGTAATAAGTTATGTTTTATGATTGTTTACTAAATAATTTATTCTTTCATGCTTTAATTATCCCGAAGTGCGCGCGAGAACGCGTAAATTGAGACTGACGCTGGAAACAGCGTAGGGCGACATATTTATACTGCTGAGGTGGGGGACGAAGTAGTATAAATATGTCGCAACCGAAATCTCGCGCTCACTTCGGAACAGACGTCGCTACTGACACAATCTTATTAGATAATAAAACTAATTGCATAGAAATATTAAGAACTGATATTCTAATAAGAAAATAATTATGTAAATAGAGATTTTAAAAGTAAATAAAGTTTACGGGGGTGAAGTGGGAAAGAGGGCTCAGGGGCGAGGAAAACCAAATATAAGGAGCGCTAGTTGGCGCTGTCGACATTCATTACATCGTCGGGATTCGGGCTCACAAGAACAAGAAGAAAGAAGAAAAGAAAAATACTGAAGCCCTTCTTTCGAAGACACAGAGCCCGAATCCCTCGCTTTACCCTCGGTAGTCATCGTAAACGTGTATTTTTATTTGCAGACCGGCATTCCTACTCAACCCCAGCGCACAGTGTGTGTCGTCACGTACACCTTTCGTTGCCCAACACTCAGATCCATACATCACGACAGGTCTTATTATTGTTTTATAATTTTTCCCCTTAATTTTAAGGGCATTCATGGGTCGCAGGTTATTCCTGTGACCTGTCGCCATTTCATCCATCCCGCATTTATTCTATTTTTCACATCCCGGTCAACATCGCTATCGTTTTGGATCAAAAATACAAGATAACGAAAATCGGAGCAGACTGGAAGGGATGCATCATCTAAGGCAATAGAGGAAAAACTGGATGTGCCACCAAAATCGCAGAACAGGTGCTCCATTTTGGTTCTGCTGATCTTTAGTCCGACACTCTCCAGTTTATCCTGCCATTTTTCCAGTCTGCTCTGGACCTCCGACGCATTTTCTCCAACAAGTACAATGTCATCGGCAAACAGTATACACCAGGGTCCCACCTCCTGTATGTCCGCAGTCAATACACAAATTGAAAAATTAAATTAATTGCGTTATTTAATGTACAAAGTCCTTAGGCAGGTGGGATAATCAGAAGAAAATGAATATACCAATTCCGACACGCGAATTCGATTATCTCCCTTAGGGTAGATACTTTGGGGTGGCTAAAAGAAATCAGCCGCTAGTGCGAGTTTTTCGGAAAATACTCGATGGAGTTTTTTGTAAAATTTACCTACGTTAATTATTGAAAAATCAAAAATGTCACTTGCACTGACGAAATATAACAATCTAACGCTTTCGCTTGATCCATCAATAACAGATCATCCTGTAAAAACAGATGAAACGATTTTATGACACTGCCCTTCTTTTTTCTGTAATTCTAGATTTGGTAGTGCTGATGACATTCATGTGACTAATCGGTAAATTCATATTAATAAATCCTTAAAGTGAATCTTTCCAGAATTCTGAATGACATGCAGAATAAGACAGATGTTGTAAACGAACTCGTTTCATCTTTTTCAATTTCTTATGCTTTGTCCAGTCTATGCCAATTATTCGTTGGTCTCTTATACATTTTCGCCAGTCTTTTTTGCCAACCTGCGATGTTCAGTCCATTTCTTTTATGGTGTCACTGTTGATTACATGTTGTACTTACTTTTAAACTTTGGATTCATACAAAAGAGAAATCAATCCATTATTCAGCTTTTGTATATGTTCCTTTGCCAAATACGTGATATTTTTTGTAACTGAGTGTCTTCTTCAGTATAGATATGTACACAAACTAGTTATTCCAACTAAGTACCATACTTCAATAATCATTAAATTTAAACTATCATAATTTAAAAAAATGGTCCCAATTAATAGGTTCCACTTCTATAATTGTGTTTTGTTTTATATTAGTTTTCTTATGTAATGAAGTAATAATATCTGACTTATTTTTTCTACGAGGGAAACTTTTGTTAAAAAAAAACGCAACTCTGTGACAATACCATCACCATTTATTTTCTTGTCGTCATTTAATTTTGAAAATTTTCAAAGGCGATTGTACAAAGTAATAAACTTAGTGTTTTTAAGGTATAAATATTTGAAGTAGACATAAATATTGCTAAATAATGTTGTTTCTCATTGCAAGTAAATATTTTATAAGAGCTTAATGTTAAATATTTCACATCTGTAACGAAATTATGTGAAGTCATAAAAACACACACAGACACATTAAATGAAAATAATTTTTAATATATATATATATATATATATATATTAAAAATTATAGAACTTCCTCTCTGTTACATTTTTAGTTTGTTACGATTTCACATCCGTTAGAGTACAATTTTCGGCGGTCTAAATCGGTTATGGAAACAGGGTTAACACCTTAGGCGTTTCTCCCTAAATTTAAGGGGTAATAAGTGAGATAAGATTTTTAGAAACATTATCAGGGATCGAACCGAGAAACCAAGTAATAATTTTTGAGACGTGTGGAGTTATCGTTGGATGAATACTTATTTAGACAAACTAATTATATCATCTTCTACAGGTTTGTTTTCAATAACCAAGTTATTAAATGCCTTAACATAGAAAATGATTATCCTGCCATCGCCCCACTTAAAGGAACTGTTATTAGAGTTTTCAGGTTTTTTGGTCAGAAAGTTTTTCAGTTTCAGTTTGTTTTTGATATCTTAATTGAAACGAAATAGTTGATCTCGCTAGCAATTTCATTATTGTAGTCTACTATTATGATAACTTAACTATTCTATATCGAAAATTAATGTATAAATGATTCCGTGTTAATAAACACGGAACTGTCAGAAGGGAACGAAAATTTAATAGAAGTATTTATTTAATATTTTATTATTTATTTACAAAATTACTCAAAAGCTCAACCAAGAATCGAACACAAAAATATTTATATCTAAACGGGACGGTCTTTATAAGGTTACCAAATTGGTAACACCTACATCTTTCGAGGTATCGAATGTAAATACTAATATTTTCATTGGCAAATACTATAGTTCAGATTTGATCAAATCGATGAAGTAGTGTCTTTCCACATATTACGTAAAACTTAAAGCATAAATAGTTTTGTGAGCAGGCAACACTGTACAGAAATGACAAATGTAGTCTGTGGCTAAAAATTTAAGACTTCAGTTTATGACTTCTAATTTACATATCTGTGGGTTTTATTTTTCTGATTCATTGTGATTCTGTAAATTATGTTTTAAAAAGTAACTTATTATTACATAGGCTTAACAGTTTAAGTAAATTTTGAAATGTAGTGCCTTATCAAAAAGATTTGTGTACGGTGTTTGGTGGTGTATTTGTATCACACAGCAAACGAAGATGATCTCATTGACGTGCTGACATTAGTTACGTTCTTTTCGGCGAGAGATCTTGATCTTTTTATTGTTATTGACTTGGCTGAGTCCAATGACCTTGTAAAGTTAAATAATTTAATAGAAAATAGCTAAAATGAAGAAGCAATTCTACAGGGTTAAGCAGCTAGCTGACCAAACGTTTTCAAGGTACATGTTTTATCAAATATCAGATAAGATTTTGGACACTTTGTTGTCGCAATGGCTGTATTAAATTCTACATATAGGATGTTGTACAATGAAAAGCGAATATTTTTAAATTTTTATCCTCTAAAATAATTAAATAAAGTTAGAAGAGAAATTTCTATATGTATATTTTTTTGACGTATAGTAAATAGTAAACACTTTTTTTGATAAACTGCTTTTTCTCAATTGCATATAATATTAAAACAACAACTATTTAATTACAAATTAACAATAGTTTTAATACAATTTTGGTTAACATAGGGCTGGCAAAGGCGAAGCGCTGACAGACGAGTTGCAAACAGCTGATAGAAAAGTGGAGCATCTCCGAAATGCCCTTCAACTCATTAGCAAACGCTTGGCAACTGGAGCAGGGAACACACAAGGTCAAGACCCTGCAGCCCGTGAGAAGAGGCTTAAAAAGCTTCCAGAGTATCTTTTAGGACTTTCAATGTGTGAAGCCAGCAATTTTGATGATGATGACAGTATTTTAAAATATATCCTATATGAATGTGGTAAGATTATAATATATAACAGTGTATTTAAAACAGTATTTAGTTAGACCAAAATTGTATAAATATAAATATCCAATTTACTATAGGAAAAACTGAAAAATTTCTCGCCAATGAAATTGCGGAACACGAGCTCAAAGTAGAACAGCTGGTATGTGCCCCATTAACAACTATAAGTGATCAAGACCTGCCCGCAATAATGAAAGCAAAAAAACAACTCAGTAGACTTATAAGTGAAAAGGAATCGGCAGCCAGCCGATATCATGTGAGTGCTATCAGAGTCCATTATCTCTTTGATATTGCAATAACATAACAATAGTTTCAACTGAGTCACTATCAATCAATATTACTGGCTACGATATAAATAACTCAGTGTGACAATTTTGCATTGCTTATCAATTTCAAATTCTAATGTTTGTTTTGTAAAATTTTCTATTATATATTTTTACAATATTTACACCACAATTTTTCACTTACATTGGGTTTAAGACCCTTATTATTAACAAACCACCAATTTTCTCAAATATAAAATATACCATACAACAGCATCTCCTACCAGAATTTGTTATTATGACGAAATGAAAATGTCTATTTTTTTTAGAATATACAAACTATCTGACATAGTTTGAAATAAATAATATAGATTTATATTTGCTTATAGTATAGATAATGATATTTTTTTAGTTGACAATAATAAATATTCTAATTGAATTGTAATTAAGATACTAATATTTTCACTATTTACATTAGTAATATCTGCTAATGACATGCAAAACAATCTCATAACTTAAAAAAAAAGAACATTAGGAGATAAAATTTTAGTAATATTTGAACATTACTTGGTTGCAAAAGTATGAGACCTTATCTTGTATCAAACTTACTGATGCTGAGAGTATGTTAAGATAGTGTACCATGGTTGAAATTAAACCTCAAAACTGTACTTCAGGATAAGATAACAGACACATAATCAGTTGGGCTATCTACTTACATATATTTTAATCTTTACTTCTATAATAATAATAATATAAAATTGCAAAGAGTTTTGTATTTTAATTTTTATTTGCATTATTATATATTGTGTATCTTGTATGCAATATGGTTTGTTTATTTTATATTTGTGCTGATTTCTAGAAACGACTTGTAAAATATTGTTGATTATTATTAAAAAAAATATTATTTTTAATATATTAGATAATTTGTTTATTAACACAAACAAGAACACACTAGTGCTGTTTAAACCACAAAAATCTAGTAGGCTTTATAGCCTATATATAAAAAATATTTATAATGGTTACTTATTAAAATGAGTAAATTTAATTTATCAATTTATTTATTCACATTAATAATATGTTATATATTTCCTTCTTTAAAATTTTCCTATCACTCGTGTGTAATAACTATTTATAAATTAATGTTTAAAAAAAATTAATTGTAAAAAAATATAGAATAATGAAATTGTTTACTCATAAATTCGATTTCTATATATAAGGTTTGTTATCCACACAATATATGACCTTTTTCCTGTTAAGCAGTAAACTTAATCTATCATATTGGTCCAACGAGAATTGGCAGCTATATCCGTGTAAGAATTTCTCCCGACACTTGCGTGTTTACTCACGATGTTTTCCTTCGAGATGAATTTCAAACATACATTTATCTCTAGGTTTCTCACGGTTGCTAGCCAGGGTTTGAATCCACGATCATCGGTTGAGAGCGAGGCATTATTCAATTCGATAGTAGGTTTCAAGTTTAGGTTTTAGTTACGCAATATTAGCACCGACTATTTCGCCAACGTGACGTAACACGGCGAAGACACGATTATTATTTTAGTAATCTGTTGCTGATATTATGATTTACCAGCATTTAGAACGACAAAAAGAAGATAATCCAACAAAATTGAATGCTGCGAAAGAGGAACTTGAGGATGCCGGTAACAAAGTGGAGGCAGCCCGAGACGCGCTCGCGGCGGACATGTTCGCCCTCGTCGCGAAGGAGGCGCAGCTGGCGCACACGCTGCTGCAGTACGTGAAGCTGCAGCGGGCGTACCACGAGTCGGCGTTACATTCCTTGGCGGACACCGTGCCCGAGCTGGAGAGGTTTATAAGTGAGTCGTTAAATGTTTTTTTTGGTCCTCTTTTTGGTACCCAAAGAGAGCTATGCACTTAACGAGGGGTTAATCATAATTGGATTTTTTTTTACAGAATATTTATTATTGTGCTTAATATCCTGAGAAACTTAAAAACCGCCAAACATGAGTCGCGTGTTCGTCAGTTGGTAGGTCGGTCTAGTTCGCGTTTGTTAGCTTATTTAAAATACTTTTTCTGGCAAAGGGTAGGCTTAACTCTACTATGTTCTCTGCCAGCCAATCTTAAGATCAACGCGGGGATATAAGAATTTAGCAATAAACTTTATTGTTAATGGAAATTAATACATTGAAATCTAAATTTAATATGAAAATTTTACAACGTCAAAATTCAGTTTCCTTGTAAAAATAAGGCACCGTTTAAAAAGATTAAATTAAAGCAAAAATTAATGTAGAAATATTACAATGACCCAAAAATAAACTAACATAAGTAAAAGTTAGCCATACAATTCATTCCAGTCTATTATCATTATGATTAACCGTTTATTTGCGTGTCTTTGTCATTAATTTGTTCAATTAAACGGAATGTTTAAGTCGCCACCGAGGCATACGCCTGGATATAAGTCGTGGACATATTATATTATTTCAAAAACATAGTTTATTTTTTTTTCATTTAATTACGATTTTTATTATTTAGTACAAGTTTTTATCACGTCTAATAGTTAAAATATGTATGTTTTTGGCCGCTTTAAAACTTTGTAATTTTAGTTAATTGCATCTTAATTCATAAATTTAGGACAGACGTGTTTTTGTGACAGTGCGCCCACTTTTTTACATCTCGAGTTCTTACATGACAAGGACGTCTCGTTTAATCAAAGCGAGAGCCATTAATAGCTGCACTTAATTAGACAAATATTGCTTTCCTAGAAACTCGTCTCTTTGGGCTTATAACGTGTTGATGTAAGGCTAACAACTGTTGATTGAATTCAAATCGATTAACATATTGGATGCTTATGTTTAAAATCCAAACATAATTTGGGGCAGTATGTGAACATTATAAAAAATATTATACGGGAACAATAGATGATTCTGAATCTTCTCTGTGGCTATAAACATTAAAATCAATTTCTAATTCAAATTTTAACAAGTGTAGTAAGAAAAAGATATTTGAAAGTTATTGTTTGAACTGTTATTTGATTTTTGCTATACTTTTGATTGATCTGTGAACCTAGACAAAGTTAAGCGACGACGATTGAATAATTCAACAAAATCGATACGATGTTATGTGTAGAATTTTCTGTAAATGTTTAAACTGAAAATTAACAACATAAGTTTTAATTTTTAGCACTACGTTACAATACTGTTCCAATGACTGATGAGGGTTTTTCTATTCATTCATTCATTCTTTGTTTCGTGGATTTTAGTGGGTTTGCCTATAATGCAACAAATACTGTATGTGGCGGACGAGGCAGTCGTACTGCTTGTCGTGTATTAATATTACAATATGATGGGTGTTACAAATTGTGTCATTACGTAACTTGTATTGTAATGCACAGTTCTCTTCCTTCACATATGTAATGCTCGATTATGAAATGTTAAATTATAGACGAAATCTTTCGGTGAGACTGCACCTTAAGGATTCCTCTCATCGCGTGATCACTTTATATCATTTGCACACATTTTCACTTGTCTGCAAACGAACTCGTTAATAGTTTTATAAAGAATAAATATATTATCGATTAAAATAAATACCTTCTAAGAAAGTATAACCTTTATTGGTTGGTTTCTGCTGGAAATATAGATTATTCAAGTCACCTTATCTACCGTATTATTCATAAAAAGTAATGTTAATGTTATAATCGATAATAATCACTAATAATCTAAACCTTGCAGGCTTTAGTCACTGAGCGAGAATGTAGCGTCATTAGTATTCATTCTGACTTGTCCATGAATTTCCCTTATGGTGCTTAAATTCTAACATGACATAAGTCAAAATTATCAAATTTACAGGAGAGCGAAAAAAATGCATAATTCTATGAGAACGCTATCATAAACACTTACTATAATAATGACTTTGAGTCTTAACTAATTAAATTTATTATTGATTTTAAATTGTGTCTATAAAATTATGCAGTTTTAACTATTATATAAAGTTGATAATTTTGATTTACATTATTGCTTAAACCCTAAAACGATTGTCTTCGTTTAATTAATTATGTTATCGATCATTTTAATAGATAAATGTGTGATCCAATGGAAGTAATTATCGATAAGAAAATCGCGTGGTTGAAAATTCTTAAACAAATCATATAAATATCGGTTAATACAGTTACTACAGTTATTTAGTAGTTTAACAAAGCTTTTAATATGACGCTGCAAAGCAGAAATTCGGAAAGAGCTACTTAAAAATCTAGATCACCAATTTTTAAAACTTCCGGAAAATTTTGTAACTCCCACGATTTGAGGACTAAATGACTGTACTAACTCAATCATATATGGACGCTGATAAGCAATACTGTGTCAAGCCACACGGACTTCGTTTTGAGAAAATGGCGTCTAAAGATGTCAAACCTATTCTTAATAAATTTGTTTGAAGGCGTGTATATTCATCTTTTCTATTCTATTTTGATAGAATTTATAATGAATCCAAAGAAGATAGGTTTATTTAATATTTTATCTAATAATGAGTTTTTAAATATTTCAGATTATTTTATAAATTGCAAAATATGAAGCGCACCTGAAATTGGAAACATTGAGTTAAGAACCTTTTTTCCATACTTATTTATTTTAGATGACTTGATTTTTTTTAATAATGTTATATAGGTTACGTAGTATCAAAATACATAAATATCTCCAAATTTGACTTTTTGTGGGATGACACATTATTGGTTATCAGCATCCATATGTATAAGTAACGAATTATTTTATTTAAGTTGGTAAGAAATATTCTGGCGCAAGATGACCACCGTCATTTACTTATCTGTCATTTTAACTGACTTCCGAAAAAACAGGGTTTTAATTCGGATAGAAAATGTTGTTCGATTGTTTTTGTTTCTATAAGTTTTGCGTTTTCTACGTCAATAAAACAACTATTATAATTTTGAATAATGATATTATAATATTAAATAGGAACGGAAAGAAATTTCGTGGGTTATAATTTTAATACAATCCAACAGATATCAAAGCGAAGATCGTAAATCCTCAAAGGTCGAGAACAAATCGTTATTGATTAATGCAATCGTAGTAAATATACATTGAATCACAGGCCGGTGATTCGATTAAAGAGATTTCAGTTTAATATTTTTAGTAAAATAATGTGTAATTAAAAAAAAAGAACTAAAAAAAACTCGTTTTCCACTATTTATCAACAGGGTTAGACCTTCGTCACTAAGTCTAGTATATTGGAATCTACGAAACAAACAAAATGTGCTTATGCTCGAGGACTGTACTAAAAAGCATTAAAGAGTCCCACAATACAACGTTATCAGATCTGGCCAATAAAATCAAATTATGTTATAGAAATATCGGCTATATGCACATTTGAAAAGTTTCAAATCGATATCACAATTATAATAATAATTTTACGTTTTATATATTAACGTAAAACTAAAAAAAGCGCGTCCTATATGTGAATAACATGTATGATTCATCGATATCGTTAAGTAGGGGGAAATCTGAAATCGATGATTTCAAATATTTCCTAGAATAAAGAAAATAAAAATTCTTAAATTTCACCAATTTTTGTTCCGAACCAGTTCAGCTTCTAAACAAGTTTAGATTCTATCAGCAAATCTTCGAATGAATTTCCTAACTTCAAAATATTACATAGGCTTTCAATTATCTCATGGTTTGGGATTTCTCCTAACCCATCTTCACGAATCACATAGTAAAAGTAAATGCGCTATCGCAGACGACAGCTCGGTGAAGCCCGTGTTCGGCTACCCGCTGGAGGAGCACCTGCGCGTGACGGCGCGCACCATCGCCTTCCCCGTGGAGCTGTGCGTGTGCACGCTGCACGAGCTCGCGCTCAGCGAGGAGGGCCTGTTCCGGATCGCCGGGGGTATGTTCCTGTATTCCTTATTGTTAGGCGGGTGATATTAAGTTATCACCTTTACTAGCTTAAAATGAACTGAGAGATGAAAGAGTAGGATATATAAATGCCTCACGTCACAAGTGGTCCGACATTTTGTAAGTTTCGACATATGAAACTGAGCGCGTTTTTGGTTATTAATCGTTTAACTAGTCTTATATATTTGTGTAATGAAATTTTAATATGTCTGTGTGATGAAGTGATGGAGACTATCAAATATTCCCAATACTAGCGACGAACTACGTCAATTTTGATTTGAACAATCTTTTAAGACATATATTCTTTCTGTATAGCTTAAAACTATTTTTCGCTTGTAACAAAGATTTTATTTTCTGTTTACTGATAACATTAATAGTTTCGTCAATATATTTTTTTCAGGTACGTCAAAAGTTCGACGAATGAAACTGTCTTTAGACGCGGGACTCTTTAACGTTCCATTGCCTAGAGATTACAGGGATATGCATGTCGTCGCTTCAGTATTAAAATCCTATCTTCGCGAGCTGCCTGAGCCTCTATTGACCTACCGGCTTTATGAAAACTTTATCCTTGCTTCGCGACAGCCCTCAGAACAGGCGCGACTCAATTCTCTCTGGGAAGCCATACATTTACTCCCCGATGCAAACTTCCAAAATCTTAGATATCTTATAAAATTTTTGTCTGCTTTGACGCAAAATCAAAGCACAAACAAAATGACACCTTCAAATTTGGCCATCGTGATCGCACCGAACTTGCTCTGGGCCGCCGACGAAAGCACTTTCGATATGAACATAACGACCGCAGTCAACTGTGTCGTGGAGTTACTCATCAAACACGCCGACTGGTTCTTTAAAGATGACGTAAACTTCTTCATCTCGTTTACCAAAGAAGACCTGCTGCCCGATCACTGTGAATATGGTTTCACGCCCACTTTCGTCCAAGGTTATAACCAAACCGTAGCTCTCAGTCAGGAACAATCGAACGGCGATTACAACAGTATGAGTAAATCTTTATACGATTACAATCACCAAGCTACACAGAAAGTGACAGTAGACGGACCCGGGCGTCATTCGAGAAGCAACAGTCACGATACTAGCCTAATATTAATAGATAACGAGATGAAGAAAGCTCAATCGAACAGCTCCCTGTCGGATCATTCTAGTCCTCCCCACGGTAGTCCTAAACCGATAATGCGGCGGAAAAATAAGCCACTAGCACCGGTACCGCCCAACTTCACGCCAGATAAGAATAAGAAAGTAGAAATCCAACCACAAGTAACGGAGTCGTCCAAAGATCAGAACTCGACAGTCAAGGAGGCGGAGAAACCAGCTAAGCCTCCGCGGCCCGTCATCTCCGACACGGGCAAAGTGATCACGGGAGTGCAGACGATCAATCGATCGACTTATCGCCAGAACAAGGCGATGAAAGAGGAGGCGGCCAGGAGCGGCAGCCGCGAAAACCTCGCCGACACCCGAAGGCAGAGCTTCGAGTTCGACAAAGATAAGTTCGATAACTTTAAAGCCACGGAAAATAAAAGCGACAAAGAATCGACGCTAGTCGTAAAGAACGTGACCGCCCAGAGCGGCGTCGTGACCAGAATGAAGATCGTAGGCGAGCCGCCTAGCGGCCCCGCGTCGCTGGGCGCCGAGCGCTCCTCGCTGGACAAGCAGCCGCGCGCGCTGCCCAAGCCCGCCGCGCAGCCGCCGCCGCGCCCCGTGGCCGCGCCGCGCACGCTGCTGCCCGCGCCCGACGACGACGTGCAGCTGCGCCACAAGCCCGCCGTGCCCGAGCGCCCCGCCGCGCTGCGCCCGCAGAGCTTCCGCGGCGCGCGCGCCTCGCTCGCCGACGCGGAGCCGCCCACCGTGCTCGAGCGCACGCACATCTACACCGTCGACAAGCACCATCCCACCGTCATCCAGGTTGGCGGCGACGACGACGGGCCGCGCGGCACCGTGCAGCGCACGCACAGCTCCGGCGGCAAGGACGCCGAGCTCGACGAGCCCAAGGGGCTCAGCGGCGCCAGCAGGCAGCTGTCGCAGTCGGAGGGCAACATCACGGAGGGCCCGAAGTCGCCGCGGCCGCAGCCGGCGCGCCCGCCGCGCCCGCTCGTGCCGGCGCCGCCGCCGCCCGTGCCCGCCGCCGCGCCCGCGCACGAGAGCACCGACCTCTAGTGCCGCGCGGCCGCGCTCGCAGCGCTAGGAGCGTCTCTCCCGACGGATCGTCCGGATCGCAAGGAGTCGGAGCAAGACTGAAGCCCTCTATTTAATCTATGCTAGTGACTAAAAATAGAAAGCTCGAGAGTTTTCGAGGAGTACATTAGAGTTGTTGTATTTCTTTGCAGATGCGTTATTTATTTTTGTAAAATGATAACTTTTTATTATAGATATTATATGATGTGACGCAAACGAGAAATCAAAAAATTTCGCCTTCATCGATTCAGAGAAAATATTATTTTTATTCGTAATTCCATACGAACATATCAGAATGAGTCAATTTAGCTTTTTATTCATTGGATTATATTTCGTTTCTGAACTTTTTGTACAATTTAGGATATATTTTGCAGTAAATCCTTGTGATATTAGGAGATTCGCTAAATACGCCGAGAGGCCGGCGCGTCCGGCCGAGGGCAGGTGCACAAACGTATAACTAGTAGCCATATTTTTGATATTTATAATAGACAGTGCGTTAGTTGTATCGGCCACGCTGTTTCAGTGAATATTAATATAGGCTAATGTATGTTATGTAGTATTTACGACGTTTTATGTGATATGCATTTTATTAATTATATACTGCAAGTATACAAGCTTCTGTTGTAAGTAATAACAATAAAATATAAAAACAATCTTTATTTTTATTTAAAGCTCATAACACATTTTTAAATCATAATCAAAATAACATCCCATAATAAAAATTTCTATGTTTGCCATTTGACAATATAATGATTCCGTTTTCCCACTCGTATTAATGTAATAAGGTTTGGTAGTATATGTGCAGACTCAGTAATCACTTCATCGATTTTCTTAACTTTTTGGTGGTTAATATAAAAACCACCTGCCTCAATTATCCTTATAGCATCACCTGGAATATATTTAAAAAATTTAAATACGTCATAAGTACCTTGCCACAAAGCAAAGCAAAAAAAAACTAAGAAAAAAATGTTTACTTTGTGTGGGAAAACATTTTGCTTTCATTCCAAGATCTAATACTGTGATACCAGGGGACAAGAGTAAGTTCGCAATGGGAGCTCCTTCAAATACTTGTTCCATTTCAGTTGAAGTTAATGATACTAGAGATTTCACATCTTTACTGTATATTGCTTCACTTGCTTGTCGCGCTTTCAACAGACCCTCTTCTGCAATAATGTTACAATAGAGGTGTAGCTAACTTTAAATACTACCAATAAATACATTTTCATGTCTTTAAGATAAAGATAAATTTGACTTATGTGAAGAAAAGAACTTTGTGGTATGAATATAAAGTGATGAAAATTTCGGTATAGGCTAATATCCTAATTGATAACATATTATACCTCCATGTACTAAGATTGTCAGATGTTCAGCCAGACACTGCTGTGGATATCTTTGCTCAGGGTGTTGTTTGTGTTTAAACATTATATCCTGAATTTCTCCTAAACTATAGAATGTAAACAATTTAAGCAGTCTCTGTACATCTGTATCCTTCGTTCTGATAAAATATTGATAGAGATTAAATGGGCTTGTCTTGGTAGAATCTAACCACAGGGCATTCCCGGCGGACTTGCCAAATTTATCACCTTCCTCGGTTGTAACGAGCGGCAAAGTCAAACCTGAAATAAAATAAATAAAAGTATTAAAACAAAAAAAACTATAACAACAATTATTTTTTTCAATTAAACCCACCATAAACATTCTTTTTAGCTGTCCTGCTGATAAGTTCGTGTCCGGCACTTATGTTCCCCATTTGGTCACTTCCACCTATCTAATAAAATGGTTTTATAATTCATTACCAATAATAATCATTATGATTTATTATTTT
Organism: Hypolimnas misippus; assembly: GCA_037950945.1. NCBI lineage: Eukaryota > Metazoa > Arthropoda > Insecta > Lepidoptera > Nymphalidae > Hypolimnas > Hypolimnas misippus. The sequence goes on along the minus strand of JBBEEQ010000029.1, from coordinate 5,260,711 downwards.
CGGTCCTCGCTTAATATAAATGGCATAGACATATTTTGAGCCTTTATATCTTAAAAAATATAAAACTTCAATATATACATTTAAAGTCTATCAATCCCATACATATAACATTTATTTTACATAATGTCCTCAAGACAAACCCCAAAACATAGTATAAGAGGAAAAAAATTACCTGAAATCTACAATCATATTCCTTTAACAAATGCAGCCAATCATATGACTGGAAAATTTGATAAGCAAATTCAGTAAAACTCATGCCCACTTCAGAATTAATTCTGTTTTGGACACTTTGTTTCAACAACATTGTACCCATCCTAAAATTTCTTCCAATTTCACTAACAAATTTAATGGAATCTATTTCTCTGTACCAGGTCTCATTATTTACTATCCTGTAAAATGATTTTAGCTATATTATATAAATATTAATACTCAATTTTATTTTTTTAAATACATAATTATATGACATACCTAATAGGCTTCAATATGTTTTTATTTTCTGACCAAATATATTTTTTGTGGTTTTCAAATATGGTTTCAAGATTTTTTTTGATGCAACTGATATTTTCTGCAATAACATTTTGAGCTAATGCCACTCTGTCTGTACTTCTTCCACTAGGATCACCAATATAGCCTGTAGCACCACCCAACTGAAAAAAAAGATAGCTTTAAAATAATTATAATCAAGTGTTTTTACTTAATGATGTGTATTCTATTATCCTCTTGTATTTACTGTAATTATAATAAAAACTCCCTTACCAACGCTATCACATTATGTCCTCCCCTTTGCCAATGGATAAGGTTTATTAAAACAAGAAGATTTCCAATATGTAAGCTGTTTGCTGTAGGATCAAATCCTGCATATACACACTGTGGAGACTTATTTAATAAATCCAGTATTTCATTTCTGTAATTTTATTCCACATTAAGAAATATACAGCTTATGTGATACCTTCTGAATGTAATAAAAAAAATTACTTACGCTGCAGTATTTGGAAACATATCCTGATACATTCCTCTTTCATTAAGTTTTAGTATATTTCGACTACTACTAAATCGTTTGGCGGGTTTCCATAAATAAATCATTGGAAACCGGACAATATTTTTAAAAAATGCCATTTTTTAATAAAATTATAGATCCAATAGTTTAGTATTAACCTCAAAAATATAAATGATATAAATTACTAGCTTACTTACAAAACATTCTGTACAGATTCATTATTTGCGCATAAACTAATGTTATATATCAATTTAAGTATTAGTTAGTTTAGTGGTGTGTTAGGTAACTTCAATTCAATTCTTTGTTTTATGGCTTTTATTTCGTTTTCTTATTTAAGATTATTATACTTGGTGTAGCGAATTTCAAATTGACATTTGAATTTTTAATTTTTTTTTATTTAACTTGTTTTACGGCCCTGGGTTCAAGCCCTTTTGAGCCTTTGAATTTTTAATACTAGGCAGTGTTGCCAGTATTGAATTAATTTCCCCTTAAAGGTAATTTCACACCACATGAATTGAAATCTGGGCAGGCGAAAGGTGTACCTCACGATCTGCTATACCCTCTTGACTCAATAATAGCAACCTGGCGTTATTTTTAAACGAATGAGTCGCCGGTGAAAAACAACCGAGAGTACTAGATTTATGTTATTTCAAAGGTCTCCAGAGAGCAAATATGAAATTCCTGAGTTGAAAGCTTTCGAAAACAACTTCAATAAGCGCGCTTGCAATTGCAATACTGAAAGAAATATTAAGCACGGTAGTAACTGATATAGACGAACAAGTAGCCTTTAGTAATAGCAAAGCTTTAGGTTCTTTAATGGGATAGCAAAATCATAGAGATTCATGCCACAAAAATATTTAATGAAATAATATACATATTAATAACAATACAATATATAATATTCAAGTTATTTACGACTATTCTATACAATCATATTTTTTACCTATAGTTTAATATTATTTTTAAAAGCTTTGGACTTTATTAGACATATTAACATTTTCGATTCTCATAATATTATAAATACAAAATCACAGTTAAGTTTAATATTTTTCGTGTCACTTGTAAATTAAATTTTTATGAATAAATAAGGTAGTCGAGCGAAATCGTATTAATTATCCCTGCTAGCTGACACCAAATTGCTATAAACCAAAATGCTTATTGTGACTACTTATTATAAAATAAACTATTTATTTAATTCTACATACAATGCATAGTGACTTATCTGTTTCTTTTAAAAACCTGACATATAATTAATTTATTTATTTATGAACATTAATTTACCATAAACTTAAATAGGTTAAAGTTTAAATTGTATATTTAGAATTAAAACATTTTCGTAATGACTTCTGTACTGATCATTAAATTAGAAAACATAATTGATACTTTTACTGTTACTGATAATACTTAAAACAAATACTTAATAATACTTATATAAGAAACTGTTCACATAGTACACAATTTTTTTTATATATGTCTAATCTTCAAGTGTGACATTTTTGAAGAGATATGACATTGATTCTTTATTATGGATACGTCTGATAGCTTCGCTGAGCAGAACAGATATGTCGATAGTTTTGATTTTGTTGCATTGCATCTTTTGCAGCTCATGTGGTACGGTGTTTGTGACCACCACCTCGTCGATGGGTGAGTCTTCAATTAGCCGCGGCGCATCTGAAGACAGCAAACCATGTGTCGCTAATACATAAATCTTATAGGCTCCACATTCTTTTAGTACTTCTGCTGCTGCTACAAATGATTGGACGTCATCAATCATATCATCCTGAAAGTGTATATTTGTATGTAATTTTTTGTCATTATTATATTTATATATTAAAAATTTGCAAATTCAATAACGCAAAATAATATTAGTTTATAATTTTTTGTAATTCAAACATACCACCATAATTGCAATTCTTCCACCAACATCTCCAACAACATTTATTGGTGGTTTTTCTTTGGCTGGGTGTACTGGAACGCCGACAGAAACATCCATAGTGCGTGACCTGTCCACACTGAAATGTCAACTAATTAGATGTATTCTACCACTTTATGATGTATTTAGAATATGCAGTGGGGACTTGATTATTCAGAACTAACTAACTTTATGTATTTACCTTAGAAAGTAATTAAGTATTAACATAGTATGGTAACAAATATATACTAAATGATGCCCAAGCTACATAAGTTATTGTGGGTTTTTCAATTATCTAAATGATATATGACGACAAGTATTCAAACTAATCAAATCTCCAAGTGTGGATATAAAAATTGCTAACAAATTCTAACAAAAAATGTAATTAATAAAATCATAAGAAATTCTACTTATAATTGGATTGTATATTTCACTTAATGTTACATCACCTAGGCATACAGGGTGGTGAATATCTCCCATCCACCTCGTCACTTTCTGCTTCTTTTTGTTCACCGTGAATAACAGCTATAGCAAGCCGTAGCCTCTCAGCATAAGATGTTGCTTTCTTTGCTGAGCCAGGATTACGAGCTACTATTACCGAATTGCGGTAGTCTGGGATCTGTCAATGTAATTTTTTGTCGTTATTATATTTATATATTTGTTATTCATTGTGTTGAGTGTAATAAGAATGTTAGATTATACAGTTTCTATTTCAATAGATGTAAACAATTAAAAGGCAACACTAAAAACATTTACATTATTAAAAAATATATATATTTAATAAATTTTAAAATTTTTATCCATAAATTTTTACACATTCATTTTAATAACTAAATATACATAATTTAAAGGTGACTGACTGACTGACATAGTGATCTATCAACGCACAGCACAAACCACTTGACCGATGGGGCTAAAATTTGGCATACAGGTAAATGTTAGGTTAGGACATAGGCGCACACCCACAAAAGGATTTTGATTAATTTTACCCCCAAAGGGATATAGGGGATGAAAGTTTGTATGATACTATGTCAATTTTAAACCGATCGTGCTGAGACTTTGCATGTATAAAGCTACTATGACATAGGCATTACAGACATTGCAGACGAAGTCACGAGTACCAGCTAGTTTTTATATATAAGATAATACACTAATTTTAATAACATACTTTGTATACAAATGTCTTTAAAATTTATTATTCATATTATATTTATCAATTAATAACATTTTATGTGTTGCAGATTTTAACACATGTAGTAAATAATAAGCTTTATATTAATTAACTGTTTCAAATGCTTTGTTTATAAAAATGAAGTAAATTTACTCACACTCTCTTGAATATATTGCAATAAGAACGGAGATGCTCTCAAATTATCAACAGGACAATCAAAGAAACCTTGGATCTCTTTCTGATGTAAATCCATTGTAATTATGTGTGTAAGGCCAGATTTGCACATTGTTTTAGCTAATAGTTTTGTAACGATACAACCGCGTTTCCTCATTTTGCACTGCTTACTGTACGGCAGATATGGAATGACTCCAACGATGGAGCGTGCTGATGAAGTTTTGCATGCATACGCCATAATCAATAGTTCCATTATATTGTTGTTAACATCTCTGCAATAAAAATTTATAACAAAGGGTGTTTACAAAAAATTGTATTCAAATTACAAATAGCAGATAAATCAAACTATTTTCATAAACATATACATACATAATACTAATACTAAGTTTTAATTAGAAAATTTTCTAAATATACTTGCTTATTAAGTATTAACTTCTTTTAGCAAAAGATTACAGGAAAAAGGATGCAGCATAAAAAATGATAAACAAACAACTATGTCTTGCATTATCACTTCCATGAATGCAGAACAGATTTTTATTTATCACTAATAAATAATTAGCATGTGTAAATATTTACACAGTAAGTCATTAATGTAAATAAACAAAAGGAAATGACTCACAGTTATATTTATGATATCATTTCCTGTTATCAATGTGGATCTGTTATATCTATAAATCTAATTATATAATAAAATACATTTAATGCTGCTATCATTAAATTTTAATTTTGCTATTGAAAAAAAAAATCAAATAGCTGATTGAAAATGTAAATAAATATGAGTAAATATTGCCTGTTTTACTCAAATATTATTTTGATTTCATTATCGAGACAAAATATAAATTTTAAAAAATGCAAAAATTGCATTTTTATTAAAAAATAAGGGGAACTTGATAGTTGTACATTTAACAACACATTAAAGTTTTATTAATATATATTTTAAGCTTCTATTGTTATCAACAGATTAAATTCATATAAATCAATTATATTCCAATTTGCAATAGTAAATGTATAAAAATATAGTTTCAAAAGAAAATAATTAAATATTAATATCTATACAACATAAATTAAGAGAAATAGAACAAAGTTTTAGCAATTTACGTCTTAACCTAACTTTTTAATCTGATTAATATATAGACTTACTTTGTTCCAGTCTGCACTATATAGATATTTTTCCCACGGATTGAGTCTGCTATTTCCACCATAGTTTCTCTGTTTGTTTTGTGATAAACTGAACATCCTCCTTTACGCACACCTAATCGACTGCAAATACGATAATTTTCCGTAAATAATATGATTCAGATGACTTTGCCAGAAGCGCATAAAAGGTCAAATAATTTAATCCTTTGACAGAAGTATATAAAAATAATTACTTTGCAATTAGGTCAGCCAACTCAGGGTGTGAATTGCCACTCAAAATTACGACATCTGACGTGGAGTTGTTCTCCATATTGCACTTTCGAGAGCGGTTCGTGAATCCCACCAGCCTGTACAATAAAAAGTTTTTTTACTAACAACCCTCATGTTGTGTTTGTTATTAAAAGTCTTGCCGATTAGGATGGATCGTCGGTTCAACAAGAAAAACAATAAACCTGGTTTTGTTGAGTAACATAATAACCTGATGGCTGTCTTGATTTACTGCCGAACAAGATAAATTAATGGCAGTTTTTCTTTTGCAATAAACAGGATAATACTAAAGATAAGTGAACTCTCTAGTGACTTTTATTATTAATACTTCGATGGGCGATTCCTAAAATTAAAGTGACGAAAGGCTCAAAGCCGCACTACACGATAGTAAATTGAAGATTGAACTCGACCACAGAATAACTTAGACGATAAATGATTATAGATAACAAATTTTATTTAACCATAGACAAATTAAGCATTTCAGTTCATTCTGGTAGAAACTTGGAATAGTGTCCTGAATATCCTGATATCACTTTTTTTTGAGAAAGTGATCCATGATTGAGAAATTTATAAGCTATTATTCTTGCAATAGTACATTTTTAATACAGTATAGTACCTATTCATTTAATATGTACCTGGATCAATACAACACCAGTGTTTGACTTTTCGTTTGTGTAAATATCTATGCAACGTCTAACACTAAGATTAATCAAATCACATTTTTACAAACTTTTATGTTATAAGATATTTACTTAAAGTATTATTATTTTAAAATTAAATAGTATACAGGTGGTGGATGGTGTGATATAATATATCTAAGACGATTTTATAATATTTTTTATTTTTTATAATCTATACTTCGATATTTTGACAAGCTTAATACTTAGGTGTCAAAATAATTTCAAAACAAAACAATGTGATGTGCTTATAATTTGTTGGTTATACTAAGACACAATAATCATAATAAATATAAAGTTGTTGTATAATATTTTAAAATGGGTCTCACCAAACAATATTTACGCTACGTTCCTAGTGGTACTTTTAATGTTATTGCAAGTCCTGATTGTAACAGTGTTCACACAACTTTAAACGGAATAAGTGGGAGATACATTGCAGTTGGAGCATGTGAACATGTTATTATTTGGGATATGAGATTGGGAGAAAAGGTACTTTTAAAACAACCTTAACTTAACACAAATTCTTAAAAATCTCAAAGCCTTAAATACAAAATACATTATATCGTCAACGTGTGTTATATATTTAAGTAATTTACTAATTACATCTTTCTACAGCGAATAACTAGAATTAAAAGTCTTATAAAACTTATTAACAATAAAAAAATACTGAAAAAAATTAAATTTTTATAAATATTAAGATATAAGAATAATTTGTAAATTCGTTTCATTTCGATGACAATAAACTTTCAGGCTCAAGTAATACCAGGAGAAAATGTAGTGGTATCCCAAATAGCTGCCAGTCCAAGTGGTAACCACATGGCTGTGGGCTATGTTGATGGAAACATAAATGTGTTTGAATTGATCAACAACGAGATTGTATGCGTATTTGCTGGACACAAGTCTGCTGTCACATGCTTGCAATATGATGAACAGGGTCATAGACTTGTATCAGGTTCAAAGGTAGATTTTATATTATTATAATATTATGTTTACTTTATTTTCTATTTTAAATTGTGAGTAAATTACTTTTTTAGATTGTTAGTGTTCTGTTGTTTATAATGCAATATGCATATTACCAAAGTGTATATAACTATATGGACTATATTGTAATATCTATCTAATAAAGATAGTTTGTATATGATCATATATTTTTCATAATACTTGAGTCCTTGTAGCATTGATTATACTATAATATAATGAGACATTTTATACATATATTCATAATGTATAGTTATATTAAAATAATAAAAAATTTTAGGATACAGAAGTGATTCTCTGGGATGTTGTATCAGAGACAGGTGTGGCAAGGTTTAGTGGTCACAAGGGTGTAATCACTAGTGTACTTTTTATTAATGGAAGAAATTGTGTTATTAGTTCTTCAAAAGATACATTTGTAAAATTCTGGGATATCGAAACAAAGCATTGCTTTAAAACTCTTGGTGGACATCAAATGGAGGTAAGTATTTTTTGTAATTGGTTAATATATTCTATATTTATTATGATTTTTGTTTTAACAAAAAAAACTATTAATTTATAGATTTTATTTATAATAAATTTTCTGGCTTACTTATTCTGTGTATGTTGCTCTTTATATAAACAATCATCTGAAGATCGTCATGTTTAAAATAAATAAATAATCTCTTTAAGGTATGGTCAGCAGTTCTTCTTAAAGAGGAGAGGTATTTAGTCACAGGAAGCATGGATCAAGAGTTGCGAGTATGGAAACTAAATTGGACTGACAAAATCAAAGAAGAAGAAAAAATTACACAGCAGCTTGAAATTGTGAAATTAGAAGACACAGACAATACGGAGGACACCTCAGTATGTATAGACACAATGTTTTATAACATCTTTTCATTCATATAAATGAAGTAAACAAAGCTAATGCTGATTAAATGTATGGGTCGTTTTAATATATATATTTTTTAAATGATAACAAAAGAATAATTTATTAATGACATTACATGTTTATTGTTTGAAAATTATTACATCTGAAAATTGTTTCAAATATATGTTTAATATAACTTTGTAAAAAAAATGACCTATACATTTGTGATTATTTATTTAAAAAAGGAATTAAAAAAGTATAACAAAAGTAGTTAACATACAAAAAACTGTTTATATTTTAGATCTTACAATGTCATCAAGTTGGTACTCTGATCCGTGGTGGCAAAGGACGAGTTGTAGGCCTTGTGACAGATCCTGGACAAAGTGTTCTAGCCTGTTATGGAACAGATTCATTGTTAGAGTTATTTTCATTTTGCTCAGACGAGGAAGCTAAAGTGAGGATGAATAAAAGAATTAAAAAACAAAGGAAAAAATTGAGGTAAGATCTAATTATTTAGGCAAAAGAAACATACATAGTATTAGTCATTGTTTTATTCAAGTTACCTTTAAGATTGGTGTATAGATTTTATTTTATTATTCCATTATCTGCTTAGCCTATTGTAACATTGGAGTCCTTAGCATACTATAATATTACTTAACTATTAAATATTAATTTATATTTCTATTACTCATACTCTGTAATAGTAAGCTGAAAGAAAATGGTGAAGTTGATCCAGAGGCAATAGATGTGTCAGAAATCCTTACCTTGTCTGATGAAGTTCGCCGACTGAGTTCAGTCAAACTATCGGCCAAGATAAAGTCCTCCTGCCTCTTGATGGGGACCACCGGCGAGCTGCGTGTAGGAGTGACTTTAGCCACTAATACTGTGGAACTGCATAGTTTAAATATAGCAGATGGCAATGAGGGTATGGCTTAAACAACAAGACAAATTAATATAACTATAAACAACTAGAAAATTTATTTAATTATTTATAGTTAGTACCTGTAGGCGAGAATTACACTTGTAAGTTTTGTTCTCAGACTCATATAACAGCCACGTCGGTGCAGTGGTCACTGCAACTGACTGAAGCGCTAACGGTCGCGGGTTCGATCCCCGCTCACGGCAAACGTCTGTATTGGCCATACAAATGTTAGTCGTGGTCTGGGTATTTGTCGTGGTCTAGGTATTTCCGGACCCCCGATGCAGGACCATGAGATTTTAACGGGGGCCGTTGAATGTGATGTGTTTCTCATGTGATGCGTTTATTATATAATATTTACAAAAATTGTTTAGCATTGCTTTTACACCTAAAAAATTTACTGTCAGTAACATATTTATTGACACTCACAGATTACGTATAGTTACTAAGTATCTGTTTATAAAGTTGTTTTATATCAGTTATGAGAGTAAAATTTACAAATGTAAAACTCTTGGCATTATAATAAATTATTTATTTTATATTAATTACCACTAAATTCATCTTAATTTTGGTGTTTATTAAACAATTAGAATTTTCTAGTAATGAATAAAATATAATTAATTTGAGATTTAATTTTTTTAGTTAAGTGTTTGAAGCAAATAACTCAACCGGGCCATCAAAGGGAGCCGAGATGCATCGCAATGAGTTCAGACAATCTGGCTATACTCTCAGCTTCCGCTGACTCTATCAAACTTTGGAACAGGTTAGATATTAGTTTATAACTGTAGTCCATTGAGTATCTATTTCGGTAATCATAGTTTTATCTCTTAGTTTTAGTCATAAATGTCAGAATTATTTAATTTGCAAAGTCATGTCAGAGTCTCCTAGAATATGTCACAGTACAAGTTCGAGATGGTGATAGTGATAACGGTTTACCGATGTCTCCAGATCGAGTCAATCGTGCCTCCGCACGATCGAGACGCCGGGCGCGCGCCCCACCCGCGCGTGCTTCGTGCCGGGCGACCGACACGCGCTCGTGGCGTGCGCGGACGGCGCGCTGCTGCTGCTGGACGCGGCCGCCGCGGTGCTGCTGGAGAGCGTGCCGGCGCACGCCAGTGACTGCTGCGCCGTCGGACTCACGCCGGACTTGGTGGGGAGCTTTATAGGATCGCCACGATGCTGCTGCATTACATTACCACGTTACTGCTGCATTATATTACTGCGTTGCTGCTGCATTATATTACCGCGTTACTGCTGCATTTTATTACTGCGTTACTGCTGCACTTTATAACTGCTTTACTGCTACATTATATTAGTGCGATACTGCTGCATTCTATTACCGCATTACTACTGCATTATATTACTGCGTTACCACTGCATTACATTACCGCGTTGTTACTGCTTTTTACTAAGGTGTTGCTGCTCCATTATAGCAGTTTTAATATTTTAAACAGAATAGATACACTTTAACAAGACAAGTCTCACTAAACAGTTTTGATTTTTATGTTTATATTATCATTTATGTATATTTTAAACATAATAATTTTATAATTCTTAAACATTATAATTATAGCGCGGATGTTACACCGGCGGAGGCGATAAAACGGTTAAGCTGTGGCAGTTTGAACTGATACCAGATACTACAGGCGATTCTAAAGCTAAGGTATCTAATCTAGTTTTATGTGTAAATATTATAAAGCAAAGTAAAAAAATATGAGTCGTAATGTATCATATTTGACAGTTAAAGTTCAAATTACTATGTCATTAAGCCAGCTATGGATGGGCGAGAGCAATGTATATTAACACGTCTTGTAACAACTACAATCAATAGACTATCTCACTATTAACAAATTTCGTTCAAGTGTAAAAGTGGAAAATTCATACTTCCATCATATTATTCTACTCCACTTCCACTACTTCCACTAAACTAATTCAAATGAATTTAAGTATGAAGATAGATGGACCTCTGAGAAGGACATAGTGAATTAGGGGATGAAAGTTTGCATGTAGAGAGGGTTCTGGGTAGTAATTCTTTATCAAATAATAGGATGCTGATAAGCTATTGCTCAAATTTGACTTTTTGTGGGTTGTCACTTTATTAAGTGACAACCCACAAAAAGTCAAATTTGAAGACATTGATGTATTTTGATACTGTGTCATCTATTTAATATATTTCAATTCAAGAGATCCAAACTAAACAAGTACGGAATACATATATGTCAGTTTCGCATTTTTAAGTGCGTTCCATATTTTGCAATTTATACAACAATCTCAATATTTGAAAAACTTTTAACGATATCAATCTGCTCTTAATTTATTATAACTTTTCATCAAAATAGAAAAGAAAAGATGAATATATACTTTTTCAAACAAATTTTTAAGAATAGTTTCGACATGTGTAGACGCCATTTTCTCAAAATGAAGTCTGTGTGGCTTGGCATAGTGTAGCTATCAGCGCCCCAATGGTGCTCGCAGGTACTATCGCTGCTGCACACGCGCACGCTGCAGCTGGAGGAGGCGGTGACGGCGGTGCGCGTGAGCCCCGACAACAAGTTCGTGGCGGTGGCGCTGCTCGACTCCACCGTCAAGATATTCTTCCTCGACACCTTCAAGGTGAGCCGACACTAAATTTCACATACATATATGTAGAGAAAACTTCTGTGGTCATTGATATATGTGAATTTTTCTTTTTACTTTTTCTTTTGACTTTTGTGACGTTTAAAAAATATTTGAGGAATATTAAAGAAAACTTGCAATAATTATGTTATTGTAAGTTTTCTGTAAGACAAACCTGAAATAGAGGTTTTGTAAATAGAGGTATTGTGTCTTTAATTGTACAAAGAAATGCAATTTCATTTTTATTTCATTATCAAGATTAACACCATTGTACCACGCGTATACAAATAAATATTTTAAAAGGCCACAAGGGAATAATAATAAGAAATTACAATCAGAATTTGTATCCACATCTTTATATTCCAACTCTTCAAGAGTTACACCACATCGCTAGTTTGAACGAAGGACTTCTTTTAATTCTACCGGCAGTGATAATAGCTAAATATTTAAAAGGAGATGTAAATTTTATCTACTACAGTTTATAAGTCCCAATATATACTATAGATGGTTCAAGAAAGTATCACACTTGGGTAGAAAATCATAAATGTATTTTATGATAATTAATTCTGTACCAGTTCTACCTATCCCTGTACGGCCACAAGCTGCCGGTGCTGTGCCTGGACTTCAGCTACGACTCGGCGCTGATAGCGACGGGCTCCGCCGACCGGAACGTTAAGGTGAGCCGTGTCGGGCGTATGTTTTAGTTCCCTTGGACTGGGGTCCGTTGAATTATGGGAGTCTAGTCAACATTTTGTCATAACCCTGAAACCTGTGTTATACTATTTTCATATTTAAAGTTTATCTTACATCATCTGAAGGCATGCAATATTATTCTTGAAAACCAAAGCGCCAAGCTTGTTCCTGTTCCCTTGCATTCTTTAGTCCTTTTTTAAGCTGCCAACGAATTTATGGTTTTTCGGGTGCTGCAAATATCAATAGGCGGCGGTCATTATTTAATATCAGGTATTATAATCGCTTAATTGCGATTTTTTTTAATTAAAAAAAACTTATGCTCACCTATACCTCGAATCACGCAAGTGTGTTGGTCTGAACTACGCGCATTACGCTGCGCAAAACACTAAATTCGTCACCAGGACAGTCTTTTAGACAATTCTTTAATTTTTATTAATTAATGTTTTTAAATCATTATTTGTTATTTAGCAGTTTTTAGTTTGATTCGTACCGATTTTGGTTCCGGGATGTGTTTATTTACTAAATATGTCAATTAGAGACAAATATATTCTACATGTCATATAACGGCTTAAAATATTCAATATAAGTATAACAATATAATATACATTTTACTCGACTGTACCGTGCGCGAGCTCGCACTCGCCTCGTGTCCGGGCTAACACCTTACGTGAAACGCGCTGCGAACCTGCGCAGGTGTGGGGCGTGGACTTCGGCGACTGCCACAAGTCGATCTTCGCGCACAACGACTCGGTGACGGCGCTGCAGTTCGCGGCCGCCACGCACTACTTCTTCACCGGCTCGCGCGACGGCCGCGTCAAGCAGTGGGACGCCGACACCTACGACAACATCATCACCCTCCACGTTGGTTCTTTGTTAATCGGGCGATAAGCAATAATGTGGCCACCCACAAAAAGTCCAATTCGGAATATTGATGTATTTTGGTTACGCATTTAACATAATTTAAGAAATTTTCAAGTCATTTAATCTATGAAAGTTCGAAGAAATGGTTCTTAATTTAATCTTTAATAAATTGAAGTGTGTTCTATATTACGCTATATACAATAATCTCATATATTTGAAAAAAAAATACTAGTTAATACTACCTTTTATTCATTATATCTTTTATTGAAATAGTAAAGAAAAGATGGATATATACTTCTTTAAAGATATTTATCAAGAATGGATTTGACATGGTATTTCTTATTAGTCTTCAATTGTATGTTGTTTTAAAGGAAAAAAATAATGTAAAAAACCTAAAAATTAAATACCTATTCAACTATACCTCACTTCACATTACGCCGTCTAAAATCGGCGTTTTTGATTTTTTTCAATTTTTATGCTTTCTATTACAATCACGCTGTCATGACGAATCAAACGACGAGTCATTTATCAAAATCGGCCACACACATAAACACGTTACCCTCCTGCGCGACGCGCATTACATACATTCTTATGTATGAGCTTGCGCGCTGCAGGGCCACGCGGGCGCGTGCGCGGACGTGTGCGTGGGCGCGGGCGGCCTGCACGCGGCGTCGTGCGGCGCGGACGGCGCGCTGCGGCTGTACTCGCGCAGCGACGAGCCGCTCGTGCTGGGCGACCAGGACGACGCCGACGAGGGGCTGGCCACCGGCGAGCGGCACGTGAGTCGCATGCGGAGGGGCTTTTTATTTGTGTTCACACGGCGGACGAAGAGATACCGGATGCCTTGGAGGGAGATCGGGTTATGCGGAGATGAATACCCGCTAAAAGCAATGTGACGGCCTTACTCAGCACAAGAAATGGAGAAGCCATAAGATCGCTTGCGCATGCACATCCGCAAACCCTCCCGTATACACAGGGTCTACTTCTTTTCACAAACTACATGTAGAAATGTGGGAGGTGGAATGACGATTTAAGTCTACGGTAGTTGGCGAGAGGTGATTGAGAGCAGATTTACTATGTAGAAATGCATTATAACTGTATGAGCAATTGAATAACTGTATGAATAAAATAATAATTATATTATTTTGCAAATTCGCATTATACCATCAGCTGTACTAGCCCTGATTGACCGGCGAGATGACAAGAGGTTTCAACACGTCTATAACTGATGATCGCGGCTTCAAACTACTAGCGCTCTTAGTATATCTTTTAAACTTTCGCGATTTATACAAATCATATTTAATATGACTAACGCTCTACTTTAAGTTTCAATTCATCTCGTATTCGACGATAAAGGCAAACGTAATGAGAAAACCCGCATAAATCGAAATAAAGTCTACCCGTGACAACGAACGCTGTAAAGTGCTAAATATACGCGATTTAAATCCGTTTAAAATAATTTTATTTCAACGAAATAAAATGTGCATGTTTATCCGCCAAATTGCAGTGGATCAATGTAGATTCACCTTCTAGCCTTCTTCGTAATTAATTCTTCGTAATGGAAGGCTTCGCCCAGCTGTGGGGCATTTCCATGCTGTTATACTACATTTAAGTATATATGTATTCTTCGTTTGTGTCATGACTATTTGTGCTTTTTTTAGGCGCCGGTCCCCGGTTTACCGGGCCTCAACATGCCGACCAAGAAAACTATTGGTGCTGAAAAGGCTGTAAGTATAGCAAACGGGTGTTTAAAATGAACTATTTCGAAATTTATTTGAAAGTCCAGAAGTGTACTATAATAAGACATCTCTCGCCATACTCTCTTTTTTTGACAACAGCTCATTGCTAGGCAACTCTTTAAGTCGCGTTTATATCAGTCTCATTAGGAACTGTCCATTAATCACGTGAGGCCCAAGAGGAAAGAGAGGGTGCTGAAAAAAAAACACCTAATATCACAAGAGGTTATTAAGATATCGTGTATTTAGTCTACTAACCTCACCACGCATCACCAGCGGGGGGTCTTAAAGGTGTTAAAAAACATCACGTGATAATAGACGGCATGTTAACGGTATAATATTGGAACTGACCGAGTCGCGTCGCGCGTGTCGCCAGGCGGACTCGCTGGTGGAGTGCCTGTCGCTGTGCGCCGAGCACGCGGCGGCCGGGCCGGGCGCGCCGCCGCCCGCGCTCATGGCGGCCTACGGCTGCGCCGGCGCCGGCGACTTCCTGCTGGAGACCCTGAGGAGGATACGCTCCAGGTGACGCAGTTAACGTGCTTCTATAAAGGGCTTATCGTATTTACAATTTCACCTCCACTCACCAAAAGTTGTTACATATTTAATACCAGTTGGTTTTCAAAAATTCGTCAGCGTAGAATCGTTGTTTTTAATAGCCAAAAAAAATTTTCATCTCTTATTGTTTTGATAAATGATTTTATTTTATTTCAAATAAAGTGGTCTATATTCTTTGTCAAAGCCCTATCTATATCAGAGTTAATTATAATTAGTTCACTAATTAGTTTCGTATTTATTATTACATATGGTAGCGGTGATCGAATCATAATTAATTTAAATAATAAATTTGAATATTATTAAAATTCATTTGTCAATTACTTTAAATTCAAATGAGCGAAGTTTTCATACTCCTTCGTCCACGCAATATTCGCGTATTAATACATAGATGATATCCCAGCGAGCTGGAGGAGGCGCTGCTGCTGCTGCCGTTCAGCGCGGCGTGCGACATCGTGCGCGCGCTGCCGGCGCTGCTAGAGCGCGGCGAGCAGGCGGAGCTGCTGTGCCGCGCGGCGCTGTTCGTGCTGCGCCTGCACCGCGCGCCGCTGCTGGCGCACCGCGCGCTGCGCAAGCACCTCATACAGATACAGGCCAAGGCGGCGCTGCGCCTCGCCGAGCTGAGGGTCAGTCCGCGGGCAGCTTGTCTCACGCCGACAGCGAGCACGCGAGCGGCCGCGCCACCGGGTCGCGCTACCGCTCGTAATCAATTACTGCACCAATGAGCCCCAATGCGAGGCTCGCCTCTCTTTTTCTCATCGGATGAAACGCCACTATAGCTATTAGCTACTTTACTTTTATATTTCAAGTCCTCGCCAGGTCGAGTCAGTCTATCCCAAAAAATAATTAAACATTGATATAAAACTCACTAATTTGAAATATATATTTATATAAGAATTTTTTAATAATTAAAATGAAAGAAATGTCTAAATGGCCGTCCTGATGCCTAATTTAGTGTTCTGCGCATAGTTCAGCCCGACACACGTGAATTGAGATGTAACTTCGCGTTTGTAATGAGCGTAATGAATGTGTCGCGCGACGCAGGACATGGTGGGCTTCAACGTGCACGCGCTGCAGTGGCTGCGGCGCGAGGCGGAGGCGGCGGAGGGTGAGCAGCTGTTCCGCGAGGCGCTGGGCGAGCGCCGCGCGCGGGACCGGCGCGCGCGCACTCGCCGCGCGCTCAAGCGGCCCGTCGTCAGCGTCACGTGACGCAGCGTATTGTTACAATGGATGACATACGGCTGTAATATAGCGCAATAACTTACAACAAGCACGTTCGTTTCATTTATACTATTGGTTGGTTGCCCATTGCTCGAAAATCGATCGTTACGATCATAATTGAAATTTTGAGGAATACATTCACCGGCTCCATCTTGACATATATGTATAAAAAATAAACTGTATTCAATTTTTTTTTAACCCATAACATTAAAGCTCATTGATACTACAGTGTGTATGAAAAATTGTGTCAACCCCCTTAACTGCGTTATCAGTATCGAAAATGTAACACAATCAAACAACTTACATTTACAAACTCTTCAATCAAAATAATAAAATTAAATATTAAATGATTATTATATGTAGAGTAACAAAATGTTTGTACGCACTGGTATCACACGATGAGACTCCATGGCGCCATCACACCTGCTGCGCTACTAGTGACGAACTCGAACGTACATTCACATTATTTTGATTGTTTAATCACTTTAACGATTCACTGATACCGCTTTTTTTCAAATATCGATACGTTTCACTATGTTACAAATCAATTTAAAATAATAATACTTAGTTAATAATAACATCTACTTGACGGCCATGAATGTGTTGCTCAATATGCCCGCCTTGTACTTCTATGCATTTACGGCATCGGGAAATAAAGTTAGCAATCTGCAGAATGCCATTCTAGGCTCGAAGTCGGTAGGAATTAATAACTATACTCGACGATAATGGTACGGGTGCTGGCCATTTTCCTTTAAAACTTTCCATACACGCGTATGGTTGACACCGAGTTGATGTCCCACCGAGCGCGTGCTTTGCGTAGGGTCCTGTCGAAAAACATCTAATATGTCTGCCTTCCCGCATTAGCGTTGTTGTCCACGTTGTTGTTCACGGCCATCGACATTTCCGAAATTGTACATGCGTATATGAAGACGCTGAAATGCCTTAAGTGACGGTAATGGTATGTTTCTTGGAGAAGTAAACAGTTCGTCATAAAGTCTACGCGATTCCGCATAATGACAATCACATTTCCCTAGACACATTAACATATTGAAATATTCCTGGTTGGAGTACATTTTATAAAACAACACAATTTTAAAAAACCGTAACCAAAAAGTAATCCACTCGGAAGAAATTTTCACGAGGAACTAACTAATATTTTTTTTTATTAAAAGGGCGGCATAGGCTCGAATAAAAAATATCGATAAATGAAATTATCGATATTTAAATAATCATAACAATAAATAAATATTTAATATTCATATTATTTCGATACTTATTTTGATATATCAAACATTAATATTATTTTTGATTGTAAAACACCATTTTTAACAGAAGTAGATTAACGATTTATCCTAATAATACAACATAGTTAATTTACCTGAAGAAGTTCCAAATTATAATATTGATTAATAATATTTATTATTAATAAAAGTTATTTTAAATGAAATTATTTTAATGTGAAAAGCATAACTATTTATAGCAATATTGAAAATATCGATAGAATATTTATCGATATACCTAATTTTTAAACTTACAAATCTCTATTCGAAAAACTAACAAAAGAAGCGTCGCGCCACGGCGGCGCCCCGGCGCCTGCGATGAATGGCCGCGCGTGCGCCGGCGCGACTATACGGCGCCTTAACCGTTTAATAACGCGTACTTTTTTGCATATAAAAATTTATAGGTAATATTTAATATGACAAAACTAAGCAAATAATAAACTAAGTAAATAAAGAAAACTAGCATAGCATATTGAATTTTATGAACTATTACTGAAATTACTCATATTACAACCATTTAAAAGAATATCCTTAAGTTATTTACAAAATAAAAAATAAAAATGTTCTAAAACAATATGCATCATAGTATTGAGGAATAACAAGAATTAAACATAAAAACAAATAAAAGTAAATAGGATGTATCATATTATTCGGGAACACTTTTTAGCAGATTTTTTAAAAGTAGTGTTTAAAGTAAATTTTAAGTCGGTATTTAAAGGGTTAAGGTAAGCTGGTTATTTATGGGTCAGAAGTTTGAAACGTTTTTTCAAATAATGTCGATTTAAAACTTATTTAGCCTATGCACTGTAACTGACCTCTGCTTGATATTTTTTAAGTTATACTATTTTTAATAATAAGCTTATACTTATATGTCTACATGCCTTTAAGGGAGGACACAGTTTTTAGAACACGCTGTATATAAAAAGCTACTACATAAAAAAATCAATTGACAGAAACAGGAGAAAAACGGAACTGTGTTTTCTTTGTCTATTTGTATCATAGATAAATCGCGTATTTTTATACTTGTTACGACATTGTGTTTATAGTCTACGGTGAGATGACATTAATCGAAGAACAAAACGGTTACTTTTAATCGCGTACTCGTATGATTTCAAATCTGTTGCTTTTTATAGGTAACATACTTAGAAAAGTATCTCTTACTTAAATATAAAAGAAGATGTAAAAAAAAACAAGAGATAGCTGCTATATTTTATTTGTAAAAAAATATTCTACTCACTACATAGCCAATATATCAGTTAAAATTTTATAATTTAAGTATCCATCCCTGCGTAAGTCACATTATTTACCATCTATACAACAATAATTAATGTTTCATAATGAGTATTCCAGCGACGCCTCACGAGAACATCACTAACGGATAATTTATGCTGAAACTTACGTGGAAATGACTGTACATTATTTGATACGATCAACAAATTTTATGACAATCAACAAATTTAGTGGTCCTTTATACTTACTGGAAAGTAGACGTATTACAAATAAATTTGATACAATTCGAAAAAAGAAAACATGAACGGTATAGTACAGAACAATTTTATTCTCAGAGCAAAGTGTTTTAATATCTTCTTGGAGAGGAAGATCTTATATAACCCTACTTTTTTACATGGAATCGTTCAACACTCGACAAAAACTCACAATTTCTAGATTATTGAAAAATAATGGATAAAAAAGTAAAGTATATTCGTATAATGTATCATCTAGAAATTGTGAGCTTAAACATCCAGCACGGAAATCATTTTAATTGACAATATTCAATTTACATTATTGTCAATTAAAATTTTAATTGACAATTTTCAATTTACATTATGCGGAATAACTTGAGTTTAGTGCATACAATTGCTCATCTCTACGTATCACAATGTTATTGCTTTTCGGAAACACACACACTTAAACACATATCACATATCGATTGAATACTTCCATCGATAATACATAGTCTCCACCGTGGAGTAATAGATTACACTGTTACATATAAATTAAAACAGAAGACATTTTTTTAGAGATTGACCGTCAGTCTTATTATAGTAATATTTTTACAACGTGGAATTATTTTAAACATATAAAAGCCAATATTTCAGCATAAATTATAATAAAACAAAAAAGATGTGGTACCCTGTCCGCAGTGGGTACAGATGAGACGCAAAACAAAATCACAAACACATGCTTGTTAGACGTAAGCACACACAACACAACCGGCTTGTTAGTAACTCGATATACATTGTTCATCATACCTTAATACCGTAATCCGTAAATTAAACCTAAGTCATAAATAACCGAAACGTTTCAGTAGAACGCGAATACATCTCAATTTCGAGGACGAAAATTTACGACTGAATACAATCTTGAAAATATTACTTATCGCGTGTATATAAATAGTAAATATTACTATGAGGTGATTTTGTAAGAGATTCAACCAATCGTTAAACCAAAGTTGAACGTAAACTAGATAAAACTAAAAACGTAATACAACTAAGAAAATGTACAGAATAATAATGAATAAAAATAATACTGTATCACTACTGCGAGCAGCAATGTTAGTGGAGAATGTTCACTACACGTATGGTTACGACGCGACGACCGATGCACTACTCGATTGTGAATATTCACTGAATTCATCTTCGACGAAAATAAATACATTCTAATCGAATAAAAAAATAGTAAAACGTTATTTATTTATTAAAATTAGTTTTAAACATGTTTAATACTCATTTCATAATGCCTTTAATAATAACCATTTTCATATCGTTAAGAGAGAAAAAGAGAGCAGGAATATAATAGAGAGCAAATTTTATGAGATTATTATAATATGGTAAATTATCCGCTATAAGGTCAATAACTTTATTGTCAAGGTAAATTACAGTTTCATACTCGAAAGAAAAAGCGATGCCAAGTATAAATATTACAGCATCTCTATCTATACAGTGATCCCAATCACGAAGGATAAATAATCTCAATTTTTAAAGCTTTTCAAATACAATAATATTCACGCGCGCGTGATAATATATATAAATATCAGCTGCAACAGAAGTTACGTAGTTCGACCATTCATAAAACGAATAAAAGGTAAGCAAGGTCTAGCTAAAGATATCACAATGTCTCATAGACTGATTTATTTTACTGGCCCGTGGGGATTCATACAATAAATAAATTAATGCTAAATTAAGTAGAGACGTTAAGTAAAGGACGGTGATCGAATGAGATAAGAATGAGGATCGGCGATAACTAAACAGCCCCGCGTAAATTAGAAGTAATGTAAATGCTTTCCGCTTTTAACACAATTATTTACAAAACACTGACCACAATGAGGTGATTCCGTTAAAAAAAAGGTAATGCCACAACGATTTGGTTATGCGTTTTATTTTGAATGCTCACTCAAAATGCGTAACATTCAACGTAGTGGAATATTCAATATTGGTTCCTTAATTTCTCAACAACTAAAACTAAACTCTATAATTAATACAGAAAAGTATATTAAGTATAACGGCATCATGCAGATTAAAAATGTGCAATGCTACCCACATATATAGAATATATAGTTAAAATGTGTCATGGGAAGGTTTTTACATATTATTGCTCATTTATCATCGAATTATATATCCTAAATTTTTGAAAATATCTACGTCAATTTCGCTTACACTATTGTATGTGGAGACTCATTAATATTATTGCTTTGAAACAGACCGTATCGTACCTTACAATTATAAACGAATACTCATCTGAATCGAAAATAAAATACTTACATTTAAATACTGACCGAAATGAGAAATAAATAACTATATATTTTACGAATCATCATTAAAACTAAGTAAATAATAAAAATTTACAATATCCTTATACTGACCTAATCCTAAATGAATACTTGCTTCCTGCAATAGGTAACCGTAAATATAATTTCATCAGTATCAAGAGAGCATTTAAGGCAAGGTTTCGAACTCAGCGTCGATTGTTTGCAATCGACTACGAGCTATAAAGTATCCGCGACAGCGAATTCTTTGCCTGTTTAAGTTAGGAAAACGAAACAGACATAAAACGAAAACGTTTAAATATTCACATATTTGATTATCGTTTTACAACATTCATAATTAATCGTTTATATATCACAATATAGGGAAAAATATTCAAATCTCTGTTTATTATTGGTACCATTAGACCTATCCTATAGGCACATGAAATACTTCTGACCGCGCCATATATTGCTTTATTTAATGCCCTGCGCATAGTTTCTTTTTCTATAATTGTACATAATATGTAATAACTATAATTTGTAAATCAGATCCGTGACGAAATAATGAGATTAAGAGGAACCTAAATTTAAACAAATGTTTTTGTTCTCCGTCATCCTTCATTGCTATAATTATATTGATTAATACTTATAAAGTCAAATATATTTGAAATATACATTAATGTAGAAAAATATTTATAAACTGTATCATTTATCTATAATATTGATTATTTCTATTTTGTTTAAGTGGAAATATGGTTAGTTTAAACTTAGATTCCATTAAAATCTATGATTTTTCGTATAATTATGAAATTTAACATTACCACAAGCTGATCATCTTGAACTAACTAGTCGAAAATCTTGGATATACTTATTATAAGATCTTTTCTTATTTGTAACTGCGTTCCAACTATTATTCGAAAGAGTAAAAATTAATCTCAAATCTTTTGACAGTCAAAGCTTTGGCGCCATTCGAAAGTGTCTATGGTATGTAACTGGCCGTCATTTCAAACGCGGTTTATAAAATTAGAATATAATCTCGGGCGGCGCCCGCAGCGGTCGCGGCGATCGTTCGGGAACCGGCGGCGGCGCCGGCGGCTTCGCGGTGCGGGCGCGCTACGAAGCACGCGTGGCGCCGAGCGTATCACAGGGCAGTCAGTGCGTCTCCTCGGCGGCCACGTGGCTCGCCACCAGGTTGAGCGGCGCCTCGTCGTACTCCGATATACTTCGCCCCACCTGGCATCGGAAAACGAAATTCAACCTTACGTATATTATAGAAGAGCCGGTGTCAATGAAAATTACTCGTTTAATCTAGCTTCTAGTTTCCAGGGAGAAATTTTACTTGATTGCCGAAAAAATGTTGCTTTTCGAATGTATATATTATTAATGTGTTTAATTCATGGGCATGTCTCTACAGCCATTAAATTATCGCAGTCGTGGGTGTGACATGGGTCATATTCTTTATCGAAATTTTCATGGGAATGGAAGTAACGCGAGATCGACACATCGTTAGTCGCGTTTCGGAATGGAACCCGGCGCTCGTACCTGCGAGCGGTGCGAGGCGGGCTGCGCGTGCGGGCGCGGCGAGTGCGCGTGCAGCGCGGCCAGCAGGTGCGGCTGCAGCTGGCGCCGCAGCGCCGCCAGCACCGCCTCCTCCGCGCCCTCGCCGCCGCGCGCGCCCTCCGCCGCCTCCGCGCCCGCCGCGCCCGCGCCGCCCTCGCTGCCGCCGCTGCCGCTCCGCCGCGACTCTGGGGGACGACGCATTGACGGATTGAGACACATATTAAGACATTTGCTGGCAGACAACTGCTCTGGTGTAGTGGTACCGAATGTTCCACACAATTTGCGGGGCAGATATTTATATTTGTATAAATATTTGTTGCTAGGTCTGGGTGTTTGTCCTTGTGGGTCTCGCAACGGCGCCTCCGAGAGCACGTAAAGCTTTCGGTTCCAGTTGTTTTCACAATCACCTGATAATGATCGTTGCTCTTAGTAGGGAGATTATTATAGCATAAATGGTTACAGGATTTCCCTCACTGCTTGCGGAAGTCGAATGATAGTCTTTCTGTGTTAAAATCAATAACTTGTGTAACACGAGTGTAACCGGAAAAATGCTAGTTAGATGAGGTCATGATCGAGTGGCTTTTCTTCGTCATCTTTGGCACGCTACTTGAGCTTTAGTTAAGATTTCATTTAGTTCATTACCAGTTTAGTATATATGATATTCTGATATTGGGACGTATACGCTAATCCACAGTGAAAAAGGGCGATGTATTGTGTATGTGCGTAAGTGTATAGCTGCATATTTTTATCCTTAATAGGAAAAGATATGTTTTACCAACACTGGCTTAACTGGATTGTAAAAATTTTCAAAAACAATCATCGAGTATTGTGCTAGTCAGTATCAGTGTGCCCTAGGGTTGCCAGATGGACGGGAAATCGGGGATTGTCCCGGTACACCGCGTCTTTCTCGCGGTGAAATTTTTGTCCCTCATCCAGGAATTAGACTTTTCTGACCCGGATTCACTTGTTGATTTGAGAGCATACTAAGAGATTCAAAACGGCTATTTATCACTACATACAAAAAGAAAGCCTTTAGAAAATAAGAAAAAAAAATGTCATTTTTCGTTCTTTGTTTTTACAGTAGCACACTTATTGCTATCGCCCGACTTTGTCACCCAAAATTGTGCTGGAAATGATGAACTTCTGTCTGGCAACCTTAGTGTCCTTGAGCCCATAGTGTTGCGAGTGTCGAGGGAGTGGGTACGCACTGTTGCGGGGGTGCTTGGCGTCGTGGCGCGGGCGGCGGCGGCGCGTGTGGATGGTGTCGCGGCGCATGGCGGTGGGGCGCGGCACGCCGTGCAGCTTGTAGTAGAGGCCGCACGCGTTGCACACCATCTCGCCGCGCGCGTCGCGCCGCCAGATGGTGGTGGTGTGCGTGCCGCAGTTGCTGCACGACAGCTCCACGCGCGGCGCCCCGCGCGCGCCCGCCGCGCCGCCCGCCGCGCCGCCTGCTGCTCCGGACAGCTCCTGCTGTAGAGGTGCTGACTTTTATGACTTTGTTCTTATGCGGTATATCTTGTTTCACATAAGCGTCTCGGTCTGAACTATGCGCATGACGTTGCGCAGAACACTAAATTATCCACCAGTACAGTCGGATAGACATTTCTTTTATTTTAATTTTTAAATACTTCTTATATAATTTTTATATGTCCAATTAATGTGTTTAAATCATTTTTTAGCAGTTTTAGTTACATTAATACTGAATATATAAAATAAAAATAGTCGAAGAGTCATGATTTTTGTTCCAAAGTGTGTTTATTTACCATTTAAGTCAAATAAAGTAAATATAAATATCATATAACGGCTGAAAATAATCTATAAGATAATAATAATGTACATTCGTATCATATACAGTCAATGTTTTAAGTCTTGTTTACTCGACTGTATCATGCGCGAGTTCGGACTCGCCTCGTTTTCAAAGCGACACACTTAGGTGAAACTAGTTATACTAATTGTACCCCGTGACTTGTCTGCGCAGAATATATAAACTATTCAATATATTCTTTGAGTTCTTTCAGATTTTAAACTTAAAGCTAGTTTTTATTTTTATGACAAATCATCTATGTCCAAAGGCCAATATTTTCTTACGGTATCGTTTATGAGAAAGTTTTGATGAAACTTTACACTAATATGGATTTTTATAAATATATCACGTGGGCGAAGCTTTGAGTGAAAGCTAGTCTTTATTATCTACACCAAGATTTATCTAATTTGGATCAGCGGGCAGATTGACTTTCACATTCATAAGATATTGTTATTAGATAAAATTAAATTGGAAGCATACTATTTTTTCAATAACAAGAAAAATGATTATCAGCCGTCTTAACGAATAAAGCACGATAAGTCATGACAGTCGAGCGAAGAGACTCACGGTGTCGTGCGCGGCGGGCCACGCGCCGGCGGGCTCGAGCACGGGCTGCGCGCGCGCCGGGCAGCTCTGCTTCCGGCGCGCCGTGCCGCCGCCCGCGCCCGCCGCCGCGCCGCCCGCGCCGCGCCCGGCGCTCGACCATTCACCGTTCTATAAATAACAACAAACACTTTAGAATCTACTGAATATGTCATATAATAAATGAATAATCATATATGGATGCTGATAAGCAATATTGTGTCAACCCACAAAAAGTTAAATTTGAAGTCATATAAACCAAATAAGTACGGAAAAAAGTTTCTTAATTAATTGTTTCGACTTTCAAATGCGTTCCATATTTTGCAATTTATACAATAATCTTAAATATTTGAAAAACTTTTTATTAGATAATATATTAAATATATCAATCTGTTTTTAATCTTTTATCAAAAAATAAAAGAAAAGGTACGAACATGAACAAATTTATTAAGAACAAGTTTAACATCTTCTCAAAATGAGGTCTGTGTGGCTTGACACAGTATTGCTTATCAGCGTCTTTATAACTTTATAAAAAGTATGTTTCCGGAAATACAATACACATTGCTTTCCGGAAATATGTAAGTGAAGTACAAGTGTCGCTCAATGAAGTCACGTTTTAACAGCAATGAATAATAAGCAAGGCGGTGAAGTAGAATCATTATGTAGAGGATAATACACTTATGAAGAGAGTCATACGCATAACTATTAGGCTTCAAGTGTATTTTAAGGAAAATAGTGTTCACTTCGTGACTGAATAACATTAAGATAATTATAACTTCTTTATGAGTTAGTTAACGGCGTAATTACTTTCAGGATTCCTTAGGCAAATTCTGAAACCTTTATAATTCTTTTTTCTGCTACTCTACGTCTAAAATATTTATTTACATATTTTTATATTTACAAAAATAAAAAATATATCGAATTAATGTAATTCTTCAATCAGCTAATGAGCTTTAATGAGATAAATGAATCGGAACATTTTATTATATCAAGCTTTGTTGACCATTTATTAAAATGCAATAAAACTAATAACTAACGATATTAACTATATTGTCAATAATACTCAAAATATATCTCTTATTTTAACGCAGTATGACAATAATATGTTAAAAAATCCTACAGGTTAAAAATTTATTCACACATGAAATATAAAATATGTTAAGTACTAAGTTATCGTGCGTTTTCATAAAATACAGGAAGGAAAAATACGTATTTTTACCACGGACGTAGTAGCAATCAAACCAGATATTAAATTTGTCATTTTATCTCATATTATCGTTTATAAGTATTTTCCTATGAGAACATTGTTATTTTTAAAAGATTAATTTTAGGATCCCGTAAAGAAGCGCGACTCCGTAAGCCCGCACTCAACTAAAACCAATTTTTGACAGAATTGTCTTAAAATCCCTTTATAATAAACCTTTTGCCCATAATCTCACTACTTATTGTAAATTATGATATATGAACGACCATTCAAAACTATGTTCTACTCCTCGATATGTTTGCAAAATTACACAATGATCAGTCAAACGTGTGTAAATAATATATTAGTAAAAAACATATTTTGATACCTACCATGATGTATAAAATGTAATATATATTTTAAAATTAATAGTAATTTTTATAAGATTGCCATGAATCTTATCATTACAATACATTTTCATTTCGTCAACATAATAATTGAAAAATAATTGTATACAATATCTTTTCCCGAATATCCCAAAGGAATATATTGTTCCAATTATTCGACAAGAAAATACTTTTTCTTAAAAAAATTGGACCGGATATCCGAATCCGTATCTGCAGATGTTCGAGGGCAGTGAAAGATTCATATCAGTTACTTTTTGGGCGATATTTTATGCTATTCATTTTCAATACATAACTAAAATTTTATGTATATGCCATTAAAATATACACAAAACAAAAAAAAACGCGCAATACAAGCCGAAACATGTCTTGCCAATCACGCAAGTAAAACCAACTATCGTTTCACGGTTCATCGACCCCAATTGAGTACGAAAGCACAGATACTTATCCGTATCCGCGGATCTTAACCCTTAAATGCATCTTGTTGCCAAATGTATACATACCACGTTTCAAGTTACTTTATTGAAGTCGGGTGATATGTGTTTCCGAACGCACTTTGACGACCATAGATAATAAATATATTTATACTTTGAAAAAGAAATTATGTAAGTTTCGGCGGCAAATCTATTTTTTTTTACATTTCTATTTGGCGGTCGACTAAGTTTATAAAGTTATAAGAAGCGTCTCCGTAATTTTGTATTCATCAATATACGAGTGCTATGTATATAGCAATAAAAAACCATGCATTTAAGGGTTAACACCAAATATCATTATTTATACATTTTGATCGACCACGAATACCGACCGGTGAGAGCGCGCCGTTGGGCGGCGCGGGCAGCGGCGACGCGGAGCCGCGCAGCGGGGACACGGTCATGCCCAGGTGCTTGCTGTTGATCAGCCGCCGCAGCAGCTGCGTCGCCTCGCCGCCGCGACCTTCAACAACGTAAGGAATGCTGATAAGCAATGCTATGTCGAGCCTCACGGATCTCGTTTTGAGAAAATGGTGTCTAAAGATAAATTAGTTTAAATAAGTATCCATCCTTTCTTTTCCAATTTTAATAAAAGGGTTTATGAATAAAAAGCAGATTTGTATAATTTTTTATATGAATGAGATTATCGTATATTGCGAAATACGGAAGGATATTAAAAACATTAAATTGAGAAACTTTTTTCTGTACTTGTTTATTTCAGATCTCTTGAAAATATTTTGAATAATGTTGAATACATGACGTATTATATCAGATTTTTTTAATTCCTTGAATAAAAGAGATAACTAAAATTCTATTTTATTTAAATCTCACCATTTTGTCTATGAAGAGCTTGCCATAGGGAATCCTTATCGCCTTCGTTTTCGTGCGGCGGCTTCGGAGATGACTGGGCCGATGGTACCGATTGGGTCTCTTCTGGGTCGTCCTAGAAAAAAAAACAGAATTATTTTTACCCTAGTTATAAAAAAAAAATAATTAACTTATACCAAGAAGTCCTTATATTACTGCAAAGTTAATAGAATTAAGATATTTGACTTATGCATAAATGTCACATAAGAATAGTTAATAACTATTATAATTAAATTAGTTTTAAATATCAATAAAACAACTATACTAGCAATTCATTTATGATCCAATAAAAATACTACGATCATAACATCGATATCAATTTATTAAAACTAGGAACTTACGCGTTACCTAATTACTTCACGTCACTAATTTACTATTAAGTAATTAGGTACCTGAGCGTTACCTAATCATTTAATAATAAATAATGTCAAACAGCGGACTTAGGACACCACACGAGTTCATTGCACGTCTATCAACATGATAGATGCAAACTAAATGTTAAAACAGTTCTAAACCCAGTTCTACGTTGTGAAACTAGTGTTGTGATTGATAAATTTAATTTGATTAAATAAAGTTTACTATCCGTGTAACTTGTTTCGTTAAAACAACAGTATTGTATTATCATTATCGCTCCGTCAAAATAGATGCAAATGCAACGCAAAAAAGCTTGCGCGATACTAAAATAGTATACATAGTTTTGTGCCGTTAAATAATTTGCATGACACGAGATGAAGTTTCAACAAAAAGTTACATATCATGTAAAAGTGTCGCGAATATAAGTCGTGTATTGTAAAACTTGACATTTACACGTTAAATCGTTGATGAAATTAACGTCATCAACTAATTTTCGTACCACCAATGTCGTACTGTAATTTCGGCTTTAGTACAAAATTTCTATATTCTACGGTAATTTAACTAAGAGCAGGGGTTCCCTAAGTATGAGCTGTAGAAAGTAAAAAGGGGCGCCGTAGATCGGTCTTTTATCATAATTCGAAATCATAAGTATTCATAGGTACCTTACAAAGCAAAAATATAACGAGCGTTCGCATCGTAGGTACTTACTTATACCTCAGACGTTTAGACAATTCTTTTAATAACATTATTTTATATTATTATTATTATTCAATAGAGAATAGAGAATATTCATTATTATATTATTTATAATCTATATACCTTGACTTTAATAATTAAAAAAAAGAAAGGTAATATAAGGAAAATATCTTGATATTACAATCAGTATAATTACAATTACTTTTTTTTAATACTTTTTACGAAACTTGATGATGCTTAAAGTCAAGTCACAGCCACACAAAAAAAGTTACATAAACTTACAAGTACAAAATCAAGATATTAAACGAAAGGGTCAAGATCGAACCCGCGACCATTGGTGTTTCAGCTACTGCCCTAACTTGTTCTTTTACTACTCTACCCGTAGTAAAAACTTTTCTACCCGCGACCACGAACGCTGCAAAGTGCTCGAAACGTCGGAATAATAAAAAAAAGTTTATATACGCGATTTAAATCCGTTTAAAATAGAAATAATAAATATTTCAATGAATAATAATAACAAAAATCTAAGACAACGATTTGTTCTTTTAGTCTATTTACGAGTATTTATGTTTTTATTTCAGAAACTGTTTTATGTTCTACTTCGTACTATTAAAAGCGATATAGCAGTCTGGTATATGAAAGTTATTTCGTGAAGTAGATTTTTAGGCAGTTCATTAAAATAACCAAGTTTCAAGAATAATCAAGGGTTTCTGGAAGAGATCTTATAAGAGATAAGTTATCCTATGTACACATTTGGTTTCCAAAAAACATTGTTTTCTGTGAATTATATTTGGTACATAAATAAATAATCAGTATTGACAATATCGATTATTTACAAAGAACGATAATATTGAC
Source organism: Hypolimnas misippus (assembly GCA_037950945.1). Classification (NCBI taxonomy): domain Eukaryota; kingdom Metazoa; phylum Arthropoda; class Insecta; order Lepidoptera; family Nymphalidae; genus Hypolimnas; species Hypolimnas misippus. The sequence goes on along the minus strand of JBBEEQ010000029.1, from coordinate 5,230,150 downwards.
TTTTATACTAATAAGTTTAGCGTTACTGCATAAATTCTGGTACTCGATTTTTATGTATTGTTTGTTTCATACATTAACATCAATGTCATAATAACTTTATATATGTAACGTCGCGTTTTTACGCATAACAATTCAAATTTACGTCAATAGTGTCGCAGCTTATTTATAAGACTAATCACTTATTATTAACAAGCGAATGTTAGTATGTAATTGTGTTTAAGGTTACTAATTTCAAGTAAAGCTTACCTGCGACACCTCAGAAATGTCCATCTGTAATCTGTCTGGATCAGAACCGCTACTGCTTTGACTGCATTCTTCATAAACCGAATTCTCTTGCGACTGTTTTGTTTTGTTACACGTTCGACCGAAGACGTGCTGCTTGTACTCATCAGCGAAGCTAGAGGTTTTACTGCTCGTTAGCGTCCTCTGCAGGTACCCGCCCGTGATGTCACGCTCCGCCGGCTCGCTCTGCTCGGAGTCGTTCTTGATGGAGCCGTAAAGCGAGAGGTCCATCTCCTTGTGGTCGTGGTCATCGTTGCTGCCGGGGCTGGTGGCGCTGGGCGGCGGGTTGTAGGCGCTGTACTGGTCCTCGGCGTACTCCGGCGCATAGGTAACCTCGCTGGCACTGGGCGCATGCGTCCTGTCGATGACACTGGTATAGTTAGGCGGGAAATTCTGAGATTCTTCATTTTCTCGCTGCGCGACCGCGACAGCCTTGCTTATTATATCGATGACGGCATTGCAGTGCATAACCTCTCTCGCTCTATCGGAAGGCGGTAAACTCGGGCCGCTGTTGAACATTATGTGAGGGCTTTCCTCAGTCTTGACGGCGTATTTAGACGGATCGTAGTTTTTTATCTGAAGCAGTGTGACCGCCGCCTGCCGGCTCTCTAGGTTTTTCATTTCCTCCGTCGAGTCCGGTGATCCGATTTCTGAATATTTGTGTTTACTCGCATCATCGTACTCGCTGTCGTTTAGTGGCCTGATTATTTCTTCTAATTTGTCCGCCGTTATATTCAGGATATCCTATAAATAATACGACAATATTAAAACAAAGGCTGCTTGATATTAATAGAGATAATGGAAACAAACATTAACCAATGAGGAGCTCGATCATTTCATGACACTTCGTGATATCGCTCGCCGAGAGGCTGATAAGATAATAACGCATCTTTATCGGAAGGTGTTCGAGCAGTGTCCTTTCCAATTTCGAGGAAGATGTACTTTCTACGGGAAGTGAGAATAAATGTGCGTATGTGGTGCAATCCGAGCGGTGCCGGCTTACGTGCAAATCCCGTGATTATATAAATTATGGTGTCTCTATGTTGTAGGTGTTAGTGATATTATGTGCCCTACTTTCCGCGAGTCATGCTCAAAAGGGGCCCTGTGATGTTTTCTTTCAAGATGTCAACAATCTCACACTAAACTGTTCGAGGCGAAATATCGATAGAATTCCCGCCTGGCCGGAGGAAATAAATAAAGTTGCAGCCAAAGGTGCGTTACCTTAGATTACGTAAAAAATGTTAATGTGACTTAATAATTGTTCATTAAGTAGGTTGACAAACGCCCGCGCTTCATACTGCAACATAACTAATTGTGTTTCTTATCACTTCAATGATATCTCTATTCAGCAGTGTATAAAATAGAATTTAAAATTTGTATGATTAAGGATATCAAATATTTTTCCTGTTTACATTTTTATGTCCAAGTATAAATGACAGGATAACAAACATTAAAAAAATTTATATTTTTACATTAAATAACATAAAGTTTATTTATATTTAATATGAATAACTGATCAAGTGCGAGTAGGACTCGCGCACCGAGGGTTCCGTACAAACGTATAAAAATCTATATAAGACTAACCCATCTACGCCATTTGTGGTCTTCATCATCAGTTCCAACATAAGTTACTATCAAAAATACCTAAATCGGTATACGCTTGCCTATAATATTTGAGGAGTTCCCTCAATTTCTCCAGGATCCCATCATCTGATCCTGACCTGAAGACAATGGGACCACCTTGGAAGTATACCTTTTCAAACAAAAAAAAAATTTGAAAATCGGTACCCAAATGGCGGCGTAATCGGCGAACAAACATAAAAAAAATTAAATACAAGATCGAATTGAAAACACTTCTATTTAGAAGTCGCTTAAATATAATCAAATATTATGTAAATATGGATCACGTCCCAAAAACTATTTTGAAACTACTTAGGAGCACTTTAATTTAAAACACGATCATGGATGCAATCCATGGAAACGCAAAATTTTATTTTAAGTACTAATACACCTTATACTTTCAAAAAAAAAAGTTATAGCGCGATTCAGGATACACCTAGCGCCATCTCTTGACAATTTCAATGAACTAACTTGTTGACTTTGACATTAACAACATAATTATATTATATTTTATTCTCGTTTTATTTTTATTTATATACTAATACACTCCACTACCCCTGCACTACGTTCGTAAAATATTTAGATTTACATTATCAATCAAAATATCGAAATATATATTAGTGTTGCCAAGACGAAAATAATTAGTCCTTAATTCGAACAAAACTAATTGTTTATTTATAAATAACTAATTATATTAGTAATAACCAGAAGACTTATATGTGTAGATAAATAAGTAAATTAAATAACTCGATCTGTTTGAATTTAATTTTAAAATTTTCGTACTAAGTCAATACGAGTACTTAAATCAAATCGCGTGAAGCTCTTATATTAAATGTTAATTACGTAATGACGTTATAAATCGACGATAAAACTTTTAAATGAAAAGTTTATTTTATAATTTTTAGTGCGTTTAAATAATAATTAAAATAAAAATTTTTATTAATCGAGCAGAATTATATCACAGTTAATGTCATAATGTTGTAATAGATGGCATTAGCTGTACGCTGAATCGCGCTATCATTTTGTTAGCTGCGATATATAGATTGCATTGCGTTGTTGATAAAGATTTGCTGCTTTTTAATGTTTTCGTATTGATACAAATTTCTTCTCAGTGTTTGTAAAATTGTTTTTTTGACCATGGTCAACTTCTATGTTAATTTGTTACAAGTACATATAATTTTAATTCTAAGATTAATATATTTTCCGCTTGATCGATTTACAACTTGATACATTTACGCGTTCCTGAGAAAAAGGTTGAAAGACAGACGTACAGACTGACAGACACACGAATAGAAATTTACAGTTTTCGGATTTTTTCCTTTATGTATACTAAAGGACCTTGCTCCTGACCAAATTTCATAATGCTTGGTCAATGGGAAGTACCCTATAGGTTTTGATTCCCTTGCGAAAACGTTAAAAACGCTATCATACTTAAAATATGTGATATAAATGACCGTATCTTTTGATTGCGTTAACTTAGAAGTTTGATTTTTTCACAGCTCTTAGTAATTACAACTCTGAGTACTTGACGTTGATAAAAATTTGTTACCTTCACGCGTTTCTGAGAAAAAGGTTGAAAGACAAACTTACAAACAGACAAACATACATACAAAAATTTACAGTTTTCAGATTTTTTCCTTTATTTGTACCATAAGATCTTACTTCTTGCCAAATTTCATCGTGCTAGGTCAAAGGGAAGTACCCTATAGGTTTTGATTCCCTTGCGAAAACGCTAAAATGGTCAAAATATACGACATATTTTACATTATCTTTTGATTGCGTTGACTTAGAACTTTAATATTTTCACGGCCGCATGTCATCGTAGACTTGAGTATATGATATTAATTTCAACATGATCCCTCTATGCATTTCTGAGAAAAAAGGGTTGACATCCCGACAGACAGACAGACAGACAGACAGACAGACAGACAGACAGACAGACAGACAGACAGACAGACAGACAGACGGACAACAAAGTGATCCTATAAGGGTTCCGTTTTTCCTTTTAAGGTACGGAACCCTAAAAATGTATAAATTAAATTATTTTACTATAGTCTTAACTTTTAATCCATATGATTGGTTTATATCTTTCAAATCGGCGTAATAAATTAGTTACTTGTAACAAGTTAACAACTCCGCTAAGACAATGTCGCCGTTCTCAGTGTAAAGTGTCGTAACATTGTGACCGTAACATTACAGATGGGCACGTGCTAATAACTTTCTTCAACAACAGCATAACAAACGTCACAGAGCTGGGCGCCGTGCCGGGGAACAAGATAGCAATTAGTTTCAAATCGAACCGTATCAGGGAAATCGAGGACGATGCTTTCAAAAATATACACCGCTTGGTATACTTAGACCTGAGCAATAACCGTCTATCAGGTACTTTTGTTTTGCGATAGATTACTGATAAGTTGATAAGAGTCGTGGAATACAATTTACGCGTTGTATTTGTAACCTCTTTGCAATCACACTTATTCGCGAAAAAAATTTATATTAATAACATGACATAATATACCATATAAAGTTTATGTATGGAAATAATCCAAAAGAAATACGTTTTGTCCAATCCAAATGAATTAAGTTTTTTTAAATATTAATATGAGTTATCTCGATATCGTAAGATTTTTTCGATACAAATCATCATATTGATGAGCGGTAGTTAGCCGTAAGCTGTCATATGATAATATAAATATACAATATGGTATATAAATATTTAAAAGCGTAAAAGCAAGTAAAACCGCAAGGAAGGCTAATATAAGAATAAATATGAAATAATTAATTGTTGAATGTTTGATTGCGTTCTAATTTTTGTATTAACATAGTATTATTACTCAATATGATTATTTCTGTAAGCACACTTAAGCAATCGAACTTAGAGAAAGGAAAGGAGTGTACTGATACTATCATAGTAACCAAAAATAGACTGAATTGATACTAAACAAATCATAATCTATGTTTAATTTATTAACCCCCGATCCAAAAAGAGGGGTTTTATAGGTTAACACGTGTATCTGTAACATCATGTGTAATTAGCGATTAATAGACGGTTTTTAGCTATACTATATTAAAATTTATTCAGACATTCGAAGGTCATCAGCTCTTTTCTAGTTGTTAAAAGGATGTGTAAGCAACTTTTCAACTTCTACTGGTCTGATCGATTCGAAATTTACTATTTGTAACTTGAATCATATTAAAAAGACATTGCGTAGCGTTTCCTGAGGCTGCTGTTGTATTTCCGGCTGATAATGCTATCAGCGGGAAATACAACTCCTCATACTTAAATCAGAAGTATTGTGATGGAGCTCATTGAGAAGGTCTTCGATAAATAGAATGCCTGGGTTTTTTTATTTTTAATTTTATCTTGTTTAATATTCCCCACATTATTATTTAAATTATCTATTCTGTGTTTCCGATTAATCATTCAAGGAAACAATATTGCAGAAAAATCTGTCAATAAAACTGTGTGAATAAAATAAATTTTAAAAATCCGCCTACAAGTTTTTTTGTTCACAATCAATTACTAGTAAACGGAGTTTTTTAGACGCAATTACTAACTAGTATTAGTTAATTGGTTTGCTTACAAGAATTTATGTTCTTATTCGATACGTTTTTAGTTATAAAGGTATTTTGAATTTATATTTGTATTTATATTTCAGGTGATGTACTGAGAAGCGAAATTTTTCAAGGACCATACAAAGACGGAGTTTACAGTAAAATTGCTTTAGAAACATTAAATTTGGGCTACAACCAGATACATTCCTTAGACAAATATTTATTCAAGTACACGCCTAATTTAACGCGACTTTATTTAAACAACAACCCCATAGAGATACTTGACCATGTTACGATACTCGCTGTGTCGAGCGCTACAAAATTAGAGGTAATATTTTCCGAACCCTTAAAAGGAAATAAATGTACTGGGCGATTCATTGAAATGTGATGGTAAAGGAGGGTGCTATATTATATACTAATATTTATTTATTACAATCTCCTCAATAATTTCTGCAATAAGATGCCAAAAAAATTGATTTGATTGAAAAATTACTTGTTTTCTATTCCCGAGCCGTGTAGTTTTTTCTTATTTTAACATCGGTGTCATGGTAGATTTCAACAAATTTCTATAGTTTTCAGTTTCAAAATTCTGTTTATATCCATCTTAATGAATCACCTAATCATTTAGAACCGCTAAGATATGGAACACGCTTCCAGCATCAGTGTTCCCCGCCACTTACAATTTGAGTGCCTTCAAGAGAAGAGTGAATGGGCATTTTCTTGGCAAGCACGCACCAACCTAGGCGTCATCATTGCTTACCATCAGGCTTGACTGACGCCAAGTGCTAGCCAATTCAAAAAAAAAAAAAAACCTTTATAACGAAGCTTTTCTGTACTTCAATATTAAATTATTATTGAAGTACAGAAAAGCTTTTATTATATATATTTTTTATTAATATTACGGAGTTTAGGAGCATATCCGCCATTCCACATTGAACAGCGTGGTATCTACCAATGAAATGGCGGATATATGTACATGTATCAGAATTATTTTCTACACATGCAAGCTTCCTCACTATGTTTTCCTTGAGCGCCGAGCACGGGATGAATTTAAACACAATTTATAACTTGATAACTCAACAGGGCTGATCGGGGTTTGAATTCGCAATCGTCCATTGAAGATCGACTACTAAAATTTACATTAAATAGGTTCAGTAGCTTAGTCTTACAATCAGAATAACTAGAAATGTATGTCATTCAAGTAAACTAAATTAAGTATTTTGCTTTTAAATCGGTTACCTTTTTAAAGTCTTAGTTATAGTTAAAAACTTTAACTCAAAAAGACAACACTTTTAGTGTTAAGAACCTTTTAACGCAACCGCAACTTAAACAATTTTAATTTTTATTTTATATTATTTTATTAAACAACTTTCTTTGCAAAGTCTGTAACAAACAATAATACATTGCAGGTTCTCGACTTGGCTAAAACGGACATCGATACAATTCCACTGGACGCCTTTAGAGGACTAGTGAATTTGAAGCAGCTAGACCTCTCTGGTAACAATTTCGTTACCGTACCAGAGAGCCTGAGCCTCGTCGGCAGCACTCTACAGTACCTGACTTTTAATAACAATCCATTGGTGGAGCTCAACGATGATAGCTTTATAGGTAAGACTTATGTTTAGATATAGGTAAGATAATACATTTTCGGGTAATCTGTCAAATCAATGTTTGTTTAGTCGTATTTTACGCGGTGCCTACCGTTCATCCGATCGCGATATGAACTTTATCCACTTATTCACACCAGCGAAAAGGATGTACTAGCTATTTAAAAAGATTAAGCCGTAGCACGGTATAGTTATACTTCTGGACATATTATAAGGTGAACAATATGGAGCTTAATCCACCATACGGATTGGCAGACATGCACATCTCAGAATTTCTCAACACGCGTGTAATTTTCTCCACAATATTTTCTTCATAGCACGCAAGACACGAATTTAATGGATAATATGAAATTTAAACAAGATTGCTATTTAGAATTAAAAGTGGCGACCATTGATGTAGACCGACCGTATTCTATGCACATACATAAGCCTCGTCGATTAGGCTGCACTAGAGGTATTTTAGTGTAAGCAAAATGCTTATACATAAGCAATATTCACAACCCAACGCACCGTTACTTTATTAGGCGAGAATCACACTTGTAAGTTTTGCTCAGAGACTTTCATAAAGATGTCCATAAATTGTTTATCATTGCTTTTTATATGAGGGAAAAACTTACAAATGTAATCTCTTCTGATTCTCACTACTTACCTAAGGTTACGTAGGTAAATGTAACCATGTAACAGAGCTGTGTCATATCGGTTACGAGAGTAAAACTTACATGAGTAATTCTCGCTTTAGGAAGACGCTACTTTATTAATTACTACGTTATAAGACGGTGTCGGTGAAAGCATTAAAAGCACAGTTTTCTAGTATGCGGTAACCGTACGACGTGACTAATATGTTGTTCAAGAATTTTGATACTCATTACATAAGTAGGTATATTAAAAATTTCATGTAGATGACGAAAGCTTTCTATTCTATCAGCGAAAGTTTGATGCCGACAATCACAATACTAAAGGTAACGATATCGAGTTGTTAAAGTATGTACATATACATTATATACTAATCTGTATAATAACTAATGTTTCCCTTTTGCCCGTATACGTGCCTATATCTATTATTTATCCGATTGCAATGAAAGTTAGTGAAACTATTTTAAAGTAGATGGCACGCTAGTCGTTTAATTGTTAAAACATTTGTTTTATTATATCGCGTTATTTTCACAATATCGCGAATACCGTCTTCATTTAAAACGTACGGAGTCGAAGTGTTTGGCTACTCTGATATCTATCTTATTGTTTATCTTCAATATATAATAATTACAACTTAGAATACCCAGGTGTCATCCCTACCTAAAAACCCTATTAAAAATTATTAACTCTGAATGATCGATTGGTTATATTATACTATTCATTTATATGAAAAAAAAACAATATAATCCATCTCGACTATGAATAAAGATTTAATATACACACATCCACATCCCGCGACAGTCGGGTAAGAGCTATTGTTGGTTGATAATAGAGTAATTGATGAACCGGTGATAAATAACTAACTTGCACTGGCTCTTATCTCCGGAGCTAGTAAAGATATAAACGTATAAGATGCGATCAAACATTCTCTAAAGAAACACGATAAAAATGTAGGTGTGACATTTATCTTTACAAAACTTTATTATGAAAATAAGTCGCAACATTTCTCATTATTGATTTACAACCATCATCAAAACAAATAAACCTCACAAAGGTATGGAACCGATTTCAATAACTTAAAAAAAAAAGAAACCGACTTCAAAAGCAAAATACATCATTTCATTTACTTGCATGACACTACTATTATTTGGCCTTATACCAAACTGCTGTACAAATTTTGATGAAAATTCTATGCGGCCAATAGGTGTACTCTGCATCTTTAAAAAAAGATAATAACCAAATCAAATCTTTTTCGAGTAATTGAGGAACATGCACATAAAAGAGTCCCCGAAGAATTAAGATATCTTCGTTTTTAAGAGTAGGTAAAAAATTAGTTTATAAGATTTATTCGGTTACAGATACTGTGATCTTTTATCGTTATTAGGTTTGAGCAATCTTCTCGAATTGGAAGTCGGTGAGAACGACTATCTGGAGGAGGTAAAGCGCAGTACGTTTACGCCATTGAAAAGCCTGCGTATTCTACATCTATGTCATAATAAAAATCTGAGGTATATAAGCCATAATGCATTCAGAGGAGTAAAAGACAAGTGGACCTTAAAAGAGGTAAATAACTTTTAATGTCTTAAAGCGCTATTTTGACTCGTTTATAAAGGATCCCTTTCCACTGCCGACAGACTTGCACTCGGCCGAATCTTATTATTTGTTAGGATGACTGCTATAATATACTTTATTAGTGTTCTAATAGTATTAGTATTAGAAAAGGTCGAACACACTACGTACAAAGCTCTAAAAAGCGATCATATTTTCATGAATCCAAACGTGCCATTTGTAACTCACTGCTTCTTACAGTTCGTAAAGGTTACGCGTCATAGATACCAACAAACATAATGGAAAAGTAATTTTTGCTTATATATTTTATTTGCGAAAACTTTATTGCCAACAAAAAATGACATTGTTTAAGGCCTTCTGAAACTACAAAATTTTTGTGAGTAAATGGTATTTCTATACCATTATCTACATCTATGTTCGTATTTAAAGTGATATGCGTATGAGAATATTTTTACAATTCGCTATCGACTTCATAATTACTAAAAACTAACAAATAGACAAAACTATGGACCCATAGATAGTCTGTATATAACGCAAGCTCATAATTTATATTAATTCGTGTGCGAATAAATAAAATACTAGTATTAACATTAAAATATTTTTAAAAATTAACTTAGAAACTAGTTCAAAAATTAAAATAAAACGTTACATTCAATGCAATAAATCTGCTCCAAATAGACTACGACTTAGTTCTCAAATATCAAAGACGGCTTACAGATATAGTAATATAGAATAACATATAGTATACATACGTTCGTATCACAAAATTGATTGATACCGTTAACAAAAAATAAATTAAGGTTTTTTTCCGACTCGTCCATCTGATATTTAAATTATTACATCACGGTGAAACTTATGATCATTAGAATCTTCTCATCGAGAGTATGATGCTATTCAGTTTTTTTTTCATCCATTCAGAATTTCGTTTTAATATTGTGGAATTAATTTTAATATTTATTACTATATTCAGTAATGCGAGTAAAGCCGCAAGCAAAAACTAGTAAATTATATAGGTATAGTTAACGCTTAACAATCACAATAATGCATACACAGTAAGACAATTTAGCAAAATTATTATATCTGATACTATAATGATAATAACATTTGTAAAGATTTAAACCTTTTAAAAATATATTTAAATACGACACCGTTAGTATTTCATTATACGTACGCGTTCTTAATTCGTTAAAGGTTTTGACACATGATTATAGAATAATATGATTTTTTTTTCTTTTTTTTATAATCAATATCAAAAATAAATTGATTCTTAATTTATTAAAAGTTTTTAAACGATTATTGATCGAATTTGTCTTGTTTGTTTATAAATCTCCGCTAGTTTTTAAATTTTCATTGAATCTGTAGCAAATTTAATTCCCAGAAACATGATTATATAATCGCAAAGGTAGTATTAAAAGCTTTTCACAGACTCATGAAAACATTCGTAACAAACAAACAAAAAACATTTAGATTAGTAACTTCACTGCTTAGAAAGTCAATCAAATAATAAGTTATATAATGTTAAAGTACATGACCAGCCTGTAATTCTATAAATAAATTACCTAAACATCATTAAAAACGACCTCAATCCACAGAAAAATAGAACAGTGATGTAAAATTTAAGACGAGACCTTTGCACTTTGTCGATTTATAAATAGAATGCTTTATTCACACTAATTTCACTAGAATATCCCTCGTTCTTTAAATCGGCTTTTGATAAATAGATAAAATAAAGTAAAACCGCGATTTATCAAATGTTTGCGACGTAGATCCATGGACACCATAAGTTATTATTAATACGCATGAACACGCACGTACGCGTAGGAGTATAACAGAAGTAATTCAAACGTAAACTTGTCCTTGGAATTACGCACATAAATAAACCCTTTCACCAAAAGTTGACACGACGTTAAAACATACTTTATAAAATATAGTACAAGATCCTATTATCCTGATATTCATATAATTATATGTCATAATAACATTATATAATACCTGGTAAAGAGTATGATAGTATAAGACATTAATCAAAGAATTGAATTAAATTGAAAATAGTTTAGAATGATTTCTAGTTGTTTAAGAATGATGAGATATTACAGAATTATTTTATTAATTTATACCCTAATAAGGACTGAGTATATATTACATAATACTTAATATGCAATCATTATAAAACTGATATTTATTTATTGTTAAAAAGAGTTAAAATAATAATACAAAGAAATGTTTTGAAAGGATAACAATCTGAATTGAGTTTTATATCAAAGTTCAGTTGAGTTACATATAAGAGCTATAACTGATTAAAAATAAAATATTACATACATATATACAAATAAGAAACAAAGTGTTGCATTTTAGTTCGTCCCAGTTATATTTTCTGACTTAACAAGAATATAACTGGGTCAGCTGATCAATCACTTTATGCATGATTACAGTAGATTGCACAATATATCCAAATTTAATTATTTTTGTTTATATATTCTTTTACATAGCCTTAATTTTAATCACTAATAATGTGAGTATTCACAATTTTTGTCACAAAATAAATATTTTAAGTTTTTAAAGAATATTGACATGTAAATAAAACATATTTACACTATTAATAATGTCATGTTATTGATAAAATGTAAGTCTTATCTATATTTTCAAATATCAATGTATTACATCAACAGGTGTATCTTGATGACAATAACTTGAGCGAGCTCTCAACAGATTTGTTACCATGGGATAAGCTGGAGGTACTTGGAATGACTGGGAATAGTTGGCTATGCAACTGCGACTTAGCCAATATTGTCAACAAACAAAATGCTGGCAGTAAATTTAAGCCTGGTGAAATACCCTTGTAAGACCATACTATTTGATTTAATAGAATTTAAAATTTATACCATTTTATTATTTAAGAAATTATTTTGTTATTTTTTTATATGATAATAAAATTATAATTTATTCTATTTCAGTTGTGCGGCTCCAATGAGGCTTAGTGGGGCATATATCACAAACATAACAGTTTCTTTCTGCCCAGAGTTTGATAGATCATTTGCACCAAAAAAAGGCTTCTCCATATCAGATTTAAAACCAAAACATGTTCTATGGAGTATACTGGGTGTAGCCACTATTGTAGGCATTGGAATGATCTGTGGTCTATTAGTCAATATGATAAAAGCTTTCTATAAAAAGAATTTGAGGAGTCAACCAATTAGATATGTAAATATTAATGATGATTTAGCTTAGAAAGCATTTGTTTATTTTTGTATTTATAATATAAGTAAAGTTTTCACTTAAACAAGTTAGTGTAGAAAGTAATATATTAATGTAGATATTGTAATTATTGTAAAAAAAAATATGTTGTATCCATGTACTTATGCAAATAAATATATTTTTAATAAACCCACCTCTTTTGTACCAGTTAGTGAATTGGCATACTGTACAAATTGTTCCAAGAGCAGCTCAGATTTGTGTGACAATTCTCTAAATGTATGGAACTCATCAAGCTTGTGTGCACAACTTCCACAAACCACCTGTGGCAGCATATCTTCTGGTGATACCTAAAATATTATTCACCTCATCAAGTAAATTTGTTTTACAATATCTCTGGTATTAAGAGATGATGTGGCCAGTGACCTTTTAGTGGTGTAATCATAGATGATGATTCATCAGTAGGTAATCTGATAACAAATAAAAAATGCAAAACCCATCTTTATCTTGTTAAAGACTCTAGATAAATATACTGAGACAACACAAACAAGGATGAATTGACTTCTCCCTCATTCTAACTGCAGTGCTATATTTAGATATTATTATTTCTTAAAATAGCAGTTGTTAAAATTTTTGTTTTATGAAAAGGATTAGAGAATGTACGACACGCGTAGGCATGTATAGGGCTTGGACGGCGAGGCGGCCGGGCGATCAAGGTGCAGGAGGTTGCGGCCGAGATGATCTAGTGCGCTCCTTTGTTATCAGCGCGCGCCTGATACAGCGTGCTTCCACCCGCCTCGCCTATCATTTCCACGAACGACATTAGTCATACGTCGAGCACTCAACGCGTGGGCCGTAATATGATATCACAATGCGAAAATACCCAACACCCGCGAGAAAGTTAATGGCGCTTATCAGTATCCACAATCTCTTACGCTTATGCTAAACTTTCACACGAGAAAAAGACAAGGTTTACATCGATAAAGCAAAATATTATAATAAATTAGTTACCATAATTGACAAATATGTCATTATCATCTCGGAAAGTCGTGATTTATCCTTATCACGGTCGAATATTGGTAGTTTAACATCACTGCAATTATCGCCACAGAATGATAAACAAAGGCGACACACTGAATGGAACTTCGGCGGCAAATTACACATATTTAGAAATCAAAACAGAGAAACGTGACCACAATGAAAGAAAACATCTAGAAATAAATGTTGTAACTAATATAAAAATTAAAAAGATTTGTTGAAAATATAACTCAGCATGCGATGATGTAGGATACATCACATCGCGATTGTCAACCAAACGAACGAGCAAGCTACACACACATAGAAATATACCATTGTTTACGGTACGCTGATTATTGCGCGTGTATGCGCTAGATTGTGGCGCTAGTAGCTCAACAGTTGACATACTGATAAAATGATAACGTTGTCAAGTGATTTCTGCTATCATTATAATCGCAAATACAAAGATTTTATTTAAAAAGGATTTGATTTCCTAAAATTACATATTAATAATTATTTTGTAAATAATAAAGAAATAAAATGGGTTCATAATTCAATTTTTTTTTTATTACAAATAACATTGAGTTTAATAAAAAAACGAAAATAAAATATATCATATCTCTAGCTAATTATAATAATAATAAACAATTAATTACGCAGACATTAATTATTTCTCTAGTTTTATATATAAGTACAATCTATGTTAAAATTTACACAAGGTAATGTTTAGTGCTCTGAATAATTATGAACATCTTCACCGTGTATAAAGTATAAATAATATTAATTCTTACGTACATAATTATTTATATAATTTGGATAAGAAAAATAATTACACTTGCTTAAAAAAGGTACTTTTCTTAGGGTGGTTACAGACTTATACAATATGTAATGTAATGTAATCGTACCGTAAATACCACATGTAGACGAAGTATTACATGGAAATGAGCGTCTACGTTAAAGGAACATAAGGTGAGTTGCATTTCCTGCAAAGACGAGACGGCATGGCAAAGTATTTTATCTTTATCGTTCGTTTTCTAAATATTTGAATGTGTAGCTTGATATCATTAGCTACAAATGAATTTACGTTGAATAAAGGAAAAATACTTTTCTTTATCGTTCCCGGTGTTACGTAAGTCCTTGTATGAAATACGAATTCCAGTTATTTTTATTTTAAAACTAAACTACTAAATAGATTTTGATGATAATTCTATGGGACCAAGAATAAAATTATGTATAATTATAGAAATTAGGTATATTGAAACAAACATATCCGATGGGTTGAGCAAATAGCTACCAATTATGTTATATAACTATAAATATGTTATACTCTCATGGACTTTGTCACTCAGATTGTCTAATGACGACTTCCACTTTTAATGTCATTGCCTAGCAACCAGCTAACGCCTAAGATACGCGAGAATATTTTTGGGCCAACAAAACAATTGATGAGCTTGTGAAAATTAGAAATCGGTACAGAATTTTTTCGTCAAAAAAGTAAGAATATAATATATATATATACAGTTATAAAATAGGTAGTATATAGTTTACTCTGTTACTCCTTTCTATTCTCTATTCTTTATCGCTGACGATTTATTGACGTAATAGGTAGTATAAAGTAGTGATTATATACTCTTTGATAGGTATCCAGTAGTCTGTGCGTTATTTTGACGTTTCTTATTGTGTTGAATGAATACAGTGATGTTGTTTTTATTATTATAATGTAAACAATGTAAAATTAAAATATATATTCAAAATTTCAAAATATTCTTTCTCCAGAAACTATTTGTGACTGATAATTATAGTTATATTTCTTATTATATTTATTTATTTCTATAAATAAATTTCCATGTATCATGTCTCATTCATTCCCATTGTTGACATGCGCATAGACTTTTAATTCTGTTTTCGAAAAATTGTGAAAATGAGCACTTCTTCGCAATTTATTGACGAGACAGTCAGTGTAACAACGTCGGATACAGCTCAATTAGTTGGCAATGAAGAGGCAAGCTCATCAAATTTCACACAACTTAACAAGTCTTCAGATCTCCAGGTAAGTAATGTAGATTTTAAAATTTTCAAGAAACAAAAAAAATATAATGACTACATTTGTATTGAATGTGTTAAATATTATTATAAATATGTGGAATTTAGGACTCGATGGAAGATGACTTACATGGAAGCCATGGTGTTCGAAGGAGACAACCAGTCCAAAAAATTGAACCTGGCTCGTTAAATATTCTTTCAGCTAAGTATGAGGTAAAGTAATTGGGGTTATTACAC
Organism: Hypolimnas misippus; assembly: GCA_037950945.1. NCBI lineage: Eukaryota > Metazoa > Arthropoda > Insecta > Lepidoptera > Nymphalidae > Hypolimnas > Hypolimnas misippus. The sequence continues at coordinate 5,214,395 of JBBEEQ010000029.1, read as the reverse complement.
TCAAAATACACATTTTTTATATTAATTATACTACAATATTATTTCATTGACAAAATGTTGATTGGTTTAAAGAATTAATATTATTACAGAGCTTAGATTATGATACATGTGAGAATCACTTACTATTAGACGAAGAAAGAAAAAGAGGCTATCCATTTGTTGTATGGAAAGATATAGCTAGATGGATTATTGTATTGCTGATTGGTGTAGCGACTGCACTTATAGCTTTCACCATAGACATATGCATTGAAGAATTCTCCAAAATTAAATATGGACAACTAAAAAAATGTATCCTTAATGACAATATGTGACACAATATGCTTGCATTATATAGTTGGCTTATTTTTACAGTAAAAGTTATGGAAAACTATAAGTAACTTACGTTGAAAAAGCAGCCACAGTACATTAACAAACCTGACCAACATTTAAGCGAGTAGTTAAAATCAAACCCTTATTTTTTATTTGTGACAATACTGATACATATTTATAAAGTAGTATACTCTTTTAAATAAAGGAGTATATTTGTCAATTATATGATAATTATGAATGAGTCTAGGATGAGTCATAAAACTATTATGTTTTATTATTATCCTATAGCTGTCCTCAGCAAATGGGCTATCATCTTTCAAATTGACCTGGTAGTTGAATCCTAACAAACTTATCATTTTAATACATTACTGTACATACATATTGTATAGATATCTATCTCCTTGATTAGAAAAAGTATATTATTAACATATTTGCTTTACAAATTTTTTCTTTCAAATATAAATTTAGCTGTAGACAAATATGTGCTTCTGGACAAACTGTACATTCCATATCTACTTTGGGTGTTAACAAATATTTGCATTGTATTCATTGGATCAATGTTAGTGGCCTATATTGAGGTAAGTTAATCTCTTCTAAACATACAGAATTGAGTAGATTTAAACAAAATATTTGAATTAAATTACTGTTTGAATTGAATTGGAAGTGACTATGTACATGATAGTGGTGTCACACAACATTAGTTTGACCACTGGCATATTTACTCACCTGTAAACTATTCTTAGCCACCAGTAAGCTATTTAAATTATGACCCCTACTGACCCCTACAATTCTATAGTATTTCTAGTTCTCAATCAAATGTGACTATGCAGATTGTAAAAAAGTATATACTTATAAGTAAAACACATTACTTGTTGAACTGTTTCTCCTGGTGGCTAGTTTAGTGTTCTGGGCAGTGTCATGTGCATAGTTCAGACCTACACTCTTATGTGAAAGTACCTTATATATGTGTAGAAGTAATCAAAATATAAATAGGTTTTTTCATTGATATCATAATTATAAAAATTATATGATTTAATTGTTACAGTCAATTTAACTTGAATATAAAAGAATACAAAAAATTATAATTGCACTTAAATAAAGCTACTTTTTTTCGTTTTTAGCCTGTGGCTGCTGGCAGTGGTATTCCGCAGGTAAAATGCTACTTGAATGGAGTTAAAGTTCCCAGGGTAGTAAGGATCAAAACACTTTTTGTAAAGGCTGTAGGTGTGATTTCTGCTGTAGTTGGAGGATTGGCTGGAGGGAAAGTAAGTTATTAAAACATTTACAGTAAAAAAATTTAATTAAATATTTATACAGGCATTATACCTTACAACATATAAATATAATTATATAACATTTTATGTAAATCGTAAGTTGAAAATACCTTGTCTTTATATTTTTTAATGACATTTGACAGGAAGGTCCTATGATACACAGTGGAGCTGTGGTAGCAGCAGGTATATCCCAAGGCAAAAGTACCACCTTCAACAAGGACTTCAAGATATTCCAATATTTTAGAGAAGACCATGAGAAACGAGATTTTGTGTCCGGTGGAGCGGCTGCTGGGGTATCTGCAGCTTTCGGAGCACCTATTGGTAAAATAAACAGTAACACTATGTGTACTAATATAATAAATGTGAAAGTAATTCTGCTGAACCAATTTTGGTAAAGATACAGCATAGATTGTACCTTGGAGATGGGCATAGGCTATTGAAAATAAATAGTTTTTGCAGACAAGAATAAGTAATTTAACATAATGAAACAATTATAAACTATTGAACCTATATTACATGTTATATGATTTACATATAATTAGATTACTTATAACAATATCATGTATTTTACATTTTAAATTAAGAAGTGTTAGGTGTTTGTATTTTTTATTAATTTTTTAGGTGGTGTTTTGTTTTCACTAGAAGAAGGAACAAGTTTCTGGAATCAAGCCTTAACTTGGCGTACTTTTTTTGGAACAGTTGTATCCACTTTTACGTTGAACTTTGCTTTATCAGCTTACCATGGACATCCAGGAGAATTGAGTTATCCAGGTAGTTTATGCACCAACAAATTAAAACAAAAAAATATATTAATATTTGTTGTCTAGCTATTTATTATTAGTATCTGTGTTGTGCACACAGCATAGCATTGTAACTATTTTTATTATTATACAGATTTCATCTTTTTTGTATCTGTTTTTTTTTTTTGTCTTGGACACTTGAAAAGTTAGCATGTGAAGCTTAACTAAAGAGGTGGGCGTTAGTAACTGCGATTTAATGTAACACGGACTATTGAACAAAATTTTAATTATTATATAATTTATTGATATTTGTAGTTAACAAGTTATTTTTTAAACCCCTTTTTAATAGGCATAAAGCTTGCTATACATTTTTTTTACAGGTCTATTAAATCTGGGAAAGATGGAGCCTTTTCCATTCCAGTTTTATGAGTTACCAGTTTTTATGTTCTTTGGAGTAGTTGGAGGCGGTTTAGGGGCTCTATGGAACCATATTAATTACAAATTGTCTGTGTTTCGCATAAGGTAAAAGAAGTTACTATTTATTCAGTTTACTAATTAGCGAGAGCTATTGCCTATTCGTTTGGAAACAAAACTTGAGCTTAATAACAAATTATGTATTTATTTTTGACTAGTTTTGCTATTGAATTTGTGTGCCAAATTTCAGGGCAATCCCATTATGGTTTGAGCTGTGAGTCAATAGATCAGTCAGTCAGTAATGGCTACCTTTATATATAGATTAAGGGTTAAGGGTCAATTTATATTTAAATTACCATAAATGAAATTGGAGGTGTGATCGCAGGTACATCAGCGCGGCGTGGCTGCGCGTGGTGGAGGCGTGCCTGGTGGCGGCCGTCAGCGCCACGTGCGGGTTCCTTATGATGTTCCTGCTGGACGACTGCCGCCCGCTCGGGGAGGACCCCACCAAGGTGCCGCTACAGGTAGGCGGAGATCATGTGATGTGATCGCAGGTACAGCAGGACATGATACAGGTTTCTCATCAAGTGTAGCTACATTACAACAATTTCCTATGAAAGATTTTGCAACTCTCGTTAATCGAGCCCATATACGAACTTTACTTCTAGTAAAATTACATAATCATGTTTACATTATTTGTAACTTTAATAAATAGCTAACAACGTTTTCAGTAAACAAAAGAAACATAAGAAAGAGACTTACAATCAATAAATTCTACAGCTCTTCTGCGCGGACGGAGAGTACAACACTCTCGCAGCTATATGGTTCCAAACGCCCGAGGCTTCGGTGCGCTCATTCCTCCACGACCCGATGGGCTCGTACAAGCCCCTGTCGCTGATGTTCTTCGTTGTTTGCTACTTCCTTCTGTCGACCTGGACCTTCGGCCTGGCGGTGTCCAGTGGTCTCTTCATACCCAACTTGCTCACCGGCGCGGCTTGGGGACGACTATTGGCCATATTTATACAGTATATGCTGCCTCAGAATGTAAGCACTTTTTATTATGTAATTTTTAATTTCAATTACTTTCACGCCTTTTTAGTTAGGTCTTTTTGAATGTCGAGATTTTTTTACGTCTATAATCGTATTCTTGAACACAAATGTACGATATCGATAATTTTGTTTATTCTGAATTTACAAAAAAGTATAGTTTGAAGGAAATATTTACTGGCGTATTATGTAGTACTTTACATATTAATAATACGATACATTAATTGTAATGATTGGCCATATTTCCCAATGATGCAGACGATCAACCCGGCGAAGTACGCGCTGGTGGGCGCGGCGGCGCAGCTGGGCGGCGTGGTGCGCATGACCATCTCGCTCACCGTCATCATCATCGAGACCACCGGCCAGATCTCCAACGCGCTGCCCATCATCATCACGCTCGTCGTCGCCAAGTGGACCGGGGACTTCTTCAACGAGGTACAGTGTCCTGTTTATATTTCTCGAAATGTAATATTTTTGGTTGATTCCTTCAATGATTTGTTATAAGAATTTTTCTATTGGTTTTGGGAACATAAAATATATGATACATATGATTATATCTTACATTTGACATAAGTGTTTGAAGTTTTACACTTGTAAGAGATTTAAATCATTATTATTTGAAATTATTTTAATGCTAAAAACTCAAACAGTTTACTGAGGAAAACAATCTCGACAGACTGCTTCTTTATTTGTGTATATGTACATATATGATGGACGGCAAAGTTTATCTTTAAATTTTCCATTTTGCTTTGAGATACGGAACCCTAAAAACGTACATCCGTGGCTACGATCTCACGCCTACCACTTGTGGCTCCCGGCAGGGTATCTACGACATCCACATCCAGCTGGCGGGCGTGCCGCTGCTGCCGTGGGAGCCGCCGCCGCTCGCGCACAACATCTACGCGTCGGAGGTGATGTCGCACCCGGTGTTCACTCTGCGCACGGTGGAGAACGTCGGCCACATCGTCGAGATCCTGCGCGTCGTGTCGTACAATGGATTCCCCGTCGTCGATCCGCCGCTGGCTGACGATGTTAGTATACCTCGATTCACGTATGTGTGCTGGTGTGAACTATGCGCGTTACGCTGCGCAGAACACTAAATTAGGCTGGACAGTCGCTTAGATATTTTTTTTAATTTTAATTATTTAATCATTTTTATAATTTATAATTTCAATTTTATATGTCAAATTAATATGTATAATCATTAATTCGTAACAGTTTTAACTTCGGTTTATATCGGATGTGTTTCTTAAATAATTTTAAACATTAATCGTGAACTGAACCGAATGATCGCTCGTGTATGTATTCTTGGCTTATTTGGTAAATAAACCAAAAACGTCAAGTAAAGACAACTCTATAAATATAAAATCACTTGTCCTGACCGACTGATTCACCAACGCATAGTTTAAACCGCTGGGACTACAAATTTGAAATTTTGGTGCCTTTTAGAGCGTAAATATCCACATCCCACACGTAAAAGGGTTAAAATCTTTATATGGAAAATCTCATTTCGTGGTCGCATAAACTTAATATTTAACACACATACAGAAGGATGATAGTAATGAAATGTAAAACATAAAACGTACAAATATCATCCCCCGTTGGACTGCAAGGCGGTGGTAATGTTGTTATGGAGAAAATTTATTTTTTGACCAATTAGTTTTTAACTTAGGAAATATATTCCTTAGGGTGAATAACTACATATGTGTATACTAGAATTCCAAAATCATCCCTTATAGATGTGCTAGGGGCAATAAAATTTGGAGCGAAAAAAAAATCGCTGATGACGTAGGCATCAATTAAAAACGAATTTTTTGATATTTCACCCCTGAAGGGGTGTGAAACTTCTGTATGCAAAATGTTATTCTGTGGCCATATTTACTAAACACCTTACACGTTTACTTTTTGATACTATTAATGAAATATAAAACCGAAACTGTAATATTTTATCAATTTCCTAAATCGTTGTTATCAAATTCAAAAATATTCTATAAGATTATAATATACATACGGACTCGCCTCGTGTTCAGACCAACACGGTTACGTAAAACGAGCTACAATTAACCAATAGACAGATTGGAGCCATGCTCAATGCAACTGACTGAAGCGCTAACAGTCGCGGGTTTGATTCCCTCGCACAGAAAACGTTTATATTGGCCTAACGGTTGTTTATCGTGGATTCATGAGATTCTTATATAGCCGCCCGTAGAGTGTGATGCTTCTATTTATTTACTTAATATTTGTGTGGTTTTATTTAATGGCTATACTTTACTTGCTTTAATGTAGTTTTGGTTTGAAAGGATACGCATATATGCATAAAATATATTCTATACAGCTAGAATAATATAACTTTAAAATTGTGCTATAAAATATATTCAGTTGGTCTGGAGTTTACTTCCCACATACAAAATTCGCTCTATATTACATATATTAATATAAATTAACAAAGATGATGGTGGTGTCTTGACACTGATAGTCCAGGTCACTTCTTAAAATATATGGACACTGATAAGCAATACTATGTCAAGCTACACGGACTTCATTTGGAGAAAATGGCGTCTAAACTGGCTGTCAAACATATTCTTAAAAAAATTATTTCAAGACATCCATCTTCTCTTTTTTCTTTTGATAAAAGGTATAATTAATTACACGCAGTATAATAAAAAGTTTTATTTAATAATAAGTTTTTCAAATATATTTGATTATTGTAGATTGCAAAATATTAAACACACTTCATTATTCGAAACATTAAATTAAGAAACTTTTTTCCGTACTTTATTGGTAGGGAGGACATGAAAAATATTTGAATAATGTTAAATACAAGAACCAATATCAAAACAATTTAATATCTCTGAATATAACTTTTTGTGGGTTGACACATTATTGCTAATTCAAATATGAATACACTACATAATATTATAGTAAATATTTGGAAAGGAACAATTAAATATTAAAAATAAAAAGTTCTGTATGACTGTTGAACCATGCACAAACACAACTATTGAATGCGCATCAGAAATATGTCCGAAATATAAAATAGTTTACTATTAAAGTAATGCATGTAAATTTTTTTAGGCGGAAGTGACAACATACAAAAGACTTCGTGGACTCATTTTGAGATCTCAACTAATAGTTTTACTGCAAAATAAGATTTATAATGAAAACGCAAACACAACATGGTCTAACTTCAATGTGGACATGAACATGTTTAGGAAAGAATATCCCCGATATCCATCCATAGATGAGGTGAGTTAAAATGTCTTGATGTAAATAGTAAATATATAAATTTTAAAGAATCTGAAATATGAAGTTTTGAATTATATATTTGCTAAAATTTTAATAAATTGTTCTTACAGTTTAACATTTGTGATTATTCTTAATAAAGATAAAAGAAAATATAGCTAAATTTGTTATGTATTATTACATTTCTGAATCTCGCAATATGAAATTTATATTTTTGTAAAATAATAATAATCTAAAAGAATAATAATGATATTTATTATCACAGCTGCAAATATCAGATTGGGAGAAGACACATACCATAGATTTACGACCCTTTATGAACCCATCTCCATACACTCTGCCACACCGAGCTTCGCTGCCTCGGTTATTCAGGCTGTTCCGCGCTCTGGGACTCAGACATTTACCAATTGTGAACGACCACAATGAAGTAATTTTTTTATCATATTATATTTTCAACTGTGCAAATCCATATGATTAGCATACATAAATAGTCCAATGACTGATTTATTTGGGTTGTAATGATTCAATTACAATTTGTTTAAAGATTGTTTCATGTTTTAGGTTGTTGGAATGGTGACACGAAAAGACATTGCTAGGTATAGAGTGTGGAGACATCGGGGTCATATGGGAATGGAGGAGTTATTGTTGTCCAGTGAGATTTAAATACACTAAATGATATATGAATGCCCAGGTGCGAGGTGTTGAGATAACAGGGCCACATTAATGGAAGTGTCATTATTGTAAAGTTCGAAAATATTATTCATTTTCTTAAAACAACATTGTCTAACATGTGTACATAGTAATTTAAGTTTTTTTTTCCTCTTTACTATTTTCTTTTTGTACAAACATTTATTGTACAAAGAAGTAATTTATATTCAGGCTATGATGTGATTTCTGATATTAAAACCTTATAAATTATCTAAATATAAGCTCAATTTCATGAATTAAGTCAAATCAATTAATGTACTTATGTGATCAATATAAAATGACATTTACCAAAGCTACTAAATAATGAAATTAATATTTATAAATATTTTATTACATTGACTCTCCTATTAATATTTTATAAATGTGATTTATTTATGGTAAAGTTTAATAGATGTTATTATAGAATAATAAACGTTATAAAGCTTTGAAATTTTATTGTTGTCTGCAATTCTATGTAATGTTCAAGTAGTCCTTCACTTGTAGCGGGAAATCATCTACAGGAGCAGCTTCTATCGGCGCACATTCGTTTTTTTCACAATATCAATAATAAATTAAACACAAATGTAAAAAGCACAATTAAGGATGAGTATATGTATTTTCAATTATTTACAAATAGTTCCCATCCTATACCAGCCCATAAATTAATAAACAAAATCACTGGCAGAATTACTAATATAAGTAATATATAATTAACGAATTCATCCATTGATTGATTTTTATTTTATTTTTATAATTGTTAGAAAAAATCGCTGTTTCGTTACTTTGCTGTCAGTGAGATACGGATAAATGTCATTGTCATCATGACACATGATACTTCATTCTATTCATAAACAAATATTTGTACTGGTAACATCAGACGAGGCGGTATTTTTTATGCCTTAGCGTGCTCGAGTCCACCGTGGGAATAAAAAAAACTGTACTGGATAAAATTATTTTAGTTCAGCTACAAAATAAGGAATTTAATTTAGTTCACAATAAATTGTGATCCTTAGAATTAGAAAGGATAATAATCACAACAACAGTCATGAAAAAAAATCTTGATAAATTTATTAAGGGTTTTCCTCCTGCACGTAGTGGGAACGAAATTTTTTTTGTTTCCCATTTGGGTACCCTGCTCCTCTCTACTAACTGTTACTTCTGGGTCTGTGAAAAAGTCACAATAATAGCTTATACCTGTTAAGTTATCTCTGGGGTTCTAGTTACTAGTTTATTCGTAATTATTAATATATTTCTGAGAGTGATGACAAGCAATCTATCCTAGAGAGAGAGAGGGTGCGTACTGCCGATATATAATAATAACTAACTGATCAACGAGCTACCATAGACAAAATAGAGTATTATTTACTTTTATGATATATTCCTAACAATACCGAATTTAAAAGAAAGGCTTCATAAGTTAACGAGTAGCAATCGACCAATTTCTATAATATAAAATTGAAAATTAAAAAAACCTCGACAATCTATTAATAGAAACTATTTCAACGAGCCCTAACTTGATAATCCTGCTGTAAATTGGTGAAGAGTTGTGAATTCTGCTGATTTCAACTGGTGCTGCAGTATCAGGTCAAGGTTACGTAACTATGTTATTTTAATATGAACCATAATATAGTAAAGTTTGAGATTTGATCATTAGGTGCTTAGATCCTTTCAATTAGAAGCTGATAACCTTCAAACATCTAAACAGATCTTCATAAATTATAGCCAATAGTCATAAACTTTCAAACAAAAAAAAATCGTTTGACGTAACGTACAAATGTGCATTCGTTAGGAAGCTATAATGCCGCAGACAGACAAACAGACAATAAGATACATAGGTATATATGTTAAACTTGTAACACCCCTCAATTTTGTTAAGGCTTTAAAAATGGAAAATTTCATGGAAACAGTATTAGTAATAGTTGTGTAAAGCGGGTAGTAAATGTAAATTTATAAATTAATGTATGGCACGCCCGTATAAAATTGTGAAAGAATTCTATTTGTGGCCCAAAACAATGGCTGGTTATTTTATTAATTATATATAGAAAAATAAAAAATATATTTTTTAATTTTAAAAGCTTTAATGACTAAATTAAAATAAATCATTGTTGTAACAGATTGTTATTAGGTATTAAATTAGGCTCAGAATAATATAACTAGATTAATATATTAAAAATTAATGTGATTATGTTAACAAATAATTACCTACAACATACATTTTATTAACATAAATAAAGGAATGGGATAAAAATAAAATTATAATCCATAAGTTTCAAAGAGGCAACAGATAGCTTGCTGGGGATCCTGGAAATAGCGAGGCTTATCGACTCTGATAATGCCATAGTCTGGTTCTAGAGCTGGCAGTAAATAACCGCTGTTACTGCAAATACTGTGATTCATATCACGCAAAGATTGATTCATTGCCTGTGATCCATATTTACAAGGTTGTGGAGTACTGAATTTATTCCTCATCGCATTATTTGCCATTCTTTTCATACGCATTACATTTCCTTTGATTGTCACTAATATTTTGTGATTTTCGGGCTCATGAAGAAATTCAGTTAAATCCTGAAAAAAAAATTAAGCTCATAATATTCCTACTTAATTGTTTTTTAATTTTGTTAAATAAATGTCAATTTGTATGGTTTCTACAGCTACTTACACTCTTAACTTCGTCATATTTGGAGAACAGCCAGAGATAAGTTGAAAGAATACAAAACAGTTGAGTTTCGCTATTACTGAATCGCCACATGAATTTCAACACTGGAGGTATTCTTTCTCTCTGTCAAGAAAAATGTAAATTAATGTTCTTCGTCGCACTTTAAATAATAATACATTTTTGCAAATGAAGTAATTAAATTGAATATCGTGAAGTGCTGTTACTTTATTAAATTCCTGTATTTGTAATTAAATCTTGTTCATTTTATATATTTAAAATTGAACATCTTAAGTCACCAGGTCATGTGAACGAAACATAACACGTTACGAAATTCGGAACGAACTTGATACGTTACATCATTTTCTGTGTGACAGGCTCAGCTGGCTGTACTGAAAACGCGAATGCTCTTATTGTAACGTGTTACGTTACGGTGAAATTATTGCCTGCTTTATATTTGTAGCTTACCGCATATATTTTTGGTCCTGTTATTTTGTATCTTGTCAAATTAACGAGCAGTGATGCAGCTGATTTCAGTACTTCCACACTAGAGATAGACCTGTTCGTTACAGACATGTATATGTATACACGTCGCACAACCGACGAGGCGTTTGTGTTATACAGTACTGGATGGACTTCAGTGAGAAGTTCTGAAAAAGAGAAATTTTTTATCTTTGAAAATCTATACAAAAGAAATTTCTTAAATTTATATCACAATTGGATGCTGATGAGCAATAATGTGTCAACCCACAAAAAGTCAAATTCTGAGATATTTATGTAATCTTATAATACGTCTCGTAATTAACAATAAAATAATTCAGTCATCTAAACCAAATAAGGTCGGAAACAAGTTGCTTAATTTAATATTTCGAATATAAAAGCGTGTTCCATATTTTGCAATATAAAATAATCTTACTAATTAGAAAAACTTATTGTTAGATAGCTTTTCAATATGATATATTGACGCTATCTGCTTTTAATCAATTATACCTTTTATCAAAATATAAAAGTAAAGATGGTTTGCACTTCTTCGAACAAATGTATTAAAAATAGGTTTGACATCTTTAGACGTCATTTTCTCAAAATTAAGTTCGTGTGGCTTAACACAGTATTGCATATCAGCGTCCAATTGTAAATGTAGGAAATATGGATATCGAAATCGTCTGCTTTTATTCGTAATCGGTTTGTATTACGAATCAAAATTTTCGATTTTTTTAGGGTTCCGTCACTAGCTCACCCAGAGATCTGAATGCTCGTATCACAGTCTCGATGTCCGACATGTTGCGGAGCACCTCCATGGCCTCCTCGTTCCGCTCCTTCAGTGACTCCTGTGTGGACTGTAGAGCCCCGGCGCGCCATCTCCGGCGCAACTCATACGCCTGCCTGTCGCTCGACAAGCGAGCCTTGTGGCCGCGAAATAGAGCCTACGAAAATATAAAACAATTTCCTTTATAGCTTATGTTACTTATGTCTATAAGTACTAACGACGACGTAAGTAATGACGACGTTTAATTATGTGTAAAATGATTTTTTTAATTTTATGAATCGTATAAGGATTGATGCTTTATTATCGACATGGTGATAAAAATATGTGTTTATATCTGTTGCGTCTGGCTGTGTTCGCAATAAGCTGATATACTAGATGGGTTATAACTAAGATAAAAACATATTTAAGTCTTAGACCATGGAACAACAAGTAGATTATACAGGTGAATTTTTAAAATGAGCGTGTTAGGCCAAACCCGAAACTCAGTGTCCTTTAAGTATTTTACGCTATTCCTTATACTTTCGGATTTGGCCTACCACGCCCAGTTAAAACAATTCAGCCTGTATACTAAAAAGTTTCTTCAATGATTTTTATTGAGACAACCTCCTCCTTTTTGGAAGTAATTAAAAAGTTTTTCAACATCGGTTACTGATGATAGAACAAGTACATATACAAATCTAGATATTGCAACCGTCAATTAAATGTTAAATTAAAAAAATCAATGGGAAAATTAACCAGAGTCCCAGGCATAAGTGACAATTAATTAATGAAATTACGAACTCTTGATAACCACGTGTATTCCTCTGCCTTTCTAAGTATAATTCTCTGAATGACGTTAAAAAAATAAAACAACTAACCTGAATTTTTGAAGCAGCCCAATTCCGCCGCTTCTCTTCTCTTAACTTCAATAAATTTTCTTTTTTGTATTCAACTGCTTTCCGGACCGTATGACCTCTAATAATAGCTTGTAATTTCACGATTATGTTTCTCTTTTCTAAAAATTCACTACGTAGCAGTCTTGTTAAAATTTTTCCCCTCCATTTTTTCTGAACAAATATCACTTGTCTGCGGTATTGTTTATACCATGATTGGGTAATGTATCTTCGCACATTCTTTTGAATACAAATCGCTGCAGCTTCTCTTTGTCTTTTCAAAAAGACTCTGTGTTTTTTAAATCTATATACAGCTTGTACTACTCGAACACAAGCACGTAATCGCAAGTAACGTTTTCTTTCAATGAAGCTTCGAACATAAGCCTGTACTTTTATTACGGAACTTCTAAATTGCTGATAATTTAATCTTTCTTTTTTCGCTAATGTATAAGAACGATAATGTCTTTGTATAGTAATGGCCGCAGTTCGCATGGCAAGAAAACGCCTGCGATTGATGAACATGCGGAAAATTGATTGCAAAGTAATAATTTTTTGTTTGATGGTTAAAAAACGAGATCTGCATTCGTTACGATGTTGGATTGATAGATACCATGTTTGTATTTTTTCAACGGCAATCTTTTGAGCTGCTTTACGTGCTGCATTTCTGGCTCTTATGTGACGTTGAATAAAAATAGTCATATTTCGTGTACGAATAAAGTCATTTCTTATTTTCTTACATATAATTATTTCTCTGAATCGTTTTTGAATAGTTATCACAGTGGATTTAAAACTTATATAATTTTCTCTTTGTTTGCGCCCAGCCATATATGCTCTGTAGATCCTTTGAATTGTGATACAAGCTTTTAAAATCGTTGCAAATTTAGCTTTTGCTTTTAACATTAATAAACGAGCTCTATACCTTCTTTGCAAAGTTAAAATCGCAGATCTAATTTTTAAATAAAATTGTCTCTCTCTTCGCATTAAAATAGTTGCCCTGTACCGTTGTTGTAATATAACTGCAGAATGTCGTAATTGTAAATATTGTTTTCTTTGCAGACTACCCGTTTTATAAGCCCTATAGAATGTTTGAATCTTTTTACATGCTTCTAACATTTTTAAATATCTTTTCCTTTCCTGTTTCATAAGACATTGAGCTCGAAACCTATTTTGCAAACAAACAGCTGCGGACAATTTTTTAAGATAAGTTTGCCTTTCTTCCCTCATTGCCAGCAAAGCTCTATATTTTCGTTGAATAATAATAGCCGAATGTTTTATGCTCAAATATTTAGCTCTATTATATCTCATTTCTTTAATACTTCTGTACCTTTTCTGTATGAAAATTGTAGTCATCTTCAACTGATAATATTCCTGTCTTATAATTTTAGTCTCACGATATTGTCTATAATAAAATTGGATTACTTTCGCTGCTTCTCTCATTGTTAAAAATAAATGCCTCTGTCGTTTTGTTTCTAAGTGTGATCTGTAGAACTTTTGAATAACGATGGTTGACGTTTTAATTTGAATGAACTCATGTCGTACTGTTTTTGTTAAGAAATAGCTTTTAATATGTCGTTGAATGCAAATTGTTGCAGTCTTTGTTTTTAGATATTCTTGTCTCTGCTTTTTCCCGATAATATAAGCCCTATACAATCTTTGTATAAACACACAAGCTCTTTTTGTTTGTTCATATTGCTTTTTTATTTCTTTACCTTTTTGTAAAGATTTAAACCAATTTTGAATTTTTTTTGCCGCATCCTTTTGCTGAAGATATTTTTGACGTTGAAACTTACCTAGCAAATAAGCTCTGTAAGCATTTTGTATTACAATACATGACGACTTTAATTTTGTATATTTAGATTTTTCTTCCCGCATTTTTAATAAAGCTTTATATCTTTCTTGCAATATAATACACGAACTTCTTAATTCCAGATATTTTCTTCTATTTTCTTTCATTAAAACCAAAGCCCTATATCTCATCTGCACGGCCAAAACAGACTTTTTAAGGTTTAAATATGAACTTCTTTCACGTCGCATAACTAGTAAACTGCGATAGCGTGTTTGAATTATTATTGCTGACTTTCTTAATACAAGGTATTTTTGTCTTTGATATTTCATTTTTAGGTAAGAACGGAAGTAATTTTGAATTGTAATAGCAGCCTTTCTAAGGGTAAGATATTTTTCTCTGGTAACTTTCATGTTTAAGTATCCTTTGAAATGCTTTTGAAGAACGATAGTTGAATTCCGTAATCTTAAAAATTGTGTTCTGCCTTTTTTCATTGTCTGGTTAGCTCTTATTTTTCTTTGCATACAAATAACTAGATTACGTTTTCGCACATAATCAGCACGTATTTTTTTGCCTTTATAAAATGATTGCACTTTAACAACAGCTTGTCGTAAATTTAAATAACTTGTTCGATTATTCCTCATCAAAATCAGTGCTTTGTAATATTTTTCTATAATTTGAACAGACTTCTTCAATTCATTGAAATATCTGCGATGTCTTATCATTCTAAAATAACTCTGTATAATTATGACTTTTTTCTTTTTCTCCACAAAATTCTGCATTTCTTTTCTCATTAATAATTTGCTTTTATATTTTTGTTGAATGGTCAAAACAGATCTTTGTAATTTCATGTACCATTTTCGGGCCAAGTATTGGCGAACTGTACTCTGCAAGCATATAATATTCTTTTTGATAATGTTATAACGCCTAACACACAACCAACGTCTAACATGTGCTTGAATTATGGTTGCAGATTTATGTCTCAACTCTTCTCTTTGTAATCGCAATGTCTGCAATATTGCTTTTGATTTTTGAATGTTCTTTATACTTTTATACCATGCGGCAATTTTTACTGCACTAGCCTTTTGTTTTCTCAAACGAGTGCGACAAGTCCACATTCTAAAATATTTTTGTATAATAATAGTTGCAGTTGTAACTTGATGCATTTTATACTCTACCATGCGATTATATTGAATTCGTCGCCACCAGTATTGAATGATACTAGCTGCGGTGTTACGTTGAGTCATAATTTTTTCTTCTTCCTTTCGTTTCTCAACAATAACCTCATATTTTTTTCTCCACCAAGTCTGTATAACATTTGCAGCTTGTTCAAATAACGGTGCCCGGAATACATGTATGAGCTGCCATAAGAGGGACAATGTCTTTTCTCTGTGTCCATCAGCGATATCGGCTGCAGATATATCTCCTACTATAACAAAGTTCGCTTCTTTCAACGCATTCAGAGCAACTTGGACGTTATGTATCTTTTGCAAACGCGATATTGCGGGTGTTCGTAGTTGATGTAACAAACCATTTTTCATAAGGATGATTTCCATTACTTTTGTTAATCGGACTCCATCTCTTATATCAACGGCGATATTGTGAACAGCGTATTTGTATTCATCTAGGTAAGATTGTTTATGACAAACAATATAACCAAGTGGTCTGAGGTGTTTCGTTATATCTCCGATACCTGCGATCAGTTCTCTTGTAAAACGTAATATAATCTCCCTACTTTCTTTACACACAGCATTTCTGCAGAATAAACAAGGGTCGTGAGGGATTATTTTCTTTTGTTTTGCTTGATCTAAGAAAAATACAAGCATGAAAAACTTTTTGAGAGTGAATTTCTTTATAGCCTCCATATAAGCTGGTAAGAGCATGTTTGGTGCACTTGATTTAGAATGTTTGTTCTTAAGATGGGGATTCTTGAACATTCTTTGTATAATAAAAGTGGTCAGTCCTTCGACGTCACTGTTTGACTTAAGAGGCAACACAAGTCCGTAAATAGCCTCTAATCCGATACGAAGCCATAACGGGTTGTACGAGAGTAGAAGCTCCATTATTACTTTTTGCAAACCAATATCTAAATGTAGATTTCTGTCAGATCTTATTGCAATTAATTTTTTTTCTATTTGTACATTTAATTTAATGAACACCTGAGATATTTCTGGGGTTAATAATAAAGCTCGTGCCGTTCGCCGCAAACTGTCCAACCGATGACTATTGTGATAAGCACTGCAAACCTGCTCCTTAGTTGGAGCTGCAGGTATCTCTTTATTTCTATTCTCAATCCAAGCTTTACCAACATCAATTTTTTGCTCTATATTGCTGTCAAGATCCGCAGGAGGAGTCAAAATATAATTAAGCCATCTTTTAAATTCTGTTTCAAATTTATCTACAGCTTCCTCATCATAAAAGTAAGTTGATGAAAGAAATGGGTCAACAGTAAATGACTGTGAGTAAATATTACCCATATGATTCAAAGAAATATTTTGGTTTATGCTTTTATTTGTGTCGAAAGAGTGATTTACTTTTGCAGGTAATGAATCCTTAGATTTGACAACTGGTTGTGCATTAACTTTTGTTTTTAAGGATTTTCTGGGTAATGGAGTAGGCATTTTCCAAAGTTCTGGTTCTGCTCGAACGGCTTTCTTAGACCAAGCAGATTGTCGATGTGTTGATACTGAAAATTTATCACTAGTTTTGTCAAAAGTTCTGTTTATTGTGAAAGTTGTCATTTGTTTATTAGTTTTGTCTAAAACCTGTGTTTCTGAAAACTGAATACTTTCTTCTGGGATAGACTGTAAAGGTGGAGTTAGAGACCGAGGTGGAGATTTTATATCAGTTCTCAAGTCATTGTTCCATAAATAGTGTTCAGGCCGAGATAAATAATTTTTTTCATGAGACTCTTTATGAATATATTCCTTAAATAGAGCTTGTCTACATACTTTTGGGTGTGACTCTTTTGGTAGAGCATGCTGTCTTGTATCCGTGTACATTTGATTAGAATGAAAATACATTGGCGTATTCGGCGATTCTTTTGTATATGTATCAGAACTAATCTTCACATTTGATTCGTCAATAATCTCATGAGTTTCATTATATATTTTTGGTATAACTTTTCTTTCAGTTGAAAACCTTTGTGGAAAAAAAGACAAATCACTTATTCGTGAGAAATCAGTATTTATAGAAAAGTTTGGGCTGTTTAACTCTTTTGGTGAAGATGTGTTAGGAATTTTTTTATTTTGTAATGTAGGAGTTTCAACACATTGGTTATTTTCATATTGGGTATGATGATTTACAGTTAACCATTTGTTAGGTGGCTGTGACGAAGTAATGCATATAATTGAATGTGTCTCATTTTCCTTATTACCGCTTTGTACATCTAAGCTGTCATCGAAATCACTTTCAGAGTTAACACTTAATATTATTTTTGGACCTTTATCCAATTTATCATTTTTTGAAGGTAAACTCTTAAGTGGTGTAAAAGTGATATTATCAAATACATCAGTCATTGAAGACTCACAAATTTGTTTGTTTGATGGTTTTAAAATATTATTTTCATTTTTAACATTATAAGATTTGTCATAAGTCTCATAAAGCATTTCTCTGTTATTTCTCTGCACATTAGAAAATATTTCAGATGTATTAAAATTTAAGTCCAAGCTAGTTGGAGAGTCAAAAGGACACTTTTTAAAGTTTGAATCTATGGAACAATCATTGTAAGATATATTTTCTTTGTCTATTGGATTAATTACTTTATAATGTGTAGATGTAGATTGAACAACATTCACTGTTTTCTTAATTTTTGTTGTGTTATAAATAGCTCCAACCTTTTTCTTGTAAATTGCAACAGGGGATTTCTTTCCTGTCTTCTTTTTAATTTTACCGGGTGATATCTTGAATTTTGGATTATTATTTTTACCCTTGACATTCTGAAATTATAATTTATTGGAATAGTGTTTATTTTATATTATATGTCTTATGATAAATTTTATTGAATATACTACTAGAATACAAATTAATTTTTTTAATGATCGATACTTATATGGACATAAAGATTAAGAATTAAAAAATAATAATAATAAAAAAAATTAGTCTAGTAAATTTAATAATTTTTAATACATTGTTATTATGTTTGCTGGTTTCTGTATTTAACTGTTAGATCATATGTCAAAATCGAATGGATTTTTTTTTACTGATTAAAAGCTTAGCCATATAAATTTTCTTGTCTTATTTTTTTATGATTAAAGATAATTAATTATTTCAAATTTAAGACAATAATAATTTAGTAAAAATTTAATTAGGTGTTTGATATTACCATAACAGATTTGAGAACAATAATGACATCATATCTCCCTCTACTTTCATTGGTAAATCGAATAGTTTCCCGCAGTGCAGTTGGTTGTGTCGGAGTCCATAGCATTGAGATGCAATAACATGTCTCTGGTTCCAGTTCCAGATATTCACCCGGCAACTGTATCACTAATCCAGGTGGCAAAGATTTGCCAAGAGTTATCTAAAATATGTTATGAGTTAAGTTATTTTTAGTAAAATTTTCAATTAATATGTATTAATGACAAGACTGTCTTGGTACATCTTCCGTTTCTTATTATTTTTATTAATTTTGTTGTATAATGAAAGGTATATTGTAGATTAGTTGCCTCTTTGTTGTTAACGATACAAACCTGTTGAAAAGTTTTAGAAGGGTTTAATATTTCCAAGTTCTTCTCACAAGTGGTTCCAATGAGAACATTGTCAAATACCACTTGAGGAGGTCTTGAAAAAGGAGCTAGAATTAGTCTAGGACACTCTTCCTTAGGAGACGCTTTTTGGACAATTTCCTTTTTCCGAGCCCTTTTCAAGTGTTCCGGTGTATTTTCGATCTAATAAATGAAAAGGATTTAAATAAAAGAATATTAATGTTACTATTTTGTAATTAAAGCTATTAATTTAAACTTACTTCGAAATACATAATTCCGTCCGTTATTCTATTGACAACTTTTAAAATAAGCGTTCAACACTACTTTATCATCACTTATTCATGATCTTTTCAACAATTTTAACAAACGTATTTTTATAGTGGTATTAATAGTTTAAACAGCACAAATTCAAAGTGTACTTTCAAAATAAAACCGTTAACTGATGTCAAATAAAGAAAAAAACGAAGAACACAATAAAACTTTTTTTTTTAATTTTTTACGGCCCTAGGTTCGAACTTTTTTGAGCCAATATCATAGAACTTTTAATCTGTGACCAGTTTTTTTATTTTATTTGTGTAAAATCCAACTAGTATACTATATAAAAATATGTTATACTATATAACTTGTTAATTAATAAGATTTTGCCAACCAGAAGGCCAATCACCTTGGACTATCTTGCTTGCGTAGTAACCGGCTAACGATTGAATATAGAAGTTTCTTTGGACTAACAAGTCAATTGACTAGTTTGTCAAAGTTAAGTTAGAAAAGAATACTGTTTTTTTTTTTTACATTAATAGCATTAACTTAATTTTTAATTATAATCACATTGTTGGTTTTATTCATTAAAAAAATGTTTTAGACTAGTAACTCTTTATATTAGGGAATTCCCAAATTTTATTTTCATTTACAACATCAGAATGATGTTAATTTCTGGCTTATTGAAATAATTTCATTTCCTTTTTTTTAAAGAAAATATTGCCTTTTATTATTACATGTTCTCTATTAATCACAGCCTTAAATACAACACAGCAAACTAAAAAAATTAAAAACATGTATTTCAATTAGAATGCCAGACCTACCTACCATATTTAAAAAAAACTGCAAACTTCTCAGCGCTTACTCTCCTAAATCATTATAATGGTCTTTAGGCTTAAAACATACTCCTAAAATAAGTAAGGACGATTAACAACAATGAAGTTTACTTTTGTCGATTTATAAAGCGTGATTTACTTCGGAATAATATAATATATCAAGTGGTAACATTATCATACACTTATTTGGGTAGTAGCCCCCGACAGACACCCTAAATGTTGAATTAATAGGGAATATATATATATATATATATATATTCGATACTTCATATCGCTATATAATAGTAAAAAAATTCACACAAAAAAGCATCTAAAAGTATTTTTAAGTAAAAGATAAAAATAGGCAACCAACGAGGGCATTTCAAAGGCCCACAATTTTGGAGCGCTTGGTGTGACGTCAAACTCTATGACAACAACAAATATGGTTAGAGGTTAGGTTAAAGAAGTATTGTGTTGTGCTACAATTTTACAGTGTTTTTTTTTATTTATGAAACGATTTTCCGTGTTATTTCTTACAAAACATGTGATTTATTCAATTCAATTCAATTCTTTGATTTGTGGCATAAAACTAAATTGCAAAACACGCCTCCTGTCAAGTGAATGCTGATAAGCAATAATGTGTCAACCCATAAAAAGTCAAATTCGGAGATATTGATGTAATTTGATACTGCATCACCTATTCAATATTATACAAAAAAATTGTAGTTATATAAGTTAAATAAGTACGGAAAAAAGTTTCTTAAGTAATTGGTTCGAATTTCAAGTGCGTTCCTTTTTTGCAATTTTTACAATGATCTCAAATATTTAAATAACTTTTTATAAGATAATATATTAAATGTATCAGTCAGAATTCAATTTATTGTAGCTTTTATCAAAGAATAAAATAAAAGATGAATATATACTTCTTTAAACATATTTGTTAAGAATAGGTTGGACATCTTTAGACGCCATTTTCTCAAAATGAAGTCCGTGTGGTCAAGCAGTATTGCTTATTAGCGTCCAAGTTGCATGCTCCTTACGAGATTGATGTGACGTCAAAGTCTACGACATCCGCTCTGATCAATAGCGTCACGTTTCAAATATTTAAATTTCCCACAACTTTTTTGCAGTTTTAAAAAAATAATTTCTTCCTCAGAAAGAAGTTATAATCAAAAATATTGATGTTGGTAGGATTCTTAAGAACTAAAATTTATTTAAAAAAGTATTTGACCCTTATTAGAATCACATGCGTGTACTCTATTGTAACTGTACTTACTTACTTATGTCATAGAATGTAAGCTGAATTTTATATATGTTTTTTTGCGTAAGCTATTAGATGTTGCCTCAGTTGCAGATACTTAAATGTATCCCTGAAACAGAAAACGACAATTTGGATCAATATATAAAAGTATACGTAGTACAAGAATAATAAACATATATGTAGTATTACAAAAAATATAAAAAATGTTTATCACTTCTATCTTTTTAGTGTTTAGACAGTTTTTTACTTAAAAAACGCGGCTCATACTGTTTATCTTCTTTACATTGTATAAATCAAAGTCAACTCTCGTTGTTTGTCGTTTCTTTTAAACTACGTAAAGGATTTAAATGCAGTTTTATTATATAAACAGAGTGGTTGAAGAGGAAGACTTTTTTACGAACTTTCAAACTTACAAACAAATTTTACTTTTATATAAAATTAATGAAAAATAACGTATTCTACTCTTAAATGCATTTATAGTATGTTTGTAAATGACGTTTGCTTTCAATCTATGTTATGGGGAATCCCAGTCTAAAAAAAATGAAAATTAGAGTTTATTTCACCTTCTTTTCTCTAGAAAATCCTGACTTATCTGGCCAAACAATTTTAATTTTTTTATAGTTTACCACCACCGCTCTACTTAAAATTCAACTGGTGTGACACGAATAATGTATTATTTTACTTGGCAGCACTAGTTTGGCAAAAATTATTTCACCGTATCAGCAGCACTGCTTCCACTGTCAGCTTGTCTATTTGTATCTGTCACCAAGGAATTGTCAATTCGGCACTCCAGATTTACTGCTTATTCGCCTTCGCCCGTCCGTTCTTAACATCTGTGACCTAAGAATCTATTTTGCGGTAGGTATTTTGTCATTTAATTTAAATTCTCGTATTACATAAATGGCTATTTTATATGAATGTCATATAATAATTTTCTAGAAATTATCTACTTTGGATATCATGGCCGAATCTCAAGTGAACGACAACACCACTTGCGTAGTGTGTTTTAAAAATGTCGTGTATTTCTCAATTGGCGAATGTGACCATCCCGTGTGTTTTGAGTGTTCGACCCGTATGCGAGTTCTTTGCTTGCAAAATGAATGCCCAATCTGTCGACAGGATCTTTCAAGGGTATGTTCTCTATTTTAATGTCTTAAAAAATGTATCTAAGTATCTCATTATCTTCTCGAGCTATCATCTTCTTTAAAAATATATTGTTATGAGAAAATTTAAAGTATTTAAATTAAAAAATATACAAAACTTGTTACTTAAATCAGGTGTCAATATTTTTTAATGTCAATTCTTGTAATAATTAATACAATAATTAGCTAATCTTATTCAGTGAATGCTAAAATTAGGACTGCTGATATTTTTGTTTTCAAAACAATTGTTTTTATTTAAATTACCTTTTTTTGTAACTTACATAT
Organism: Hypolimnas misippus; assembly: GCA_037950945.1. Taxonomy (NCBI): domain Eukaryota; kingdom Metazoa; phylum Arthropoda; class Insecta; order Lepidoptera; family Nymphalidae; genus Hypolimnas; species Hypolimnas misippus. The sequence goes on along the minus strand of JBBEEQ010000029.1, from coordinate 5,191,642 downwards.
TTATACAAAATGTTTTAATGTAAGATGACAAATCTATTATATTTATTACCTTGTACCCGCAACATTGTGAAAAGTGCGAAAAACTAAAATAAAGAAAATTTCGAAAAATAAAACTAGCCTAAGTTTCTCCTTATAACATTACCTATCTGCAATTAAAAGTCCCGTCAAAATCAGGTCAGGCCGTTTCAAAGATTAGCTAATATATTTATATGAGTACTATACATACTTTCATATGCATTTTGTGAAAAACTGTTAATTTGAAATTACAAACAGACAGTTTAATTTTATTTATCAGTATAAATTAGACATTCATTAGTACATTATTTCAAGTAAAGTGTTTAAATTCTACTATTTAATAAACATGTCATTAAATCATATAGGGACATATTATGATAATAATTGATATCTTTGCAGGTTGTTTTTACTGATACTGTTCAGCCATATAAGGAGTTGCGGAATAGAGTCTTCTCTGATAGACTATTTGAAAGGCAATTTAAGATAGGGTTCTGTAGTGAAGAAATTAAAAATGCCTATGAAAGTCTACTTGAGAACCATTGCAAGATCTGTGATAAAGCTCCATTCCGTACATTCAGCATGCTCAGTGATCATATGAGAAAAGTCCATGAGCGTTACTACTGTGATCTCTGTGTGAAACACTTGAAGGTATTTCAAATATTGTATTATTTTCTATTCTTGTATATAACTAAGATGTATGTTACACAAGTAGCCTGTTTTCTATTTAATTATTTACTTTAATCATAACTATTGATGTGTAAAACATTATTGATTTTTGTTGGGTCTTGAGCACTACACAATTAATCTGATATTATTCTTAATTAAATTATTGACTTAATTTAAATTAATGTGACCATGTAATCTTTGGTCTTCTGTACTACCAATTTTTTTTTTACAACAATAACAGATAATATAAATTATATAACTGAGTTTTTAGTTAGATTTTTTGTATAGATAAAAGCTATGCGTAATCTTTGCAAATAAAAAATATTACTATTGCCATTATTAATAATTTGCATAATTTTTTTTATTAAATAACTAAACTTGCCACAGATGATATCTCTTAAATACTTTTAAGTCAATGCGATTTTAACCATAATTAAGTTTATTTATAAATAAACCTAGATTTATTTTTTACATTCAAAAATATGACAACATTTGTTTTTCCTTAAAATTTATTTTATGTTTCAGATATTTACTAATGAAAGAAAATGCTATACTCGCCAAGAACTTGCTCATCATCGACGGAAAGGGGATGTTGATGATACATCTCATAGGTATGACAATTTTATGGTTGATTTAACCCTTAATAGCCTGATTTACGAAAGTGTTTTATTTTTAAATATTACTGTGTTTGCTTGATGATATAGAGCAAAGGAAAATAATAACATCATTATATTAATTTTACATAAGTATTTAGAAAAAAAAACAGGTATCAATTTTGATACTTCAGGCATTAAGGCCATAAAACTAACAGTAATGTGAACATTTGGTTTAAAATATTGGTATCAAAATCGAAACTCTAGGCTATTAAGGGTTAAGGTGGTTTTTTCGGATTTTATGTGACTGATTATTATTTAAATATTAAATTATATTGTAACAATTATCATCCATTATTGATATATAATAGTAGAGTTTAGGGAATCAAACAATAAGCTTATGTAATATTTACAAAATTTATATTCCAATTAACTATGTTAGAACATGCTGAATCATATATCTGTTTGAGCATTAAATATGTATGTTATGGATAATCAATATTGATATTATAATGAACATTATAATTTTGTCATTATTATTAATAGTAGGTAATAAAATATAATAATAATTATAAAACCTGTAATTGATTTTAATAGTATTGATACTATTTTCTTTGGAATATTTACTCTAGATTTTGAGCTTGATAAGAAACTGTTAACAAATGTAAGATTCTAATTTTATAACATATACGAATATGATACAATGCATACTATACAAATGCTATAAAAAGGTCAAAATTGGTTTGTAAGACATGAATTGATCTGATAGTAATATTCAGGGGCCACCCGCTCTGCGAATTTTGTGAGGAGAGATTTATGGATGCGGATGAGTTGTATCGTCACTTGCGGAAGGAGCACTTGTACTGTCACCTGTGCGACGCCGACGGGCGGAACCTGTACTACGCGTCGCACTCTGCGCTCGCCCACCATTTCCGCAACGAGCACTACTTGTGTGAGGATGGCGAGTGTGCGGGACAGCACCTCACTGCAGTGTTCAGAAGTGAAATTGATCTTAAAGGTTCGTTAAGTTAAAGGATAAGAAATAATTAAAGTCAAATTTTTATATACTTATAATTATTTTTGATTGCAGCACATAAAGCGACCGTGCACGGGCGGGGGATGCCGCGCGGCGCCGCGAGACAAGCGCGTACTTTGGAGCTACAGTTCAATATAACGCCTCACCCGGTCGTTCAGAGAGCACCTAGGTGTATATTTAATTTTTTTTATACATAAATCTCAACTTAAATGCAATGTGTTAATATGTCGATCTCAGGGTTAAACTTTCAAGTGAGCTACAAGTTTGTCCCCGCAGGGAGCGCGCGGAGGCGCCGCCGGCCGCGCCCGTGCAGGTGGTGACGCCCATCGACCCGCGCAGCGACGAGCAGTTCCCGCGCCTGTCCGCCGCGCAGCCCGCGCCCGCGCCGCTGCTCGCGCACCCGCCGCGCAGCCTCAGAGGTAGGGCCTCCGGGAGCAGGCGAGCAGTTGGCGCAGGCTGCATGTGCCGTATGCGCTAATAGGTAAACCTTCCTTCGCGGACGTGCTCGTCGGCGTGGACGAACAGGTTTACGGAACCTGAACCCGTTACTTGGATGCAACCCTATGAATGAAAAAACTACGAATAAAAATGAAAAAAACCTACGAATCCACTACGCACGTTCAAGTGATGTGGGCAGGGAGTGAACCGTCCTTCGCACGGATAATGTACGGCGTGTTGCTATAGTAGGTAATTATAACAATCCTACTTTACATGGTAAAATATCGATAAACTTTGGTTTCCTACGATGAAGTCTCCTGGTATTTAGCAGAAGTTTATAGCTTCAAATGACGTCAGTCGAGCATTTTCTATAAGCTTACATAAGACAGTTTAGATAGATTTTTTTGCAACCATCACGTTCCGCCTGCAATTTTGAAGGTCGCAGTTCTAGGAAACCAAATCATACGAAAGTAGGTAGTGTTATAGCGGTGAAGTGGCAGGAGGTGTCACGTACGTGCGCGTGCCGGCAGGTGCGGCCGGGCTGGCGCGCACGGACCGCAACTTCCCGGCGCTGGACGGCGCGCCCGCGCCGCGCGCGCCCGCGCCGCGCCCCGCCGCGCCCGTCGCCGCCGCGCTGCTGCGGAACTGTGAGTGCTCGGATGCATGGACGCTGATGCAATACTGTGTTGAACCACACGGACTTCATCTTGACGAAATGGCGTCTAAAGATGCCAAACCTATTCTTACCAGATTGGTTTGAAGAATTATATCTATATATCACGCTTTTCTTTTCTATTTTCATAAAAGGTTTAATGAATGAAAAGCAGATTGGTATAATAATAAGTTTTTTTACATATATTAGATTATTGCATATTGCAAAATATTGAGTATACTTCAATATTAAAAACATTAAATTAAGAAACTTTTTTCCGTACTTCTTTAGTGTAATAATTTGAAAAAAAATTGAATAATGTTAATTACATGACGCATTTTTAGAATACATCAATATCTCCGAATTCTACTTTTGTGAGTTGACTCATTATTGCTTATCAGCATCCATATATACCTTGTTTAACGTAAGTGTATTGGTCTGAACTTGAATAAACAAGACTTTAAACATTAACTGCCATACTACAAAAGATTTAAACAGATGTTAAACGTGTGTTTAAAAAAATCCATACAAATCCGCGTCTAAAGACAGTTTTGAGTTAAACATGCTTTAGAGTTTAGATTAGATATTATAGATTAATATACGTTTAAGTGAGTTTAATAGATGTTTAAAACCTATTTTAGCTGTCAAATGGTAACGTATAACTTTTTATCAATAAGTTTTTTTATGACTTTATTCGCTGTTAAGGAATTTAGATAATATTTTAAGCAATGTTTAATTTTTAAACACTGTTTAGCTAGACACGTGTTGAACATGGTTTTAATGCGTCTTTTGTAGTATGACAGTAAATGTATATGATATTAATGCAGGGGCGTAACTATTGGGTTACAGGGCTGGCAAAAAGCCACGGGCCCACGCCCGGGAGGGCCTCGACCTAAAATAATTGTATTAATAAAAATCTTATAAAAATAAATTGTTATTGCATTATAAATGTGTATAAACCTATGCTCCTGAACATATCAGATATTTAAATAAAATACACACAATATTATTAATAGTTTTGGGCAACTTCTTAAATGGTTCATTAAAATTAAGTTATAACGTGACGATTTTTACTTGAAGGCCCCAAAGAATTTGCCACGGGCCTCAGGTGGTCTAGTTACGCGTCTGTATTAATAGATTTTGTTTATAATTATATTGAATATATTCAGATCAACAAAACGGACCCGATGTTTTATTTTATACGAAATGAAATTATCGGTTAGTAATTGTTACAATCAACTACGACTTAAAAAGTAAGGTTCTCAATTCGTAATGTTTGACTTTTTATTCTGTTATACTGTTTGTTATCTCAGAATATTTCTTGGAATTTGTAATATTTATTTTTCTATTTGAATTGAAAGACATTACACTCGTTGTGTTAATCGTTCAATAGATTTTTAAAACTTTTCCATTATTCATGTCATTTTTAGGGCTCTTTGTTTTTTTTTTAAGATGGCCACATTTGTATTTCACTGACAAACTTGATTTCATTGAATTTAAGTTGGCTTTGTTATCCGTAAATGTAGGACTAAAATTTTAAGCTGAATCGATTTTGTAAAATAGAGAATATTTACAAGATAGTTTAGCTACTACATTAGAAGATACTTCAATACACAAATACAGATTAGTCAGTTAATTTTACATTTTTTCGATATTTTTTGAAAATAATTATAAACAGAGGATTAGGATAGAACAGTCTAGATTTTGACACATTTGGTTTAATTTAAGCCTCGAAGCCGAGTGTCTCCATCCAACTCCACAGTCAACCAAGTGCCAGCAACTTCCGGTTGACACAGACGAGTGGAAACCGTATATCCATACCGCCGCAGAAGAAACCGCCGCTCTCTGATGACGACTTTCCGTCCCTCGGTATTTCCAGAGACGATCATCCCAGTATTGGAGCTGGTACTGTGCAACCACCAAAGGTAACAAAAAAGAACATTATTCTCTTTTTCAAGCTACTGTTTCTGTGTCGTATTCAAAATTCATGTCTTTATTTAAGGTCACCATGATCAACAGCGAGGAGTTAGGAGCGATAAAAAATAGTCAAATGAGGAGTCAAAGGAATACCGAGTCCAAGAAAGCTCATTTAAACACCGAAGCATTCCCTGCTCTGTCATCTTCATCGGTCCCGAGTGCGCCGCCTCAGTGGATTACCGTATCAAAATCTAAAGAGAAATCGAAAATGAAACCAGAAACACCTTCGACGCCAAGAGAGCCAGCTTTCAATCCTGCCGCAGATTTTCCAACCTTACCCATCAACACTAAATCTAAAGCGAAGAAGTCGCAACCGCAGCCGCAACCACAACCTCAACTTCCGAATAATAATGTTTCGAGCGAAAACACTAAGAACAAAAAGGAGAAAAAGAAGCAAAATTCGAACCCAAAGGATATCTCGGCAGATTTGGATATCGTTAATCGAATAAACGATGTAAAAATTAAAAAGGAATACATCAATGCTAGCGTGAATAATAATAACAACAGCGTCGAGTCTGATAAAAAAATTAAAACCACCAACGATACGCCTGTGACGAAGACTCAGAAGAACGCCGGCAACGGCGATTTTGCACTGACGCTAAAGGAATATCCGCCGCTGGCTCCTCGCGTCGAAAACGGTCCACAACGAGTTGAAAATTTCACACAGCGATCCGAAAATTTTTCGCAGCGAACGGTTCAAAACGGAAGCGTACCGCCGGGTTTTAAGAAGCGACCGCCCTGCGACGGAATGACGTTCACGAACTCGGCCGGCCAGACGTTCCCCGCGCCCGTGCACTCGTACATCCCGCCGCCTGACTTCGAGCAGCGGAACCGCGCGCTCGTGAAGAAGTTCGCCGTGGCGCTCGGCGGCGCGGCCGCCGTCGAGGACTTCAAGGTCGCGTCGCGCGCCTTCCGCGACAGCGTCATCAGCGCGGACGAGTTCTACCAGCACTGCCGGAGCGCGCTGGGCGCGGCGCTGGAGGACGTGCTGCCGGAGCTGGTGGCGCTGCTGCCGGACATCGCGAAGCAGCAGGAGCTGGTGGTGGGGCGCGGCGGCGCGGGGCTGGCGGTGTGCGCCACGTGCGGCCAGCTGCTGGCGCCGCCCGACCGCGGCGCGCACGACGCGGCGCACTGGCCGCCGCTCGCGGCGCGCTAGCGACCTGCTTTACAGTCACGTTTTTATTCGGCCGTAGCGAATGTTGTTGTAGGGGCTTCACACGCTCGACAGTATTCCGAATCCAGTAACGACATTTAAACTGTATCCCGTTATAAACTATGCTGTTGAAACGTGCGAACCAACCCTCCGGTAGCGACGGATCCGTTGAAAACGTTCCTGTAAGCATGGACCTTCCGTGTGAATGTGCACTTACTGTGATAACATTACAATCGATTCGTGTTCACGTATTCAGGTGTATATTGTATTTTACAAATTGTAAGCGTTCGATCAGACCGAGCGCGTGTTATAAAATAGATGCCGATTTAGCTCGAAGGTGCTTGTTATTTTTTTTTATTACATTATTTTATACTCAAAGACTTCAGTGAATAGACTTTTCTATTCTGCAATGTAAATAGACCGAAGTTTGCATAGATCAATTTTTGAACTACGAGATTAGAGTAGCTTATTTTATAAACTCTTAATTGAGTCATTTTTGTTTGACACATGTCAAATGTACAACTGCATCTTAACCAACGAAATTTAATAAGTATGTAGTAGTAGACACATTAAGTAATTCACATGTAATGGTGACAAATAAAAAAAGATTCCCTAATTTTCATCTTTTATAAACACTAAATAATTAAACTAAAATAATTTATGTGTGCCAGTTAAGATTAATTAGCAAATAAATATGTTCTGGTATTGCTAGATCATACAAAATAATTCATATGGCTGAAGGCATTTTATGACAGCTTCTTTACTTATTATATTTCAATTCCATGTTGGTATTATAACTTGTGTGTTACTTAGTCTCTTGACGTCAAGCTGAATTTGTAAATGTCAAGAAATAGCTTAGAAAAGTCTAGATTTATAAATAAAAAATGGGTAGTATTTTCTTTATATTGTAAATTATTACAAACTCGCAATCGAAAGTGAATGTGGTTATGTAAATGTAAATGTTACACAGTGTAAAATATATTGTTTCAAAGTTATTATTATATTTTGTACTTTCAACTAAACATGTTTAGTTTATGTTAAATATTTTTGTTATAAACAAAGCAATTGTTTTATTTAATGGACCTTAACATCCTCAACACACAGTAAATAATCTAGACATGCAGAGAATATAATGTTCAAGAAACTTATCTTTTCAAAGCATTATACTGTTTATTCCAAAAAATAATTTTTAGTTTATATTTTAGGATGGGAAAAATAAAACAAGGTTTTTAAAATAACATAATGTATTCTATATATATGAACGAATACATAAAATTATTTGTCGCTTTTACCCCATCCCAAGAAACCCTTAACCAGTCCGGTGATACCAGCACCTTGTTTCTTGCTATTCGCGGCACCAGTTTTGTCATCGAGGTTCGGAAACTCTATGAAGTTGCACGCCAAATCGAAGAATAGTGGCTTGCAAGGAACGGCTTCCATCGGTGGAGGCATTTTAAATATATTAGGATTCTTCGTAAGCATCTGAGTCTCCTCGCGATAGTCATCTAAACGGTCGACGAGCGGCTTCTTATCTTTGTACGACTTTCCACTTGTATACTTTGTCTCTTCTTCGTCGTCTTCATCTTCTAACACGGAATCGGCGTGTACCTCGAATTTACAAGTTTCAATGTCCTTTTGCAATGTTCCCAATTTCTCAACAAGCCACTTATCCTGTAATTTGCTGGCGAGCGATTCACTTGTATAGGTGTTGCAACGCTCGAGCATAGCAAGCGCTTCTCTAAAACGCCTGAGTCCCGTTAGAACTTGTGCTATATAATAGCAACGGAAAGCCCTATATGCCTTCAACTCGGTCTCTATTTCCTTCTGGTAGGTGGCATCGTTTTCGAAACCAGGTAGCTGCTGGAGTTCAGTGTAATTTTGCAAGATTATTTCGTATAATCTTGTCAGATCCTGAGGGCGAACCTTTTTTCCGTCAATCGGTATATTGTTTTTACGCGCTTCCTCTGCTTGCTGCACGAGCAAATTATTCCTCTCGATGGTGCGAACTAGACGTAAGTACATCAAGTACGACAACAAATAGTTGATTCCGGACGTTTGGTGCGATTCCGACGATTTCAGTTTCGGATCGTTTTTGATTTCATCCTTGATAGCCGATATAGCATCCTTGCAGTCCATGAGTATGTTCTCGAGGATGTCTATTTTAGCTTGAGTGGTTTGTGCATTGGCGACAGATTTATCCAAGTCCTGCAAGGCGATGAGGAAGAGACGTACTTTCTCCGGACGGACGGTAACGCGACGGCCGCGCCATTCTACTTCATGCATGACTCCTGAGCGAGATTCCCTGCACACACATAACATTACTAAATATTTGCAAAAAAAAATGTTTCACTAATCTATGGGTATAAATTTCAGCAACGTACTTAGCTTGAGCCATGAGGGTATCCAAATTTTCAATAAGCCCTTGTCCGCGCATAGCGACGAGGTCTCCCGCGGCGGACTCGTCGCCGATATTGTAGGCGCAGTAACGAAGGCTAGGCTTCAATTCATCTACCTGTGAAATATCGGTATCATTAGTAATCGGTGTACTATAACAAAATTAATCAGGATTTTTCATATTCTATTATGTTTATAAAGAATGAAGTTCTCTTATTCTCAGTGACTTTTATGTTAGACAATATAAGCCGTACTACAAATGCGCGTCTGAGGACAGTTTTGAGTTAAACATGGTTTAGACATAGATTAACGTACGTTTAAGTGAGTTTAACAGATGTCTAAAACCTATTGTCTATTTTAGCTGCCAAATGTCACGTGTAATATTTTATTAATAAGTTCTTTATTATTATTTTACTCAATGTTAATCAATTTAGATAATATTTTAAGCAATGTTTAATTTTTAAACACTGTTTAGTTAGACACGTGTTCAACATGGTTTTATTTTATCTTGTGTAGTAAAGCAATATATATTTATATTTACACTTTAAGGATATGTTTTTGTTAAGCTTATTTTAGACAATACAGGTGATTCACGAAGATTGGTCAGTAGGGAAAAATCTGGAACTTTGAGAGCTAGAGAAATTAGTTGAAAGAACTTATTTCAGTGATTTTTAAGTTAAGGAAAATTATTTTAAAAAAAATGTTTGCAGAAAAACACGGAATCCAATTGAAATAGAAAGACGAAAAAAATTGTGTCCCTTTTTATTTCTTATGCAAAGTATTCGTGATTAAAATTAGAATAGATTTTCAGGAATAATATTGTAAAATAGTCGTGTTTGAAGGTGCTATACAACCATTTATTCTCCCAATCTACTCCATTAATTGCATATAAGTTCATATCGGGCACTAGAAGCGATAAGCATAGACATTGGCCATCACCTTCTGCTTGTACACGAGGCGCTCGTCCTCGGGCAGCGCGGCGCCGAGCTTCTCGAGCACGAGCTGCGCGCGCTGCAGGCTCTCGGCGGCGGGGCGCCACTGCTGCAGCTCCAGCAGCAGCGCGCCGCTCAGCCACGCCGCGTACGCGCCCGCCTCCAGCTGCGTGCGCGCGTCGCACGCGCCGCTTTGCTAAATCACCATGGTATTGTAAATTTGATTTCAATTTATTGAATTTTATATAAAGATTTGCGTATGACACGACAAGATTAAAACAAAATTATATTATTATTAACAACTACCTTTTATTCGCGTATATAACTTAAACATGACGGTCTGGAATACCGTAATTTTTTAATTAGATTTTGTGAGTTCAAGAGTTTACTTCAGACATACAAAATTTGCTCTCTATTATATTAATATAGATAAATAAACGCGTGAAACTAAATAATTAACAAAATACAATAAACATCAGCATGGCCTATATAAATATTTGGCATGATTGGGACAACCTGCAGTTAATCATTCAATTGGTTGTTGCACCCAGAGGCCTGTTGTCTAATTCAATTAAATTTTGGTAACTAATCATTTTATTTAGTAAATAAAAAAGTTATTTAAAAGCATTTTTAAACTTACTAAATTAGCTACATAATTCATCATGTTTTAATAAAAAATAAAACTTAACTAAAGAGAAAATTGTTTAAAAAAAACTACAACAACATTTTTCATTTGCATTTTTAACCAAATTTTATATTATTATATCATTAGAGATTTTCGAAAAATATATTATTTTAAGTATTTTATACTAGTGATTTGGATTGTAAAATATATATTTCCGGATACGGATCCGAATCCTGGTATTTGGTGTCAAGATCTGCGGATATGGATACGGATTTTAACTTTCTTACTTAAATATTTACTACTAACTTAACTTTGTTACTTGAATTGAGTTAACGCCACTTGACACTGTGAGTGATAAGCAAACTATGTTACAACTTGCATTGCTTGGGTCTTTATTCTATTTTGTCGATAATTAGGTATTATAATGGGCATGGGTATATGTATATAAAATTTCATATATTTATTTAAAATTAATAACTTAAAAAGATCAGTAAAAAAATCCAATACAATCAGTTATTTCGAATTTAAGACCATACTACTGAATCGATCGAAACATTTATATTTTAAGAACTACAACAAATTGAGAACCTTGTCATTTATGAAGTTAGTTGAAATTTGCGATGTATTTTATTATTACATAAAAAAATGCTATATAAATAGGACAATGACATTTTTCAGAAAACTGACTTGATGTTGCATGTAGACTAGAGCATGACCACAAACACTGGCTTGTGCGGCATGAAATATATTACTTATCATATCATATCTGCAACTATTACGAAATATTTACCTCACAAAGTTGTAGAAGCATATGGGCATGAGTACACGCCTTTTTCAATCGAGAGACAAGATGAAACTTCTTCCTTGGTTCAGTATTAGCTTCCTGACGTAATTGCATGGCATGGGCCCAGGCTCGCTCCGCTTGTAATAAAGGCACACAAAGCAAGCGATTTTCAGAATTTGTTGAAGTCAGGTGTGTGGCAGTTACATCTCGACGACGGTAATGACGCCTGTCTCCCTGCAATTTAGAAATAATTATAATTATGCAAAAGATTTACATACATATACACATAAAATAGGTTTGTCAAATACCTGCGGAATTTTTAGCACTTTACGTAAACGACGAATGCGACGAGAACAGTACCCTCGATAACGCTGATAGTCTCCATGACGAAGTCCATGCTGTTGTTGGGCATCCTTAATTATCCGAAATACTGGCGTCTTTGTTAAAGAAAATTTTTATTTTCTTTGGCCTAGGAATAATCTTATTAGAGATTCAGTAACCATGCTATCTATATCCATACCTATCAGGTATCCTACACAAGCCAAACCATATAAAAGCTGTGGTATTGTCTAGAATTAATCGTCTAGAATGATGAATGAATGAATAATCTTTTATTTAGTGATGTTATATTAAAATTAACATAGACTAGCTGCCACTCGTGGTTTTACTTGCATTTATGGTTATTCCTTCACTTTTGTAAGCCATATATTGACCGTCATAATATGACATAATAAAGCCTAAAACCTTCTTAAATAAATGGGCTTATCCAACGAAAAATATTTTTTTTACATCAGATCAGTAGTTTCAGAGATTATCCCAGACAATTTGTATAGGTAAAGAAGATAAATAATGTCATTTTATTGACAAATGCCCTTTCGAAAAAATAATTTAAATTATTTTGAGATAAATGATATTTTTAATACTTCTATTTGAGTAAACTATAATATAGTTAAAAATCAAAAAAAAATTATGGCAATTATAATTGTATTAAAGATCATTATGTTAGTGTGTCAAATTTCCTTAAAAAGTATATAAGGCTATAATTACTTTAATTTAGTGTGGAAAGATTAATATATTAATATATTAATTCTGTCAATAATGTTTGTTAAGGTATATAAGGAACGCTACTTTAATGATTAATAAAATAACACTATACCATTTATTTATAAAGGATACTTTCTAATGATAAGGAATTCGTAATTTTTACATCTTGTTTCGGTTCATCGTCCGTAGTTATGGTCTGCGCATCTCCACTTTCTGTTTCCAAAACGACCATATTAAATGTTTTCTCTTTATAAATTTTTCACTAAAATCACTAATGTGATACAGGAAAGTAAAAGAATTAATAAGCACACGTCACGAAATTTTAGAAAACTTATCAATATATGAGTATGCCACTGTCACTTTTTGAGACATATGTTCAGAATTTGACATTAACCTGTGACTTGTAACTAATAGTGATTAAAACAGAGACGCTCACCTAAAGTGTACACAAACGAACGTGAACTTGTAACGAACTAAAGATGTAACAGATTAGAAATACTACATTGGCTAGTTTACCACGGGAGAAAATACACACATCAAAGAAGTCTAATCAAAAAATATGAATTTCAATTTGACAATGTGTTTTCGCATTAAATCCTTAGTATTTTTAAAATTAAACAACAACTGTTTTTGTTATTTATTTTTTAATATTCTTAATTAACAATAATTACGAGTTAGTACTGAGACAGGAGAGCTGGCGCATTTTTCGCCCAGAGAATCGGAATTGCGATTCAAAGGGGAAATGCTGCTAGCATCCTTGCCACCATTCCGCGCGAACATGATTTATACAGTAATTTTTAAACAGTTAATTTTCCCTTTTTTTATATATATTATATTGTAATTTATTTTAAATGTTTTCCTTAATTTATTTTTATTTGTATATATTGTACATAGTCTATAATTATGGTGGATAAATAAATGTATTGAAAAAAAAAAAAAAGTTAGTACTATATACTGTCTGTACGTAGTACAAAGTAAGGTGCTTAAGCAACTATATTTAAACTAAAATGAAATGGTTATACAAAAATTGTATAAATTAATACAAAGTGTAGTTTCCTTTGTTATGGAGATACGACTGGCACCGATTATTCATAGAATCGTTAAAACTGTTAATGTTATCCTGCGGCAATTGCTTCCAATTAAATTTTAGTAAGTTCATCAGTTGTTGGGTTGTTGTCAGTATATCCAAGTCCTTTAAAACACGTCTCTGGAGCATGTCCCATGCATGCCCGATGGAGTTGAGGACTGGCGATTGTGTAGGCCAAGGCAATGGCACGATGTTTTCCCTTTCTAAGTACTCCCGTGTGTGCATAGCTGTATGCGAACGCGCATTGTCATGCATCAACGTGAAATCGGAGCCAAGCGTTTGGGCAAATAAATATACGGTCATAAGACCTTAGAACATTCTCAACGTAATTTCTCAATCCGTTTGTTTTTTATAATACCCGCCCATACCATAACTGTTAAGCCGTTTTATAAATGGATTTCCTGAACGCACATCTCTTTCAGTATTTCCAGGACGACGGTACACTCTTACCCTTCTAGTGTCAGACTCGAACCTTGGCTTATTTTGAAAACTAAATTTTATCCCATTTTTCCGGGTCTATGTAATGTATTTCTTACACCATTCATTACGTCAAGCGCGATTCCCGTGACGTATCGGTGGGCAAACTATTGGCCGTCTTGCTTATTGACCATACTCATACAATCGATTTCCTACAGTTTGACAGCTAACAACAACACCACTTTAATTTTGTAGCCTTAAATTTATCACTCGAGCAGTTAACATCAACTGGCGTGTTGCAGTCAGTTGTATGTATCAATCTTGCCTTGTGGTGGTATACCTTACTCGACTTAGGTGCTGCTCAGCACGATCTCAAATGTTAGTGTAAGGCTGATAAACACGGCAAATAACGCTTGTGTTGACACCAAAATTCCGAGATTTTAATCATAAAATTGATACAGAATACTAAATTTTAATATGCAAAGGACATGCTTTTGAATTGTGAAAAAACTTCAAGATCAAGTTTTTCAATTTATCGCTCGTTAGTTTTGTCTCTATTTGGTTGGATTCCTGATTTGCCTCACATATACGTGTTCAATTCTTAAGATATGCTAATATAAAATACTAAGACTGTCTTATCGTATTGTTTTCTGTATCGTTTATAAGAAAAATATGACTATTTTGCATTACAACAAAACAGATATTATGTGTCGAAGAAAACACACAGCATTGAGATGAAGAAGCAATCCTGTAATCTGGCCTTTTGCATAGGAATAATCTTAAAATTTACCTTAAATCCTCCTAAAAGTCTTAATTCAGTTACCAGAGGGCGCATTTCCTTCAAAGAAATGAGGCGCGACAGCGGCGGCCGCTTGTCAATGTCATAGCGTCTTCATCACCAGCAAGTCCCTTGTTCCAATGCTGTATGTTTTCTTCGACACATAATATCTGTTTTGTTGTAATGCAAAACAGTCATATTATATGTCTCCAAAAACACACAGCATTGAGATGAAGACTTGTTTGTTATCTGCTGGTGACTAGAATTACAGAACAACAGAAAATGCTATGTGAATATAAGATGCTAGATAAATTGCAAATAAATAATACAGTATTTATTTATACAATTTTAACCCATAGATAATGGGAATAAAATAACATCCTTTTTTTATCTATCTCACTTTAGTCATTTATCTTACCTCAGGGCAAAGAAAAAGAACACAATTGTAAACAAATAATGCTTGAAATGTTTTCCATTAAAAATATTATTTCAAATCTCCAAGTATAAAATTGATATCTAATATAGACG
The DNA here is from genome assembly GCA_037950945.1 of Hypolimnas misippus. Taxonomy (NCBI): domain Eukaryota; kingdom Metazoa; phylum Arthropoda; class Insecta; order Lepidoptera; family Nymphalidae; genus Hypolimnas; species Hypolimnas misippus. The sequence continues at coordinate 5,176,523 of JBBEEQ010000029.1, read as the reverse complement.
CAATAATTAAATTGCTTTGAAGAATACAGATTTCCTGCAAAATTACCTACTTACCACCTCCCTACCTAATTACCACCTCCCCCCCAGTCTGTTAACTAGAGAATTAAAAGCACTTATAAACACACCTATTCTTCTGTGATAGACACAGTCTCTTGCTTGTCAATAGCTTACTGTACTTAGTTTGTGCCTTTATTTTGCCATATGGATTTAGGCCTGGTGATAATTTATTTTCTCACCAGCCACATTATACATAGCCTGTTTAGGATATAACATTCATGTGAGTTTCTGTGATGCACACAGTCATTTGCGTGAAAAGGGGTGCACTATATTTATTGTGTGCTTTTACTATGAACATTTGGAATCAGGTCTGGTGATAATCTATTTTCTCACCAGCCAGCTTATACAGTGTTTAGTATTTTAGTTCAATATATCTTGTGAAATCAGTGTATGAAACCTCCGGTTTAAACACACATCATAAGCTGAAAATTAACTATGAAAGTAACAAAACTGTAAAATGTAGTATGTATCTGTTTCTCTTCATAAAAGAATAACATTTGAATGCCATAATTTTTACAACCAGCAATTCTTGATATCTTTTAGTTTACTTTGAAATTTCTTTATTTATCAGCCTGTAAATGTTAGACACAGGCCTCCTCTCCTATTAAGGAGAAGGTATAGTGCTTAATCCACAACACTGCTCCATGCAGAGTTTAGAAATACAGAAAGTTTATTATTTAAGCTGCCAGTTTTTTTATTTGTCCTTACCATGTTTTAGGTGGTTTATACCCCTTTGAATATGTTCATTCTGTTACTTATTCACTTTAAGTAGTTATCACAAACTTATTCACTATGTGATAATTACTTCATTATAATATTAAATTTATTGTGATTGAAGATGATTAAATTCCTGTTTGTAATGAATTCTGAATGAGCTAGTGACATTATTACTTAAAACTTTTTATTTGATTACTGCCTTACTGGGAATCTTTTAGGCAATATAATAATTGCCTATACATCTCACACTTAAAAAGAAGTACTAATTTCAACTAAGTTTTATATAAGCTAGTTTAATTATTCTTACATGTTGTTTATTAAATTATTTCAAAATATTGTCAGTCATGCCAACTTTTATTGGACTCAGAATGTAAACCTTGTATTACTTATTCACTTAAGTAAATGTACAATTAATTGTTGTTAAAAAGTAACATTTATTACTTCAATTTAGATTATTTTAATATTAACCAATATTAATAGTCCCATGAAAAAAAAAGGAAAATTCTTTAAAAAGAATTTCTGTTCCAAAACTTTATTTACTGAGCCAGCTAATACAATCTATTGAAACTTAATAACTATATAAATAGTTGAACTATAATATCCTATTTGATAACTCCAAACTATCTAATGTCTAAAGACCATATTTGTGGCTAGATAGTCTGATATTTATTATTTTTCATGTAAATCCGTAAAAAATTGCTCAGTATGAATGGACATGGTTTCCTGTAATGTTTTTTTAACCCAGTGTTGATATTAATCAATAATTGTACTAGTAACCGACCTATGAGAAACTTCCCCTTTCGGTCGACACGAGTTTGAACATGTCTGTACTTACGTCCTTGAGTCCTTTTAGGACAATTATGTTCTAGAAAAGACTTATGACCTCATACTCTTTCGAAAGGGATGAAAAGCTTTTTTTCTGATTTTGATGATTATTAATGAGCTCCCGAGTAAAATTTTTATCTTCAAGAAACAAAATTTCCACCGGTATCCTGTTCAACTTTGTTTGTTTCACAATGTGTCGGTTACATCACTTACTATATAAAAACAATGGTGTGCTAGTATAACTTGCACTAAATAACCATTTAAGTGCATTAATAACACAAAACAATGTTTGAAATAATTTAAGTTTGTAAACAATACTTTTTTGCTGCCTACGCGCACAAATTACAAAATGCTATGACATTGACAAGCGGCCGCCGCTGTCGCGCCTCATTTCTTTGAAGGAAATGCGCCCTCTGGTAACTGAATTAAGACTTCTAGGGGGATTTAAGGTAAATTTTAAGATGATTCCTACGCAAAAGGCCAGATTACAGGATTGCTTCTTCATCTCAATGCTGTCTGTTTTTGGAGACATATAATATTTTATTATTTATAAACGATCTGTCTCAATTGTCTATTGCGGGGACCAAATAAATCTTCGGAATTACATACTCCCTTACATTATTTTTTTCCATCAATGTCAATGACATGTGTCATTACTTGATTTTCTGTCTTGGTCTAACACAGTAAAATAAACATTTTATGCCATACTATCTCTCTCTTTCTAGTTCTGCTTGTTGTGTAGGTTAGAACTCTTATTTTTTTAAATAAAATATTTCTGAAAATATCAAATCAATCATTAATATTTTATGGAATTGTGATGTTCTAAGTGAAAGGTGTTGTTTCAAATTATTAAATCAACTTAAAATTTCTTTTACAGGACTGCACTTTAAGTAAAAATGGCAAAGTCAAAGAACCATACAAATCATAACCAAAGTGAGTAAACATTGTGGATTTATTAGTTCAACTTATTAAGGCGTGTACATTTAAAAATATTCTCTGAAAAGATTTGTTTGTTAAAATTAAATTGATTTATTACAGATCGCAAAGCCCACAGAAATGGTATTAAAAAGCCCAAGAAGGTCAGGCACGAATCAACCCTTGGTGTAAGTTATTATTTTCTTTCTTAAAATCAAGCTAGTATTATAAATGAGTGAGTCTTTTAGTGAGTGTATGTGTATGTTACTTTACAATGATTTACGAAATTAGTGATATTTGTAACGGAAACTTTTATATCCTGGCTTTATTTTAGTCTGTATAACTACATTTTACCCTGCATATGAAACCGCCAAGTGCAGATTGTATTCATAGTTCAAGGTGTATCTTATAAACAAACCAAATTATTATAATTATAATTAATTGTTACTTAAATAATCTTTTTATGATAACAATCGTCACTTCAAAACCACTTAAATCAATATATGCATAGCATATGTAATTTATACGTACTAACATTATAAGCTGGATACCTGCAAATGTTGAAGATAATCTTGATATCAATAATTTAGAAAATGATTATGTATTTCAAAGATATTAAAACAACAAATGAATACATGTAAAATGTACGAAAGGGATGAATGAAAGATGTGAATGTTGAATTGGATGGTTGTATTCACAAGAATGGATAAAATAAGAAATAAAGATTCGAGGCAGTTTGACAGTGGAGTCAGGGTCTGCTATGTTGATGAGTAATAGATAAGCATGTTATGAGAATGTGACGAGAAGAGTGTTACATGTGACAAGGGGGTTATGTTGCTCAAGGTAGACCAAAGAAAACATGGATGAATTGTGTAGAAGGTGATATAAGTAAGAAAGGATTGAGTGTTCATATAATAATGATGGCTGATAGGAAGAAATGAAAGAGAAGAACATGTTGTGCCGACCTCACAAAGTGGAACCAGGACAAGAAAATGACATGATCATAATTATTTTGGTTAAATTACATACCACTAACCCTATTCCTAAATCAACATAGTTAAGAAAAATTATTTATTTTGTCATTATTTTTAATAAACTGAAGGTTATTTGACATTTCAATTTTTACCCTACTATGTGACGCAAGGGAGTATAATATGTTTATCATTCTATATGTATGTGTCAAAGTAATTTAAGGGCTAATTTTTAAATTTTCCTTTAAGTGTTTATTTTTATAACTTAAAGAACATAATTTCAATGAACTTACATTATTGTCAAAATATGTATGACCTTTACAGCTGTGCTTTACCTGATAGGATGTGAATAGAACTCCAGTCATTAATTCCTATGTACATGGATCACACCACCAACATTTAATGAATAATATTTTCTTCTTTGTTTCTACTTACTAAAGAACAATCTTTTGTGTAGATGGACCCGAAATTCTTAAGGAATCAACGGTTTTGCAAGAAGGGTAACTTGAAACCTGCCAAACAGCTAGCTCGTGCTGCAGAAAGGAAAGCTACGAGAGAAGCAAAGGCTAAGAAATGAACATCTAGTTATAAGTCAATAAAACAGTAAAAAGAATAGCTTTTTTTTATTCATCTTTGTAACCACAACAATATTTTAAAAACAAGTACTTCAACTTATGAAATTTTTATTAAAATATTTAAAATTTGACTATTATTTGAAAATAGTGAAGTATGTTATAATCATTTTAAGTTTTGAAATATATTAGATCCTTCATATTTGACTTATTTTGATCAAATTAATCTTTTCAGTTTATTGAAAACATAACTATGATATTGCAAAATTAACTTTTTTTTTTTTTCATTTTATCATAAAGAAATTGACAAAAATAGATAATATTGACAAGCTGAAACTGAAAGCTTTTATTTTATAGTAATGTTTACCATTTCCTGTTATGGTATTAAAAGGTGAGTAATACCTGGAAATATAACTTGACAAATTAGCTTGACTACAGAAAAAAATATAAATATTGCATATAGCATTCCTAATGGGATTTTAGTGTGATGATGTGACTTCAATATATTTAGCCGAATACTATTGAGTAAAATATTAACAGTATTAATAAATTGGTGCTATGAATATAGAGCTACTAGTATTATTTCATTTTTTTTTTCTTATAGTATCACAAATTTTCATATTTATCATCGACATACTATCGAAGGTCACACTATTTTTTTAATCATCAAATGTATACAACGCTACCTATACACGTAAAAATAATATTTTACAAATTCATTGGTAAATAATTTAGGATATGTATTATTAACGTAATAATAATTATAACATACTATTATAATTTTTGTATATATTTAAACTGAAGCAAATTTTTAACACAGGTGTGAAAACTAGTTTGTTTTCATGCTTGCGCAAGTATATCGTTATATGTAGTGTAAATAAATCCTTATATTATATTGTCTTTGTCATTTCTATTATTATTCTTAATGTTTTTATTTTCTGTCATCCTGAATTTCAGAATTGAAAAGTTCAAGCGTTTGTGTTTTAAATGTTTAAACTTTATATTTAAAGGTTGTCATCAGTTTAGTGTTGTAACTATAACATTCCTAATGATATATATTTTCAAATTGTTATTGACGATTATGTATTATGGTATAAACTCCCAAGTTATTAATATCATCGAATGATTAATTAATATAATGCACGAAGCACAATCAAATTCAAGTACAGACTATAATTCTCTAAAAGAAAATCCTCAATACCTACTCTCACTCATAAATAAATATGTGAAAGTGGAACTTATAAAAGGCAGAGTTATACAAGGTTATATTCATTCCATAGATCCTATCAAATACAGGTAAGAAATAATGAAAAACTTTAATTTTTGGAATGTCTATACTATTCTATATTATGAAATACAATATACAAAATTTAAATTTATTCCAGCTTTATTCTATTAGAACACCAAAGTGAAAAATTTCGAACAACAATTATTCCGGGTCACACAATAATAGATGTGTGTGTAATAAATGCAGAATTAAATATTCAACCTCCAAAGAGAAAAATTTCTACATCTACAGTGGACAGTAATGTTTTAGAAAGAAAACAGAAGTTAATGTCATGGTTTAAGCAGAATTTATTGCCAGTAACAGAATCTGAAGACAATATTGTATTTGGAAATGTAATCATTTTGCCTCCATATGATATAAGTGACATATGTACAGATAACATTATAGTAGCTATGCAGGTAAAAAATATTATGAACAAAATGCCTGAAAACTTTTTAAGCTCATGATAAAATGTTATTACTGTAATATAATAAATAATAATTATTATTGAATTGTTTCTCCATTTCTTACTAAATGTAATACCCGTTTGGCACCAGATTTCTGTATATCTAGTTTATAAAATACCAATGTATTGTACATGACACATTCAACTAGCTGAATAAGTCTTTCGGTTAACAATCTAGCCTCTTTACTGTATGGCACTGTTAAAATAGTGGCATGAATGGTAGAGGTTAGGGTGGCTAAAATTTATAAGTCTTTTTAATACCATTGAAAGTTGTTGACGTCTCCAGCCCTGTAAGATGAACAACTTCTCTGCCTTGATGTAACAAAACACAGGTATTCATGCAGCGAGGATAATAATAGAGGCTACAGCTGCATATTATTCCAGTCGCTAGTTGAATGGTGCCATATAGTAAAGAGTCTAGGCTGTTCATTGAATGGCTGATTATTAAGCAAGTTGGTTGTCACATATACACATAAATTACATAATTATGTGTAAATTTTTTTTAACAGGAACTTTTTATACTGCAACCATCTTTTTTTTAATTAAAAAGTTTAATATGTGATAATATTATAAAACAATTAAACCCAAAATAAAACTCCAAATATTTGATTGGTATTTGTTAAGACAGTACCAGTACCTCATAATGATTTTTACCCTCATTATAAGTTTATTTTTGTATTAATAATTTATAGTATATAATTATAGTATGAAAAAAAAGTTTATGTTTACGCAATTTACGGGAAAACTTAATATTTCATTCTTAAAGGTCTATGTTCAATGGCATGCAGTGGTGTAACCAAACTATCTTTATATAATTTGTAAATTATCATATTTGTTAATGTATAACTTATTATAAATAAAATACACTGAGAGAATGAATTTTTAAATAAACATACAAATACAAGTTACAATTTGATGAAGATATTCAGATTTTATTAATAAAAACGATAAATCAAAATAATTTCACTTTTCCCTTGTTTTTCTTGTTGAGAAATAATGTCTTAGGATTGAAATTTTGCAACATCTTGTTATTATTTAAATTTTTAGTTTAATATATCACCGAGGTCACAGATAATTGTACCCTAACGGATGGGAGCTCGTAACAGACTAAAAAATGTAACAAAATGGAAGCGTTATAACGTTCAGTTTTAAACTGTGCATTTAATTTACATTTGACGAAATTGCGTTAAAGCTTAAAAATCATTAAACTATTTAATTAATTTATGTATAATATTAAATTATCCAGTGGCATGATAATTTGAACGTACAATACTTATGATTAACTAGATATAAAAAAAAATCGTGGGAATCCTATAAAGCTATTTAATCTGTCGTTAAAAATGGTAGTACAATTTGAAAAGGGTACATCTAAACGTAGCCTTCGCCAAATATATGAATAAATATACTCGGTGACGTCTTATTCTCTTAGATATTTAGTAGTGCTGTAAGCGTCTATAGTATGGTCTAAGTCGATAGTATATCGAAAGGATCGACGGTGATTTGAGCATCGATGATAATTTGTGGCCAATAAACACTATACCGACATCTACTAGGATGAGGAGGGTTTTACTGAAATTAGTTTTATTATATTAAGTTCTTAGTTTTTCGAATTTAGGTTTCACACACAGAATGTCAATAGATGATTCTATGATAAACTCCAACTTTTTAAAATACTTATTTAAAGCCGGTCAGCACTCTGTTAGATAGATCGACAACCGAACTGCACCCCAAAGTAGTATTGACAATTGATCAGATTCCCCAGGATACCTATCACAATACATACTATAGGTTCAATATAAATATTGCAAATTTGATTACTATATATAATATCGGTATTTACTTTAACGATACAATCCGTATCAAAATATCAAAGTATCGATAGTTGACAACACTGATGCTTATAAGATGTGATGACTGAGGGGCAATAAAAATAAACACAGATAACATATTTTTTTATTGAGTATTAATTTTAAACCAGTGATAAAACGTCAACAGTATTGTTCTACTGTGTTTAAGTGAAGTGTGAATATTTTTTAGGTACATATTTGAAGTGACATATAATTATGGGTGTATTAAGCGTATAAATTAAAACAAAACAATGTCAATTTATTAAAATGTCCGTGTTAAAGAGTAGAAAAGTACAATATTTGGCGGGTATATGTGGTAAGTTAATAAAATTTGTCATTGTAAGAATATAAAATCGATTTTATAAATAGTAATTCTAATTAGTTTTCACAATTAAAATTGGACGTACTTACATAAAATCATTTCTTGTTTTTTAGTTTAAATTTAGAAATAATTGTTTTTTTTTTTTGCGTAAATTGGCAGTTTCCTTTGCGTTTACGTTTACTGGAGCAGTTATATCCTGGCCTTCCCCTGCTATACCAAAGTTTATTTATGGAGGAACAGGCATAGAAATTACTGATGTAAGTAGAGTTTTATTTTACTTTATTTTGATGTCATTGTATAGTTCGAAAGGTCGTACATAAATTAGCTTATACGATTTTCATTAAACGTTTTAATTATCATATTTATTACTTTACTACTTACTGACAATTGCTGTACCATTTTCAAACAAACTAGTATACTGTTAAGAGAATAAATTTGAATATCCCGCGTCTATATTTTTCGTCCTATCCCTAGTATACAACTAAATTTCGCGAACTAAATAATTACGCTTTAGTTCGATACTATGAATAAAATTACTACGGTTTTCAATTTAAAATAGATCAGATTTCTATGGAATGCTTTAATATTGGTAATGAGTGATTATTATTTATATTCTTCTGTTGTATAATTCGACCAATTTCACAATGGTGGTTCCCTTGTTGGTGAATTTATGAGATATTGAAAATTACACTAGCGAATCGCCCCGGTTTCGCACGGGTGAAATGTGGTTTTTTACTACATCATAATACAAATATTTGGTATTCTCGGCCTTCCTCTACTATAATACCTATACCTATATGTACTCCTTCCATAATCCTTCCTCTTAATGCTGTCTGTTTATTGATGAAAACCGTATTAAAATGCGTTGCGTAGTATAAAAGACAAACGTACAGAAGCCGGGAAGCGAATTTGTTTTGTACTATGTAAAGTAGAGGTTTAAACAATCAATCGGATATAATTTTCGTAGTAGATTATTTTTTTTGTTTAGCGCTTATAATGACAATATAATGTATAATAATACGCGGAAAAAAGCAACTTTTAGCAGAAAATATACAAAAAAATTTGAAAACATGTGTTGTTATAACAGCCTATATATAGTTGTTAACGTATAAAATATATCCAATCAAAAACATAAATGTGAAATGAGAGCCAAGTTCAGTATTATGATAAATGCCTTGGTTGTTGATTTCAACGCCAAAAGAAGTGAGATCTAAATAGGTACCAAGTTCAAAGGTTAATCCTGAAATTTATTTATAAGTAACAGTACAACATATCATATCTTCTTATAACATAAGATAATGTATTGTAGCCTAAGGTCTGTCTTGGCTAGTTTTTATAAACCTACTAAAGAATTATTATGTTTGAACTTGGCTTGACACGCTCCCGCGTGTCTAGATCTGTGCATTGTGGTTTTAGAGATTGTTTAAAAAATTAAACCTTTATAATGAAAAATTAAACTGAATTTACATTAAGAAGTTAGCAACATACAATAAGGACGTTTACATACGAGGCATATTGTCGACGGGACGCGGACAATTGAAGAAATTTCATAGAAGTATTTATTTAGTTTTTAGTACCCAATTACGGAAACGACTTTCATAATCGCTTCGGTAAAATCTTAGCTAATTGCTACTATGATGGCTCCTTCAGTATCAGTTTTATTTTGCAGTATCGTCGTTCAGACTCTAATAATCCTTATAAAATAAAAAATGTTGTGTTGCATGAAGAAAAATTTATATAAGCTCAGTCTAGCACTTTTACCGATTTTGATGATGCTTGTTAACACTAAATATATATTTGATTATCGACTTTAGAAAAATACAAACAAATCGTACGTTGCTCCTTTTTATCGCACTCATTTTGATCACGCGTTTGAGAATGTTTTATCAGTCAGCAGGTTATCTAGATTTTATGGATTATTATATGGTTTATTTGAATTCGTCTAGGAGCAAAGTTCCTGGGTCGTATCGTTGGCTGCACTCGGTGCACTACCAGGATGCTATCTGGGCAAGGAGTTAAGCGAGAGAGCGGGTCGACGTCTTACCGTTTTGAGCGCATCTATTCCAGGATTTTTGGGTGCAGTATGTTATTAAGTTGTTGTTAGGATCTTAATACACCGAACGCGGTGCGGTCGTTTTCCTTGGAAAATCGCGCCGCACCACATTCGGTGTGTGTGGTTACTCAAATTTGTAGTTATTTCAAATAATATTTTTAGGAAATTTGTGTTTCAAACTTTTTCTATTTTTGTATTCTATTTTTAGGTAATTATTTTGTTTACTACCAGTCCTATATTGATGTGCATAGCGAGAGTACTAATGGGAATTGGCAATGGGATCACAGCTGTTGTAAGACTTTTTGTATTACTTATTTTTTTAGCTTCTTTATAATACCATAGTAAAGTTTGGCAAGCATTGTGGGGTAAGTTCTTGAAAATATTAAGCAGGTGAAAAATTTTAAGCAGGTTGTACTATACTTGCTAAATATATTAAGCTAGCATTCCACCCGCGACTTCATCTGTGTGGAATTCGGTTACATCGCGCTTCCAATTACATCGTATTCCCACAGGGACCATTGTTTCGAGATTTAAAGTAGCCTATACCCTTTTTCAGGCTCTAGACACAGAGACACTTTCGCATTTATAATATCAGTAAGGATGTACGTGGTATAAGAATTTCCCTATCGCAGACTGCAGTATTTGAACACACAACTCACAGAACAACATATACTTAGGCTAATCTTACGTTTGTTTTTCAGGTCACAATGATATACTTAACCGAGATCGCTGACAAAGAGATACGCGGTTCTCTAGGCATGTTAGTCCAAGTTATGAATAACTTAGGTAGTCTAGTTATGTACAGTGTAGGTCCGTTTGTGCCCTACACTACCCTGAACTTAATCCTTGTATCAATTTCGGTTTGTTACGCGCTTATCTGCTTGTGGATACCGGAATCTCCATACTATCATTTGGCAAATGGGAGATTGGCAGATGCAAAGAAGGAATTTATGATAATAAAGGGTACCAAAGATGAAGTGGTGTGTACTTTTTTTTATTTTTTAGTACAAAACTATTTGTTAATTGTTAAAAGCACGTATTACCGTGTTTATGTTTTTTGACCCTAAATATGTATACCAAAAAACGTAATTTTTTTTATATGTTATGCATACGATTTGAAAAATCGAGTTTATCTTGTAATGTTATTTAGAGATTATTCCCCTATAGAGCGATAAACTTTAGCACTTTATAATAGATTTAGATTAACGTACTCTTTATCCTGAAAAATTTCAAAAGGATAATAAAAAAATTAATGACAAAAAACAGTTCCCTCAGTTTTTAGATCATAATGTTCTTATAATTGAAAGGTTAATTGTGTTTATTATTACTATATATTTAAATCATTTATGTTCATATTTTCAGTGGGCCAATGAACAGATAGACATGATGCGCGCACACGTGCAGGAGAATATGGAAAATAAAACTACGTTAATGGAACTAACGAAAATGAAATATAGAAAAACTATTTATATAACAGCAGGTGAGTACGATAGTGATCGTGAGCTTTCAAACGATATTTTATTTTAAAATCTGCTATTAAATTCTGTGCCGTTTATAGTCCATTTTTCTGTACTTGTCTCATTTAGCAGATATAAGAGTTAGAGATGAGAAATTAGTGACCGAATGATTGAACTAAATAGTTATTCATAATGAAAAATTATAATTGAAAATAATATTCGAAAATTTGTGATTTTCGTGCCGGGTTATGTTACTAAATAACACAAGTAAAGAAAAATGGGCTAAACACTTGATTGCTGACTGTAAGAAATTTAAAGACTATATTAAATTAAACAGGTTTTCAATTATGATTTAAGTGTAAATTCCTTGTGGATTTTTTTGTGAAATGAAAAAAAAACACGTTTTGCAAGTTAAAGATTCCAAACTCGATAATACTTAATTAGAGCGTAAGTGAATTTGCGATAAATATTTTATTTGATACAAGGGCAATACTTTTAGCAACATGGTAGTTACTGTCGCACTTCCTTTATGGTTATAGTAAAAAATAAAATAATAAAATAAACATCCTATGTATTTTTACCGTTATTTAAAAGCGCAAAATGCCTAAATATGACGTGACCAATCGGCTGCTTATGACATTTTCGCAGATTTTGATTGATCTATAAAGGAATGCTTGCGCAACTTTATCTCGAGCCGCTGGTAACAATGGTGATAGCTGGTAAATCAATATCAAAGCAGAGTTTGATCTTGATTTAATATATTTGCCATCATTGTGTGATAATGTAGGAGTAAATATTAGATATGGGTTGTAAAGTACGTCCTGTGTCACAAATTATAGGTATACTAGCTGTTCTTTGCGGTTTCACTCGCGTTTATAGTTACTGCCTCGATCAGCGTGAGCGTTCAGTCGTAGTGTGGTGTAATATAGCCTTTATCCTTCTTCAATTAATCTAAAACAAAAACAATGTTTCATTTCGAACCAGTAGTTCCTGAGATTAGCGCGTTCAAACAAACAAACAAAATCTCCAGCTTTATAATATTAGTACAGATTAGATACAAATATTTGGGGGTATTTGATTAAAAAACCTTCACATGCGAAAATCTAAGACAACGATAAGGACATTTATTTTTATAAATTTAAGAATAAATATATAAAGCATTAGAATAATGCGTGATGTTTATGAGGGAGAGCAAAATTAACAACATCGTTGCTATCTTATCTTACATAGTTATAATTCAACATCAGGTGACGTAAATTGTCTCTCTAAAACACTAAAAGGCTCCATAATGAACTAAGAAGTATTTTATATTGTACTAATTGGTAAAATTGTAATAATAACGGACGAATTCCCTTCTTTCGTTTGAGCAGATTAATTTAGAAGGTTTTCATCGCCAAATGAGTTTTATTTTCGACACTATTTTAAATGAATAATATTGCAAATCTGCTCACGAAATAGACGAAGATATTATTACGAGACATAACTTTATTATGCTATTATTAAATATCACCGAATATAAATTTTAAAGGTTAAAAATGATTAAATTAGTGACGTCGTATGTACGTATTCCGCTATATTTTAGGAAGTATTTAAAAAAATCTAAATATACTTTAATTATGTAGGCTTTTACCAGCACTTTTGATTCTTCAATATAGAAACAAAAAAAAAGTTGATGAATTCACCACCGGTTCGGAATGTAGATTCTACCGAGAAGAACCGGCATGAAATTCGATAGTTACTCTTTTTAAAAAGTTTTACAACAGAGACAAACATTAAGAGTCACAAATTATACTCAAAATATATTATAGTTGTATTTACGTAATAATGGTGTTACTAAAAATATATTTGCAGGACTCAAAGTTTTACAATACATGACTGGTAGTTTGGCGATACAATCGTATGTTGAAATGATATTCAGACGCAACACCGGGATTTCGGGACCATTGGTCAGTATATTGTATGGATTCGTGCAGCTGGGTGCAGGTAATAATTATTATTTTTAATATATATCAACACGCAACGCTTGCAAGATGTCCAGATTTTATTTTAGGATCTCCCATAAAAGATACACACAATTCGTTAAAAAAACAATGTTATTTAGCACAATATGTGTGCTGCTTCAATTACAGGAGACCACAGTTTGCTCATAAATTATTAACATTATAAGATTATTTTCCGGTTTTGAAATCAAATATAAATGTCCTTGCTAGGATAAAAGTTAATAATACTGTATTTTGTCTATGGTACCTCGTTGATTAGTTAGTTATTGTTATATATCGGCAGTGCGCACCCTCCCTCTACGATAGATCGCTTGTCTTATATCTCACAAATGTATTCATAAATACAAGTAAACAAGTGACTTGAACCCCAGAGATCATAACTGTCCCGTGTGGGACAGGCTCAGTTAAGAGAAAGGCGACGATGACAACTACCTTATTATACAATACAGAAAATCATGCATTTATCCTTACTTTTTATACTGTCTCGCTTTCGACGAAAAAATTCCGCCTTTTTTACACAAAAAGTTTCCAAAATGCCTTCGTCCAAAAAAATAGCAACTCTGATATTTTTGTTCGTTGTTGTTATGTTTAATAGCGGGATGTAGAATATTGTATGAATACCTTTAATAATTTCAAATAGGTACCGGTCTGAAGACGATTTCCTTTTTTCTGTTATACGTAATTTAAAATGTGCAAATTATTTAATCTGTGCAAAATAAATGTTTAAAATTTGTTATAATTTTGTCTCACTAATTATTTTTAAAACAATATGGGTATATTGTACTTAATATATTTGCTATAATATGTCTGTAAGATAAGTCTTATTCTAAAGACGAAAATATATAAATAAATAAATATATAGAATCATTAAATGTATGTGCTAAAATTTTTCAGTATTAGCTATTTTGTTCCAGTCAAAGTCCACTAATATCTGATAAGATTAATATTATTATTAAAGTATATAAATACACTTTAAAATAAAAATTTTAGAAGAGATAAAAGTAAACATTTCACGTTTAGGTAATCTCTAACAAGGTTAAAGATAATCTTTTGACGGACTTTGCTCCTTGGCTTTGACTTCGGACACGACAATGAAGATATCACTGAACTGAACAGTGTAATTACAAAGTAGTAATCAAAAGTAATCCTATTATTGTTTCAGGTATCACAGCAACGTTTTTGTGCAGATATTATGGAAGGAGGATTCTTCTGTTCATATCGTCATTTGGAGTCGCCATTTCTTTAACTCTAGTCGGTATATACTTCTTCTTACTCACTTCACTCGAAGTGAGTTCTGATATCATGTCATCTTTCTGGTTATTACCCATCGTCGGAGTGTTAAGTTTCAATATATTGTATGCCATCGGATTGGGCAATATACCGTACATATTGCAAGCGGAATTATTTCCTATAAATGTTAAAACTCTAGCATCGAGTCTAGCGACGATGATGGCTTGTATTTTAAATTTTATTGTTACAAAGCTATATCAGAGTGTCAAAGACGCATTCGGTCTTTACACAGTGTTCTGGTTGTTCGCAAGTGTGGCTTATATAGGTGTCTTTTTCACATATTTCTTTGTTCCCGAAACGAAGGGGAAAACTTTGGAGGAGGTTCAAGAGGGTATACAGTCTGATGAAGTCGAAAGGCTCAATAAATGATGTACCAAAATTACCTTTACAGATTTATTTATAGGATTTTAATGAATTTTAATACATTGACTACTGTGTTGGATTTAGGGCATGCAGGGTTACAGCCCATAGCCCTCAACAAGACTGATCCCTATTTGAAAAAAAAAACAAATGTTGTCTTTTTTTGTATTTTTACTTGCATTATGTATACAAACAATTATATTTTTCACTCCAATATGTAAAACCTTGATACATCAAAAAGCCCTTATTCGAAGTTTCCATTTAATTAAAAAAAATGTCTTTTTTTATTTGAAATATGAGTCTCTACTCTTTTGTTATCCCAGGCCTCCCAGATCTTCAAATCTGCCGCTGATTGAGTGTATCGCACCCATACATTCTACTTTTAAATGTTTGAAATATTTTGTAATTTTTTATTAATATGTACACTAGTGCTGCAACTCATTTAATAAGTACTTACTCAATAATTAGTAAAGTAACAGCCGTAAGTGTCCCTCTGCTGGGTAAAGGCGTTAGACCTTAATTTACCACACTGCTCTACTGCTGGTTGGAGGATATACATATGTCAGAATTTCTCCTGGTAGATGCAGGTTTCAAAATCTAAACACAAAACTAGCACTTGCTGTGTTCTAACCGCAAGGCCAACTCGACTCATATTTTAATAATATGTTATTGAGTGAACTCTGAGTAGCCTTGAGTGTGTTCATTTATAATGTTGTCAATGTGGGTTTAGCCTTACATATATGTTTTATTATGATGTATAAGTATATATGCAGTGTGTGATAACATCTGTCTAAAGTATACATGTAGTACAAATTATATGTATTTTTAAACTAAGATGAAAGTCTATTTAAAGCCTATTTATAGAATATATAAAATATTACTACTGATAATTTTATACAAATGTTAATTGTTCCATTGCATTTATAAAATAATTATATTTCGTTTTTCAAGGATATTTGTCAAAAATTTTTGAGATATTGTGACCTTGGTATGAACTATGCATCATAATTATAAATTACATTTTATACTTTTGATATTGTTATTTTTGTATGTTGAATTAAAAAATAAAATAAAAAATCTAATGTGACCAAAAGATTGTATTTTCTGAATAAACATATGTAATACATACTGATTACTTAAAAAGACGGGCTACAGAAGATGAAGTACAAATATGTAGTACTAAATCCTCTTGGGGTTTCCGTAAGAGTACAGCGGCGCGAAAGGCGTATCCACGGGCTCATCCCCACTCTCCTCGGATCCGTCGGATTCGAAAGTATTGTCCGGAATGTCGTACAGACGAATCAGGGGCTTGTTAGGATCCTTCATGATCAAGTATTTACCTGCAATTAATACGTTATATTGGATGTTAATTGAACAAAAACACCAAGTTCCGTCATAAACTTTTTGGCCTTTAAGACATTCCAGAATAATTAATAATAAATGTATTTAGGTTGTATAGGATATATTACTTTCCATGTATAAAAAAAATTATCATATCTAAGTTCAATTTTAATTCATACACAAAAATCTGAGAGGGGGTTATCTCATATATATTAATGCAGGTTTGTGGATTTGATGGTCCATTATTAAACACTTAGATTGTTAAAAATGTCTTGACTATTTAGATCCTTATTAACAATATATACACTAACATAAAAACAAAATTATGTGGAATGGTCAAAACTAAAGGAACCTTTCATACATGAACGAAAATACAAAAACAATGAATATCTATCTCACCGTCCTTCTGCTTCATGCAAATGTCGATGATACAGCGGAGGATGCCCCATGCGTTGTCCATGGACAGGTTGATCTGCGCCGCGAACTCGTGCGGCTTGAACTGCTGCGTGCCGAGGATCACGTGGCGCGAGTTGTCCCGCACCTGCGCGCGCGACACGTAGCCGAACTTGATCTGGTCCGAGCCCGCCAGCAGCGCCTGGAATTGCGAATTCGGAAATAATTTGGGTTTTCAAGCAAAGGCCGGCAACGGGTGTGTTCAACGCCTCTGATGTTGCAGATGTTCATGGGCGATAGTACCACTTAACATCAGTAGTAGTACTATTTGCTTGTTTGCCCCCCCTTTTTATATATGTATATATAAAAACCTACTCAGTTATATTGAGCTATTGAAATAGAGCTTAGCTGTAGCCTATCGACTACAGCTGATATACAGGCTGGCTCGATCGGGCTGTACCTCACTTGCATAGAAGGTTGGTGTGAAGTAACTCATATACAAATTTCTTTCCTTAATTCCTAATCCCTTTTTTAGCTGGCAACACAATTGTGGCTCCTCTGTCTGGTTGCAAATGTTCATGGGCAGCGGTAAATTCTTAATGTCATGTGTCCCGCCTGTTCGTTAACCAGCTATTTTCAATAATAAAAAAAGTTAAGACTGCCTGTAGCCCATTGACTACGGACTGTGCGTTAGCAGGCATGGGGTAGTATCTCACTCTTACAGAAGATCGGCGTGAAGTAGCTAATATTACTGCTGCTGCATTTGAGTGCCGGGAGAGAGTCCACTACCCCATTCTTTTCGTTATTTCCTATTCCTTTTCATCCAATATTAATTTTTTAATTTACAATGTATTTGTGGCTCCTTTCATGCTGCAACTGTCCATGAGCGGTAGTGACTATTTAACTGTTCTTATTATTACTATATATTATTATATTGTTCTACGAGCCAGTGCTCGTGGTAGGTAATAAGAACCCCTAGTACAAGTAATTATCTCTATATTTGCCTATTAATTTAATTTTAACTGCAATTGAAAATTTGAGAAAAAACAATGAACTATTTTGTCTTTACCTATCTGTACAAAAACAGCAACTGTGAATCGTTAATAGCTGTTAAATAAATAAAAAATTTGTTCAGAAATGAGATAAAAGGTACTGCATTGTTGTCTTATCCTATTTATACAATATTTAAGATTCTATTTAGCTACTAATTTAATAAATCAGTAGCTTTAATTATCCTTACATAATTTGGATTTGTTTGATGTTATGACGCCAGTTTCCTTTATTGTAGTGAGATTAGAAATCGAACCTAAAAAATATCAAATTCACTCAATTTTAAGTCTAATCCTTAAAATCCTTGAAGTTAATGAAATTTTTTCATTTTTTTTCAGACATGGTATTATTATCAAGTATTTTTGTCTACTTAAATTGTATTCTATTTAGACAAAAGAATAATAAGGAAATACTATAGACAAGTTTGTACCTGCACGGTCCACTTGGCAAGCTTGCATGAGTTGTTTCTAAGCTCATTAGCAAGTACAGCTCCTCGCTGGGTGTCGAGCTTCTGACGCCATTCCACTCCATTGGCGAGCTTAGAGTCCCATTCATTCAGTGCCTTGATGCTGAGGAACTGCGTCTCATTCTGAGGACCTTGCATCACAGCATCATGCTCACAACGGGCTACCAGAACCTATTGTTTAGGAAAACATAAAAAAATATTTATTATCATTAATAAGAAATATATATAAATAATTCATTTTTCACCCAAACTATTTTACAATATAATATAGAAAATTAGAATTGAAATTCAAAGGAGAAATGATGCTCGCCACCGCTCTGTGTAGATAATGATACAAATATACAAGGATACTAAATTTTATTAGATATATGTATGTTTTGGATTTGTTTTTTATTTCTACTTGTTAATCAAAACAACAACCTAATAAACAGTTTCTTTTTATTAAGTACATAAACTTACAACACCATTGTTGAGGTTCCACTTGCGATAACGGTAGCCAACTGAGGCCACCTCACCTTCTTCCTCTTCAGAAACAAACGGATTTGCTTCTGGGAACTTATACTTGGGCTCATTGTTACCCGATTTCAGAACCTTATTGAGGGATAAACAATAAAAAATATTAGTTTTGGTAACAGAACTTCTACATTTTGATGTAATTTATGTAATGACAAAAATTTGCAAATTCTATTTAGTACATACTGAGGTCTAAGTGTAGATTTATACAATTATAAAATTGAAGTGTCTGTTTGTAATTCCAAATGAACAGCTTTTCACTTTTCACATGAAAAGTGAATGGTACTTACACTAAAACATAATTTTTTTTTTTTAGCTAATGTAATAAGGAGTAATTTATGCTACTTTTTTTTCGAAATTTCATTTATTAAAAAAAAATTGTCTTGCTTTGCATGACACATGCC
This sequence comes from Hypolimnas misippus, assembly GCA_037950945.1. NCBI lineage: Eukaryota > Metazoa > Arthropoda > Insecta > Lepidoptera > Nymphalidae > Hypolimnas > Hypolimnas misippus. The sequence continues at coordinate 5,157,237 of JBBEEQ010000029.1, read as the reverse complement.
AAGCATCCTGTAATCCACGCGAACGAAGTCGCGGGCGTAGTTAGTTCAATAATATTAACATTATCATCTAATGTTTTATACAAAAAATTTAAATAATATGTAGTATTTTATTTTATATTAGGCTCAGATTAAAAAAAAATTACTTTAACTTATACTGTAAATGGGAATGTAAGTTTAATATATTACATTGGTAGAGAATCATGAGGTTAGAAAAAAGAACTGTTCTTAATTGACAGAAAAATAAAATTTTAGATGATCACCGGCCATAATTTACTTTAGGGGAATGAATCTGCAGGCAAAAAAATGTAATATAATGATATTTAATACCTGCTGGCTGAAGTTATGATTGATGAAGGTTGCTTCGAGCGCCAAGTTGCGAGGTGAATTGATGGAGTTTCCATCATCAGCTGGAGGCTCCACCGATGTTTCATTAACAGTCAGCAAATCAAATTCAGTGTTGTCACGCTTGTCCAAGAACAGCTTGTCACCTTTAAGTTATATTATTTATCTGACTCACAATCATTACAATATGAGTATATTATTATATAAATTTTGTTTATGTTTTCTGTGTAGATTATTATTTAACAATAATAATACAATTTATTTTGTGTTGTGTCATAAAACTTTAGTTTTGCTTACCAAGAAAGCTTAAAAAATAGACAAGTCACAATATACTAAGAAAAAAATTTATTTCCGAAAAAAAAATTTTAAAAAAAGGAGGAGGTTTTCTATCTGATTAAATTTGTTAAGAAATCAATTTAACTAATCAAAGAAATATTCCTTATACATATAATAGGATTTTATTTGAATTGGGATATACATAAATCTACTTACCAATTTTCTCAATGACAATATCCCATGAGTAGTTTGAGCGAGTGCAACACATGATAGTAGCCAAGATGGCATCAGTTGCATAGACAGTACCCGTAGTCTTACTAAGACGACGTATGACGGGATCGTCGGTGGTTGTGACCTGATAAAATAAAAATCAATTTATTGTAATTGATTTCGTAATTATTGATGACAACGGCTCTGGTGTAGTGGTATTGAATGACCCAGATGGTAGCGGGTTTGATATTTAGACATTTGTTTAATTCTTTTTCTAGGCTGGGTGTTTATCCTTTGGGTCTCTACACTGTGCCTCCGAAAAACACAGATATTATTCTAATCTAAATAGTTCCTGGCTTGCCCTCGGGGGTTGTGGAGGTCAGGTGGCAATCGGTCTGTATATAAATGAGAAACTTGTCAATAACTGGGCTTAAGTAATAAGCAGACCCTAGTATAACCAGGTAAAATATGAGGTAGATGGTGTTTACGTAATTATTAACTTTGATTGTTTTATAGATAAACACTTTGTAAAACATTAGGATGTGAACCTGTCATTTGAAGGAAAACATAACACGAGACCAACAATAACAAACATCTGCATAGCCTATGCTAAAATTATTATCAGATGGAACCAGTGACTATAATGGTAACAGATAACAACAAACACTGCATCAACCAGTCAATAGTCAACATTAAACTTTTATTTCTTGCCTTATTCAATCTTTAGTATGGAAAAGATAATGAATGAATAAAGAATAAAAAAAATCTTTTTAATAGAAAATTAAGATAATCATTATTATATACTAAAAATTAAAATTGGTATATTTAATTTTTTGAAATATTAAAGATGATAAATAAAGTTATAAAGATGAAGTACCGTATGGAAGATGCGGTCAATACGTTGAAGAGGCTTCTCGTGCTTCACATTGACACGGTCATAGGCCTTGTCATAATATTCCAAAGTACCGCAACACACAATGTCCTCACCTAAACAAAGTATTATGATTTATTTATTATTATGTTTTATTACTAGTTAATAAATAATTATTTCTTCATTAATGCACTCTCGCAGCTAAAAAGTGATGTATATCAGAAACTCAGAAAGTAGAATCTCCTTTATCTTTGATATTTCATAAGCAGGAACTTTTTATAGTAAGGATTAACTTCTTTCATTTTATTGTATATCTATTTTTAAATTATGTTACTTATTATATACATCTTTACTATATGCAACAACATATTTAAAGTATAAATGTCTTCTAAATTAATAAATCTACTTTTAAAATATCATAAATTATACCTTCTTTGATTCCGGGCAAGGACAGCTTAGCCAATCGTGGGAAGTCCATATCCTCAATTGTTACCCAGGTTGGTCTTACAGTAACTGAAGCGTCACGAATTTTCATAGGAGCACCTCTAGGGCCCCACCTCTTACCGAGTTTACGGTCTCGTTGCTATAAAAGTAGATTTTCTTTTAAAATTAGTAATAATTATTTTTATGAAAGAGAGTTTCATTTAAAAATAAGTAATACAATAATAAAGATTTTGATTATAATATTTATATTTTTTGATTTAAAACTTCTTACTTCTTCTTTTCTTAAAAAAGTTTAATACTTTTAAACAAAGTGGTCTTTAAATGGTTGTGATGAAATACTTGATTATTTTATGATTACTCATACTCATTACCTTATTCAGAGTAGTCATGCCACCCGGAGTACGAGCACCTCTCGCACCACGGCTACGCTGGCCGCGGGCACGACCGCGTTGGTATGGTGGCTTTTGCTCTCTCGTCGAGTCCACCAGATGGAAAGTGCTTTCGTCCTCATCGTGGAAGTATGCGTATGACGAACCAGCGCCAAACTGTGACGCGTACTTATCTAAAGAAAGACAAATTCACTGTATATCGATTACATCAACCGCAACTTTAAAATAAATCACAGTTTTATGAATGAAAGTTATAACCTCAAATTCATTATTAGCTTTATAAAATATGCATTGATTTCTTACTTTGATATTTTTTGTCTTGTACGACAGTCCAATCACTGATCTTCCCCAAGCGATCGCCCTTACTGAACGGCTGGTAGGGCATATCCCTAAATTGTTCCGGCATTTCACAGGGTCCCCATCCTGTAGGATTATCTTGAATTATAGGGGCCACGAAGCGTATCGGCTCTTCAGCCGGTAATACGTGCTCTGACATCACTGTAATATAACACAATATTTATTTTATCTTGAATTACTTAAAACAATTTTTCAGCATGCCACACGACACTTTCTGCCGTGTCCCCTAAATTGTCAACTAGGTAGACTAGTGTATCTGTGGTGTATTCATACCGTCTATGTCATGTCACAAATCCACAGATTATTATCACCGATGCAGGCCTGTAACCATTAAGGTAGGCACACATTTACACACATTACTAATACTTGTGCAAGTATACAATCATGTTTTTAAATACTTTAAAAATAGTTTTAATTTTCTATAAGACTTTTTTAGATCTACATTAATATTCGTTAGGACTAAGGTTATTTTTATGGTTTTCGAATGTTAAATATATTTTTTGTCCTGATTATATTGAAATATTGATTTAGCATAGCCAAGTCTAGATCTAGTTTATAATTATAAACTATATTTTTTTTTACTCTGTGGGTACTCTGTCAACTGTCACTGGTACAAGAAAATTATGTGAGTTTTAGACTTTTGGTTTGCTTTTGTTGTCGTACTAATATTTTTAACTCAGGCAAATTTTGATCATCGAGTTACAATGGTCGTCAAACTAAAATTATCACTTTATTTTTTAACGCATTTACAATTTTGTAATTAAATACATCTTCATTCAACATTAGTATGGTACAGCTAATTTTAATATAAAATAAGATATAATATAAGAGATAAGCGAAGTTGGTAATCAGATTATTAAATTAAAATGCAGATTTTATTATATGGTTATGTTATATATTTCATAAACAAACTTGTTAGGACATTAGCGGATCTGCTAATGTCCTAACAAGTTTGTTTATGAAATCTGCGGAGAAATTTCTATTTTATAAGTTTATTATATAGTCCGTTCCAAACTTAATAACTGATTAATAAAATCATTCTAGCCGACATCGAAAAAGTAGGAGGTATGTTTATGTTTGGTTGTATGTATGTTTTAAACAGAGTTAAACCCCAAAAACAAATACCTGGATCCTACTGGTCAACACTCGAAACAAAATCATTGATTTGGGAAATAATACACCGAATAGTTGCTATTATAATAATAATTATGTTTATATTATAAAATGCAAGCTTAATAATTCGTATTAAGTACTAACAATGAGTATGTTTAGCTAATCTAGCTTCTTAGAAGCAGCAAAGGTTAAATTGTTTACGATTAATTAATATATATAAATGTATATGAATGATGAAAATCCAACTATGTATAATACGTATTATTCATAATAAAATGTACGTATATGTTGATGGGGGGGAATATGAAAAACGGGGTAACATAAAAAGTCGTCCAAAACGTCTGATTTAAAGATGATGTCTACTCGTGATTAATTATAAAGCTCTCAATTCTTCTACCCTCGACAGGGTAGGATAGAAATACTAAAAACCAGTTTGTAATACCTTCGTTTCCTGGAGGTATTTAGACACTAAAGTCATATCTAAGTTATACGGTAGTTTAAGCTGTAGCTGAGTGATCTATAATTTTTAAGACTCACCTGAAAGATTTTAGAAAATATTTCCATCTTATCCCGTCACCCTTCCCTGTTTTTTCTCGTCGACTCAACATTTTACTTAATTTCTTTTTCTGCTTTAGAACACACTGTACAGGATGTTATGAATATTGTACAAAAATATACTCTTTGTTCTTTACTCGTAAAAAAAAATATTATTTTTGTAAGAACACATTTTGTTTGTTGTTTCAAACTCGACATGTGCAATTACTTTAATTCAATTTAATTATATGATTATTGACTTTTAGTCGATAATTAGTTTAAAAGATAAGATCAATTGTTATGCCAAGCCGCCGATTATTTTGGCGGGCTACCCCTTACCCCTGTCAGGTCACCGCAACATTATAAAGTAACAAGTTGGAGAACGTAGTAATTCTTTGGCTTAATTTTAAAATCGCGATTGTATTGTAGGTCAAATACAAACGAACAAAAATCAGTTTAAATTACTGGTGATTTTGTTCTTTAAATATATAAAGGAATCTATTAGTTTTTCATGAGCTTAATTTGTTTTGGTACGACTAAATTCTACTCGGATTTCTGGTTGATTTAACAAAAATCATAAACGAGGTCGCTGCATCGCGTTATATACAAACTATAGGTATCTACAAAATATATAAACGTAGAATATAAAATACCGGTAATTTCACCTCACATCTTTATGCAAAGAATTGTTTTGACTACAATTGTTCCCTGAACTTTCTTTGTAAAATGACCACAGCTTTCGAGACTTATGAAATGTAGTATTTTGCGACCTTTGACTCCGAGTAAATAATTTATCTACATGACACTTCGAATTCACCTGCCAATTATCCAGGAAAATTGTTTCTATTTATGTGTATTTTTAAATATTAACAGCGTCACCGTGAGAAATGATATGATTAGAATTAACATTAATCAACAATTAGCCGCAGCCGACATTAATAAATATCTAAATGCGATAAAAAAGAATTATGCATTGTTGGTTTATCACGTGCGAGCTTCTTATTGGATAACATTGTTACTTTTTTAGTACAAAGTTGGCAGGTTAAGTCCCCGAATTTCTATTTGATGAGATATACCCCTATGTTGAGTACATAAGGGTTACTATATATTTATAATAATCCATACTAATATAAATGTGAAAGTAATTCTATTTGTCTGTTTGTTACGTTTTCACGCTTAAGCCGCTAAACCAAATTGTGGGTTGATACATTATTGTATATCAGCATCCAAATATATGTAGATTAGATCTTGAAAGAGACATTGGCTCCTTTTTGTCGTGAAATTAATACTGGAAGAGGATTATGTGGATGAAAGTTTAAATTGAGTATCTCTTAAATTAATAAAAACAACAAGACGACGTAACATATTCTCAGGCATTCGGGGACTTCCATAAAAAATATTCAATGACTTCGGACTTTCTTGAAGTTGCGTCAGAAAAAAAAATAGTAGTAAGTGCTTATGCTTATTTTTAAAGAAGAAAAATCATTGAATTTTTTTTTTAGTTTCTCATAGGTGTTAATTTCGCTTACTATTTAAATATTATGAATTTTATCATATAAATATTAAGATTGTCATTATTATAAATATAGGTTTCCGTTGTCTTGCCTACAAAAGTAAAATACAAGAAAAAATGTAGCAGAATAGTTTTCTATATGTATTACAGCCCCATATATCTGATTATGAACTTCCACGAATCGTAATACAAGAGCCAGAAAGCAGTTTAACTAAGGTGTTAGATACGAGGCTAAATTTTTATATTTACTTTATTACTAAATAAATTACGATTTTTTTACCTAAAAGGAATATGATTGCGGTATTATTTTTCAAATGCACTTCTAGATGAGTTAATATATGTATACCTTCATTCTGAATGAACCCTAAATCCTTTTTGTAACACTGACAACGTGAATGCAAATATTTTAATGGCTTAAGTAGTTTAAGTAGTAAAAAAATAAACAAACTGACATTCGCATAATACTATATGGTGTCCGCGACTGGTCCGCAAAGGATCATTTACCCCAATTTTTTAAATATTATTATTTTATCCTTATTTCAAACCTTTACAGCTTTTTTTTTAATTAAAAAGCCTCTATCCTTTCTCAGACTCAGACTATCTCTGTATTAAATTTTATTTAAATCAGTTTAGTAGTTTATAATCACGCCTAAACGCATAATACACAGACAGTTACTTTCTCATTTATAATATAGAACAAGTAAGGATTAGTTAGAATAAGTGTCGTATCTAGCGTGTCAACTGTTCGCCAGCTCTTAAACCACAATCAGCAAGTCAGTAGTAACAATACCGATTACAAATACCATGTTCGGTTAACTTTCAGTAGCGTGAAGACCGTGGCGGAGGGACGACGCGTTTATTATGTACTAATTGTTTTTAAGTGCAGTGTTATTGTTAAATTGGAAGTGTTGAATATGATATATATAGACTTGGTTATGCAATTGTAGCTCGCTATTTTATCACAGATTGATAAGATTGTGCGAATTTAATGAAACTCGAGTTACTTATATTTTTGTTTTGATTTGTAAGTATATTGTATAACTAGATCCCACATAGAGCTATATTTGTTTTCAAGGCACCAATGAACTATGAAGTTATATTATGTCATTTAAAAATATTACCACCAAAGGGGCGATAAGAATATAGGTATTTAGTAATTGAATTTATATTTTATACTAAGTGTAATATTATATTAAAAAATATTTTCACGAGAAGTCTTTAATCATTGACAGACACATTGGTGCAGTGGTCACTGCAACTGACTCAAGCGCTAACGGTCGCGGGTTCGATCCCCGCTCACGGCAAATGTCTGTATTGGTCATACGGATGTTTGTCGTGGTCTGGGTGTTTGTGTTAGTGTTGTGAGTATTTCCAGACACGAGGTCACCCGATCTTAATGAGGGCCGTTGAGTGTGAGGCGTTTATTTATTTATTTATTTTATAATAAAGTCTACTGTATATTTCGACACACTGACATGGCTTTAAAAATTGTATTCCAGTTATTGAGAATGTGAACACCAACGAACAAAAAGTATACCTTGAAACGACTCGCGAAAGTGACACTTTAAATTTTAACTAGGCTCATATTTGCATTATTACAAAACGTAATTAATTTTTAAAAAGGCTGCCCAATAACAACTCTTTGTACTTTACAATCGGTCAAACTATTTAGGCTACATGAGTTCAAAAAGGCTCGGTAATCTTGACAATTTACTTCCTTAATTTTGATGTTGGCACATAACCTATGATGCTGAGGAAAAATACGAATCTGACACCTTACATTTCAATATTGGTACTTCAGGAGATCATACTGGAATTGACATATATAGGTACATAAATACATACATACATACGCGTACAAACAGATTCAGTCAGATAAAAAGATTGAGCAGGAAATGCTAATTTCAAAAGAAAATAACCGCCTACACGTGAGGTTGAACGGCACATTGCATTTAAAAACCTTTTCAAACCTAAAAGCGCACAGCGCATACAGATTTTTTTTCATTAATAAGTATTGATTTACCATTTTTTTACATTTATAGTTTCATATATTATGATTACTATTATTGGCATTTACACTTTCGAAATAAATGATCAAGTCCTATAGGTAACATCCCACGGCTGAGCTATGGGTTCCTTTTTTTATAGTTTTTTATATCTTGGATTGACTTTCAGAGATTTACTAAATTATTTAATCAATATTAGAATTGATATGAAAAAACTTACTAAATACTAATATTAGGTTTTTTATGTTTATTTTTTTCTGGATGTTAATCCAAAAGTTATTTACTTACCCGATCGACATGGAATTTCACACATAATAGCTTATCAGAATTTAGACAATATGTATATGTTTATATGTATTTTGTGTACATATTTTTAGATATAGCAAATTATATTATGTATATATTATAGACTTTAACCCCCGGAATATCGAAAACTTTGGACTGCGTTACCTAGCAACCAGCTATAGCTTTTAATGTCAAATGGTATGAAATCATTGTATATAGCTAATTATGCGAACATAATTAGAGTAAAATTGACGTTTCGCTTGGTGTTATATAGAGATTAAATAATAATATTTGTATTTAAGATATATGTATAGTCTTAACTTAAAACCATGGCGCGTAACTAGTATATTTAAGAATATAAGTTGTCTCACTTTATTTTAATATAATAATTTATCTTGACTCATGGAATTAGATATAGCTGGTTTTCATAAATAAATTAATTAAACAATTGACTGTTTGACCCGCGGTCATGGCGTTTATGGTTACTGCTTCGCTCCCATGAGTCGTAGCGTGATGTTATATAGCTAATAACCTTCCACAATAAATAAACTAACTAACACAAAAATAATTTTTCAATTCCAACCAGTAGTTCCTGAGTTTAGCTCGTTCAAACAAACGAACAATTTCTTCAGCTTTATTATATTAGTATAGATATTAATGAGAAGATAAATAACTAACTGAGTAAAACGATATTTCGGTAAAGTTTGACGAATTAAAAAGTTATACTTGGGAAAGTCTCTACTACCTACGATGTAATGAAGGGAGCGAATTTTGTATTCGATAAATTATGGTACCATTTGAAAAGTATAATACCTATTATTCTAGATGGCCATATATAACTTTTTAAATAGACATCGGATTATATATATATATATGTATGTACTCTTAAAATCTTAAAATTAGCGACCAAATATGAACGAAAAATGGGAAAATATGCACAGAATATGTACAATCCTATACTATTTATTGTTGGAATTTATTTTTATTTTCACAATTTTGCTTTATATACGATATTTACTTAATGCTTTGCACATTGGCCAGGCGAATAAGTATAATATAATAACTTCTTATTTGCAATTTTATGGTTTTTCAGAAATTATTACTTTTGTTAATTTTAAACATTTTCCGGACTTTTCTGTTTAAACCTATAACTATTTGATATTTTACAAGTACTTGACAGCTAAGGAATTCTTATTCTGCGTGACATGGGTAAACCAAAAATATTAATAGAGACACTGAAATTTAAGTTAAAGCAAATCTATCAAAGGTTTGACATCATAACGTCCCAGGAATGGGCGTAACAAAGTTAAAAGTTTAACTTTTCAGAGCATTGACAAATTATACGTACTTAATCGCTAAAGATATTTAAATTTATACTTATTATTCTTTTCGAAAATACTCTTGTTAATGTTCTTTACAACACAATTTTTCACGCGTGTAACAAGTTTTCATTTAATAAACTTTTTTTAAAAAGATAGGTCTGAACTGCCTAGACGCAATACTTGATAACTGCTTGGAACGAATTTTGCCCAAATTAACATTTCTCTTTCTTAATTCACTATATAATATTATTCTTCATAATGAGTCTATTTAGATGAATAGTCAATAATTAATGTAATCTTTAATACTTTGAATTTATTTTTCAGACAATGGAGAAAGGCAGACAAGTGCAATATTTGGCGGCATTCGCCTGTAAGTTTTTTTTTTAATTTTGTCAAAATAGTAAATTAGTTAAGTAAACCATTTTAAACTATTAAAATAGATTATTATTGGGAAAATAAAGGAAGATATATTTTGAGAATTTTAATCAATACTTTTGGATTAAAATTAAAAAAGGGATTTCTGAAAAACCCAAATCTATCAAAAGGGAAGAGAAGAGGGTTATAAGATACGTCCATTTGTTATTCCGTTGAATGCTATTCCCCGACTAAAAAAGAGGGTTATTATAACTATGAAGTGAGTATCTGTGTAATGTCTCAATTAATACATTTTCCGGAGTTTTCTTTAATTTTATATTATTCAGAGTTAAATAACATTCTGAAATTTTATTTTAATTCTTTATATCAAAAGTACCCGTGACCTAGGTATGAATATGTGTCATCATGAGGAGAAGGGGATAGTTAAAGAGTTGCTTCAAAATATCACGACGACCTCTAATCTATTATAATATACGAACGCAATATTTTTCAGTGTCTTTGGCGACCGCTACGATGGGAGTATCATCTGCGTGGCCGACTCCTGTTATCCCGAAACTTTACAGCAATGAAACGAGCTTGAATATAACTGAAGTAAGTACAACTGTAACCAATACATAGTCGTGTAAAATCATTCGAAATGAGTATAGAAAGTGATCGAAATTCATAATTGTTTGTTCTTTAAAATAAAATATAAAAGGAAAGTTAAAAGTGGTAGGATATTTCAGTATTTAAAATGTTTCACCTAACTAAAGGTTAGGTTATATTATTATAATAAGTTTCATTAACTGTTTGGTTAATATTCATTTATTTAGAAAATCAATATCTCTCCTGGTATTTTTAAAATATAATGGATTGTCAATAAACAAATGGTATGAAAGGATTGTCTCTGTTATCATCAAGGAAATAGTGATATCGATTAAAATTATTTTTTTTTGTCACAAATGTGTTGCCACCTTAAAAAATCAATGAGGGAAAAAGGGGAATAAGAAGTAAGGAGAGAAATGGAGCTTACGGCTCCCTCACTCACCGTACGAAAGCGCAGCTATACGCCGATTTTCTTTAAAATAGTGGTGTCTAAAATTTACAGGCTCTGCTGCACGATACTTTTGTGTGAGAAAAATAAAAAGTAATTGATTAAAATTAATAATATTTGCAGGATCAAATAGCGACAATGCTTGCTATGTCAGCCCCGGGCTTTGTTGTGGGCAGTCTTGCTACGAGGTTTGTTTCCGACATGTTGGGGAGGCGATCCACGATTCTCGCTAGCGCTGTACCCTTTGCTTGTGGAATGGTATAATATAACTATTTTATTGACAACAAAATGTGTTTGAAGTAAATTTAATATTTAAGAGTCAAAAGTCAAAACACGTCAATCTTAATGAATGACGGTTCTCAAACACAGAATTTCAAATGATTTTGTTAATTAAATTTATCTCTTGCTCAATGATGAAGGAAAACGTCATGAGGAAAGCTGCATTTGTCGGAAGAATTTGTAGCGGATTAAGCTCCTAACATTCGCCTTAATGGGAGAGGATGCTTTTGCCCAGCCGTGGGTCATTTACAGTCCGTTACATTGTACAAGCTAATTACTATGAAGCTTATCACAATGCGGTACATTTTGACAGTTAGTTTCTAATTTTTTTACTAAAACGAAACCAATCAACTGTCCAAAATGTGTCACGTATCGATAGCGATAGCTCCGCGTAATAACCTTTCAGTTTATTTTAAATGTTACATTGTTTCTTTTCAGTTGATTGCATCAACAGCAAACCAAGCTTGGCTACTTTTTGTAATGAAGTTCCTCTGGGGATTCGGGACGGGAATGGTCTCCACTGTACGTATTTTCGTTAACTCCACTTACTGTAGTCCTTTAGTTATTCTATACTAGTAATAAATGGATTTTCGGTTTAATTAAGAAATAATTCTCCCGCAATGATACTATAAACTTTTTTAGTTACGAAAACTGAATGGTCTTTGTAAATATTTAACGGAACTTATGAACCTCTAACGGATAACAGGAATTTTGAGTTTTGAGTAAATGGAAATAAGATAATCAACAACATATAATTATTTGAAATGGTTTTTAATTTAATTTTCCAAAATTTATAAATACTTTATTAAATTATTTCCATATGTTACATTTCCTTAGATTTTGAGATACGATTTAACAAAAAATTGAGGCCACTAGCCTCTCTGAAAACTTTTTGAAATATCGTGATTCTAAAAATAATGAATATACCCAATAGATTGTATTAATTTGTTAAAAATGGTATAATTTCAAGTATATTTCATAATTAATTTCAGGTTGCATCGATATATCTAGCGGAAATATCGGATAAAGATCTCCGCGGTACGCTTTCAGTTGGTACCCGGTTCATGTTTAATTTCGGCAGCCTCTTAATGATATCTATAGGACCGTTTTTGTCTTACAATATTCTGAATTACTCTATATCGGTATTGCCCTTTATTTTCTTTACCGCTTGTCTATGGATTCCTGAGTCCCCTTACTATTATTTGAAGGAAGGCAAAGTTGAACAAGCGAAGAAATCTTTATTACGACTGAAAGATAATGAGGTATGTGGTTAATACATTTTGATAATTTTAGTTAAATTTTTGATGTTAGTATCATAAGCTAAGCCTTGCAGGTAAATTATCACCTTGGGAAAAATTTAAATCTTGACACTAACGGACTTTGATTTTATAAGACAACTTTTTTTTATTAGGATTGATCACCAATGCCACACCATTTTTGAAGGGACATTGTAATTCTCCTAAGTAAATATCAAAAATTCAATCATCTTATAAAGTCTAAGTCTATGAGCTATCAAGATCAAAACACATACTAACATGATTACAAAGATTTAGCATTTTTCAGAATATTGATAATGAATTAGAATCATTAAAACAAGACGTATCAAAGGAGATGAAGAATTCGAGCTCAGCGAAGGAGCTGTTCACTGGAGCACAGTACCGACGCTCAATTATTATTGCCGCAGGTAAATGATATGAATTAAACAAGAAATTAATTTAAAAAATTGACATCCCGACTGCGTAGCAAAACTCTCTGCTGTCAGCATTACCTTATCAGCTAAAAGCCTATTAGTGTGAATTGTTACTAGCTAAACTTAAAATCTTTATAGACCCTAAATGGTAATTTTAATTAAAAACGATATGAACAACCTAAAAATGATTTTAAATACCTATTCAATGATCCCTTGACATAGTTAATAGTACTTAGAGCAATTTTACTTTTTATCCAACTTAAAGCGCAAAAAATAATGTGACTCTACAACATAAAGTTAAACAACTAAAAATTTAGGAAAAAAAAACATTTTTTTTAAATATTTGTATATTTGCACATAGTTTTGCTTTACTAATAGATATTGTTTTATCTTCAGGGCTGAAAATAACTCAGATAATGACTGGCGCTATGACCATTCAACAATATTTAGGAAGGATAATGCAGGAAATCAACACCGATATGAAGTTGTCTACGTTTCTTATCATATTCGGTGCTGTCAAATTTGTCGTTGGTGAGTTATACAATTTATAATTATTATAAGAAATCTAATAATGTATATTTTACTTAAAAAACAAACACTGATTTTTTGTTTGATTTTTTTAATGATTCATCTTTAAAGGATGGTCTATTTATATTTAAAAATAAAGCAGAACCTGAATCTCTTTCTCTTTAAAGTTAGTTAATACATAAATGGTAGAGTTGGATCAATTTAGTTATATTTACTCTTTCTTACAAGTTTAGAACTGATAGAAATTACATTTGTAAGTTTTACTCTCGAAAGCGATATAAAGCAACCCTGTAACCTAGCAACAGATACGTCGTAAATAGTTACGTAAGCTGTGCATGTCAGAAACGATTCACAGATAGTTAATTCTTTCAACTGTAAAGCAATGTGAAATAACTTATGTAAATCTTTATGAAGCAAAACTTATAAGTGTAATTCTCGCCTAAGAAATAATTTATAAGTACAAAGACTGCATCCTCAAACCATCTAATGAAATGTCTTAATTATAAAATTTCGATCCTTTTCAGGTATAATGTCGTCAATTTTGGTAGATAAAGTCGGACGTCGCCCACTTCTCATATACTCATTCTTGGCCACAGGAATTTTCTTAGCCATTGCAGGCTTATACTTCTTCTCACAAGAAGTTCTTCATATTGACCATTCGTCTCTACGTCCTTTCGGATACATCCCTTTCATCGCCATAATCCTTTCTAACGTAATATCGACAGTCGGATTCAATTCCATCATAGGAATTATTCACGCAGAAATCTTCCCTTTGAACGTGAAAGCTGTCGCCATGACTTCTTTGAACGTTTTCGGTGGTTTCCTAGGTTTTTCAGTCGCGAAAGGATATCAAGCGATCAAGAACATTTCTGGTCTTTGCGGGGTGTTCTGGATATTTTCCTCGATAGCAATTTTGGGTGCTCTGTTTTCATATTTCATTGTACCTGAAACTAGGGGGAAGAGTTTACGTGAGATACAGGATTTGTTAAATTTTGGTGCTAGTGATGCGCCAGATGAGGAGCATCGAATGAATGATATTAGCGTTGTGAAGGATGAGTTTGAATTGAGGCATCTACAGAAGGAGACTGATGTTAAGAATTGAAAATTCCCATTTTTATTATTTTTTTCTAGTATAAGATATGAGCATTTAAATAGAGTATTGTGTATTACTATATTTAGATATGAAAGTGATTTCGCATAGCGATAATGAGATAAAAAAATTCGCGCGTTTTTTCGCAGTTTTAAAACATAAGTGGAACCTTTTAAATTATAAGAAATTTTATTCGCGCGGTTTTTTTTGCTAAGACTTAGTATAAGGTCATGACAGGGTGTTATATAACAATTATATTGTAATGGTCATATATTTTGTTTATGTAATTTTTTAATACTTACAGTAAGAATGAAAATACTCTTGAAATTATGAAATTGATATAACAATATTTTTATTACAATATGTATCATTTAATTTATCGATATATTTGTATGTTCCGAAAGTAACAAAATCTATTGATGATATAATTTCTTTGTATATTTTTATATACCAATTTGTAAGCTCGAATAAATATATATATATATATATATATATATATATATATATATATATATATATATATATATATAAATATATATATATATATATATGTATATATATAAAGTAAGCACTAGATCGTGCCAAAGGGATTTTATTGAAGTTTTTATAATTTCTGGTAAATTTTTATTTACTGATTTATGCCCATGACTACTTTCATTCCTTATATATGTTTTTAATTTCATAAGTAGGTATGTTAATTTTAATTTTAAGGTCTTAATAATAAGTAAATCCGGTAATTTTTAAGACAACGTTTTCAAAGGTCGATGTTATGTAAATCACAAAGTACTACCCTAAGCTATTGGACCTTAATTATTTTAGTTACAAATCATTGTTGTATGATTATTATTTATTAGTATTTTTAGATACATTATTTGTGATCTAGAACATTTTATCGATTATAAAATACAATATCCAAGCACTCAAGTTCCATATTGATTTGAATCGACATGCTTTAAATAATTTTTAAGATATACCTAGTATTTCTTTTATTATTATTAGGTTTACTAAAACTTTTGATAGTTTTATAAATATAAAAATAATTTTCTAGTAATGTGATTACTATACCAATCAATGAAGTTAACACATGTAAGGGATAAACTATAATAGAAATACTTTAAACTCTCGTTAATAATGAACAGGACTGCACCTCAGCCATGAAATATCTTAAAAATATCATTTTTAGTGACTCCGTAAAATTTACGCATATGAAGTTGACTGGATTGTGAATTAAAATATCGTTGTGTTTTTTATTTGTCTATGACTACACAGGTGAATCATGAAAATGGATCTGTAGAGAGAAATTTGAATCAATGAGCGCTAGAGAAATTTGTTAAAAAGGTCATGTCACCGATTTTGAAATTTAAAATGAAATTTCCATATTTCAAGAAACAGGTATTGTATTCAAAGATTTGTAGGAGATCGAACTTGGTGATTAAAAAAAAATCCCTTGTGTTACTTTTTATTGCAGAGATTAGTAGAGAAAGATGTACGGGAAAATGTTACTGAAGCATTCTCAGAGTACAATATCAAGGAAGAGTTTTATTTTTTTAATTTAGGAATTTATTATAATCTAAGAGTGCATACTAATATTCCTTTACGACTTATTCTATTCATTTCTGTAATAAGAAGTAACGAAGAAAAAATGACTACATAAATACATATACTTGTGCAGTTTTTCTGAAAATCTTTGAAAGTTTTTCAAAATGATGTCATCTTATGTGTCATGATTCCTTTGAACCGATTTCACAAGCTCTTATTTTAAATTTCTCCTACTGACGCATCTTCATAAAACATCCTATATAAATGTAAAAAACAACTATATATTGTTATAAACCTCGACAGTTTATGTATAAAACATAGTGTAAGGTCTTCTTTTTTACATACATCTTATTTTGATGAAATTTTTCTATAATTGAATGATAAGCTCGATGTTATTTCTCGATTATATTAAAGTAATATGATTAGAACATTAGAAAGTTAAGTAGATTTATGTTTAAAATCGAAAATGGTTGAACCAAAATGAATCCCTTTTACTGAACGAGGCTATTATTAATTATCGGCTAAAAACAGTGGCTGAGCCTATCATTGTAAGGTATGTTTAATCAGTAGGCTGAATGTAACTATGTATGTATCTGTAAAAAATAATTTGTGATATACTACCACGTTAGGCTAAGTTATAATAAATTGTTGGGAATAATATTTAGTGAAGTGGCTGAACGTCGATCAATTGATTTCAAAAGTGATATTGAGATTCATTGTTAAACTAGCTTTTGCCTGCGACTTCGTCCGCGTTTTCATCGTTTTTCGTAAAAAAGTAGCGTATGTCCTTCCTCAGGGTTCAGTGGTTTTGATGTGACCGACAGATCGCATTTATATAGTATAGATATATGCTGTTGCGGGATATTTTTTAGAAAATTTTATGTAGAATATTTCTGTCATATATGATTTCTATGTAACTTTAACCATTAAGGCTGCATACGCGTCGGAAGCTTAAATATTGGAGTAACGTCTCCCGTTTTCCCAAAGTTTCCCTTCACTTCTCTGCTCCTATTGATTATAACGTGATGAAAAGTACACTATAATCTGCCCAGGAGTATGAAGAATAAGTTTCGTTAAAATCCGTCGAGTAGTTTTTGTTTCTATAAGGAACATACAGACAGACAGACAAAAATTTTACTGATTGCATTTTTGGCATCAGTATCGATCACTAATCACCCCCTGATAGTTATTTTGAAAATATATTTAATGTACAGAATTGACCTCTCTACAGATTTATTATAAGTATAGATAATATTTTTATCTCTGAACGCTTTTTTATTAGAACTTTTGCCAAATAACTTCCAACCAGATAATCTGTTTCAATTTAACCAAATTTAAGCAGTACGACGAGTGTTCTTGGTGTCTAACTAAACGTCGTTATTTAATAGCCTAGCTGATAACAGAGTGATTTAATCATCTGGCCGCTGTGTTTATGTGACCAAAGTTGTTTTTATAACTATAACTTTTGACTAGTTTTTGTACGTTTGTAAATTCTATAATTAAAATATTTAATTAAATTATTGAGTTTTATTATAGTATCATCATAACTTCATTAAAAGTAATTATTACAAGTATGTTAAGGAATGCCGCAAAGGGATCACACGATGTCGCGTCGCCCAGTAATTATTTAAATAACTCCTAAAACCAAAATATTATCGTAAACATAATAGGTTCTATCTTTTTATTTCGACGAAAATGAAGTGAATATCTCAAAATTACTAATATTTACATATGTCGAGATGGCCTAGTAGAATACGTCGATCTCAACCGATGATCGCGGGTTAAAACTCCGGTTAGCACTGTTGAGTTTTCAAATGCTAAATTTGTATTTAAAGTCATCTCGACCTCGACGGTGAAGGAAAACATCGTGAAGAAACCTGCATGTGTTGAATGAAATTCTGACACATGTATATCCGCCAGCCCGCAGTGGAGCAGCGTGGTGGATTAAGCTCTATTATCTTCTCCATAATATGAGACGAGGCCTTTGCCCTGCAGTGGGATATTTACAGACTTACTATACTAATAATTTCATTAAAAAATTTCAGTTTAAAAATACTACGTTATTTTAATCATTATTTTTTACTAATACGAAGGATTCGCACGGATACTTATTATTTTTTAAATTTTAAGATAGAGAAAAGAAAAACAATCGTTTTTTTGTGGTTTTCTATCTCCAATGCGTAAAGTCAATCTAGGGAATATACATTATGAATAGTCAAAAAATTATTCCATCTTTGTGCATGTTTATTTTGCCTTCATTTTATATGAGAAGCCGGATATTGTCGCCAAGATTAATATTTTTCTTCTAAATAATCCCTCAGAATCCAATTATCGCGACCAGATAATCGCCTGTGTACCTCAAGAATATGGAATTCTTTTTTATTTGCTTGTTTACTTACTTTCTCGCTTTCTTAGCATTTTTCCCGGTTTTGATTAACAGTCTGATAATATATTTCATAGGCTTGTTGCAACTGTTATTATACATGTCTATATTCAATGAGTTGAATTAATTGCGTAGAATTTACGATTTATTTTAATAGATACGTAATGAATTACTTTAATCTACTTATTCGCTATTTAACATCCAATATTCAATATTGCACAAAATAAACATTGGCACCAAAAGTATTTAGATGCAGACCTTGTTATTACGACATTTTTAACAGTAAAGTATTTTTTATTTTATCAAAGCATTCATTATTTTTAATTTTTATGAAAGTGACGCACTGAAAGTTTTATAAATGTTATAGTTTAATCTATAGTAGATTTAAAGTTGGATTTAGTTGTAGGTCTTTAAGTATTAAGAATCCGATCAGTTGGCACAGCTAATGTTATCCACAGTCGCAACTTAATCCCGGCTCTGAGGGGTTTGGTAAACACTAATCTCAGACATCGCATTGGGAACACAGATTACGTAATATTAAGTACAGACCTGACAAATATATGATCTAGATGTTCATTATTGCAGTTTTTAAAATAATATATTGTTAGGAATGTAACATAAAAGTTAATAATACTGTATTTTGTCTATGGTAGCTCGTTGATCAGTTATTATATATCGGCAGTACGTATTCTCAATCTTTTTAGGATAGATCGCTCTTCTTTACTCTCAGAAATATATTCATAATTACAAGTAAACTAGTTACTAGAACCCCATGATAACATAACATATACATAATAAATACATAAACGTTCAAAAGTATAGTCGACTAAAACTACAAGATGAAAAAGTTACAATTATGTTTTTACGATCTATAAGAGATCTTTCGCTAAACTTTAGGATTACTCTTTCACAATTGAAATTAAACATAATGAATACTATTTGAATACCCAAACCAATTACAATTTGTAAATACCTTCAATCTTACTTCGAAACGCGTGTAATATTTATGACGAAGCAATCTTTCAAATTGCTTATTTCTTTTTTTAATAAAACGTCAAAGTAATGTTTCATATTTATATTAAAGAATTTATCCGGTAAACATTATATAAAAACGTTTTATTGCCTCATTATTCTTTGGCAAGGAAGAAATGTGGACTCTTTCATGACTTATTCCCGGAAGCATCCATTTGGAATGAATAAACAACGTTCCAATATCGGTGACATCGATTCGCTAGAGGAGACGTTAATGTTCAATATTATTTTATCGATTACGAGCGCCTACTTGCGACTTCGCTTGTATAGGTTACAATTTGACATTAATATGACTTCATAATTTACTTAATTATATTAATTTTGACCTCGAGTAAGTCTATTGAAACCCTCAATCAAGAAAAAAAAGTAGTTAGTTTCTAGTTAATGTTAATGAAACATTTTTCGCATTTTTCTTATCAGTGATAATTGGTCTTTGAACAATAATATTGCTTCTATCAATATTCACAAATCTTAGAAGTACATATGGACGCTGATAAGCAATAATGTGTCAACCCACAAACACTCAAATTCGGAGATATTGATGTATTTTGATACTGCGTTATCTCTTTAACATTATTAAAAAAAAAACAAGTGATATACTAAATAACTAAATAAGTACGGAAAAAAGTTTCTTAATTTAATGTGCCGAATTTCAAGGGCGTTCGACATTTTGCAATTTATACAAAAATCTCAAATATTTGAAAAAGTTTAATTAAATAACATATAAAATATATCAATCTGCTTTTAATTCATTATACCTTTAATCCAAATAGTAAAGAATAGATAGGTAAATACGTCTTCAAACAAATTGATTAAGTATCTGTTTGACATCTTTAAACGCCATTTTCTCAAAATGGAGTTTGTGAGGCATGACATAGTATTGCTTATCAGCGTCCATATGTACTCCATTATTCCTTCTCCATTACTTCATATTAGGAAATTTCCATACATTGGCCAATGGCCATTATCATGATCTATTCATTGGCCAACTTATCTTATGATTTATAATTGATTGGGTTAGATAGGCACATAAAAATACAATTAATGTCTACTTAATAAAAATAAAATGATTGAGACTGAGCAGCCCTACTTTTATAATTATATTACTTGCTGCCGTCATCTAAAAATGGCGCAGATCTCATTTTCTACTCCGTGGACCGCAATAATATAAAATACTGTGACACTGATAATAATTCAATGAATTTGGATTTTAATAGAAAATTTTAAGTATTAAATAATTTTGTTTTGCTTTGTTAAATGACGTCTGTTTACCTATTACAAAATAATTAAAATTTTAGTATTACGATTGTAAATATACTTTAATAATATAAATTTAAAAAGAAAACCTCAACTATTCATTTCAAAAAGCCCTATGTGCTGTAAGTTGGTGAGGAGCTGTATATCTTCGTGATTCCAGACGATGCTGCAGTATCAGCAGATTCGAGTATTACATCAGTGAGGGAGCAACTTGTAATGATAATATAAGTATATCTAAATTTATATAATTCAAAGGTGACTGACTGGCACAGTGATCTATCAACGCAAAGCCCAAACCACTGGACAGATCGGCCTGAAATTGGTATGCATGTACTCGTAGATGTTATAACGCAGGCATCCGCTAAGAAAGGATTTTGATTAATTTTACCCTCAAAGGAATAAAATAGGGGATGAAAGTTTGTATGAAACTCAGGCTGAGACTTGTATGCATAAAGCTACTATGAGGTAGGCATCACAGACATTGCAGACGAAGTTGCGAGCACCAGCTAGTTATATACCCGGCGATGGAGCACCTTAATGTAATTAATTACCAATTTTGTCTTAGAAAATAAATACGCTAGTAGCAAAATCGGAAATGCATTAAAGCGTCAGCAATTAGGGTTTTATCTACGATTCGGATTCTGAGCGACTTTAAATAGCTGCCATTTTCTCCGGTGGATTCGGCAAACCGCGGAGCGTTTCAGCCAAAGCTCTAAAACGAGGGTCATAAAAGGCATTACGTTTACATTCATGTTTTTGCGGTCTGTTATCCTAATATCCCATTAGCTCCGATTAAAGAGTACAATGACATTTCGTAGGTACATCAAGAGTTCCTTTTTTTATTTTATTTGGTAGATTAAAAAACTAAAATTATTATTATTTTCTCACTTTATTAGGAGTTGTGAAGTTGAGTTGTTTCTATTAAAATATTTCTTATTTTAATTATAATTTAATATAATGTATTATACTATGATAAATGTTAATTTGGTGTAATTTGTGTATGATTAGTAAATGCTTTGAAACATAGATTATTAAATTACACCCATTTCTGAGATTTACGAGCTTATATGTAACTTTATTAATTCTGTTCAATCTCAGCATCTAAGTATTTTTCGATATACATATTTTTAAACCGTCGCTTCAACGTATGTATCTTATTTAATTGTACGAGAAAAACCATTAAAAAAAATAAAAGAGTTTGGAGCGTAAAACTAGAAATTAAACTGCCTCCCCAAATCTTTTTCTTACTTCCTATTCTCTGTCATCAATTTACTTTTGTGATCTCTCTAGTGCTGCAAATGTCCAATACGGTAGTCATCACTTAACATCAGGAGTTCCACTTAATAGGCATTAAAAAGGTTTTTATAGATTAAAATTCATACGCTAGTAGTTAAACGATAAATAGAGTAGACGTAGTACAATGTTATCGATTCAAGACATTTTCCTAGCTAAGTGATTAAATTAACGAATATCATTCAGGCCATTTATTGACCGGTGCCGTAAAATAACCGAAATGTATGACTTAACCCACCTGCAAATAGCACTAAATATTGGTTTTTGTTTTACGATAGTCGCAATACTGTATCGGATTGTATCAATATCGAATTATAACAGGAAAAAAAGGTTCGACATTAAACAACATTTTATAAAATAATTTTAATTAAAATGTTAAACTTAGCCGCAATTCTCGCGATAAATGTGGAAATTTCATATTAAAATGAAAATAATTCGTTTAATAAATTTTCTTACTTTATTGTATACTAGCATTTGCCTTTGGCTTCGTACGTGCCAATTTTAATTTTCGGGGGTGTGTTTTGTTATATCTGTGCGTCAAATTTCGACTCAATTCGCTCAGCAGTTTTATGCTGTGCTGCAATAGACCATTTAATCAGTCAGTTATAGTTTTCTTATAAAAACATAATATTATATTAAAATATAATTATATAGATTTTCATTTTTCAAAGTAAACAATGTGTATCAAATTATTAATATTATTATGTATTGTTGTTATTAGTAGTTGATTTTTAAAAAAAAATCTGCTCTGAATTTTGGAATATTGAATTTTTAATATGTAGAATTTTGCGAGACTAATTTATAAAACTTTAAGCTATTTCGTAAACGATAGGTATCATTATCAAAGCCGCGATAGCATGTCATCATCATCCAAATAATCAGGTCAACAAAGACACTGGTTTACATATATTTGTCAAATTTTGACACCCAATTTAGGAAATGTCAGTAGCACCCCACAAATTAAATCGTGGGTCATTTATTTCGATGACGGTTTAACGAAGTTCATTCACACATTATTACATAGACGTCACAGCTTTGAGGGCGAAACAATTGAATTGATATTGAAATTAGGATTACTAATCTGTAGATTGAGTGAGATTAGTTGGATAGTTAGCCTGAAGCGTATTTTTTCTGTTGGAAAATTCTTACCGTTTAGCTTACAAAGAGTTAGAAATGGACGATCAAGAAGGGTTAATATACTGATATACCGCTTTCGCAACGCGATATTTTTTGACAGTTGCTTTTCAAATCAATTGTCAAAATGTATCGCGTTGCGATAGTGGTAGCTCACCACAATTAGCTTACTGAGTCAAAAGCGAATTTGGCTAATTCAAGACAATTTGCGGGGTTTAGAATAAAATGTATGAACAGGGTGCGCGTTAGATATTATCTAATAGATACATATGGTTTGCTCAGGTTTATCTGACATATTGTTGAAGAGATCCCTGATATAAATTGTCTTACGACGGAGCAACCTACGGGTCTGTAAATTTTGTAAAGCGCGTATCCTTTCCATAATTCAAAGAATTTAAGTGCCTATTAACATTATTATTTAATAAAGGCCACACCCTGTATAACGTAGGTTTCCATAAAGCAGTTGATATGGTTGTGGTTATAGTTCAATGGGTATAATGACGTGAGGGTAGCCTCAGACAGCGAGCGTGTCTGATACATTAATTGCGAGGCAGTAGTGTGTACCTGCGGTTAATCAATCGGATGTCGCATTTAATGTATTGGTAATCTTGCTTTAACGTCTTCGTTGAACAAAAAACGATTAAGATAGCAAAAATACTCTTTTACATACAACGATTCAATGGATGTGTTTTCTTTTCATTATCTTCTTCAGGTATGTTGCTCGTAATCTTAGGAAATAACCGTACTGATGTTAATAATTATATTAATTTGATCGTTTTGCTTCATAATCTTAACACGATTGTATAAGCAGACGAAAGAATTCGAGATGGGGCACGAGCAATAAGACGTTCTCGTATCATATCGCCCGAGACTGTTCTCGTAAGTACGACGAAAAAGACAGAGAGAGCCGGAGACATAGACATAGAGATAGCAAGGCAATCGTCATAGGTTCAACTTCTAGGTAGCAGGCTAGGAGCCTCGTCGAATTGTAAGAAGAATATACTGTATACTTTCCTCTTGTGGAATTAATTACTCGATAATTTAAATAATTTTAATAAATGCCATAAAATCGTCATCATTTTGTTAGAAAACCATACTGCGCATTTTATAGCGATATTTAATCATGTAAAATGTTATATGGATGTCTGTTGCATTACGGCCGTATTATACGTACCGTTTTTTACGTCAGCCATATTGGTTACAAACACGTCATACGATAGCAGTCTTTTAGTGGTCGAAGGATATCACTCAAACATTGTACAATAATAAAATTAGCTGTCGTAGCGGCGGATGATTATGAAATACAGAAATAGGTTTGATAAATTAATATATCATTCATATTATTAATAGTAGCCGTGGGAAATTTATAATTTAGGTACTTATTGCAGTACTAATTATTAATAATAACTCATATTTTATAGTAAGTACACGTATCAGTGCCTAATTTATTTTGCTTCACATATTGTATGTACATTTACATGCGAAAACGTTTACTTTGAAATTAAATTCTTTTTTCAACATTTATTTTACAAAATTGTCGGCTTTATTAGTCTCAACCTCCATCTCAATTAATAACTTTATAATAGAAGTCGCGGACAAACAGACAAGCATACAGACCGACATGGCGAAACTAAGAAACTGTAAGAAATACTACTCTGATTTATATATGTTAAAGATTTAAGAAATCATTTTTATTCCTAATCACGTTACAAATATTTAAGAAAAGACGTTTCTTTAAACGTAGGCATTTCTAAGTTGGAAATACCCTCTCATTGAGTTCTAAAGTTGGTAAGCAATTAGAGGCTTATCTCTGATGCGAAATTTCTGGGCGTCTTTAAATAGCTATAATTTTCTCAGAAGAATCGACCAACCGTTAAAATGTTCAAGCTGTTCCGAAGAAAGAAATGTTTTTCGGAATGTTTCTTGTGATTCTGTTCTGTTAAAATGTACAACGTTTCTATAGTTAGATTGACTTTTATAACAAGTAGTTAATTTTTCCTAGGAAAAAGTAAAATCTATAATCCATTAATAGCAAAAAGTCAAGTTTCATTAACTGGGTAACCAATTATTTACGAATATTAGATACATAGAACACTGGTGATAATTCTTTTTTAAAACACGACCCTAATTTACGAAAATTAGGATAAAATAACTCTGTTGTTCATATCAGAATGATGTCAAGTCATACGTACGCCGCCATACGTAAGTGAGACAGGGGAATGTAATCCGAAAGATTGCCATTTATCCTGACCACTGGCATTCAGACCTTAAACCATCTTTTGTCATATTTTACATGCAAAACTTTACGTTAAACACAAGTTACATAGAGTTCAAGCAAAGAGTTTATTGTATATCTTAACAGGATTAGATATTTGTAACTGAAATGTAAAGACTAAAAAGGAGAAATTGGTATCTGTATTTATACTCGTCTGAATTCAGAGTTACTTTACGAAATCATGCAGTTACTTTAAGTCAGGTTAATGTCTTCTTTAGTTGAACATATTCGTATGTAAAAGTCTTATTTTTTAAATGTATAAAAACTAATAAAAGAAGAAATTATTTTAATGGTTTATTGTTTACTATTTCATTGATTTCAATTTTATTTTAGCGTAGCCCTCTTTTTTATTTTTAATTAAATTATTTATTTCCGATAAAAGTAGCCCAAGTTACATCTTATAACATCAGCTTTCTGCTAGTGAAAATCGCATCAAAATTGGTCCAGCCGTTCCAGAGATTAGCCGGAATAAACAGACAGACAGGTAAACATTTTAAATTTATGTTTCATTTAAGTACCATTTATACGTTAATATCCATTCAGTTAAAAGCTGTAAATTTAAAATTATAAAAAGACACTTTAATTTGTATAGAATGTACTTTTTATGAGATTTAATACTAATGAGAAGCTATTAATACGCCGATTATTGGTTGATTTCACAAACTTCCGATTATATCAAGCGTCTCTCCACGCATCAAGAGCTTTAAGAGCTTCTAAACAGAGGGCTCTTAAAGCGGCTGACGTCGGATAGACGTGAGAGTTCGGACGTTTTTCAGTATATATTAGCATATTATAATTGTGGTAAAGCCTATACTTATTTTTACTGCTTTCTACGATTTTAAAAATTGGAATCATTATAATATACTAACGAAATCTCAACAAATTGATACTAAGACATAATAACTAGTTTTAGAACTAATTTAATATAATTATAGATTAAATAGTATTTACCTAGATATGGATAGGAATGAATAATTTCCTAGTAGATACAATAAAATATTGGTTATATACTTCAGAAATAAAATATTAATATATAAATAATGAAATGAAATACTAATATTATAAAGTTAGAGTTTGTTTGTTTGTTTGAACGCGCTAATCTCAGGAACTACTGGTTCGGATTAAAAAAATCTTCTTGTGTTAGATAGTTTATTTATTGAAGAAGGCTATATATAGGCTATATTATATCACGCTACGACTCAAAGCAAAAACGTGAGTGAAACCGTAAGAGACAGCTAGTGTATATATTGATATAATATATATAGATAGATTTATCGGATCTTGATTAGGCATCATTATAATTACCCACAAGAAACTCAAAGAGTTTGACTGATAGTGAATTTCTTTCATCAGAGGGTATCTCGATAATTTCGTATCCAGAATTACTCTATGGAGACAAGTGCAAGGAGCAAAGTTTAAAGCTTACAAAGCCCGCGAGGCAAAACGAGCATATCGTCAGATAAAATTTTTGATTATCTTGCTAGTAGCCAAACCTTAAATAGCAAAACGTTCAACATAATTCATTATAATTGAAATAATAATTATTTTTAAATAACTGGTAATTTTACTTGGTTTTGTTGATGTATATTATATTATATTTCAATTTCATATATTAGAAAGAGGATAGATATTTTAAAACCTTTTTAGGGTTCCGTAGTAAAAAACGGAACCTTTATAGTTTCGCCATGTCCGTCTGTCTGTCTGTCTGTCTGTCTGTCTGTCTGTCCGCGGCTTTGCTCCGAAACCCTTAATACCAGAAAACTGTGATTCGGTATGAGTATACATATGAATTACGCCGAGAAAGTCGTACCTATAAAATCTTAAAAATATTTTTTTTCAGGGTGTCTTCCCTATGTGTTAAGAGAGACCAAATTTTTTTTTTCTCATTTATCCCATGTTGTGGGGTATCGTTAGATAGGTCTTTTAAAAATGTTATAGGTGTGGGAAAACCATTTTTCCGAACGACGAACTGTTTCCGAAATATTAAGCTTTGAAGTGTCAATTTTTCTTAGAGTCAAGTGTCCCCCCCCCTCTACCCCCTAAACTGCTGCGTCTAAAAATATGAAAAAATTCACGATAGTGGTACATATAATGAATTTAAAAGGAAAATTATCACGGCTATGTGGGTTCTTATGGTTATCGTGTTATAGATGATCTAAGTAAAAATAAATATTTCACTTTTTGAAGCATCAAATTATGTAAATATTAATAATTTTAAATTAATTTATGAATTTAAATGAAGAAATAAATAAATATTTAATAAGTTTAAATTAAAATAAAATATAAAATAAGGTATAAAACAATGTCTCAATAAAAAATTAGCTCAGTATTTACCTACGGCATTATAGCGAAAGAGCGAGTTAACAATCAAACAAACGAATTCACTTTGGCATTTATGGTATAATATAAAAGATACGGATTACGTACCTATCTCTTATTCTCTTCTTAAAGAGAAATTAAAAATAATTTTATAATAATAAAAGGTTTAAAATTGTAAGTACGTATATTGTATAAACTGACTTAAAAAGGAAATTCCCAGTTCGTCGTAAACTTTTTTACGAAGGTCCTCGAAGATTGCTTGACCGATCTTGACAATTCTAACTACGGAAAGTACGAAGGTCCTCGAAGATTGCTTGACCGATCTTGACAATTCTAACTACGGAACCCTACATTGTGCGTGGCCCGACACGCACTTGGCGGATTTATTAGAGTTTTGTTTAGGTCGTAATTTTTTACATATAGTTCTTTGAAATCTCTTTCAGTTCTTTACGGTTGGGTCCAATTTAATAAGTTAAATAAGTTTAATCCTCCTTAATTTCATTGTAATAATATTTTTTTATCAAAAGGTGATTTTTTTTACTTTTATCGATACCATATCGTTATTAGATGCTAAACTAATAATGGTATAAGTAGAAAGTATGAAATATCTACTGGTCGTATTATTCGCTGTAGCGTCCGACATGATACCTACAAGCTGCATTCCTTGGCCTAGCTCAAGATAGTTTTTATGCGTGTTATACTTTTAATAGTTCAAACATGTGCTAAAACAAGATTTGCCTTTATCTTGAAAAGTTTTTTTTTGCAAAATTAGTCAAAATATATACGAAGCCTGTCGTTTCAACATGATTGTTATTTGTAGAATAAAATTCATTCGAAGTATAATAAAAATAATTATATCGGAACAATATCGTTTTCGGATTTCGTAACGATATTACATTGTGCCGAATATTAGGTATCGCGTCGTTGTCTAATAACGAAATCGTATCGGATAATGTGGAGAGACTCCTACGGGAGAGTATTTGAAGAGTAAACTTATAAGTGAGTTATGTCTACGTTCCATACCTTAGGTTAATTTAGCATTCATAATTTCTCCGTAACCGTGTCGAGATGGAATCATTCATTTCGTCTGCAATTCAAATTTTCTTCGGAAGTTTCTTAAATTGATTAGCAAATTTCCAGTGCTTTACGTTTAGAATTGTTTATAGGTAATCATTTTCAGACTTAATTTACATATTGTAATTGAAAATGACAGACTTATTACGGTATTATTTTTAAGGAGTTTAATGACTCTTCTTTTTTATATTTCCTATATCAAATCTTTGCTTGTAACTTCGTGCGTAGTTTTAGATATGGGACTAGCTATAGTGTACAAGTTTTTTTCTGAGAATTCTTTAATTTGGTTAAGATAAAATGTGTAACCATTTTGATTTACAAAAAGATATAAAGACAATTATTGTTAATTAAATTTCATTTCAATGTGATTTCTTTTTTAGAGATCGGTGGATAAACTGAAAATCGGACGATTTTTAGTCGTTTGTTAATAAATTTGTTATGTATCAATAGATCTTTTCTTCAGTAATTATTATATAAAGAAAAAGTTAGTAAAAATATGACGTTATGATTAAAAATATAACCATTTTATTTATAGATGTTCCAATATAGTAGCAATGTCGATGAAAACAAAATTTCTGCACAAAATAAAAGTTATATAATATCGAATACATTTTTTACTTCATCCTGAAGTATTAACTTTCATCGGCATTGTTTGTTCTGATACATAGTTAAAATATAAAAGTCTAACTTACCGAACGTTAAAATTTTAAAAACTCTTTTGTAGAAATTCTATTAAAATAGAATTCAATCTACGCCGTTTGTTCAAGATATAAAAATGAAACGTTATAAAAATTGTTTACGTAGCGTTGTGCGTCTATTATAAAATCTTCCTTCAGTGTTCGTGGAGTCGGCTTGTCGGACAAGCAATATGATTTCTCAAGCGAGATGTTCAACTTCGTACTGAACAAAGGGAGTTACGCGCTCGACTGAGTGCGAACATTGGACTGTTTTCTGGACCACACATGACAGACTTATTTTTCAATGTATGATAGTGTTGTAAAGTATGATATGGATCAATTATTTAAAACAAACGCGAGATTCACCTTTGGTCACCTCTAGTAAATAATATTGCGTAATGAACTCCTCTTGTTTCAGGAATCGACTCTTAAGTTTTAAATTCCATGGCATTTAATTACCATCCCTAGTGTTGTACGTATTAACTTAATTGAACTAACTATTTTTTTATTTATTTAAGTTTGCTAGCAGTTGTTATTTAAATATTTTTTTTTATAATAATTCATTATTTTATGTAGGTCTAACTATATTAAATTTAACACGATAAGTTTTACATTTTATGGAATTAGACTTAATTAGAATTGTTTTGCTCGTCAGTTAATACAATAGCGATTTGGAAAATAGAAAAAAGTGAAGCATTACGTAATATTCTTCAACATTGATAGAAATTGCATACAAATCAAGTAATGATTTATATACATATTTTTGCTATTAAAATATTTCGTTTCCTACCTTATATTGGAACGATTTTGAAAATATGTGATTTTATTTATTCATATTTTCACATAGGAATTTACGTTACATCTGTCCATTTTGTTAGTCATAACAAGAAACTATTTTCGTTCAATATTTCAAATCATAAAAATGTAAGCATTCTTGAATTTTAAATTTCTCTCGTAAAAGGACATATAAAATTAGATTTTCCAACAAGTGGCCGTTGGCCGTCTCAATACTTTTCGAGTTGACTGGACATCATTTTATTGTTGGGAAATGAGAAAATGGCTTCCAAGCTTCTCTAAGAAATTAGCTGCCATCATTTTCCGTTAGGTGAACTGTAATAATTGTGTAATGCTTTTTAATAATGACTAGATTGATATTTTTACATTACAATAAGCAAATATTTTTGGAAAATCTTCTAAATAAAACTACTGCATGTATATTGTATTTAGCTTTTTAAGTTTAATTATCGATGGAAAATCCCGTTTGGTTCATGATTAGGTAGTTATAATTTGTGCAATTATATCTTATTTCAACAAATGTTAAAATCAAGAGGTTAAATGTTAAAATCTTGGAATTAACAGCATTTATAATAAGATGGAAATAATAACAATACGACATTCTGTGTCCGATAATAAAATAAAATTGCGGAGAAACCGAACATCCGACGAAAGCCTCTGTGACTTGAATAGCGTGCATAGAACAAATACACCAAGTAATGAGCAATAGGCGCAAGAGAAATGTTTTCGTTTTTTACCCTAAACTCTATTCGTATGTAAAAATAATTATTATTTGCTATTTCAATAATAAAAGATTTTCATAATATTTAATTTATATTTAAAGAAATATCACAAATCTATTTTATTAGATTTTTCACTAGTAAATAATGTGTGTAAATAAAGACCATTCTACGTACTCTGATAAATTGTGTTTTGTAATACATAATGACCGATTGGATTGAACTTAGTGTTCGTCGTTGGCAGTTTATTAATTACTGGGAATATGAAAGGCGAGGATACTGTAGCGAAATGTGTAAATTATTTGTATTAAGTGGAAATGGTTCTAGCTTCAGATGCGTATAGCCCCAATCCTAATGGTAATACTAAAAGTCTGCTAAAGCAATTTCTTAAAGGCAGTCACTTGAAAATAACCCAATCATTCAGAAAACAAATTATATTTTTAAGTGCTGATTTGGCGCTTATATTGAAAACAATGTTCATCTACGTTATGGTGTTATTGTAATGTTTTAAAATAATCAAGAATTAAACATGTTCTGGTGACTGACTGATTATAGATTCGAAGCCTTATAAGGATTGAGTCATTTGCTGCACCTAGTACATAGTGCTGCACCTGTAGAGCCTAAATTTACCACAGTTTTTGACATATTTTTATTTAATTTAGGTACTGTTTAGAAACTAGTATATTATGGCAGTTATTATTCTTTGATTAATTCCTTTTGATAAGATTTTTTTGTAAGGAGTATGTTTATCGAACAATAAAACGACTTTTTGTGATTAATTTTTATAATTTAGACCAAACGTTGTAATTGCCTCGTGGCACGGAATACATTTTAATTGTTTTACAAACGAGCCGGGCGCGGCTCAATAAAAGCTTGTTGCAAGTTATGAGGGACCTGCGGGCATTAAGTTAGTACGAAATACGCAAGCCTTAGATATCTTCTAAGTTGAATGAACCTCTACTCGTAATGTAAGTGAGTAAATGTTCCTTGAAACAAAATTTGAGATGGTCTGTGTAAATTAAGAATTAAAACGCGTAAAATTGGAATTAGTATAATTGAATGAAGTTAATGATTGTTAGCAATAGTTTTATCGTTCATAGAAGTTCTTTGGTGTTGAAACAACCTAATATTAATGTCGTTTATAATAAATTAAACATAATAAGACTTCGGTAGATTATATTATATCTTACATTATAAATAGAGTGAAGTATTATAAAAGTCTGCGACAGCATATTATTAAAAGCTTTATAAATAATTGATTAATCAAAAATCCGATTGCGTAATAAAATCATCTGCAGTCAGCAGTACCGTATCAATATTAGTTCTGCCTAAGAGCGTGTAAGTGAGAATTGTTATTAATCAACTATAAACCGTTATGAGAACGAAAACGATATGAGAAACCTAAACCGATATCCCGCTTGACATAGTCCGTCGATTATCATTTCCTTTTCATATTATGGCATCCAAAATCGGCTATTTGGATTTTACGCCAAGAAATAGAAACAGACATTTACGCCGTCATGACAAATCAAACGACGTATCGTCGACCTCCTTTGCGTCGCGCAGTCGGGTAAAAACGGTAAAATTATCTGCAAATTAATTTGTATAGGTACACAAAAATCACAGGTGTTATTAAAAAATATTTGCATATGAACTGCACTGTTTATAAGGCCTATTGCCTTTTGAAGGTTACATACAGTTCATACTTACTTTTAGTAAAGAATTAAACTTACAAGCTTTATACTCAGACTTTCATAAAGATTTACATAAATTGTTTGGCATTGCTTTAAATCTGAATTCATTTATTTCTTATTATTATAAAAAAGGGGGGCAAACGAGCAAATAGTGTTAAGTGGTTACTATCGCCCATGGACATCTGCAACACCAGGGGGGTTACGGGTGCGTTGCCGGCCATTTTATTTACTACTACTGTTAAGGTTGCTTAAACTGTTACCAAGTTACAGTGTGGTTTTTTTATCAGTTACGCGAGCAATGATAAAAAGTCTGATGCTAAAACTTAGAAATGTAATTCTCGCCTTAGGGTTATTGAAAAAGTATTAAATTCCCGTGTATATTTGTGTGATATTTTATTTATAAAAAATAATGTTTGTTTGTTCGTATTTTGCGTTGCTTTATCGATCATTTGATTATCTAAAACTTTGTCAACTTATAAGAAGATTACACGCATATTTAAATTATAGTAAGTGGCGCGCGTGACGTTTCGACCAGATAGAAAAATTAGTTTACGATAGCAAAACAACAAAATTTACACGAGTAAAACTGCTTGCAAAAGCTAGTAGAGTGGGTTGCTAGTAGATACCTATAGTTTTACATAAGACTAATAATTATTACTGAAATTATTTTATGGCTACTGTTAGTTATAAACTTAACGAGCTAAGATGCAGACAACGTAAGAATAAGCTAAATTATACGCTATCTCGTTATCTATCGCACTTGTATAATAAACAAATATTTTTGTAAATACTGTTTTTGAAAGAAACGAATTTATCTTATAAATTTAAACATTTTATAAATTTAAACGTGTTATAAGATCTCCTTGCAATTTAAAAATTGTGTTTCATTCGATATATTCCCCGAAATTACTCGATAATATTAAGCGTTATTTCATCGTTGCTGTTTTATATTTTGACTTTTTTAATTTTTACGATTTCATATTGTTGGTGGTGCAAAATATAACTTTCTTCTTAAATACAAATTGACAAAACATTTTTTATTATTTATTATTTAGGTATAACTGACACAGAATTATATTAAATACCTAGACGCCAGTAAAAGTTGAATTAAATTTTTTTGGATTTACGTAGACAACATACCAAAAACTCTCTTAAAATTAAACATTTAATGCTATTCATGGTTTTTTGCCTAATGTATATAGGAGATATTAGGAGGTCGTAGTGATCTAGCGATATTTCTTTTACGACCATTTTTACATCCAATCTCCGAATATTTACGACAAACTCAGTTACGATCCCAGTAAAAGCTAGGGACGGTTAAAGGGACGTAATCTTATCCTCACTAAGCATATTTTGATTCATCCTCGATTTATTTCAATATAATAAATTTCTACTAAAAAGATTTCCTTTTAAAGAAAGTTTGCTCTTTTTTTG
Source organism: Hypolimnas misippus (assembly GCA_037950945.1). NCBI lineage: Eukaryota > Metazoa > Arthropoda > Insecta > Lepidoptera > Nymphalidae > Hypolimnas > Hypolimnas misippus. The sequence continues at coordinate 5,122,955 of JBBEEQ010000029.1, read as the reverse complement.
AGAGCATGTATAAATATAGTATTTGAAGCATTGCGAATGTCTGTCTAAATATAATTTTTTAAAATTTACATTATTTCCAAAATATTTACCATTTAATGAGGTATTTAATTTATAAAAAATAATATTTCATTGACTATCTTTTGTGTTCTATTCACTAAAGGAAAATATTGTTCATTTTCTTTTTATTCCTATTATTGACTGAATAGAGTTTTGTTTCCTCATCTATAAATTCACAAGAAAAAAATCATAGTCCTCAAGGTCTATTGCTTGTTCAACCCTGTGTTATGGTCCCAGGGGCGGCTTCCTAGTTTGTTATACAACACAATAAAACTAATAAACCGATCCAGGGGCTTCATCGAATTATCACGGTTATTCAAATACGAGTAAAACTTTTATTATTTTATATCGATATCGATGTCCGAAAGAATTTTACCTTTGAGGATTTGTTAAATGAATGCTTTAATAAATGTACAGTGTACTACAATACACATAATTGTTCGTTACATTTTTGAAAAAAAAATTAACATTCACTTCAATAGAACTGTCTGCGTCGAATGTACGAGGATTGCTTTAATTCCCTTTATTATAGTTGAGGAGTTCCGGTTTCCAGAATAATTTCCATTCAAATTGTTAAGATATCCAAACGAAAAAATAATTAAAATCGGTATACAAATATACGAAGAAATTATACACGGATTCAGAACATTTTTCTTTTAAAAGTCAATTAAAAATTAGACATCTTTTGTTAAGATCAGTTGTGGTTATAATGTCAATACAATACTGATTAACTGGCTTGTTTAAGTTGAGCTATGATTAACTTTATGAGCTGCCTTCGAGCTACTGCTACTAATGAGAATATTCACCTTGTTATATTCTTTGTTACTTTGCTCGCAATATAGAAAGCTTTTTACCGTTCCATTGGAATGTATGTTCATTTTCCAGGAAAAAAGCTATTGTGGATGTAGAATCGCCTATTTTATGTTGCTAGTCATTAAATCCATCCATTGAGGCCCGCAAGATACTTGCACATTAGAGAGTCAGATAATAAGCTAATTAATACGGAAGTATACTTAAAAATGCGACCAAAATACAGAAAACAATAAAAGAAAAATACTGAAAAAAAAAAACATTCTAAGTGTGTGTGTATGTTAAGTAATCATTACGGCCAGGAACTTTGTTAGCATCAGCGGAGTCACAAATACGTTGTTAGCTTAAAAAGGAATGAAGGCTGAAGGGCTAGTAAGGTAAGAGACGGTGGATGGAGTTAGGCTTCTAGCTTTCTCGCTCACCGTACAAATCGCATCTTTGCTACTTTACATCAATTTTCTGCGAGAGTGTGGTACTATCTCTACAGCTACAGTACAGCCACAATTACGGATCCATATTTGGGTGCATAATGGGTATGCCCACAACACTAAATGACCAGTCACACATAAGCCTTTAATAAAAAAAACATCCTTGATTTAGTCCCAGTTTTGGCAATTTCCATCAAAATATAAAGAAAATAAGTAAACGTTTTTCAGTCTGTATTACAGTTTAGATGTGCAAACAGACATATATTTACATGTGGAATGATGTATTGATCGAGTCCATAGTTCGACTTGCATTGCTTGCATTGACTTGGGTGGCTGTGACCACATTCTTTCTTGAGGGCTGGATCTGCTCTGAACAGCCTGTACGACAATGTGAATATGCTAGCTATACCATCTACATCTAAATCTTCACAAGTTGTAGTAGTGATAGTAGTCATAGCCGGCTCATTAGTGGGGCAAATAGGTGGCCCGTAGCGCCGAGGCTTACGACGGTTCGAGTTAACTTTACCGCTTTTTAAATTTTAAAGACTATCTGTTTTAAACTAATAAATAAAAATTATATATTTATAAACAATAAAATTACAACTTAAAAACAAATAAATACAACAAAAAATAATTAGTTACTTTGAGTAATCGGTGAACATACATAAGAAAGTATCCAACATATTGAAAAATGCTCCTTTTTGAAATGCGGTTAAAAGGGTGTCGAAGGAATCACTTGCCCAGGGCGCTAAGTTAGTTAGGGCCGGCCCTGATAGTAGTAATAAACTAACATTGATTTTCATATATTAGATAAGTTTGTTGGTATTCGGTATTCACATAACTTAGATTATATGGTTTTCATGATAATATTCCATTAAAATCTTGTGAATATTGTTAATTGTATGCGTGTCCGCACACAATCAAGCTTGGTGACCTTTGCGTGGGACTCAGGCTGTGTACAGAAGGAAGTAAAGAGCGCCATTAATTGGGCGAAGACTAAAACCGTTACCCGATTTTATCTGCGCATTGTTTTCAACAGACATAGTATGCCCGAATGGTAGCTGAGAATATTAGTTTTTTTTTTCAGAATTGAAAATAGTAAAGCAAAAGAAAAAATTACAATATAATGTATACAGGCGACACAAATGTGTATTTTGGAATAAGTGACGAATATTAGAATAGAAAAGTGCAATAAAAGTCATATTACAACACAGCAATAATAGTTATAAGAGACTATAATTTGACGAGACTTTATTAAGTTAAGATCGAGCGATACGAGCGTGAAGCGCAAGTTTAAGTGAACGAAAAGGAGCATATGAGCGTACGGATATGCGAATCTATGCGCCCTGTGGGTACAGCGTTAACCTATACAACGCACGATCATGTCGCTCGCTTAGTATTAAAGTAACCGAATAAAAAAACAACACAAACTCGAGACTCCAGTCTTTTATTTAATGCCGATTGTATACTGTATATTCTGTCTCTATGATATTCTTTTGTAGTTTTTGGTATAAAATTATGTATATTTCATTCATTCATTCAGAATAGTTATTTATTTCCAGGACCAGATTTACCCTAAGTGCAACCATGGGGCACTGTGAAAACTGCCGACCTCTTACCTAAATAATTACCTATGTTAATTTACTAGAAGAAAAAGCATTAAAAAAAGAAAAATGTTTAGTAGAGTATAATAAATTATAATTGAAAATCGTTAAAAAATTTCTTACACCCCAAATTTTGCCGCCCTAGCCATTGGCCCTTATAGCAAATCCAGCGCTGTTTATTTCTTTTGAAATCATGTGTATCCCACAGAATTATATGAAACTAAATTTAAATTAGATTGACCTCAGTTAACTCGTTTCACGCAGATTTTGAATTTTGTCACTTTAATACTCAGCGTGTGAAGTGATCGGTATAGGATTATCTTACACGACGCGCTTTGGTTTAGTCTTCAATTCTTCATCCACTAATAACTTTTTAGTACGTTTTCAGAATGTGTATATATCAATAACACAATTTAATCGCATTAATCATAGGAACATTCTGATTTGAAAATTCGGTTTCGCGTTTATTACGGAAAGCCATGTAACACTATGATCCTTAGCAGCGGTTTTGTAAGCATAACCATTAAAATGGCACGGGCACGCATAAATTAAACGCAAATTTTGGTGCAAATAATTTTTTGTACTTTTCAGTATTATTTGTTTATATCGCATATACTTTTCTTACCTTCTATCGACTTATATTTCTTATTATTTTTTAAGTTAGCAACGGATTTGTGCTCCAATTGTGCCGCAGATATCCATGTGCGTCGGTGATCACTCAACATCAGGTATCCCGCACGCTCGTTCGCCATTTTTTAATAAAAATTCTTGTCAATTTAGCTGTTATAAGGTTGCTATTGATTAAAGTATAATTTACCTGGAGCTAAAATTAGATTTCGTTAATTAGCATAAGACCGCCATTGTGGAAATAATTTAGAGAAGCAATACAAAATCGGCAACATATCAAAAGACGTTGAATAATGAGTTTCTTTTTAATTAAAATTGAAACAAATACTTAATTTCGTTTTCATTTGTATAAATAAATAAACGCATCACATTCAACGGCCCCCATTAAGATCTTGTGACCTTGTGTCGGGATTCCGGAAACATACACAACACTAACACAAACACCCAGACCACGACAAACATCCGTATGGCCAATACAAACATTTGTCGTGAGTGGAGATCGAACCCGTGACCGTTAGCGCTACAGTCAGTTGCAGTGGCCACTGCGCCAACGTGTCTGTCAATTGTTATATGTATGTGTAATTATTGTATTGTGTGTATAGTTTAAAATATTACTTAATAACTTTACGAATATACGTAAAAAGCTGATAATGTTATAAAGCTGCAAATCCTGATAATGTGAGTTTATGTTAATGAAATAGCCTGTTTATGGAGCAAGTTTATAGGCCATATTACATGACGCTACGACTTTTAGGGGCTAAGCAATAACCATAAACGCAACTTGTTGACAAGGGGCAGCAAGTTTATAATAAATTTCTCCAAATTTGAGGAAAAAATATTGTTATTATAATACTATTAAAAATGTTGTAATGAAAGTTCACCATTGATCTGACTTTGGCTTTATTAACTTATGCAAGGTCGACTAACACCAAGATCCTCGCAATTTCACGCGAGTTTATTGTTATTGCTTTGCTTCTATGAGTCAAAGCGTGATTTAATATAGCCTTAACCCTGTCTCAATACACGGGCTATCGAACGCAAAGAGAATTTTTCAAATCGGATCAGTGGTTTCCTATAGTATCACCTACATACAAACCTATAAACCTATAAATAAATGGCTCTTTATAATATAAAGTATAGATAAAATCTTTTTTAGTTTTCTAGTGCCATTAAAATACTGCGCAGTTTTAATTAAGCGAGTTTCTCTAGATTCATAATTTAAACAAAAATGGTTGTGATGTTTAATTTAAAATTAAAAACAAACGCATTATTCTGTTTTCTCACTATGTAGGTGTGTTGAACAACACTAAAAAAACTTAGTATCGTTAGCAGACTCGAATTATAATCCTTGTCATTTCAGTGAATATGTAATATTCTATTTCAAACAATAAATATCTTAAACCACAATCGCTTATTCCCACAATGTGCTTAAATTCTAGCAATAATCGTATTAGCCTTTATAGAGACTAAGTTCTAATCGAGTCTTGTGATCGTCAAATACCCAACATCTTCATACTATCACTAGGTTTAAACCAAATTATTAGTTTCCAACTGTGATTTATTAGTAAAACAAGTTTGAACATTTTTGTCTTAAAGTTTTATAGAATGTTTTATATGGAATTCAAATTATTCATTCTGGAGGGAAGAATATTATTAAATAATATTAAAATAATTCAAAGTGAATACCTTAAGGCTATCTCACATAAAATTTTGTTATATAAAATACAATAAAGAATAAAAGATGGCTGTAGCTTTCATCAATTTTTAATGATTAAAGTATATTTTACTTCGTATCAGAAAGTAAAAATGTAAAACATTTGTTAGCAACAAATATAATGTTTTATCTGTGTCGTTCAAATAACTGAACGGAAGCTCGTTTGTAGTTTTTTCGAAAGTAAAAAAATGTTACCATCAACATCAAATGTCCTATTTAAAGACAAGTTTTAATTTTTATATATTCAGTCTAGAGCGCCGTGTAAGTGCCTTAAAAAAGTCATACTTTGTTCTAGTTATCTGAGTTTGTAGCTGAAAGAAGGAAATTAGCAAATTTGAATTAGCCTATATATTTGGCAATTTCCCTTTACGTTGATCAGTTGACATAGATGAATTATTTAATCAGACCTTTGATTGACTTAATTTTGTTTCTTCAGAGGAAATCTGGACCCGAGACCAGCAACTAGTTACAGATCTTGAGGGGAAGTTTAATTTATTGATATTAGCGCTGTCAAAGGAACGCGTTGTGCCGCTTCCTTTGAATTTCATGCCCTACTTCCCGGACTAGCCACGGAGAGGGTTACGCAATGCTGGTGAAGCTATGATCTGTTTATTTTCAGTGCCGTTGTAATTACCTTTACAAATTCTGGACGCAATGTTGATGTTTATTGCTATTAGTCGCTTATTATTCACTGATATTTATTATAATATTTTTAGAAATTAGAAATAGGTTTATTTGAAATGAAAATAATACGCATAAATAATTCTATTATCGAATTAAAATAAAAATATCGAATAACTTAATTAAAATAAACGAAACAGTTTAGATAAATTAAAAGATACATAAGAAAGATATTTTTAATATTATTAAAATAAGAAAAGTAAATAAATAACATCGACCTCCGCTCACAACGTCTACGTCCTGAATGCCTTGAGCCTTAACAATAAAAATATGTTTGCATAAAAGAACTCATTGTCAGATAAATGACCTTATATGTTATTATATGTGTCACTATAGGATTACAAAGTTGATAATGTCATTACCATGTCATCACACAGCCTGAGACTGTCACAGCTTAAGTAACAAGGGTCGAGAGACCCTGATCTTTCATTATTATATTCGGTTTTTTGTATTGTTTAATATAAGCACTAGATGTACTTTGCTCTACTATGCTTCTAGGGCCCGTAACGTAATGTTATATAGTCTTTAAAATTTATAATAACTAATAAATAAATAAATTATAATAAGTAATAAAAAATCGACTTCACAAGCACAATACGCAAATTCGTATGCTTGGATATTTATGTCACATACTGATTCCACATATTTTGATTGAAAAAAAAAAAACTAAAATTTTAATAAAAATTGTGTGGGATCAATCTAAATGTGAATAAAATACAAAATTAAAAAAATGAAGGAGTTAAACATTAAAAAACATACGAGACGAATTGAGAAAGCTCCGTTTTTTAGGTTCAGATAAAAAACGAGTTATTAGATGCATTTTTTTTTAATCGAACTGGTACTTTTTAAAGACAGCGATTGATGGATTCTTATAAAGGTAACATATATAACACGTTACGACATTTGCGGCAAGTTGGATATGTTAAGCTGACAAACATTTTGACCGACGCGGGTGTGCAGCACTGGGCCAAGCTTGACGAGGATTGGCGCAGACTTGGGCCGACGCTGGGCCCATCGTCATTGTCTATATGGGTTGTTAATAGGTTAACTAACCCGACTTTGTTTTATATGAATATACAGATTATTGATATATTATTCAATCTGTAGTAGAGCAGTGGAGGAGAACGATATAGAGCTCTATATCTCTATATCTCCTCATAGGAAAATACAGCTTTTGTTTAGCGTTTACTTATGTATTAAATAATACTTTTTTATTAATATAAAGCATCATACATACATAGTATTAACGTATAATGTCTCTTTATAGTGTGTTAAAACACGTGCAGAGAATGTAGAATTGATATAATTCTATGTAACATCTTAATAGGATTCTCGTGTTACGATTATAACCTGCTTTACGCAGTGAATTGTTTCTCAGGGAAAGTTGAGCACCACATTTGCTGCATGCGCTTTAACTCTCGGAAACATGTCGCGACACTGATTGTATTAATGTCTCTTCGAAAATGTCTCCTATACATTTTTTAAATTGCAATACGATGCTTCCAGTTTAAAAATATACAAATCCGGCTGTTAAAGACCCCCATTTCTTAATTTTGTTTGTTTTTCAGGATGGTTAATTTTTTTATTCAATCAATTAGCTGGCAAAAAAGCAGATGGGACACCCGAATTTAAGTGATCGCAGCTGCCCGTAGATATTTACCGCACTTGAGGAACCACAAATACTTTGCCATATTAAAAAGGAAAGAGGAGTAAAAGAGAAAGAAAGGAGAGGGGCTTTTCCAGTTTTCTCTCTCACCGTAGGAAACGTGGTACATTAACTAGTTCACGTCCGATCTTTTGTGAGAGTGTGGTACTGCCCCGGTTGAGCCAGCCCGTATACGAGTAGTGTAAAGTGGGCTGCGGCTAGGCTCTACCTTAGTAAAATTACTTTACGAAATAATTTCGTAATATTCGCACACGCCAAAAAATGTTCATCCTGTATGCTACCTCCATTATGGTGCACCACGTCCACATTGTTTAGCATTGTTAAACAATGAATAACTTATAGCTTGTAATAGGAATGTATCTTTTTTGATAACATTTATCATTGACTCTAATAAAATACGCTAAAAAAACTTTGTTTTAAAACGTCTTTTATTACATAGTCTGGACTCTGGGCGCACTATTCGAAAATTAATTTAAATCCATTGTATTGCACTGAGGGAGAAAAACAAACATGTATATTAATATCAAGCGGACTTAAAATTGACAGTTGAGTTTTGATTTTCGTACTAAAGCGAAACAAATCAACTGTCAAAATGTAGTATTCTCTGATAAATCGTTTAACGTATTTAACTTCCAGTTTTGACAAACGCTATAATTATTTGGGTTGTTTTTATTATATCTTCGTTGTGACAAAGATATTGTATTTTATTAAGATACTAACTAAACTTTTTCTAAGGCGATATCTAGGTAGAATATTTATGAGGCACAGTAATTACTATACTCGTAATTACGGAGGATAGGACATTTCTTTTAGCTCAGCGTGGGGACGGAAATGAGGTCCGGCACACATTCGCCGCAGCTCCTCTACAAAGCTCTACGTAATTAAAACAGAAAACTGTCATCATATGTCGTTATTTATTCTTGCAATATTTAGAACTCTATTTTTATAGTTTTGAGTACAAAGAAGAAAGTAGAGACGTTTAAGGAAGCAAATCATCGCTAACGTTCTAGCACAACGTAAGTCACAAGACCAACTTTACTAGAGATAGAGAAAACTGGATAATCATAATTAGTCATTATTATGGATCAATAAATAAATAATGTAATTTTTTTTAGAACATGAAATAAATATTTCGGTACATTTTAAAAATTATATATGGTGTCAATGTAAGAAAGTGTCTTCCTGTGAGATCATCATGTTCTAAAAAAAATACATATAGCTAGACATAGAACCTCCTCCTTTTTCGAAGTCGGTTAAAAAAAAGATAGCAGGGCGGGCCCAACATAGGGCCGATTTCTAGGACGGGGCAGAGTAAGTTGCCCTCGAGCAGTCGACGAGCTCTACCGGCTACGAGCAGAGTGACTCATGGAAGACGTGGCAGGTGTGCATGCGTAAGTAATCCCGCCCAGCTCCAGGAATCAGGTATCTTGTCGAAGTCTATAGTATTTAGTCTATTTTCATTGTGGTAAAGAAACATATTTTATTTTTTGTTGAAATAGCGAGCAAACGAGTACGCAATCTGTCCACCCGCTTGTGCCTGATAAAAATTAATCACCGCAGATATTAATATTTACAGTACCAAAGGAGCCGCACTTAAAAAAGGGAGAAAGCGAGGGGGGGGGGGGAGTTGGGCTTCTGGCTCTCTCACAAACTTTTCCATTCATAATATTTATTACCATGATATCAAAATTTTTGTTTAACCATCTCTTTGAAGATTTGCATCGCTAAGCTGACAATTTGTACGTAATGTAAATAGTATTTAAGCGAGAGCGTAGAGCGAAGTGTCAACCGCTTTCAAGATCGAATTGGAAATGTAATCAAACTAATGCATCGCACGATTATGTGGCGTCCTGCGGGACGATCGTTTAAAACATTTTATTCGTATTCAGATTGAATCAGAACCTAATTGTGATTCCTTAAAATGGTTAGTAATATTGAAACGGTTTCAATAGCAAAAAAACTATAAGGTAAAAATTGACTTGTCTTGCGTTATTGGTTCAGATTAATTTATGATTAATGCTCTAGACCTTGATTTTTTATGACGAAAATCGTAATGGGCGGAAATGCGTGACTTCATAACGCAGTAATGAAATTAAATTGATTCCCAGCGGTATTCTAGCTGACACAAGAATATAGGAAACATAAATCATGCGAAATTAAATATGAAACTTAAGTACAGTTTTAGGTAGTTAATTAAAAAATACTCTTCACGTGATCATTGTCATAGAGAATCAGGGCTCTGTTCCCGTTGGTCATAGCGTGATGTTTTATATATAGCTGCCTCACTGTTTCACTTGTATCGTTTACCTGTCGTGGCGTGATATAATATAGCATTAAACCTTCCTCAATAAATGGATTAATCAACGCAAAAAGAAATTTCCAAATGGGATCAATAGCTTCAATGATCACCCCCCTACATATAAACTTGAAAATATTTGTTATCTTTTTATAAATTAGTATAGATAAAAGGTATGTGGTCCCTGTGGTAGAAACTCCCATCCTCTGTTGCTCGTTCTTTACGTTATATTTACCATAAAGCAATCTCGTTATTGTTATGGTTCAATCTATTTCTATACCAAAATCCATCAAAATTGACAGAACGATTTGAACAGAGTTATTATCACATTTAACATATTAATTGGACAGATAATATAACGAAAATAAATAATTCACTAAGATGCCAAAATTAGTGTATTCTAACAAACAAACTAATCCATCAGCTTTTTATTATATTAGTAAAAGGTAATAACAAAATTTCGTTAGTTGCCAAAAATTTCATATAAACGAATTTATCGGAAGTTTTAAAACTGTATCAATTTGTTTTAAATTGGTTTTGAATTTAATGAAATAAAATTGAATTTTCACGAGAGTGTTTGCTATAAAACATAAATAATATGATCATAAAGTCTAGACGTCTATATGACTTAAGTTTTTATAGAATATCTCATGATTCGTTAATGTCTTATTCGAAATTGGAAAAAATATAAAGTTGTTAAATGACAATAGATTGAAAACACTTAAAAATATATTGCACGATAGCTCGCTTGTTTCATAAGTTTGATTATTAAAATACTATCTACTAGAAGGTATGAATATCAATATGAATGTTTAAAGTAGCAACATTACTATGAGAATTTTTTCATATTACTCGTAGTAGAATTATTTATAGCTTTAGTTGAAATGTGAATAGGCCCTAAGCATATCTTCTTAGTAACGGAATATTGTTTTAACGCATTTTAATGTCTTTTTGTAAGTGAAAATGCGGAAGTAAAATAAACTTTGCATTTCAATTACAGAAATAACAAGAGCAACTTACTCCATTTCTGCGAAACAAAGCCGAGAGTTGGCAGGTAAATTCATTTTCAAGATCTAAAAATTAAACAGGAGATATCTTAATATCTGTTTATTATTGTTTGTTTTCTTCACTTAGTGTATACATTTTAGGACACCTAAGTTAACATTGATGGCTTAAAAAATGTATTTAAATTTAGCTATAGGTATAAAATTAGGTATTTATACAAGTAAAACTTTGTTTAAATAAAACAATTTTCTTAAGATAAACCTCAGCTGTCCTAGCCCGCAGTTTATTAAAGAAAGGATAGTGCAGGTGCTGGCGGGGCTTCCTCGCCGCTAAGCGACAATCCAATTTAATTCTAAGTTCTAAGAGTTGTAGACAGATCAGGCAAGTCCGTTTTACTTCTTTCATAACACAGATTGTCGTTTGTTGAGAAAAACTATGGTTTTATTATACGATACTCACTACTCTACTATTATACTTGTTTAATACAGGAATTCATGTGTTTCATATTATGAGCTGTATAATTTTTGGTGAGTTATTATTATTTCGTATATTTGATAATAATAATGCATTTACTATTTGTGTAGTGTATGAATACTTAAAATATACGTTTATGATGTTTTTGTATTAATTTAGTAATATGAAATAGACAACAAATTAAACAATAAATACACAAAATTTCGTCGCACTCAGATAATCTGTACGTTAGTGCATATATTACAAATGTAGAAACAAATGAAACGACAAGAAATAAAAAAAATGTAAACATATGTCCTTATTACGTTCCTACATCCCGAATTATACGTTTAACGATGAATTAGTCTAATTATGAAAATATGTAAACGATTGACTACCATACCTTTGAAAGATAGAGAACACTTTGATTTCTTCAAAACAATAATAAAAGAAACACAAACACATTTCCCTTCAGACATAATGGAAAACAAACGATCCTTGAATTTATATAAGGATATAATTCTGAGCTTTTAGGCAATCGTCGATAATGTCTTTGATGCATTCTCTTACGGAGATCAAACGCTATTATGCAAATATCTCCTCGGATGCCGTCGTTCGTTTGTTCTTTGATTACACGAGCGAATCAAATACGACTATTGTTAACGGAAAAAGAGAAAAAAAACTTTTATATGTGATTTATTTATTACATGTCATTTGCTTATTTATTTTGTTTATAAATTGCAATTATATCATATATCTGCAGATATGTTATAAGCTCATGGGTTTTGGCACCCAAAATGTCGACTATTTTGGGCGACGTTGCCTAGCAACCACCTACCGTCTGAGTATGAAAGGCAAGAGTATGGACCATTAAGACAATTGATCTCTTTTTCAAAGTTGGAAATCAGTACAGATTTTTAATGTCAAATAATATGAACGTATCATATCTGTAATTTTAATGTATCATTGATTAACTCTCACAATTAGTATTAACTTTTTAATCTGTGATTAACGTGTATAAATCAGAGCTTAACAAAGTATGGTTCGCGAATTATTTTTTCTCCTTTCTGAATTCTGTTGATTAGAAGCTCAAATATTTTGCTACCACTGCTTTTTGGGGAGGGGAGCGAGGAGTCAGCAAGTGAAAGATGATTCGACGTTATCTGTTAAATCAAACAGGTGTTTGTGAAGCTTTAATTTTGAACAGTCCTGATATAGACAAATTTAATTAAATTTTAGGTATAATCCATACGGTTCAATTTTGTTTTGGTGTGAAAAAAAAGTCAAACGTATATTCTTTGTTGTGATATGTCTATAAAAAGAATGTTCTAGATCAAGCACGTTCTGACGAAGGAGTAAATGACCTCACAGCGCTAGGCGTGGGTGGGTCGTCTGAAACCGGATATCTCGGACGGTGTTTGTACCGCGTAGAGGATGAGGGCTCCAAGAAGGGGCATTGACATGAACCTATCGTCATGCCTTCATTTCCGCTTCGACAATATGTATATATCACTAACAGTTACTTTATGATATGTAAATATTGGTTTATATTGATAACTAGCTGTGCCCCGCGGTCTTCACTCAACACACCGCGGTAATCTCAGGAAATATTCCATTTATATAATGTTTAACTTCCCCGCTTGAATCGGATATTGTTCAATATTTCATTGATTTCAATTTTGTTTTCACGTTTTTTTTATTTACTAAATAAAATAAATAAAATGAAAGTGGTCTCAGTTATTCCTTATAGCGTTAGTTGTCTGTGATTGAAAGTCCCGTCAAAATCAGTCCAGCCGTTTCAGATTCAGAGATTATCCGCAACAAACAGACAGACAAAAAAATTTAAAATTGTGATTTTGATGTAAGTACCGTGTATACTTTTATGTGCGTTTAGTTAAAAGCTGTCAATTTGATAATACAAACAGACACTTCAATTTTATTTATTTGTATAGATGTGGCAATGCAGTAAAATTTACAAGTAAATTTTATGTCAAGTTTTCAACTTAGATTTTCTTGGTTGGCGGTGTCGTTACATAACGGATATGTTATTATGGGTGTCAGTATGTTATGATGAAGGCAATTTCCATGACATATATTATCTTGTTGAGAAAAAAAATATTATTATGTGAATCCTTTATGACCGTATCTAAGTGGTATTCACACATTGTCAAGGACGCTGTCCCTTGGTAATCGTGTGTAAAATGAACAATAGTAACCCAGCCTTTTTATGTTCTTTATATATTTCTCTTTCTAAACCATAATTTATCCAAAAAATAAGTGACCGCAATGACTTTAATATTTTTTTAATATTCATTTAAAATACTTGCGCACAAATCTTAATAAATCAGCAAGAATATATTTTTCTATACATAAATATAAAAAAATAAGTATCTGATGATTGTAATAATTTGTGACGGGATCTTTGTCCATTAACACTGTTCTATAAAGCAAAACTATTCATAGTCATCGTTCACGCAATCTTGAGCGTCCTGAGAGGCTTCACGTAGATCGCTCGTAGCCACATTATTATTCTGATTTAGTCTTACAACTTTTTCTTTCGTTTTCACAGGCTCCTTACAAATTACTTTCGGCTCAATTTGAGTCGACTGTAATATTTGCCAATCAGAAACTTTGATTCGTTATACCTGAAAAAAAGTGAAAATATACAAGGCATAATAAGGTCGTTTCTTTTTAAATATTTATGACTTTTTATAGTTAGTTTATTGTCTATTTATAATATATATTGTATCTTGTATTTAAATTATTTAAAAATATATATTTATATGATATAAATAATTGTAAAAATGGATAGTTACAACACAGTGGACAGTTAAAGTAGTCGTAAATAAGCGTGAAAAATTAATCAACATAGAAGCTTATTAACCACAGCGAAAACGACCTTATCGCTTTAAACATTAAGTTTTTATCAATAATAATGTAATGTAAATATTGTACTGAGTCTATACAAAAGTTTAGTAATAATTTAAGTTTAAGTCAAGTATTCATACTACGCTGTATATTATACAATTTGTCCTCTTACGTATGTTAACAAATTCTTCGTAGAGCTATAGAGAGCACATGGCGCAAATACTTCAGTGATGGTGTTGGACGCTCAGCACTTGCCAACTCGTCTTGTTCCTAACTTTGAGTTAGAGTTTTGAACATGCATATATGCATAAAATAACCAAAGAATGCCTGTTGTACAGGTGATAACAATTTTTAAATTGTATATTTTCACTGTAATCTATACTAATAATAATTCTAAATAATAAAGGAATTACACTCAAAATATGTAATTAAAATGAAAAAAAGGAATCGACTTCAAAAGTCATTGTTTACTTGGACACACTTATACCAATTATTAGTTAAAATTAAAGCGATTGGACCGATTTGGATGAAATTTTTATAGGGCCAATCTGAGTATATTCTTGCCAACAAAAAAAAAAGAATTAAAAATCGGTTAAGAAATGACGGAGTTATGAAGTAATAACATATGAATATACAGTATAAATTGAATACTTTTTGAAATCGGGTAAAAATGCTGAAAATTAAATACGATTCTCCTTTTTCTTTAGTTTTGCGAAACTGTGAAAAGATAAAATCCTTATAAGATAAATTTGTCTATACCCAAATGGCACGAAGATTCTTTTAAGAAAATCGCTACGCACATGTACGTATTCCCTTGTTGGGTATAAAGTCAGATTTACTTAGGTCTGCGGCCGATCGATGCTAGTAACTAACGATCGCACATTGTCGCTGTGGTAATTTACTTAATGTACTCATAAATTCCCATTACTGGGTAAATAGGTTGAACGGGCGATATTTTAAAGCGTTCGGTTCGTTGAGTTTTGCGCAGTGTTAGCTAATGCGCAGTGCATCGATACAGTTCTTGAATTTTATTGTGCGTGATATTAGTTTAAACATTCTTTATTTATAAGATAAATCGATAGAGAAAATCTTTGCTTTAATATTTACTCAATGTAAGCTATATAAAACCGATACCATAAAAAGTAATACCACGATAGTTAAATGTAATTATCCTGCTGTTTAGGCTGATCGCTGAGGTGTCACGGTATGCGTCACGGTCTTGAAAGCGATGAGGGCTCCGCTAGGTTTTAGTGGGTATTCGATTATTTTATATCCCTTTGATTTCCATCGAGTGAGAGCATAAATGCATTTCCGAGTTAAAAAATGCCGAATCTAGAAACATAAAAAAATAAAGTGTCATTATGCAAGTAAGAGTCAAATTTTATAAAAAAATATTTAATTAATTTAATTCTCTGAACTAATAACCTTGTCGATCTTAATAAAAAATATACAAGCCAACTAAACTCTAAAAACCGTATTTCTACAGTAACTTTTCTCAACTACGTACATATATATTTCTAATTTTCGCTATTCAACGCTGCACCCGAATTGTTTGTGGAGAGATGGTTCATGTACCTGTTCATTGCAAGTTCCTGAACTACATTGCGCTGTAATCAATTAGAGACCTTATTTTGTAGGCTATAGGTTTGTCATTCTCGTGTGTGAAATTTGCGACAATGTACGAGTGTTTCAAAGGGATAGCGGAACACTATTTGTAACACGTTTAGGCTCTCTCTGGTCTAGTTTAATCGTTAATGACAGCGTTTACTTTCTAAGATCGATTTCGGTGATGTTGGCAATTCGTTTTCAATTTCATTGGAACTAGTTGCAGGCTTAATATAAAGTTATATACTGATATAATAAAAAGTAAAAATGAATTATTTTAAAGTCGAATATTATTATTATAGGATCTGTAAAGGAGAGATAAGTTAGAGATTTAGTTATTAGAGGATTATTACTAGTCGAAATTCGACCACGGTTTATTTATTTAAGTAATAAGTTTGAACATAAAATAAAAGAGTACATATGTGTGTGTCAAATACATGGTAGTGTGTGTAATGTTTTTTCTTATTGATTTAATCTATTTTTATGCATAATTTAAAAAAGCGTCCTGCATTTCTTTTATAAATGATAAGTGTGCAAATTTTCATAATCTTTCGTCGGTGTCAATTTTCGTAAATATGGTTTAAAGTTTTTTCTTCGCATGTAATTATATATACATATATGTATGTATTAAAAAAAATCCATAGCATGTACTAAAATCTATATGAAATAAAAAAATTATACATTTGCTCTGAAAGCCGAATCATAAACATATATATAATAAAGGCATATTATTTTTCAAAGGTGTTTTTTTGGTTGCTTAATAGTGCATGAAAACGTTTGATACGCCATCTTGTTCGCTCTAATTACAAAAATTAAGTCAATAAATGTTAAAATTATTTCTTCAACAAAAATACTGTTTACAATTAATACCCAATTAATTACTAAGGGTGCGAAGTTTTCGTGAGGGTCACCTTGTTAGAAATTAATATATCAAATTATCGTGTCATAAATTATGACTAACAATCTATGTTAGATGACGCATTAAGAGATTAAGTCTGTTTCATATCCCAATTAAATCCGATTTTAATCCTATTACGTAATTTATGCAAAACCTTTACATAAGTAAATTACTAATTATAAAAGTCATATAAATTAGTTCGCATCTTAATAACTTTGATTGAATTTTATGTAATAAATTATCTTGAATCAAAGTTACATTCAAATGATATTTGAAAAAGATAAAAATCTTAATTATATATAGACTTTGTATATAATAATAAAACAATATAAGCAAATAAATTTTAACAAATATTTTTTTCCTACTACGCTCCAATAAATTTGTCTGTGCGTAACGAATTTGTTATATTATTTTAAGATACCTTAAACTGTACACGCATATTTATATTTTAATACGCGATTGAAATATAGCGAGTGAGAAAAAAATGTGAATCAAATTCATCGAGATAGTAGTATCCAAACACAACGATCGTTTGTCGCTTTTCCTAAAGTGTAATTGCTAAGGTTGCACTGGCTTCGTGGCAAAACGTGCCCTGAATTACTATTCCGGTGGCGTAATATTACTACCCGTTAGTGGTTTTACAAATACAACTAGTTCGTTCCCGCGATTTCGTCTGTAATTATAGTTATTCTATGCAGAAGTTAATGGTTTTATTTTTATTTGAGAATTTCGTTAAGGGTTCACTTTTACAACAGTAAATGGCCTTATTCCATTTCCACGGTCTAATATACATCTATGTTGAAATTTACCGAAATTGCTTTAAACACAGATAAGCAAAAAGAATTACTTTCACATTTATAATACGGTTGATGACATTTGATACAATGTCTAAATTTCATCCGTGAAAGCTGCTGTTACACGTAGCTTCATACGCGCACATGCTACGAACATTTTACACCACTTTATTCTCGAAAGATAGAAAAATAACTTTTATATGGCAGTCCAGAATAACACAATCTACATTAACGCAAGCGAAGCCGTTGGTAAAAGCCAAGGTGACTCAGTGAATAGAACATGCAGTTTTTAATTATATCATCAGGTCGCAAATAGTAAACGCCAAAATTCACCTTTTTTTCGGTAGTGCAGGAAAACGTGAAGAAACCTTCCTGTATCAGGACAAATTCTGTGATATGTTAAACTTTTGCTCTGTCTCCTTCTTCCATACAAGAGGCCTTTGCCCAGCAGAAGGATATTTAAAAGCTGTAATGTACCCACTGTACATTAGCATCAGTGACTGAACTAAAGACATCCGCTGGTTTCGGAATCGCCTTGGAAGTCATGGTTATCGTCACCTCACTATATAATAAATACTGTTACAATATCGGCTATAAAAAGATAAAATCAAATAATAAGGACAACCTGAACTACGTTTGTGACTGTCGAATAATTGGTACCATCGCATATTCACTTGGCAATTAACCGGGTGTAGTCATAAATTTCCATTATTGGGTAAACAGGGTTACGCGTGAGAGTCAATATTTTACATTGTCCGGCTCGTTGAAATTGCGCCAAGTGGGCTACAGCGTAAAGCATCGTGTGATCACTGAAAACAACTTAACGGCTTATTCTATAATTAAGATTTTGGACGGTTCCCAAAATCATCACTGTAATCGATTTGTTCAATAATAATAGTTTGTGGTTGTTAACTGTCTGCTCTTAAGTTATGTCCAAAAATTTTGCAGGCTTTAGTTGTAGTATACGTTTTTTCTACAATTTAAAATAACTTATAAGGGGTTACTGTTGAATATTTGGACAAAAAAGATTTTTATATTATTATGGTTGTAAATATAAGATAAAAATAATTTTCAATTAATATGCATAAGGCGAAAATTTCATGTTGAAATTTCTCTCTCGTGAGCGATATAAAGGTCGGCGGTGAAGAAAAACGTCGTGAGGAAACCTGCATGTGCCGGAAGAAATTCTGACACATATATGGGGTGTGGTGTGTGGTGGAATAAGCAGTGGAGCAGCGTGGTGCATTAAGTTCTAAACCTTCTCCTTGATAGGAGAGGAGTCCTTTGCCCAGCTGTGGGACAGTTACTAGCTGTTACCTTGAACGATATAAAACAGCTCTGAAACCTAGCAATAGAAACGTCGTAAGTAGTTACGAAAGCTGTGAATGTAAAAAATAACACACTGACAGTAAATTTTTCACGTGTAAAGCAATGAGAAATAACTTATGTAAATCTTTATAGAACTTTGAGAGAAAAAATTACAAGTTTAATTCTCGTCTTATGAAGGTTTTGTTAAAATGGTCGTCAAAGGCTTAATTTAAATGATATTCCTCCTTAGAGATGTACTATGTAATTTATAAAAGTAATTTAAACATAACGAAAAATGGACGCATAAAAATGAATTTATAACTTCCTTATGAGCCGCGAACAAAAAAAAATATGAAGCGGTATTTTACATTCATTGTTTTAAGTGATAACCACTTTCGTTTTATGAAAATAACTTTTCTCTCGAGTGTACTTTTTATTTTAATCATATTCGTTGACTGCTCAGAAGTTATACACACGTGTATATTATCATATTATCTATATGTGTGTTAATATGTGTTATATTCATGCATATGAATATTGTTAGATAATTGTGTTTGACAGTTCTATGATAAATAAGTTAGATCGCATCTCGTGCGAAGGAAAATAGACTTGCGTAGGAAAATAGACTTTGATATAAGTCTTGAAACGAATTTAAATATTTTGTTGATGGGTTTCGCTTAAAATTATTAAATAAATAAATATTATTTCCGCAATTTATATTACAATTTTTAATAACAGATGTAAATTAAGGTACTTGGCTTCAAGAAATTTAAAAGCGTAATAGAAAATTTTAATTAATATTGCGCCAAGTTAAATATGTATTAGCTAATATATAAGTGTAAAAATCACATCAACAGCTGAGATTCGAAGAACCATTCCACTTAAGACGAAAATACATTATTTTTATCTTAATAAAATAAATGAAGATATATCACGTCTTGTTTTATTTATTGCCATATTCCACGAAATAAAAGTACATCAGCCGTAGCGGTAACTATTATTTGATAAAATCACCCGCACTCCCGGGACAATATTTACATAAAAATAATGAGCGGACCAGTTTCATATCTCGGCGAAGATTCAAGCAGTGTCCGTATCATTAATTTTACGATGCTGCCGACCGTTACGACACTTGTTCTTACAAATTTTGCAATAGGTACTTTGTAATGTTCTTTAATTTCGCGGACTTTGTACTCCTCTTTCACTGGATAATTACGAGTGCGTCTGTCGTCCGCTTTTCTTTGTATTTGTCATAGTGTCCGAGTGACAAAGAGGTCAAAGGTTTTAATATTACGCTACAATTTTAGTTAAAAAATAAAAATAAATATATTATTTAGATATAAATATTCAAGGGTATAAAATATCTAATAACTTTTCCGATATTAAATGCAGCAAATACGATGATCTTCCAAAAAAAAAAGTTTTGAAGACGTTTGAAGACGAATTTATCCATTTTTCTTTGCTATTTTGATAAAAGGTATAATGAATTAAGTGCAGATTGGTATAATAAAAAGTTTATATAATAATAAGTTTTTCAGATATATGATTTTATTGAATATCGCAAAAAATGTAACACACTTCAATAGTCTAATAATTAAATTAAGACGCTTTTTTCCGTACTTATTTCGTTCAAATGACTTGAATTTCTTTTGAATAATGTTTTACGTGTAAAAAATTATCAGAAAACTCAAATCTCCGAATTTGACTTTTTGTTGGTTGAAACATTATTGCTTATCAGCATCCATATATACTTTATATTTATTTAGCGACTAAACTGAGAGACTTCTTACAATTCATTTAGCAAATTTTAATGTCACCTAAAACCTTTTACCGATGAACACCGAATCCTTTGCAATCCGCTTGAGGGTCGCAGGTGAAAAAAACGCAAGACAGCAATAAATAAATGGACTACGTTTAAAATCCTGATCAAAGAAGGAGGCAGCGACCATTCTACGATATTACTTTAAACCGTTGGATCGACAGAAACTTTCTTCGCGTTTGATCACCAATCGACAATTTTTTACTGGTTAAGATTTTCTGTTGCTTCGAGGTCAATGATCTTAAACCTTACAGATATATTAAGCCATGTACGGGGTAGGGAATATTACTGGAATAAATTCCTTAATAAGAGTAACGATTATTATTAGGTGATTACAATATCAACCGAGACAGCTTCAAGTGTTGTACGTGGTGAGACCCACAAGTACAAACAGCCGGAGCTAGGAATAAAAATAAAGTTGACATAAATATACATAAAATAATATACGTTACATATTCATATTGAGTCAATATTAACAGCTTTTTTATATGTATCCACATTCGCTTGTTATTTGTGTAATAAAGTTTGTTTTTTGGGTTAAATATTCTCGATACCGAATTTTTTATGAAATAAAAATATAACTTTATTTTTAGTAAAGTATTGATACGCAATTTGATTTCAACGAAAACTTCAATTAACTGTTGACCAAAATGCCGGCCGTGAGGTCAGACATCGCAAAACAAAACAGTAAATGGAATGAATTAAAATAATCGTACAACTTTAGTAAAATTATTATTTTATTTACATGTAAGTAGCCCGTTTGTTAATTATTTCTGATTTGTCGAAATTCGAATACTTCGCGGCGAGCTGAATATATAACTGTTTCAGCAGAACATGTACCCTAAAATGAGGTATGAAAATCAAAGTGGCCTAACGAACATTTCAGATGAAACGTTCTGTCATATTTTAACTGGAACTCTCTTTCTTTCTCTCACTTTAAACTATTATAATTAAATTATTATCTGAATTAAAATCTGAATTTTTAAAAAAATATCTGAATTAAAAATAAATTTTTCTAAATTTTAGGTTATCTTGGTCATAAAAATACTATTAGTAAATTATTTAGGTAAGAATTTTATTAGTAAAACTTTGGTTAGGGCATTTTGGTTCTTAAAGGTTCATATATGCTCGACAACGCAATTTGGAAATGTAGCCAGTAATGCAATTCATGTCAACAAGTATTAAATTTAAAATTAAAATATTTTATCATTTAAGTAACAAATTTTACTACTGTTTATGAAATGTAAACAAACGAATTTTTATAGCATTGCAAGGTTTTCAATAGCGTCATGGACACGGCTGCCGCAGGATTATTTTTAAGGGGGTGCTATTAGTAAATTTTGAAAGAAATTTCCGCCGACGTTAGTACTAATGATGATAACAAATAGAGGAGATACACACACATACACATACACGCTGCCTTGAGAAACACCCTCGTGTTGATGCACTAGTAATCAATTTACTAAATTGTAACATAACGTTATAATTGATACAATCAAAACATTTTAAGAAATCCCTGACAATTTTATCATGGACGTTTGTTTAACGAGCACCGACATAACACTTCTGCTGAAAGCTGGTGAGGAATTGTATATCCTGTAGACTCTACATTTTACTGCAGCATCATTTCAAGGTAACACAAATTACTGTGTTATTTTGATATCATTTCCATTTTACTAAATTTTGTCGATAAGTCCAGTAGAAATGACTCAGAAAAGTCTTCAATCTGAACAGACTTTCAAGAGTTATACGTAATAACCATCCCGATTACATCAGCTTAAAAAAAAACTGCAACAAAATTGGCCCATTCGCTAGGGGGCTACGTCACAGACAGACACGTCAAACTTATAACATCCATGTTTTTGAGTCAGGGGTTGAAAATTCCTTTTGTAAAAAAAAATACTTTGGTAAAATTTACTATATTAGCGACTACTCAGGGCAATTTTAAAAATGTATGCCATACGGAGGTACGTCATAATATCTCATTAATTTCTCGCAGTTGAGTATTCCTCTAATGGAAGTACATCATTATCCCAAGGGATATCAAAGTGCTGTCGTGGGGTAAGCCGTCCACTGGTAAATAAAATCTATGCTTATTAATTTTATGGTTCCTTAGCTACTGAAAAGTTAATCTGATGAAATTTTTGTATAACATACCAGATATTCAGTTATTTTCATATATAAAAAATAATGTAATGGTTCTTACTATAACGTTTATCCGACTGCGATAAAACTTTGTCAATCTATTGTTTGCACTTGCGAGAAGCTAGGCGTAGTACCATTTACTTCCATTAGGTAGCAGTCGTGTCCTACCGGCCAGATAGAAAGATAAGTTCAAGACGGTCGTCTGGTTGGTAACACGAAGGAAGCCGTGAGCAAAAGCTAGTAAAACATAAAAAGTTTTACTAGGAGCCGTCTTGATAAGTTTTTTTTTTCTTTATTAGTACTGATTGCAAAATGTTTTTTAGTTTATCTGTATGTATTAAAAATATTTTTGAACTCGGGTTTCTGTATTTTAAATTTGAACAAAAAACCGTAAAGAAGTTCCACGGTAGTACCGAATTAGTATTGTATTAATACGCTTATTTTACTTAATTAACGGAACCTTTGGTTATTTTATTAGTATTTTATTAGATCAGATTGTATTAGTAATTTTATTAATACATATATTAACTCTGTGTGTAGTGCATTACTTTATTTTTTCATATTTTATTAAATAGTATTACGGACTTCTACTAAAGAAGTTCAACTTTCCTTATTAAATGCTATATTCGCTTTGTATGATTCCGATTTTACATAAACAATTGAAAATATTATCTAGTATTATTACTTCTAATAAATTTAGATTAAGTCTCCCAACGTTTTAACAATACGAAAACTAGGACATGACATTATGAACCTTTAGGAGTTTGAACTGAAAACATTTTATAGTAGGCATGTCAAAGTTTGCCCGTCATAAATAACAGAAGTCCTTTTACATCCAAAAAGTGGGTCGCAATAAAGCTAATCTTCATAAGGGTGATACCTAGGAAATTTTTAGTGACTTCATCTCGCAGTAATGAACCCTAATTTCCCCTCGGACTATCCGCGGTCAACCGCATGTAATATTTACGTACTTTTGTAACGCTCTCGTTTATTTTTGAATATTATCTCTGCGTTTATAAATAAGTTATGAAAGGATATTATTACGAGTGTGAATATGTTTAGTGTTGCTACTTTACACGAAGGTCTTTTTTATTAAAAAAAGTCCGGATTTAAACATGGAAATATGGACAAAAATATTTAAAATCAGGGGAAATGAAAGTTAGTTCCATGTATTTTTTATTAAGTACTTATTATCAAAAAATTATGCCCTAAACCATTTTTCAAATATTTCAATTTAACAACAATTTTTTATACAATGATATAGATGGCATAACTCATAATTCTGTATAGAATATATAGCATAAAAATAAACTTAATAGTCTACATCTTTCTTGAATTATTAAATTGCATAGGTGTTTAAAATAATTATAGAATCAACAATCTTTGTTTAAATTAAAAAAAAATACTAAAAATTCCTTAATCATTTTAGTGCAATAGAAAATTGCATCATAAATAGGCTTTTAGCACCACATCATATTCTAATTAAATTCTAAGAGTGAGAATTCATTAAAGAGTTCTTTTAAGCACTTTCAGTAATGGAGCGGAGGCGTGGACGGGCGGTGGAGTGTTTTAAATGCAATGGCAAATGTAGAAACAGTCACTTTGAGTACACGGTAGCAAGGTGCTTAAATAGAACCATCTACTCTGTCTACTCGGGTGCTCTGCTACTGAAAGCGTTTGATGATTTTCACGAGGCCGGATTAAAATTCTAAGAATATCTCTCCCTTTGTCTTCATATCAAGTTTATAAAGACATTTAACGTACAATATGACTATTTAACATTATTTGAGTTTTAATAAAATCTTCTACTTACCATAAGTTTCTTTTGCGTTAATTTAGTTCGTATATGTACATATAGACAACGAAATTGAATTTGATATCTGTTACCTTGCAGTTACGTAAACAATTAAAATTTTATATTTTAGCTAAAAAGATATACTTCTTAAAGGAAAAGTTAAATCATTAATGGAATATTAGACCTAATGCTTCAAATTGTATATTCAGGTTAATGACTTCGTAAAGCTTTTACATAATTATAATATATCATATAATATACATAGGTGTAAAGCAGGCTTTTAAACGAAGTTATATTTTTTTTTATTTTGAATTGTAAAAGGGTTATAGTTTATTACTTTCCAGAAGTTGATACTTATAAGTAACATTAACAGATAAAATATTTATTAATATATATACATAAATTAAAAAAAAAAATAAAAGAAAAGATTATATATTAAACTATTTACATCTTAATTAATACAAAAAAAAAGGATTATATTTTACAAAACATTGTAGACCTCATCTAAGCCATAGCTATAGTTTATTGTATTGTGTACTTTAATAAATGAAATAATTTTAGTAATGGATTTGCACGTATTTATGAGATAATAACAATAATTTGGCAGTTAAAAGTATATGGAATATTCAAGAAAGATATCTAATAATAATATAAACATGACCTTGGAAAAAAATAAACCAGAATCATTTTGTACCTATTATTTTTTTTTTTGTTTTATTTCGTTAAAAATATTCTATATATTATCAATGATTATACCGTTATATGTCAAACAATAGTAACAATAACGTGACGATATTTTCTTAACGCCAGAAAAGCCGCGAGCAAAAACTTGTAACTTATAAGAATTATTTAAAAACAGAAATAGAAAAGATGAGCCGAGATGGCCTAGTGGTTTAAACGTGTCAATCTGAACCGATGATCACGGGTTCAAGCCCCGGCTAGCACCGCTGACTTTGCAAGTGCTCAATTTATCTCGAGCTCGGCGGTGAAGGAAACCTTCGTGAGGAAGCCTATATGTGCCGGGAGAAAATTTTGATACATGTATATCTACCAACCCGCAGTGGAACTGTGTGGTTAATTTAGCTCTGAACCTTACCTTTAATAGGAGAGGAGGCCTTTTCCCAGCAGTGGGATATTTACAGGCTGTTACTTCACTTTTATTAATAAAATACTGTGTTAAGGTTAAGTTCATATATCGCCATCTTGCCTTTATGTAATCTCACATTATTTAGCGGATATTAAAATGTGCTCTCAGTTTTTTCCGATACTCATCGGCACTATGCGATGGCTATCATCATTATCTAGCGGGTGGGGTTTAATGAGGCTCGTTTTTTGCGAATAATGGAAAGCATCGCGCTGGCTCTGCTCCGATTACAACGAAATGAGATTTAAACGTTTTTTTATCGATTTGAATTTTAAATAGTGTCGACAATTATATTTTATAACTATAGATGGACGCTGATAAGCAATACTATGTCAAAGGCACGTATCGTATATCAAGCTCGTCAATTTCCCTCATATTTGACGGTTTTATTAGAAGTATAGTCGTTATGTTGAGAACGTTAATTTGTGGATGGATGGAAATTCGCCTGTCATATTCTGGCGCTAGTTTGTTGCTAGGCAACATCGTCTAAAGTAAACGAGGTTTTTATTGCCAAAATTCATGAACTTATAACATATCTATAGTTATATAAACTATTGATATATTATTATTTCTTGGATCATCTTAATATATCACTGAGTATTGAGCCATATTTATTGTTTTTTAATCCACAGCAAAAGATGACTTAAAAGTATATATTTTAAACTATCGCGATTTACACTATTCATATTTAATATAACGGGTCTTATCGCGATAACTAATAGTAGTAATACCTTTTTACTGTCCGATGTTTCGACGAAGTTGTATTCGTCGTGGTCATGAGCTGACTGGTGTACCGCGCGCCCTCCGGTGGCGAGTGCGCGAGTTTTCTTCGCCTACCCTCACAATATTAATATTGTCTTTACCGTTATTATAATGCTAGGAGCACACTACTCTAACACAGTTGATTCGGGCAATAAAAAGGTATTACTACCATGACTTAAAAGTATGTACCTCCAGTTTTTGCACGACGCTTCGACAGAATTGCATCCCACGTGGTTAGCACTCATATATATGGTCCCTGCTCGCTTCTACAAGTCCTAGTGTGTTGTAATACAGCCCAAAACCTTCCTCAACAAACAGGCTATTCAACGCAAAAAGATGTTTTAGGTTTATTCTATGAAAAACTTGATACTATGAAATGGATTTGTAAATTTTAATGCATTTTTGAATATAGCCTGGTTTAATCAGGAACGACTCTTGACTATATTTTTAGCCCCCGATGCAGAAAGAGGGGTGTTATAAGTTTGACTTTGACCATTACGTGTGTCTGTCTGTGACACCGTAGCTCCTAAACAAGTGAACTGATTTAGATGCTGTTTTTTTTATTTGAAAGAAGGTTTTCTAACAATAGTTCTTAGACATGTTCTATCAAAATCGGTCTAGCCTTTTCAAGATCATGAGCTTTTTTTCTTCTTAGCTGCAGTAGGAATCTTAGATACACATGTATTTGATTTAATTTCAAACATATGTGTGACCTAAAATTTTAAGCACCTATGCATGCAACATAACTATAATATATAGAATTCTTGGTCTGATGCTGTATTCAGGAGCAGGAGCATACATAACTCCTCACCAACTTACAATAATACCTCTAGTATTGTGTTGGTGCTCGTTGAAATAGTTGCACTATCAGGGGTTTTTTTTTCAATTTATGTCAAATAATGATAATGCGTTTACTCATTAATATATAAATTATCAGTTATTTTCTTAATCGGTATAAATATCACAGTCATACAGTGAACTTTTATCGTATTCGTTTAATATTTTCATTTCAAAATAGCCTTTTTAAGTTTGGCTGGCTGTACGTAGTTTTCTTTTTCTAGAAAGCGTTTTTCTCGAAAAAATAACTGGCTATTCTAGTTTTTTAAAATATTTTTGCAATCGTGCAATAGGGCCGGCCGATCATATTCGGTCAGAGCACAAAATAATATCTGCCTTGCCTAGTTGGAGTTGAACCAGTCTGTTAAGTTTTAAAGATTTTTCAGTTAAAAAAATGTAGATATAGGATAGAATAAAACTATGTTATGCAAAAAAAAATCTTTTTAAAGAGTATTTTCTTTAAGAATCATTTCTTTCATAACATGAAGCATTTTCTTTTAATTGTGGAACGGGGTGACACAGCAAGATAGCGCTTTGTAAATCTTTTTACACGAGTATTTTAATTCAGTTTTTTTTTAAACTTTTAAATCGATGACATGATTACTCGTGAGAATTTTTTCTAAATGAAATAGTTATAAATTTTTTCCAACTAATCTACTGTAACGGGTCGTTCTAAATACGTATACTAGCTGTGCTAAGCGTCACCCACGTGATATAAAGTAAGAAATAAAGGATAAAGGTCTACATAAACAAAAGATATATTAATATTAATATATCCTAAAAGCTATCTACACTACAAATTTTACTCCAATTTGTTGAGATATTGTTCATAGCGTTTGTTACTTATTCAATTCGAAAAACAAATTATCACATTTATAATAGGAATTAGTAACACCACTCAAACCAAAAATACAGCGGCAATAGAAATATATTTTTTGTGAAATTTTAAATTCTCTATCTATAATGGATCTTAATGCCACTGACAGACCAACAAACGGGTGAACAGCAGAGCTTTAGTAATAGGGTCCCGTTAGCACCATTCAGAACCCTAAAAACGTACAGTATAAACATCAGAATGTTAAATGATTTATCAAATTAATATTAACATGTTTTGTTAAGTCCGGGCTGAAATAAAATATGGAACACACCAAAAACGTGACGACAGTGCCATCTGAGGGATAAAATGGGCGTTGAATGATGGAAACTGTGTCGATGTAAATCCTAACGCAATTAATAAATACGTCAATATTTATTACTATGTAGGCCACGGATTATGTTTTCAATTTGTTGTGATTACTGAGAAAAAATAATAATGACCTAAATTTTCGTATACTGTTGACTTTCGTCTTTTATTATGTTGTCGAAATATCTGGTTTTAAAGCATCCGAATTATTGGATCTTTTAATGTACTTCCTTTAAATTTAACAATTTAATTATGATCTATTTCTAATGAAGACCAGATACAGAATGCTAAAGGTGAAAAAATAACGAAAATTACCTTGTAGTTGTACATATTCTAAGAACTTTTTTATTAATAAATGGAAAAATAATAATAATAAAAGTTAATTTTGGGAATATCATTGAAAAATAATTAAACAAACCTTTTATCTTCATAATGTTATTATTTCGATTCAACTGGGAAATTATCGTAGCGTTCTTGCTACGGTTCTACGCTGACCTGATTTGTACAGTAATTATGCTTAAATTTGATCATATTTTGTTGTCTTGCAATCTGCGAATATAGTATTGTTATTTTTAATTTCAATAAATGTAAGTAGCATTAATGGAGGATAAATTCCATATTCTATAATATATTTTATTATATTGGGAATAAAATAATATTTTAATTATAATAATCTATATATATAAAATCACTTGGGGTAACTGATTCATCAACGCAGAGCCTAAACCGCTGGGGCTACGAACTCGAAATTTTGGCAGTAGGTGGCTTTTAGGTTGTAGGCATCCACTAAGAAAGGGTTTTTTGATTATTCACCCCTAAGAGGGTGAAAAGGGGTAAAAACGTTTGTATGCAAAATCTTATTCCGTGGTCGTATTAACTTAAAACTTAATACACATACTTCTGGATGATAGTAATGAAATGTTAAATAGAAAACAGGGTACTATTATTCCACACTGGGGTGCAAGGGGGTTGTAAAGTTAGTATGGAGAAAATGTATTTTTTTGGACGATTATCCTTAAATTCAGCATAAACATTACTTAGGAAGAATAACTAAATACATGTATCCCAGAATTTCAAAATCATCCCTTATAGTGACGCTAGGGTGTATTAAATCCTGGAACGGTAACAATTTCGCTGGTAGATTTATTAAGCTGAAACTTTTACAGCGTATTTCTATCAAGACAAAGGTACGAATTAAAAAAGAGCTTTTCGATATTTCACCCCAAAACGGGTGCAAAGGGGTAAAAACGTTTGTATGCAAAATGTTATCCTGTGGTCATATTAACTTAAAACTTAATACTCATTTTTCTTTATGCTAATAATAAAATATAAAACACAAAATCATCCTATCAATATCAACCCCAACCCAAAGAGGTGCAATAGGGTAGTTTAGTTTACCTATATGAAGAAAAAAATTTTCTTTAAAGATCAAAGGTGAAAATAATTCAGCATAAATTATATATTTATTGTACACGTTAAATCCCTTGAAGGATGGTTTTTTACCAGTTTTTTAATTCCTTCTATCAAATTCCAAAATATACGCGGGCGAAGCCGCGAGCAACTGCTAGTAAATTAATAAACGCATAACACTCAGTAGCCCTCATTCGAATCTGATGATCCTCTGTCGGAAGTTCGAAAACACGCACAACACAAACACAAACACGTAGACCAGGACAAACAACCATATGGTCTCTAAACGTTCGTCGTGAGCGGGGATCGAACACGCGACCGTTGGTGTTTCAGTTAGTTGCAGTGACAACGCCAATCTTTCTTAAACTATTGAACTTACTAAGAAATAACTGGTCAAGTGCGAGTAGGACTCGCGCACCGAGGGTTCCGTACAAACTTATAGAAATCTATATAAGACTAACCCATCTACGCCAATTGTGGTCTTCATCATCAGTTCCAACATAAGTTACTATCAAAAATACCTACATCGGTATAGGCTTGCCTATAATATTTGTGGAGTTCCCTCAATTTCTGTAGGATCCCATCATCTGATCCTGACCTGAAGACAATGGGATACCTTTTTAAACAAAAAAAAAATTTGAAAATCGGCGTAATCGGCGAACAAACATAAAAAAAAATTAAATACAAGGTCGAATTGAAAACACTCCTTTTTTAGAAGTCTCTTAAATATAATCAAATATAATGTAAATATGGATCCCAAAAACTATTTTGAAACTACTTAGGAGCACTTTAATTTAAAACACAATTATGGATGCTATCTATGGAAACACAAAATTTTATTTTAAGTACTAATACAGCTTATACTTTCAAAAAAGCAAAGTTATAGCGCGATTCAGGATACACCCAGCGACATCTCTTGGCAATTTCAATGAACTAACTTGTTGACTTTGACATTAACAACATAATTATATTATATTTTATTCTCGTTTTATTTTTATTTATATTCTACTACACTCCACTACCCCTGCACTACGTTCGTAAAATATTTAGATTTACATTATCAATCAAAATATATATTAGTGTTGTCAAGACGAAAATAAGTTGTCCTTAATTCGAACAAAACTAATTGTTTAGTTATAAATAACTAATTATATTACTAATAACCAGAAGACTTATATGTGTAGATAAAGAAGTAAATTAAAAATAAGTTTATTTTATTATTTTTAGCGCGTTTAAATAATAATTAAAATAAAAAATTTTCAATTCAATTCTTTGGTTAATGGCTTCTAGTTGTGCCAATTAGACACATGTTATTTCGCCAATGTCACGTGGGAATAAAAAATTTTATTAATCGAGCAGAATTATATCACAGTTAATGTCATAATGTTCTAATAGATGGCATTAGCTGTACGCTACATCGCGCTATCATTTTGTTAGCTGCGATATATAGATTGCATTGCGTTGTTTATAAAGGTTTGCTGCTTTTTAATGTTTTCGTATTGATACAAATTTCTCCTCAGTGTTTGTAAAATTGTTTTTTTGACCATGGTCAACTTCTATGTTAATTTGTTACACGTATATATAATTTTAATTCTAAGATTAATATATTTTCCGCTTGATCAATTAACAACTTGTTACATTTACGCGTTTCTGAGAAAAAGGTTGAAAGACAGACGTACAGACTGACAGACACACGACCGGAAATTTGCAGTTTTCGGATTTTTTCCTTTATGTATACTAAAGGACCTTGCTCTTGGCCAAATTTCATAATGCTTGGTCAATGGGAAGTACCCTATAGGTTTTGATTCCCTTGCGAAAACGTTAAAAACGCTAAAATACTTAAAATATGTGATACAAATGACCGTATCTTTTGATTGCGTTAACTTAGAAGTTTGATTTTTTCACAGCTCTTAGTAATTACAACACTGAGTACTTGACGTTGATAAAAATTTGTTACCTTCACGCGTTTCTGAGAAAAAGGTTGAAAGACAAACTTACAAACAGACAAACATACATACAAAAATTTACAGTTTTCAGATTTTTTCCTTTATTTGTACCATAAGATCTTACTTCTTGCCAAATTTCATCGTGCTAGGTCAATGGGAAGTACCCTATAGGTTTTGATTCCCTTGCGAAAACGCTAAAATGGTCAAAATATATGACATATTTGCCATTATCTTTTGATTGCGTTGACTTAGAACTTTAATATTTTCACGGCCGCATGTCATCGTAGACTAGAGTATATGATATTAATTTCAACATAATACGTCTATGCATTTCTGAGAAAAAAGGGTTGACATCCCGACAGACAGACAGACAGACAGACAGACAGACAGACAGACAGACAGACAGACAGACAGACGGACAACTAAGTGATCCTATAAGGGTTCCGTTTTTCCTTTTAAGGTACGGAACCCTAAAAATAATATTACTAAGACATTTTTGTATGTTTTATATTTAATTAATTATTACTAAAACAACAAACACACAAGTGAAGCTGACACTTCCACGAGTGTATCGGCACGATATTAACGTTGCACAAAATTAAAACCATTTACGCGGCGATTCTATCGTAACGATACGATGAGTGTCATTGAACGTCAACGATTCGTCGCCAGTCCTACGCGAGATTTGATCTCCTTATAGGGTCTTTTTGGTTGCGTGCTTATTCGCCGCGATCTACTTGTAACGCACCCATTTGCTACCTCATCAGACATACCTCCTGTTTTGCAATTCCTGCCTTGCCTGTCTGCCATATTAATCCATAATAAATGAATTGTGTAATAAACAAAAAAACACCACCTAACTGAGCTATCAATGGAGTCGTAGAGTTAGGCGGCGATACGATGGCGGATAACACGTCGTTTCGTGGAGATTAACTGACCATAGTAGAGCAGACTCGTTGCGATACACTCGATCATGGAGGTTGAGCTGAGGGCAGACGCTTATATATGGACGCTAATAAGCAATACTATGACAAGCTTTACGGACTTCAGTTTGAGAAAATAGCTTCTAAAGATGTCAAAACTATTCTTAATAATTTTTTTCGTTGAAGTATATATCCATCTTGTCTTTTCTATTTTGATAAAAGGTACAATTAATTAAAAGCAGATTAGTATAATAAAAGTTTTTATCTAATAACAAGTTTTTTCGAATATATTAGATTATTACATATTGCAAAATATAGAACACTCTACAATCAAAAAACTTTTTCCCTACGTATTGAGTTTAGATGACTTGATGAATTTTTGAATAATGTTTAATACATGACGCATTATCAAAATACATCAATATCTCATAATTTGACTTTTTGTCGGTTAACTCATTATTGCTTATTAGCGTCCATATGTATTTGTTGTATCAAAATGTATAGATTTATTAACATTTGCTGATATCATATTCAAGCAGATGTAATCATACATGATTTTATGAGTCATAGTAGACCGTACTTCAAATACTATAAAATTTTATCGTTTGTCATGTCAGGAAAGAAATACGTTTAAAAAGCTGCATTTCGTCATAATTTTTAGTTTTTTTTTTATTCTTGTTATACATGTATATAATAATTTGGAATATAATAAGATAAGCAAAAATTTGTCTCTCTTATTGTTGTTTGGAATTCAATACATCTTTTTACACTCTCCTTGACATTGGATATACCAAATTTTAATTGAGAGTTAAAGACTTTTCAGTTTCATAATGCATTTGACGTTTGTTACAAATACACGGGAATAATTAATATTATTTGTATTTAATTTCTTATTATATTATTATCATGCTGCATCTTGCGTAAATGTAATATATAAAAATCAATATATGTTTATTCATATTTTATGCACACCCGTACCGTGTATTGCGATAAAACTTTGTTAACTTGTGATTAGCACTTTCGAGAAGGATATAGGTATACTACAATTAATTTGTAGTCAATTATAGGATGGAATTCTGGCATAAGAAAGTCTGCATAAATACGAGCGAAGCCGCGAGCTAAAGCTAGTACCTGAATATTATAATAATAAAGAACGTACCGGGATATTTACAACGCTAGGACATTTATGGCTACAGCTCTCCTCTTATTGGTTGTAGTGTAATATAATAGTTTCTACTATTATTATAAGCGCGAAAATTTGTGAGAAAGTATTAATGGATTTAGGATTCTTCCTCTGTTACACAATAAATTTACAGTAATATAGATTAAAACATAAAAATGACACATATGTTACAAATTTATAAAGATGTGTACATTACGCAAATTATATCGATACGTATAATGTGAATCGAATTGTTTCCTTTTAAAATGCAGATGAGGTTGCAGTTGGCTGCTCATAAATAAGCCGACAACACAATGCAACTTTTATTTAATTATACTATACTTTTATTTAATCATACTTTTTTTTCGTTTTCGCAGATTTCTGAGGGGGAGATCGGGTTATGTGGAGATTTAAAACCGTTAAAACCCCTGCGATGACCTCCTTAGCACTGAAATGGAGAGGCGGTCGCTTGCGCATGCGCATCGGCTGCGCCTCCCGTAACTAATCATACTAGTAGCTCTTTAGATTATCACGTTTTAAATACATATTGTTAACTAGCTGTGCCCCGCGGCTTTGCCCGTTTATTTTAAATAATAGGAAACATAATATTTAAATAATATTTTCCTTTCTTTAGCTTAAATCAGATATTGTTAAATATTTCATTCGTTTCAATTTCGTTTTCGCGTATTTTTTTATTTATTGATTAAAATAAATAAAATTGTCTAAATAAAAGTAGCTTATGTTAGCACTTGTAATATTAGCTATCTGTGTTTAAAAGTCCCGTCAAAATCAGTCCAGGCGTTTGAGAGATTAGACGGAATAAGCAGACAGACAAACAAAAATTTTTAAAATTGTGTTTTTGATGTAAGCTCCGTGTATACTTTCATACGCAATGAGTTAAAAACTGTTAATTTGATATTACAAACAAACACTTTCATTTTATTTATTTGTATGGATTGGATTAAGGTACACGTGACTTGGAAAGTTGCCTAGCAACGGCTGTTGATGTTAAGAGAGGGAACATATATTATTACAAGACGTAGAAAATGAAGACATAGACCACACCATGAATTTAATGTCTGATATGTGCAAGTTATCTCCTTTTCGAATTATACTCAAGTCCATTGAGCCCTTATTATCCGGAGAAATATTAAACAAGCACACTAATTTAAAAAATAGTTTTATTTTCGAATATTAGTTTGATAATAGATAAAAGCAGTATAGTACGAAATTTATTCAAAAGTATTTTCTTTTTCAATCGCATTCAAACGAAGCACAATGAATATTCAAAAAAATATATATTAATCGGCCTGGATCCGAAAAACCGAGTTTTTCATTTATACACGGTCACTATTTTAATAACTTCCGATTTCACGGCCGATATCAGACGCCCAGCGGCGTGGATTGAATAAACAAAGCAACTGAGTTTTCAGTATACACGTAGAAAAACTTCAATAACATGTTCGTTCTAAATGTAACTGGCTATTTTTGTTTTTAAAATTTTATATCAAAGTTTTGACTTTGTATAGCAATATTTACCTAATAGTAAGTTATAATAATAGTATAATATTGACCAAATAGGATTGACATGAATTCGCAATGATGTTTCATTTTTAGGATTCCGTTTTAAATCTTATTATTAAGCCTCAGTTGTCAGTCTTAAAAAAGAATTAGCGATGTAGAGGAATACGCAGTAATGAAAGGAATGAGGAGGGTACTAGGCTTCTAGCTCTCTTTTTTGTAACATTGCGTAGTGTTATTTTCAATCAAAACTAAAAAAACGAGGAGGTTCTGAATTTGTAGTGTATTTTTTTAATAATATTTGTTGCCTTACGCCATTTTTTAATTTGAAAATTCTGTTTTGAGCTTAAAAAGGTTTGTTATACGGAACTGAAAGTCAGTTTGGTTCCATAGATTTTTTTATATTCGGTTTAATTTAGGTTTTAAATCAATATAAATCGTCGGTTCCTTTTTCAAAAAAGTATTCATTATTTTGTTATACTACTTTTATACAAATGATTCTAATTGAAATAGGACACAACTTTAATTAAACATTACTATGGTACATTTCTTTAAATCGATGTATTATTATGATGTACTGGCTGTTGCTCGCGACTTTGTCTGCGATGTCTGTATTGTCTACGTCATAACAGCTTTATGCATACCAAGTCTGAGCCCGATCGGCTTAAAATTGACAAACTTTCATACAAACATTCATCCCCTATTTTATCTCTCTTATTTTTCCCTATAATGCTATGTATTAAACAAAATCCTTTCTTAGCGGATTCCTACGTCATAACATCTATCAAAAGTCAAATTTCAGCCCAATCCGTCAAGTGGTTTGGGTGTACGTTGTTGTCAGTCAGTCACCTTTGAGTTATATAATATTTAGATTTATAGATGAATAGTAAAACTTTCTTTTATGTATAACGTTTATGCTCTTAGACAACCAAATACAAACCAACACTACTTAGTGTTAAGTTGGCAATTAATTTCGTGCTACTTCACATAGTTTTTAGAATGACAGAGATTTTTTTATACTAGCTATATTTGTACACTCTTCGCTGAGGCGATACTTTTGAAATTGCGACTAGAGTTAAATCGAATATCAATTATTTTAACGACTGCGTACCTGACAGATATGTCTGTCCGATATACTCGAGCGTGTGTGGCTGCCGTTAGTTTGATGTTAATTATTTAGGGAGTAAAAATTACACTGTGAATTTGTCTGTATGGTAGAACTCTCGATGTAATAGTTCTTGTTTCTACCTCGTTTTTCATTTGGACTTTTCTGTTTTCTTGGTAACTTCGGAATAAAACATATATATAAAAATACTCTTCATTAAAATGCAATGTTGTTCATTAATTATTTTAGAGTTTGCGGTCA
Organism: Hypolimnas misippus; assembly: GCA_037950945.1. NCBI lineage: Eukaryota > Metazoa > Arthropoda > Insecta > Lepidoptera > Nymphalidae > Hypolimnas > Hypolimnas misippus. The sequence continues at coordinate 5,086,128 of JBBEEQ010000029.1, read as the reverse complement.
TAACTACAGCTCATTTTTATGTATAAATATTTAGATTATTTAATAAAAAACCTTTGACATCAAAAATGTTGCAAAAATCAGTTTTAACAAAGCTTGGAAAACAAATATTGAAAAAATAATATTACGTCATTGCGGTATTTCCCAGCTATTTTCATTTTTACCGTGTCAAAGGAAATTGTAAAATAAATACTTACTGTGTTTAAAAACAAAAGTTATACATGTAAAAATAGAATATAAATATTTAGATGGAACTCAATCGTAGTCGCATAATATTTGAATAGTTACGTACGTTTACGAACTGAAAATCTAGTTTGGAGTGATATCAGTTTCAAAAGTATTTGATTAAAGTCCAAGAGGCTGTTTGAAGAGAATTCCGTTCATTTGTACCTTTTCTAATAAAGGCTTTCACTTTAATTATAATTAATACTAGGTGGACACCGCGGTTTAACCTCGTTTTGGAATATTTAGATTGGTTGACATTTTTAGGATTTCAACAAGATGCTATTAATAATCATTAGTTGACCGTCCGGTCTTGGAGTTTATTTTACATTTATAATATTAGTATCTATACGAATATTATAAAGCGCGTTTATTTCAGGAACTACGGTTTCGAATTGAAAAATTATTTTTGCTATATTAAATCACGCGGTAGCGTGATAGTGCGTTCATAGGAGCAAAGCAGTAATTATAAACGCAAGTGAAGCTGCAAGGGACAGCTAGTGTATTATATAAGATGGATCTATTTATAGATAATTCTGTTGTTGTTTTATTTTTTATTACACTACGCTTTCTTTAAATATATTTTTATCGTATTTAAAATATACCATTTACTGAGACCATTTCAACGAGCCCCAAAATGATAATTCTTCTGTTGGTGAGTTCAAGTTGGTGAGGAGTTGCTCATTCTAGATGATGATGCTGGTGCATCTTTCACCATTCATTCAGATGAAGGTGACGCAACTATGTTATTTTAATATCGTTCGTAGTGTAGACAATTTTTAGTCGATAAGACTATTAGAAATTGTGAAAGAACAACTAGAAAATAGCTGAAAACCTTCCAACGTTTAAACTGATCTTCATTAACTATAGCTGAGAACCATGCCTATTATACCAGCTTTTAAACAAAAAAAAACTGCATTAAAATTAGTCTATTCGTTAAGGAGTTTCGATGCCACAAATAGACACACGGATACAAAGGTCAAACTTATAACTCTCTTTTTGATCGGGGATTAAAAACATCTGAACATGATAAAATGTTCGGTATTTTTTCGGTGTCACTATCAAACGTTTCTGTTTTCTGAACGGTTTTTCAACGTCAGTAGTGCCAACGGCTGTTTCAGTTTAGGAGTTCTTTTGACGAGATAAGCACGAAAACAAAGGTGAATGGCGAGTGAAAGCTGCGTTGACCGGCTTATGGATTTATTTTATAAAGTTGCGTTTCAAAGGATTTGTTTTGAAGTAGCAATTATAATATTATACTGAAAATTATATTTAAGAATATTTAAGAAATTGGCTAAGGCCCACGACTTCGTTTCTGCAGGATTATTTACCCTTATTTATTATTATTATTTCATCTATATTTCAACTCCTGACCAAGGGCAGATCCAGCTTCGCCGTCAGAGGGGGGTCACGTAGTTGTGGTCAAGTCACAAGAAGTCATAATTTAAGTTTGATAATAATTGATATAGGTAAAAAGTTATCTCTTCTTCTACTTCGATGGGTACGTTTTTATGGAAGTGGAGAAATGCCAATCCGGTTAAACGTTCTTCAATCATACAATATATATTACATTAATTAAATATTAAAGGTACTTACATATAATCTATATTGTGATTAAAAAAATATAAAAATAATATTATCAACATCATGTTTAACAATTATAATTAGTGCTCTACCTAGGTCTTGGATCCAGCCTAGGGGGGATTGTGACCCCCATGACCATCCCAATAGATCCGTCCTTGCCCCTGACAGCCTTTTTTCCGAATTAAAAAGTATGTCCTTTCTCAGTCTCTAGATTATCTCTTTTATTTAAATTGGTTCAGTATTTCAGGTGTGATTGTGAAACTACAAAGACAGAGTTACTTTTGCATTTATAATATAAGTAATGATTAGTACATGAAAATGCATTAATACAAATTCATGACAATTACACAATTAAATTCTCATAAAGACGATGGGTATTGAGCGGAGTTATCGCCATAGCAGCGCGATACATTCCGACAATTGATTTGTTTCGTTTCAGTACAAGAATCAGAAATCAAATGCCTAAATCTCTCTGTGGTAGTGGTAACTCATCGTAATTAGCCTGCAGTTTTACAATGCTTGCATTATGTTCATGACATAGTTTCGAGTCAAAATATTGCGCATATTTTACTTCAACTCATCATGCAAGTAATTTACCGTGTAATTACCTAACTATTTATACTATATAAATAATTATTACTGAATTTAGTACACAGCCTACAAATAATTTTTGGTTACGGATATGAAGGACGGGAATGACACTAAGAGTGATAAAAGCATAAGATATTGTTTGTTGTAATGCAAGATGATAAAGCTTCGACGATGACGACGTAATGTCATCGATATTATTGATTTTACAACACTATTCTTATAATGAAACAAGTTGCTCAAGTAGTATTTTTATTTATTGAAATTAAATTTATCGTGCACGACACGGGCGTAGCTATAGCTTTCACACGATAGGAGCCCGTCCAAGGGTCAGATCAACAAGTTTTTATCCGGGCATCATGAAATAAGATGGTATGATTATAAATGCCAATCTCAGTTACAAATGATATAAATCATTGCCATTGTCATTCGTCCTATGTACTAAGTATAAGTTAGTCGTATAGTAAGGGGTGGAGGAGGGGCATCCAAACTCCCTAAACCATCCTCTTATATACGCCCATGATGCACGAAACTTGATGCTCAATGTTAATTCGACTTTAGGTTACACCTGATGTTACTATCGCCCATTGACATCTGAACACCAGGGCGTTGCAGATGGTCGATATGTTGAGATTGATGCGTATCAGTTTTATACTGATCATTTTTTAGCCGTGAACAGGTCGCCAGGTCGCACACACACTATCATACAATATAATACATACTATAATACTTTATTTTTTATAAAGGTTTTAACGTGAAAATTCAGACGTCTGAGTGTCTTTTATATAGGGCAGATTTACACTATTATTTTTATTATAATTGTAATATAATTTTATTTCATAGGCGATGCGTACTTTTTTTTCTTTACACAGCAATTTTCTTCTTTTTTTTATTAACGCTCCATAGTTGAAGTCAAGTGTTTAAAAAGTTTGTATGTAATGTATTTTGAATTACTTTTTATATTTGTTACATGTAGTATATATACATAAATATATAACTATTATTATATATTATATAAGTGCCGTAACAGAGATGATATCTACATTTTAATTGGGTTTACTTATGTATTTCATACAAAAATGTATGACTAATATCAATACTGTGTTAACTAATTGGTTTGCTTTTAGGTTTAACATTTTTGTTGTACTGTAACTGTAAAAATGCTAGCTGACCCTCTCGATTTCACTCGCGTTTATGGTTACTGCTTCTCTTCTGTGAGTCGTAGCATGGTGTAATATTTAGCCTAACCTTCCTTTATAAATAGGCTATCCAATGCAAAAATATATTTTTTTAATTTGGATTAGTAACTTCAGCGATAACCCCTATATAAAAAACAAATTTTACCTGTTCATAATATTAGTATACATTTAAAGCAAAGATAAATAAAAAACCGCACTGTTAAAAGCAAAAAAAAAATGTCTACAACATTTTGAAGTCGTTGCCAAGTAAAACATTCGAAGTCGTATCCAAGTAAAACCCTTTACGTGTTATTTACTGGACTTTTAAAACGATACTGCAATGCCGTTCATTCGTTTAGACTTCTTTTTACGCTAACACACTACATAAAAACGATAAAGTCGCCGTAACTTTGACATATGGTCAACATCGCTAGATTCGAATAACTGAAACTATTGAGTAACGAGAAATCACTAGTAACGTTTCAAAAATGCGCATTCGAATTCTGTATGAAAATAGACCGCTACGTCTAAAATGGACATTTTCAAACGTCGTACATTAAGAGCGGTCGCTCACCGACCTTTGTGAAGGTGCTTTTAAAAGGAAAACGCAAGCTAAAACTGCCAATAGCCCGTCGGTTCGTTACGGAGCCCAATCGACATCTGCACTAGAGCTGAGCGTTTGAGTAGCGTCAAAAAGGCAGTGACCTATGCCCTAATTACGTTTTGCATTCGCCATCTTTATTTGCTACGAAACGTGCCTCGCGGTTTTACTCGGTGGTGCTTGTTAGATTGGTTAACATTTGTGGCTGACTGAACTGTTAATTCGTTTAGTTAATACGTGCTATTTTAATGAACAAAAAACCACGAAAATTGTTCCTATAATGGAACAACGATTCTAGTTAATGACGGAAAAGTCTTGCGGTTATAGTCCGTTATCTATTCAGGCCAATATGGTTATTACTCAGCTCCGTCATAACGGGATATTTTATCAATCGACTTCAAAAAAGGAATTTTGAATTCGTAGTGTATGTTCTTTTAAATGTATGTTACCTCAGAACTCCATAATTTCTTAACTGATTTTGAAAATTCTTTTCCTTATCATTGGTCCAATACAATCTTTATCGAAATCGGTTCAGTAGTTTGATTTATAAAACAATATAATTCGAATTGAACTCGATTTTTTTTAAGTCTGAGTTATATGTTTCTTAATAATAATTAATATATAACATGCTATGTAATACGAAATGAATGATGACAGATGATACTATAATTAGCTGGTTCAATATATCTTAGCCTTATATTATACTAGCCTCCCCTCGTGGTTTCACTAGCGTTGATGATTATTGCTTAGCTCCTGTGAGTCGTAACGTTATATTTTCTTAAGTAAATGCTATTCAACACTAAAATATTTTTTCATATCGGAGTAGTAGTTTTAAAGATGACGATTATATTGTAAGGGTCATACAAACATATAAACTTAAAAACAAATTTTACCTCTTCATAATAGAAGTTTATCACACAGACTCAAAATATACTTTATTAAATAATCTAATATGCTTTTAAAAGCACTTCAAATCGTCAAGTTACATGTATTTTTTTTTAATTGTTATAAAGCTACCACTTTTTCGGAACGTAGTCTCTACCGAAAAGAACCGGCAAGAAACTCGATTGTAACTCTTTTAAAACCATTGATACATAAAGTGTTTATATTACATTTTAATTTTGTTACCCTTTTAGAAAATCAACGCCTATCAAATCCACGCCTCTTTGTCGTCAAACTATTCTTGTATAGTATATATTTTTTTATAGGATAGGGGCCAAACGAACTGACAGATCACTTGATAAGTTAATACTGTCGCTCATGGATATTTCCGGCACCAGAGGAGCTACGAAATGCGTTGCCGGCCTTTAAATAATACGCTTCATATATTAAAGATTTCTTAAACTAATAAATAGGCTTTAAACTCATTTAGTGGCAAATATAAAACTGTTTGCGGGATTTTATTATACATGCGAATACCAAGCCACAAAAACAAGGAACTGACTTCATGAAGACGAAAGCTATTTGTTAAAAGTTTGTTTTTCTTCTAGTGTTTATACAATTTGTCACGGTTCTTGGGAAAGCTACCATTATTTTGAAAAATATATAAGATATTATTATAAATTATAGAGTGAATCTTTGCTCGCATAGATTTAGGTTTGGTGTTATACATAAATATTTTATAAAATATATAACAATAATAATATGAAACTAATCTCCCTGTAGAGTCGTGCATTTTTCTCTTTTTAAAGTAGCAGGAGAATTTTTAAAATGGATCAAACAAAAACAAATTCCTTTTCTTTATAATATCCATACACAAGAGTACCTACTCTTAAAAATATAGATTACCAGAAAAATATTGCGGGTCGGTCGTCGATCATCAGCCAACTTCAATTATTGTCAGTAAATAATCATAAATACATCTTGATTTTGATAAGACATGCTTTTACTGACCTTAATAGATTTTTTAAGAGCCATCAGATGTTTTTTTTATTTCCCAAACACATTTCGGACAATTGATTTCGACTGCTTCTTCGTCATAACGATTTGTGAAAATGTTTAATAAATTACATAAGTATTATACGGACCGTTCGAATTATAATTAAGGTCCTTAAAATGGGGGTTCTATAAGTCATATCACATTATGCTTTGGATTTTTTTTTTTGCCTTTTTTTCACGCGCAATTGTTTTGTAGAAAGTCTATATTTTTGTTTAATTTATTTCGATGTTGAATAAACTGAACTTGTGAGTTGCGCGCCGCTAATAGTAAGAAACGCGAGAGTTAAGATACTCTAATATTTAACTATTTTATAAATAAGTAAATAAAAATGATCTGATTCTTAAATGTGTTAGACTTAATAATCTCAAGTTTAACCTTAAATAAAAGTCGAACGCCATATGTACATACATAATATAAAAATGAAATGTTGCCTAATATTCTAGGATGTTTGTCGGGATTTTTGTTTTTATATTGTGTGTTTCAGGATTACCGATTCCGGACCTGATTTATTTATTTTTATTTTTGTTAAGACTACTGTATCACGGTCAAGAATGACTGTCCGTAAAAATATTTAGATTTAATATAACAGATTACTAGTATTACAATTATATAGTGGTAGATTATAGATCAAAACTGTTAGAAGGATGGAAAATTATAGTTTTCATAACTTCTCCGTGTTCAGTATGCAGCTGTGGCGTACTAGTTCAAAGGATTCAGGTCCTTACCAAGAGTCGCTTTGAATGTTAATTTAATAGCGTAATACTGATATAGTAATTTTTATCCATACTTTATACCAGTAACAAACAAATTTAAAACTTTCGTTTATTTTTTACACTGACTAATTTTAGGATGCGCTAATCATATTTAAAAAAAATATTGATACTTTGTATTATTGTATTATATTACATTGATTTTTCCTAATATATGACGTAGATATATGATATAGACCTTATATAAATGATGTTAGGTTATTGATGACGCACGTTGGACAGTGGCTTTTTAATATCGTGCTTCATGGAAAAGGAGTAGTGACCATATACGCTAATCAATCTAGCAAGTACGTAAAGACACACGTGGAATAAGCTAGGCAGAGCTATTATGTACTATACGAATATAACTTATACTTGATATTATAGACATTTGTTAGTTTTACCTAGAAATATTTCCGAGAGGATTGAAATTGTGGATCTAATAGATTTTGCTCTTTCAAAATTTCTACTTTGCCACATATCTTTGTATAGACTACGGACGCACCGCCATATTGAAAAAATAACGCTCAAGAGTTTTTTGACAATATCTTTTCCTACTCATTATTCAATGAAAATAGTTAGATAGTATGTGATGAATTAAAATAAAGAAAAGTTCTTATAAGTGCACACCTTATTTTTGTACAATGAATAGTTTTAGTGTACGAGCGCTGCAAAGTCGACTCAACTCTCGTTTATACCAAAAAAGTCATTTCCACCCTACTATGAGTGGCATATTTCTTTTTTTGTGGTACCAATACTGGTAAACACAGGAGTCACAAAAAAAAAAACTTTTATATACTATTTTTTCTACTTTATCATCATCATCTACTTAGCATTAATCTAGTCCTGTTATTGCCCAGTTACTAATTTTTACATAGAGTGACTGCTCTATGTTTAAATCTGACTTCCACAACCTCTGATGGCAATAAACCTCCTACTAAGAGTTGCGATTTTTATCAGGTGATTGTGATAACAACTGGGACCTAGTGTTTTACGTGGTACAAGGCACGATGGAGAGATACATAAGGACAAACACCCAGGTTTAGAAACAAATATTTACCCAAATACAAATATCTGCTACGAGTGGGGATCGAACCCGCAATTGTCGATGCTAGGGGTACATCAGTATCACTGCTTCAGAGCAGTCGTATCAATTCCTTTTAATTATGAACGAATAACAAGGGGCGACGTGGCGTCGTGATTTTTAACGATCTACGACTTCGTAACATGTCACGGCAAGGCGTCGCATCGTTATGCGATTGTGCGTGTTATGCTTTACATAACACAAGTAATATTTAAATATTTTATAGTATAATAAGTGGTGCTCGCGACTTCGTCTGCGATGTCTGTGGTATCTTAGTAGGTTTATGCATGCTAAGTTTCAGCCCGATCCGTACAGTGGTTTGGGCTGTGCGTTGATAGATCACTATGTCAGTCAGTCAGTCAGTCACTTTTGAATTATATATATTTAGACTTTTGTTTACTTAATTTAAACAAGTTAGTACAAATAATCTTTGTATCGTCTGTCTGTGACGATATAATAATAGTTTTCATTCATAGCATTTTGCCTGTAAGAAAATGATGATAAATATGTGAAATAATACTAATGACGCCTCAAGCAGACAAGGATAAACCCGACCAATTAGTTAATATAATAACAAAACAAAGTTAGAGATAATAACAAAATAATGTGAAATTCATTATAGTTATTGTTTTGAGGACAGATTAGCGCAGTGGTCAAAACAACTGACTGAAGCGCTAATGGTCGCTGGTGCGATCTATGCTTCTGACAATGATCGGCCATATGGATATTTCTCGTGATCTAGGCATTGGTGTGTTTGTTCTGTCGTTTTCTCGGACATAGGATCTTAATGAGGGCTGTTAAAGTGTGAAGTGTTATTTATTAGCTGTTGCAATATTAAAAAGAAATAGCTTTTTATCAAATATTCATTGTCATTTTTTAATTTAGTCTTTTGTTTTACTGAAGATTAAACTACGAATTGAGAACCTTCTCCTTTTTGAAGTCAACTGATAACGATTTCCTATGATATTAATCGCAAGAAACACAAATACCTACCACAAATTACGGGCTCCTCTAAGATAAGCCGAAACGTAGAAACACCGCAACACACGTGTCATAATCAAATTACTTACCCGGGATTATTTGCAAGCTTGTTGTCGAAGGGCATCTGAGGAAATTGATCCTTCACAAGGCCGCGGTATTTGGAAAGGATATAAGGTATTCAAACGTCGGTTCCCTTTAAGCCGTGTTGTTAGACAACTATACCTATTCCTTGTAACAATAAATATAACGATATATTCATTGTTAGTTTGAGTTGGCATGGTTTTTTGTTTTGTTTGTTTTTTTACTGAATTCTTAGTTGATATGTGTTGATCTAAGTATATAGTGGAGAAAAATGTAAATAGAGAGTTTTGCTCAGCAATGGAAAATCTTTTTTAGCTCAGTTACAGTATTTTGTCACGTCATCCTGCATGCTATTTAAAATAGTAGTAGTAGATAGGCAAAAAATGATTGAATATTCTCAGCCCTTATGTGACAAGTTAACTAAAAGAAATGCCTAAACTTCTGTCCTGATACTTAATATTGTGTTCTGTGCAGCATAATTCTTACCATTATATTTAGTTGAATCGAATTGTAAGTATTAGCCCGATGCGAGCGCTCAAAATATTTTTGCTTTGTAAAGTACCTGTGAATACTTATGGTTTCGGATAATGATAGAAGACCGACTCACGGCGCCCCTCGTTACTTTCTACGGCGCACCAGAGCGCCGCGGGAACGCACACCTTGGGAACCCCTGGTCTAGATGATTAATATGATTGTAACGGGTTTTATGCCTTCAGGTTTTTTGTCTAATATCATCATGACTGACTATTTCTACCTGGGTCTACCCATGATTTTAAAACAATATTTTTTTAACCTACAGTCTCACTTATATCGGCTTATGTATCTCATTCATTCTGTTACTTAAGAACTATAATTGTAATCTTTCAATCTTTAAATGCAAAGAATAATTTGAATGTCATATTTAATGTTTCAAATTAACTTATTGTATTCATTATTGTTTGAGTTGTTAACCATATAAAACTATTATTTTAAAAGAATTCCATTTTTATAAGAATTATTGTTAAGACAAACATATTATTAAAAATAAAGAATTATATAAGTTTAAACTTAGTCGATGTAAGATATTCTTATAAGGACGCCATGTTTATTAGCGGTTATAAATTCTCGTATCGAAAACTGGTATAATATCTGACTCTCTCATATCGTATATAGTGGGTTCGAGCGTGTAAATAAATTGTACTTTTCCAGCAAAACGGTTATATTGACTTTAAAATTGTAAAAGATCGTATATATTTTACGAGATATCCCGGCGACGGCTCGAGCCACGTTGATTTTCGATATGGCATTGCGGTTTTTTAATTCTCTTTTTATTTGTTTATCTGTTTGTTTATAGTTTAATTTAAATTTAGTTTATGCAAATTTTTTTAAAGACAATTTTGTCATGTGTCTATAGAAACATAATTTAAAATATGATACTTTTTACATTAATAAAAAGTGTTTGATTTTATTATTCAGTGTATGGCGGTGTTCATCGACATGTAGAAAGATAAGGTCTTAATAGTAGTTTAATAGTATTTTAAATTTTTATGTAGGTAATTATTGTATAAATAGCGTGAACGTTTATAATTTTTTAAAGAAATATAATTAAATCTCATATACTATATTATATATTTTAAACTTTCGCGGTTTTTAGTATTCATATTTAATATAACGGGTCTTAGCGCGATAACTAATGGTAGTAATACCTTTTTTTTTGTCCGACGTTTCGCCGAAGTTGCATCCGTCATGGTCACGAGCTGAGTGGTGTACCGCGCGCCCTCCGGAAGCGCACGGTACAACAGTCCATTAGTTAATATAAGAACCGTTATATTAAATATGAATCATATAGTATATAATACTACAACAATACATATATGACTGCTTATTTACCAATTATATTTAAATACGAAGCGAAAAAGTAAATGTTGCTATTTAATTTAATATGTCAATATTAACAGTTGAGCTACCGTGTTCCCATATTACAAGGTTTATTATGAATATTTGATATATAATACAAATATTTAAGGAGAGATACAGAAATTGTGAAGTGTACACAGAAGTCGTCGCGCGTCGGCGTCGTACTGAACATTTGCGTTATGGTAAATAGAATAGATTATTTATAAATTCAAAGATGAGCTGTTTAATTTAATGAAAAAATTACTTTTTCCTTTCACGAAGGATTTTTTTAATTTTGTCGCTTATATTTTATTTTTTCTAAATATGCTTTAAAATTACAAGAATCGCGTTATATATTTTCCAAGAAAGGACTTGTTTTTGGTAACCTCTTAAGACAAAAACACATAATAACGACGTCGCGTTGGGACTCGTTCTGATGCCGTCAAAACTTATGGTTTCGCGTGGAGATAAGCTACCACGCGCATCGTGGAAAATCACAGCGTACCGTCCATCGTGGCGTTTTGTTTGACTTTAAATAAATAATCATATCATCACAATGTATCCCTACGTGGTAACGTAGAGATACATTGTGATTTTTTACGATGCACGTGAAATGGTCACGGCCCAATGTTTAATGTTTTGGCCGTTTGTCTCGCCAAACTCAAAAAAAAAAATTGTTTTATTCGTGTAAGTACTAGAATTAAAAAAAAAAGATAATTAGGAAAAAACAGATGAAACAGTTGAACTGAAAAATATATATATTTAAAAATAATATATTTTTATTATTTTCTATTGTAATTACTAATTTTATGCAGGACGAAGTTACCGGATCTAGTATTTAAACAATTAAACACAAATAAAGTTAAGACTTACACAAGTAATTTACTAAAAATAAAGAATAATGAGTATTAAGATAAATAAATTATAACTTTTTAATTTATATTGTTAAATTTGAAAATTGTTCCACAAATTCTTTTAAAAACTCGTAAAAATTAAAAGAAAAATGTTATTATTAATTCATTTATACCTCGCTTTCGCGCCTGCCTCTCATTTTTTATTCATTAGGTAAATAAAATTATACACCTTGTCATTTCATTCAAACATTTCCATAAAGGATGGCAACATTTTTCAAATAACAAAAAGAAATTTAAATTTTCATATATTTGTATAGGTGTGAATAATACATATTGTAATTTTGAAAATATCTGTATAAACATTTATCGTATCCTCTTTATACCTGACATTTGCGTTAATTCAATAATCTTAATGTACTTGTATATGAAATAGCTATCAAAATTTTGTACATCTTTTTGTTTAATAAAAAAATTGTAATAATTCGAAAGTGGATTTTTCCATTAGATGTGCTGTATTTGAACTGTGCTGAATAGCTCGACAATTAATGTAAATATGGTTTTAATAAGATTTTTATTTTATACCATTTTTTTTATTCTTTATTTCCAAATAATATGGCTTTGAAATTAACACGATGACTAGCGATTTGAGTTAAATTATATTCTGTACCCGTATTAACGAAAATATATAAAATAAAATAGTTTTAGTGAATTGAAATACGGTGTAATTGGTTGCGTGCGTTTCGCATAAAAATGAACATTATTCATTGTGACAGACATCTACAAAGTATTTCAATTAGACGTGGTTTTGCTATCACCATTAATAAGCATTCGTGGTTACTTTAACTTTTGGTGTACAAAACCTTTTATATAAAACATTTGCGGAGGCGAGAGGCTCATATAAATCGTTGTATCATACTTTATGAATGAACGTAAGCGAGTGGAAAAAACAGTGCCCGGAAAATAAGAGGTTTTCTCGTGAAACAATCTCGAATATTCCCTGATGATAAATTCAGTGATTTCACTGTTTCTCTAATAACGAGGTTACCTTTTCTCGAGCGTTTTTTTCACCTTATTTGATGAAATTGGTCGGTCAAGTGTTTGTCGTAAATTGTGAATGGGCATAATAATTGGAAGTGTTACACACTATGTGCAAAGTAGTGTAATTTTTTTTAATTACTTAGTATAAACATTTGAGATTGTTTCTACTAGTAGTACTCGTACTAGTTTTTGTCTGCAACTTTTTTTTGTGTTGATATAAATTTTTATTGTGCCAGACGAGCGACAAAATGTTGTTTTACTGGATGAAAAGGGAACTCTATGGTCTTTTTTGTTAGTTAATTTGTTTTTAACTTGTTTTTCCTTGATAGTTTGTACGCAAAATATCATGATGGTTAGGTTGTTGAAAACTCGTTCTCATTAAGTAGTTGAAGCTCGAAAAAGTACAAACAGATAAAACATCTGCGTTTACAGTAATAGTATAAGACTATTAGAATCAATCTATATAATAAATGCGAATCAAAATAAGGGTGTATCCTGTTTAACACAAGTTTATTAAACTACTAGCTGCCCGCCCCGCTTTGCACGAGTGTACTATTTAATTAAGATTTATTCACTATTTTACATGGAGATATTTTTAACCAAATTTTATATATTTTATATCAATATTAGAAACATGTAAAAGTTTCAACTCTTCACTTCAAATAAGTACATAAATAAAACACAGCAGCGGTTTCAGCAAAATAAAGCAAATGGCCGATTTAAATTATACATTCAGAAGCATCACTATAACAATCCAGCGCAGCGCATTTTAGTTTTAATGACTCTCAATTCGGCTTAAACTTGTTTATCATTAAAAGTTTTCATAACTGATGCTTTGCGTGACTTCGCTCAAGTAGTTTCATCTCTTATAAAAAGATTTATTTGTACTTATGACTTGAAGTAACTAGCGATAACAAGCGGTTTGTTACATTTACAAACTAGCATTGTTTTTACGTCAGTATTGTGACGTTTATGGTAACTCCATTGGTGGTAGCGTGATGTTATATAGCCTTTCTCTAAAATTGCGTTTACTCCTGCGCACGTGCACGTGCACTTTTGGACAAGTTCTTGTGCAAAATACTCGTGTTTGCGAACTCATTGCGAGTATGCCTTTTTTTTTGCTACCTCGTATATGCTTCATATTCTAAGCGCGCGCGTAGAGTGTGATGCGTGTGTTATTTCTTCTTCATATAAAACACGTATATTTGTAATATGTAATTAATAAGATTATGAAATTTAAACTTATTAAAATAAACGAACCTACTTTGATGATAAGATTAGGAACGTGATTAAGGCAAGTTGAATGAACGTTCGATAATTATTAAGAAAGGATAAAAATCCAAAGAATTAAACTGGAAAAGAATTTCATTCATTCGTTAATCGTTATCGAAATTGGACAAAGAATGAAGATATTTTTAATAAGAACTTGTTAGGGAAAATACCGTGATTGTCGGAGCGGGTATCATTCGATTATTTTAATGATAGGAATGAATACTTATATTTTTCTAGAATATTTTACTACTACTTACTAAATTGTATACAATGTTCATTTTCATTTGGGTAATTCTGCTCAAATCCTAATTTCACCTCTTTTATTTATTCTTTCATGATATTTCTATTTTGTTTAATATATTTTTTTTATTTTTTAACAAAAAGGTTAACGGTAAGATCCACACATAAGATTATATAACAATCTATTAGTCTATTGCAATTCTAATTGTATTTTAGAATAGGTACATTAAAAAAAATTGGCTTCAGTGTAGGTTTGCAACTATTCTATAAAAACTTTTTAACTTTTCAAAACATAGCCCAAAGTCGACTCGAGTGAGTCTTGTACGTAGTTTGCAAACAATAAATTCTAATTCTCCTTAAAAACAAACAAGAAGTATTAAAGTGAGACACATCGCAATAAAGCCTTATTTCTAAAATCTACGAATACAAAGACTTCAGGCTTTTCCCAATTTAACGCCACAGTCAGGTTCTGATGATAATTGTCCGTCATTATTATCAAGAAATTCGTGAAATGCTTTACTGATTATTTTTTTATTTCGTTTTATTTATTACACAGAAAGGAAATATCATACAATATTTAATAATACAATACAAAGTTTAAATGGTAATGGTACAATACAATAATATATACAAATATATATATATATATATATATATATATATATATATATATATATAAAAAATTTAATGGAAATTTGATAAAAAAAGAAGTTGTTTTTTTCGGTGCACCTTATCTATTACGATATTATAAGTTGTAAAAATGTTTGTCCCTTTATCAAATTAAAAAATAACTTTCAAAAATTTATAAAATAACAACTCCATAATTTGGATTATCAAGGAATAAACATAATACATTATGTTCATTAATAATTCAATGATTAAAATTTTCCAAAGGAACGAAGAAAAACAACATAAAAGAGGCGTTTCTACCGTATTCAGCATTTCTCACTGAATGTCCTCATGAGATTTGAGCTCATGTCATTCCGAGAATCAGAGAGGCTTGTGGAATTAGATTGCAGAGTTAGAATCATTCTGAGAGTAGTCGAGAGAAGGACCGTGAAAATAAAGTTTTAGATTTTCGTTAGGGCCGTCAAACTTTTAACGCTAAAAAGGTTTGTATGATTCAAGAACATTCACTTTAAGACGTGGTTGTATAAAAAAGGCAAAAGATATTTTAAATATTTGTCCTTGATCCTTTTTTTTAGTATTTAAATTTCCACAACTTTATTATTTTATACAAATAAAAAATATTACTCAAACAAAGCACTTTTATTTTATTATATATCTGATATTCAATAAATAGATCATTTGCATTTGGAAGTTTTAGAAGATTTTAATGGACCAAATACACACAACTCTATTACAAGACAAATTGAACATTCAACTTTCAAAGGTACAAAGACTGATCGTTAACAGACAAAATTAAAGGAGTCTTCAATTTCTATAACGCTCAAGGACTAATAATGACCCGAAAAAACAAGTTAATGGTAATAGAACGAAAAATAAGAAAGGAGTCTTTCGAAGAACTCGCTCGAATATTATGATTTCGCAAAAAGCGCTTCCTTTTAGACCTTCGACGTTCTTTAATAACATTTCAAGCTAAGTGGTGCCTGGGAATATCTTATATAAAACTGTGTTAAATTAAGTAAGGTGCATAATAAACTAATAAATATGAAGTTTTTACGATGGTTTACGTATTTCTTAGTAATTTATTATTAGGTATTAAATTTTGGGGGCCGTTGTTTAGTACTTACCATTTCTGATCTTTTATGATGAACATATATGATTAACTGCTTAAACGTAGATCTCAGGAAATTAGTAAATATTTTGGGCTAATTAAGTGTTATTGTTAACTCTGTAAATACTACGATTTTTTAGATCTTTTATGTTTTGTCTCACGTGGAACTTAAACATGTGTTTGATGTGTGTTTGTGAACCTGGTTATTGTGTTTACTTTTAACTTACTAAGTTGAAAGAGCTTGATATATTATGTATAGTAATATTTTCTATCGATTAAACGTATAACGATTATTTCGATATTCGTTTAAAATTGTTATTGTTAGAAAATTCTCGTTAAGATTGGAATAACTCACTGAATTAGTATTATCGAGTAAATTAAAAAAGGGTCTGTTTAAAAAAAGTTATTTTCATAAGAAATAAAAGAGTGTCTTTATAAAACTAAAACAAGAGAATTCTTTTGTTTTGAAAATTTTCTGAGCGTGGATGGAGTTTCTCATCTTAAGAGCGCATCTTTTAGAAAGAATAATATAATTAAAACTGAATTATACTAATTAGAGCTTAAGCTCTTTAGATTTTTCTTTTACGGCTATTAAAGTAGTATTTGTAAATTGTTTACAGTATTATTATTTAGATCGAATTAGAGCTTAAGTACTAAAAGAACAATCGATACTATAATATTTCATACTTTCCGTACTAGTAATATTATATATAAATGCATTAATTCTGTCTGCCTGCTTGGTACGTTTAAACCATTAAACAGATTATAATGAAATTTGGCATAGAGGTAGAAGTAAAGTAACTGCCTGTAAATGTCCCACTGCTGGGCAAAGGCCTCCTCTCCTATTAAGGAGAAGGTTTAGAGCTTAATCTACCACGCTGCTCCTCTGCGGGTTGGCAGATATACATGTGCAAGAATTTTTTCCGACACATGCAGGTTTCCTCACAATGTTTTCTTTCAACGCCGAGCTCGAGATGAATCTAAACACAAATTTAACACTTGAAAATTCAGCGATGCTAGCTGGGGTTTGAACCCGTGATTATCGGTTGAGATGCCCTAACTACTAGGCCATCTTGGCTCACACTCACACTATAATTTGAATGATATTAAAATAATATAGTTGCGTAACCTAAACCTGTTGCTGCAGCATCATTTGGAATCAGTAAAATATACAACTCCACGCCAATTTACAGCAGAAATGTCGAGTTCTCATGGGGCTCATTGAAATAAAAAAGTTTAAATTTGAAATTTTGTTAATTACTTCGGGATGAACAAATTTTAGTGACAGTCTAAACAGAGGCAGTATATATTCTAAATTAACAAAGACTTTTTTATAAACTACTGATGAACCTACATATGTAGCATATGCAGTATGCAGTTAATGTCAATATAGTTTTCTAAATATCCAATGACCCACAAACTCAAGATTTGTATGTTTTGAGTGTGATGCCTTTATTTGTATGTTTTTATATATTTGTTTATTAAATACTTATATTTGAATGGAAGAAAGAAATTTTCGGCATATGTATATTAAATGAAATACTATTTTAAAGCTATCTACATCAGGGGAATTATTACAGTAAGTTATCGCTAACGCATTGCGATATACATTAGAAACATTTTAACAGTTTATTTGTTTTTGTTTAGTACAAAAATTGGAAATCAACTGTCGAAATGTAACGCGTTGTTTTGTGATACTACACGCATAATTGAATTTCTGATCGTACGAATAATGATTTCAGATTTTTTTACCGAAATGTTTCCTATAACTGTCAAAATTTATCATGTTTTGATAGCGACGGTTTTACATAATTGTATTATATAACGTTCTGACTTTTATTGTATACGTCACAGTTGATTATCAGAAAGTAAAGTATTTTGATAGCGGTAGTGTTTGACAATTATTCCGCGGAACAACAAACGAAATTGAAACGTAATAACTATTTCATAGTTGTATTATCGGGTTAAAGTTTGCTCAGTTTGCTGTTATCGCAAACGAGGTCGCAGGGGATATAAGGTTGGTGAGCGCAAAGAGCTCTCATATTAAAAATGAAGCAAAAAATTGCATTTGGAATGCACGGGACGGCTTTGAACGATGAAAATATGTGGACTGCTTTTTGTGAACCTTTACTTCTTTATTTTGTTCACTACTGACGTCTCTATTTGTATTTACTACGATGTGGCCGCGCTTAATACGAAGTTTTGAGCTCGTGTAAGTTTTTTGGATCAATCTTTCCAGAGGGATTTGCGACTTGTAGTATACGTGGTTAGTGTTTTTAGTAGTCTGGAAGTGTATGGAATAGCATGGACAATTTTTCAATATGTATGTATATTGTGTACGTGTTCGAAACTAGGTACTTTTCATATTACAAATTTTAGAGCAGTTATTCTGTTTCTATATATATAATTGTGACAAATAATAATACTTTTCAATTTTGTAAATTGATAAATAATATAATATATGTAAATTACATAGACTTAATAACACAAAAAAATAAAAGTAAGCACAATATAAAATTTATATTGATTTAGATTTCAATGTATGTATGTATATAAGTAAATAGAAAAATACTTTAATTAATGCATATTTTCTTTCATTCTGTTGAAAAATTGAATGTCTATGTAAAATTCTTTTCGTGTTTTATGCTGAAGGAAAACTTCGGTAGAAAACCTACTGTGTCGGACTGAGGCCTTAGGCATCCGGCTCTCCGCAGCGGAGCAACGTGACGATTTAAGCCCTAAAACTCGCGTTTCGTTTTCGTAGTTTTGCGCTTTCCTAGAAACAGTGTATAATTGGGAGAGAGATTTAGATCGTTTCCTTCCCGTTGTAGAAGTTAAAAATAGTAATGCTTTAGTTATAATAACTACTTATATGAATTTCGGCTAAACCATTATCTCTGCAATATTAAGCGTGGATTTAGCCATTGTATTAAAAATGGACTTTCTAACCTGTTCACCTTTTTTCTCATATGATTAAGACTTTTAAAAAAAATAAACAGACTTTAAAAACAAAATGCATAATTTCGTGTGCATTAATGATGAATGATTAATATATTCTCAATTTTACTCTAATCTGTTCAGCTGTTATAGTATAAAGAAACACATTAAGTTTCGCATTAGTAGGTATTAGTTGAATAAGTAATGAATTCGCTATTTACTTTGTGTGCTAGTTTGATTAAAAGTTAGTAAAACGACCTCTTTTGGATAATATATTATCGAGAAACTACTACCAACAAAGATTTATCTTCAATCGTTTCTTTTTTGTATAAAGCTTGTGCCAATAAATGGAACATCATTTAGATACTATTTTTAATTTTACTGTTACACTGACAATCGTTGAATGACTTTTTTTATCAAAGATATTTGTACAAACTAAACTATATATACTTTTTATTAAAAGATATTAAAATCTATCTTTTTACATTTTTTTAACATACGAAATTTTACTATTTCGATTTTGACTCAAAATCTAAAAAGCGAAAGGGATGGTCGCAGTTCGATAAAAATATCCAATTAATTTTTTTTGGCTAGTTTCGGTATAACATATAGTAAACCAACTTTACAGGGGAGTGCTAGAAAATAACTGCGTAATTTTATTTAGATTTTATATTATGAATCTATACTAATTTAAATTATTATGCTTTCAAACTATTAACTAACTATGTTAAAAGTGAAACTAACTTTGTCTGTATGTCTGATTATTATATTTTTATGCCTAAGGCGCAAAACCAACTATGATAAATTTTGATATAGAAAAAGATTGACGTATGAGAAAGACAAAAGTTACTTTTTGACAAAAAAAAATCATAAAGTAGGAGATGAAATTTAGGGAGAGAGAATCATTTTTCAAACAAACAGGCACTTTAAAATTCTACGCAGACGAATTAGCGGGGACCAATTAGTCAATAATAAATCTAGCTATAAGTAAATATATACAATTTAAAAATAGTATATCATTGATTAACAATGGTGTAGATTAAAAAAAATCACTCTTCTGTAAAGTTCATGATTTAAATTTATGCACTGCTCGAATACGAGTGGCGGTACGTATTTAATTCATAAATAGATAAATACCTGTAGGATGTTTGTAACGTATTAAATGTTGTTGTAACAATTTTTTTAATTGCAATGAAATTGGTCAAAGTAGCAATTTATTCGAATATTTTTTCAAACTGTTTTTCTTGTAAGTTTTATTAATTTATTAATATTTTTAGTTTCTAAGTATAACTTTTTTTAAGATACAGAACTAAGCAAATACTGAAAATTGTATTTCAGAACATACCATATATTATAATGGCAATACTATATGAAAATTAGCCTACAGGTAGGTAATTGTATGTAGTAAGTTCTAGTGAAACATAAATTAAACATTTTGACAAGGCGACCGTGTTACACGGGGTTGGCACTGCGGACAGACCGCTGTTTCGCCGCGGAGTGATGTATGCGCTCCTAAACTCACAACGAAAACTTTACAAAGGTAACTATGAAGTTATTATTTCAATGAACAAGGTGTATGTACTGGCATTTTATTTCTTTAAGATAGGCATATGATTTAAAGTCAGTTATTCCTAAAAGTGTTTTATATGTACAGGTGTATTAATAAATCACCCTTTTTAGTCAAAAGACTACTTGTACTATGTCTTTAAATAGGCTCTAAAGAGGCTATTAGGGCTTTAGTTAGACCGTTACTTACTTATTTTCCTAGAGACACTTATTCTATATTTCTTATTGCAAATAAAAAATATGGTTTCTTGTAAAATGTCATGATATTTAGGGCCTTTTCAACCGACTACAAAAACTAATGTATTCCAAGTAAACGAAATTACGTCTTTGGAAAGTGTCTTTAGCTTTGGAAATTTGGTTGTTATTTTAAAAAGTCTTACTCATTAAAGTGAGCCCTCTAGTTAGTGCGTCGCTTAATAGTGATCTATCTTATAGCTTTTATTACACCTAAAAAATAAGATTCCCTTGAAATGGTGGAATGTTATATGGCCTTAAGTAAACAAGACAATCGCAGCGTTATTGTCTTCTTGATCCTGGATTCCTTTTCGCAGGCACGTAGTGTGACACGGCTGTTTAATACGAACAGTGATTGATATAAGGTTATAAGGGTGTAGCAAAGATTCATGGTGACATAGCCTATACAATGGTGTGCTTAATTTGGGGAGATTTGTCTGCAAGCGGAAATGTGAATATCCGGTTTTCTAAACATCATCATTTCGAAAAAATCAGTTTACTGTAGAGATAATGGTGATGATAAAGTGATCAAAAGCATGAGATATTAAAGAAATAATTTTACGATGCTGAGAGCTGATTGTTAAAAATTACAGATATTAAAATGTGTATCACAGTTGAAGGCGACGTATTAGTAAAAACAATGCAAGAATTATCAGGATAAGTCATGTTTGATTAGCGACAGATTTTAAGAATTAGTGACTTCGTAAATGTTCCTTCATATAATAATCGTAACGTCGCGCGTCGTTAGCTTCATATCGTTTAATAATAATATAACTACGATCATCAAGGTAAAGAACTTTAAATATATATAATCTTGGAATATATTAATAGATTTGTTTCACACCTTCGATCAAATGTATTTATATGTATTATTCCTTAAGTTATAATATTTAAAAAAATTAAAATCTGAATGTCTAGAAACAATATCTCGCATTTCAAAATCGGTCAAACTGTTTGATTTTTTACTGAAATCACATAGCTTACGACACTCCGAAGAAAAATACAAATCTATACTAATATTATAAAGCTGAAGAGTTTGTTCGTTTGTTTGAACGCGCTAACCTCACGAACTGGTTCGAATTGAAAAAATCTATTTCTGTTAGATAGTTTATTTATTGAGGTAGGCTATAGGCCATATTACATCACGCTTCGACTTATAGGATCGAAGCAGTAACCATAAATGCGAGTGGAACCTCAAGGGACAGCTAGTCTACTGATATATAACTTACACATCAAAATCAGAGAGATCACAATAGAATGGACATATATAGATACGCGCGGAAAACATAACCCTTCTCTTGCTTCTGGGTAAGACGAATAAAAATATCAATAATACATACGTTATGTAAGATTTTTTTTAACTTCTATATTACCAACGAGTAATTAAATATCGGTACACTTTTATCAGAAACTACGTAAGTAGAAAGAATTATGTAAACGAAACTGCGTTTTAAATAGAGTAAAAAAATAAAACTTCTTTTTCCACCTGAATGAGTTCGATCCGTTAATCCCAAGTACGTCACTCTTGGGATTTATTCCGACGGGAATTAACGGATTTGGCAAGCGACTTCTAAAGTTCTTCTGATTTCCTAGTAGTTTTATGTACCGGATTTGATTTTTCAATTATACTGAAGTTGGAAAGTTGATTAAAAACGTGTACCTTTTTCTATACGAATATATATGGATGCTGATAAGTAATAATGTGTTAACCCACAAAAAGTAAAAATCGGAGATATTAATGTATTTTTATACTACATCACCCATTTAACATAATTTAAAAAAATCAAGTCATATACACTAAATAAGTACGAAAAAAAGTTTTTAAATTAATTGTTTTAAATTTCATTGCGTTTCATATTTTGCAATTTATACAACAATGATGAACATTTAAAAACTTTTCATTAGATAATATATTAAATATATCTATCTGCTTTCATTTCATTATACCTATTATTAAACAAGAAAAGAAAAGATGGATAAATACTTCTACAAACAGATTCCTTAAGAATAGGTTTGACATCTTTGGACGCCATTTTCTCAAAATGATGTCCACGTGGCTTGACATAGTATTGCTTACCAGCGTCCATATAATATTAATATATAAGTGGTAAATTTGTTTGTAAGTTTGTATGAGGGAGGTTATCTCTAAAATTATTGATTTAAGAATTTATTTTTGCATTGGATCCGTTTATCGAGGACGATTATAGACTATATTACATCACGCTACGACTCATAGGAGGAAAGTAATAAATATAAACGTGACTAAAACCGCGACTGTCGGCTAGTATATTATATTTTCATAAATAGTAGACCATTTCAACATCATTTGATAATTATGTACTTTAATGAGGCATTCTTAGAAATGTTTTTACATTTGAGCATGTCTTAGAAATAGTAAATAAATCTTTTAGGAATTTCTTTTGAGAGATAGATACAGACTATCGATAAAATTACTCTCAATATTTCAAGCAAACAAACAACAACATTATAATGAATGAAATTATATCTTAAAAAAAAAAAAAACAAAAAAGGACCTTCCTAAAGTACTACTTTAAGGAGTGAATTAATTTAAGGAGTGAAACTATTCACTCCTTAAAGTAATTTAAATCGTAAATGTATATTAATTATTTTGGCATTTTGATATTTCGAACGTTATATATTGACCGTGTTCACGGGTAGTCTACCGATTTCATCTAGTTTAATTTTAAAAATATTTCAAAAACATTTCCACGATAATTAAATCAATAATATCTAAAAATAATTTAATAATTTTTTCATACATCACGATATTGTCCAAATAACTAACATCACACAATTGCGAAGAATTTTTACAAAACAATTTTACAGTACATGATAATTTGGACGTAATATAACCAGCGCAATCCATGTGCGTACCTACTACGTGTGTTTGGAATGGTAATGCATGAATGTACGTGTAGTTTCAGGTTAATGATCCACTGGATGCGGAAGCTATGAGACAATCATTTTTATATATAAGGAGTTCGACTCTATACTGCGGTCATTCAAATGGGAGGTTCGGTAAGTGTAACTCATCACATTCCGCATAAAAAAAAATTCCCAAAAATAGTTTTTAAACATTTAAAATATTTAAATATTCGAGCTCCACTGTTCGTGCGCACGCATTACACTATCTAAGGCGCGCGCCGTACAACTTCGGTTTACACTTACCTCGTAATAAGTAAAAGTGGTCGAGTCCATAGCACCTACCAATACGCAATCCGTAAGTTGCATATAAGGTTTGATACTCATGTTTCGAGTCATCCATTTAGTGTATCGTAATACTTTAATTTTCTTTTACACAACAACCGCATTTAACTCACTGTATCACTTAACAAAACCTTTAAAAACATAAACACTTTCTGGTGGACACACGAGTGTAAACGCGCGCGAAAGATAATTTAACAAAATAGCTAGGCGGGTCACTGATCTCAGTCAGCTGTGGTTAGGTCATTGACCTACGGTACCTAACTAATACGTCTAATTACCTCAGGTATGATTCGAATTTACCGTCACACTTGATCAGGCTTCCGACTGGCAAAGTAATTCTTCAACATCTCGTAAATAAACTTAATTGAATTTATTATATTACATGCGAAGGATTTCAAAAATTAATCACGTAACATTAAAATCAAAACGTGTCAAAACAATTTGGCGTGTTTAAAAATTAGAATCATCTCTGTTTACCAAAGTCATTTAATATTTCAGAAACAAACTGACGAGCGTATAAATAAGAATTATTTATAACTGTGTTGCGACATTTCGCTAACATAACATTTTTTTAATACCTTAAACAAGCCTACTTAAAAACAAAAAAAGAAAATTAATCATTCTTCTAATAATTATTAAACAAGTACATAAATATCACACGCGATCACAATCACTAGACACTCAAAACTAAATAAAAACAGATCATCTGTCTATGGCATTACGAAGTATTCGAGTCTCAACGTACCATTTAAGATAGAAAACAAACACTTTCGAGTGTACACACAAACCACGAGTCAAATTGTGTGCGAAAGATAAGCGAACAAAATCACTAGGTAAGTCACTGACAAAAGTCAGCTGTATGGACCTACCAAACTACGTACAACTACGACATTACTTAACTTTACCTAAGTATGATTCGAATTTTCCGTCAAACTTCACCAGGCTTGAGATTGGCAAATTAATTGTGACATCATGTTAATTAACTTAATGAAATTCATAAAAACATATAACAAAACTGAATAACGTCAAGGCAGGTATTAGAAATTGATCATAGCATTTAAATAAATAAACTATGTATCACAACAATCAGGTGTGTTTAAAAATTGGACTCATCTCTATTTATAATAATTATTATACTAGCCTCCGCTCCGCTACACTCGCGTGGTATGTTGATAAAAGTAGATAGAATAGGTAGTCTATGTGTTATTTTGATGTAGAAGCTTTATTATTGTAAAGATTCATTAAAATCCATTTAGTACTTTTTGCGTGATAGAATAACAAACATCGATACATACATACACATTTCACGTTTATAATATTAGTAAGAAAATATTTCAAGTAACAACATAATCCTTTACCTAATTAAGTATTAAAATACTATTTTTTAATAATTATTAGATTTAAAAATGTTCTACTATTGTATTTATAGTCTATCACAACTAATTTTTCATAAGCCATCTTAAATAACAATCATAATTTTAATACCTTAAACAAGCCTACTTAAAAACAAAAAAAGAAAATTAATCCTTCTTCTAATAATTATTAAACAAGTACATAAATATCACACGCGATCACAATCACTAGACACTCAAAACTAAATAAAAACAGATCATCTGTCTATGGCATCACGAAGTATCCTCCGAAACAAATAAACAAAATAAATCAAATTAGATAACACCAATTGAATATTTTATTCACAATTTTTATCAAAGCATAATTTTGATGTCATTTGTATACCCACTATATTAATATTTTGCACGATATTTGTCATAGCCTATACGTGTTTATAAAAATCGTAATTTATAATAACATATTTTCACTATTTTCACGAATTTAAAGTCAATTAAAACATTACAAATCAACGACTTTGTCACAACAATTCGGCATGTTTAAAAATTTAAATAATCCCTATTTACAGGAATATCTCTTTTTAAAAAACTATTATGATTATTTGAGTTTATAAAATTGAATTAATAGAAATTAGACAATATGATGACAACGCGTATAATATTAAACAAGTGTTAAGTTCTAACCTAACCTACACACTTAACAAATGAAAAAAAAAACAAAGCAATATCAACTTGTAGTTGCGCGAGCAATTCATTGTAACGCATAGTTTATTTATTTAAATGCTATGATCAATTTCTAATACCTGCCTTGACGTTATTCAGTTTTGTTATATGTTTTTATGAATTTCATTAAGTTAATTAACATGATGTCACAATTAATTTGCCAATCTCAAGCCTGGTGAAGTTTGACGGAAAATTCGAATCATACTTAGGTAAAGTTAAGTAATGTCGTAGTTGTACGTAGTTTGGTAGGTCCATACAGCTGACTTTTGTCAGTGACTTACCTAGTGATTTTGTTCGCTTACCTTTCGCACACAATTTGACTCGTGGTTTGTGTGTACACTCGAAAGTGTTTGTTTTCTATCTTAAATGGTACGTTGAGACTCGAATACTTCGTAATGCCATAGACAGATGATCTGTTTTTATTTAGATTTGAGTGTCTAGTGATTGTGTTCGCGTGTGATATTTATGTACTTGTTTAATAATTATTAGAAGAATGATTAATTTTCTTTTTTTTGTTTTTAAGTAGGCTTGTTTAAGGTATTAAAAAATGTTATGTTAGCGAAATGTCGCAACACAGTTATTAATAATTCTTATTTATACGCTCGTCAGTTTGTTTCTGAAATATTAAATGACTTTGGTAAACAGAGATGATTCTAATTTTTAAACACGTCAAATTGTTTTGACACATTTTGATTTTAATGTTACGTGATTAATTTTTGAAATTACGTAACTATACGTACGCTTACGTAACTATTGGGATAAATTCAATTAAATTTATTTACGAGATGTTGTTACAATTACTTTGCCAGTCCGATGCCTGATCAAGTGTGACGGTAAATTCGAATCATACCTGAGGTAATTAGACGTATTAGGTAGGTACCGTAGGTCAATGACCTAACAGCTGACTGAGATCAGTGACCCGCCTAGCTATTTTGTTAAATTATCTTTCGCGCGCGTTTACACTCGTGTGTCCACCAAAAAGTGTTTATGTTTTTAAAGGTTTTGTTAAGTGATACAGTGAGTTAAGTGCGGTTGTTGTGTAAAAGAAAATTAAAGTACGATACACTAAATGGATGACTCGAAACATGAGTATCAAACCTTATATGCAACTTACGGATTGCGTATTGGTAGGTGCTATGGACTCGACCACTTTTACTCATTACGAGGTAAGTGTTAACCGAAGTTGTGCTGCGCGCGCCTTAGATAGTGTAATGCGTGCGCACGAACAGTGGAGCTCGAATATTTAAATATTTTAAATGTTTAAAAACTATTTTTGGGAATTTTTTTTTTATGCGGAATGTGATGAGTTACACTTACCGAACCTCCCATTTGAATGACCGCAGTATAGAGTCGAACTCCTTATATAATATTTAAAAGTGTTAATAATTTTTTTAGACAAAGTCAAGAAAAAATCATTACGGAGCTTGTTATGTATGTTATTAATTAAATTATCTTGAATGTTTTTTTTTTTTAATTGAGTTTCGTTAATGTACGACAGTAACTATTTACATATACATAGAAAGGTTAAGGTTCCTTGGTGCAATGGTAATAATACCTTTGTTTGGTTATGTTGCAGACTACGTTATTTTGTGGATTGAAACACATTAGACATTAATCATTAATTAATAATAGAAAAAAAATATTCTGTTAAATGCTTCATTTGCATTAAAAATATGTGTTTCATGTAAAAAATCATAAAAACAAGATAAGAGTAATATGAAGATTGTGAAAATATTGCAGGAAATGTAAGAAATAAGACGAATAACATCACACTTAGCATGTCGACTACAGCTTACAGTTTAGCAA
This sequence comes from Hypolimnas misippus, assembly GCA_037950945.1. Classification (NCBI taxonomy): domain Eukaryota; kingdom Metazoa; phylum Arthropoda; class Insecta; order Lepidoptera; family Nymphalidae; genus Hypolimnas; species Hypolimnas misippus. The sequence continues at coordinate 5,058,264 of JBBEEQ010000029.1, read as the reverse complement.
AAGCATCGCGGGGAAGTTTTATGTTATGCAGACAATGAGCGCTTGCCAACAATACCTAGCGACGTCGCGTGATGAGTTTTAATAACTCGGGTTTTAAAACTAAAATCGTCCCAAATGCATTGTAACCTACATTTTTATTATTTTGACTAGTATAAACGTATCAAATATAAAAATTATAAAAACTTTTCGAAAAAAAAAATGATTTCGATAACGAAACAAGTAAACTAAAAAGCGACAATAAATATATTTCTACAATATTTTGAAGTTTATAACAAAATTGGATCAAAATAGGCGAAGAAATCGGTGAGCAAACATAAAAAATATATAGAGCCGAACATAGGCCGAAGTCGGTTAAAAATAAGAATTATCCAAATAATTATTCCAAACGAAATTTAAAAAAAAAAACGCTTTCATCGATTGTTTAGTCGTTTACGTACAATTTGAAGTGACACACAATTTCGTCTAATATAAAAAATCTCTAACTTAGCTAAATAAATATTTACAATTTAGAAATTATTGCTGTATAAAGAATGTCTGCGATCGGGAAATGGTACTAACTCATTGAATCGTAAAAGGTTCAGTCAAAGAGGATTAATAATATATATCAGTGGATAGTCAGCCTGTCCGTTCGTGCAAGTAAAATTTTAAAGTTTTCTTTTCAGTCCAGCTAGCCAGCTTTACTTAAACGAGGATCCATTTTCACACCGCCCGCATGGGATATATATTTTTATATTTTTTTGCAGGAAACATATTTTTCCACCCACATTGTAGATACGTGCTATTTTCTTTTGTTTGGTGTTCAAATTTTATAACTTTGTTGTGGATATAGTTATATTCTAGTATATTAAATTGAAGTTGAAAACTGTTTTAATATTGTTTCTTTCATAAAAAATAAGTTAAGTCATCACCGCCGTCTGTGGACATTTGCAATACCATATATTATCAGGTAAAGTAATGTAAAGTAACAGCCTGTTAATATCCTACTGCTGGCCAAAGGCCTCCTCTCCTATTAAAGAGAAGGTTTAGAGATTAATCCACCACGCTGCTCCATTGCGGGTTGGCGGATACACATGTGTCAGAATTTCTCCCGGCACATGCAGGTTTCCTTATGATGTTTTCCTTCACCGCCGAGCTCGAGATGAATTTAAACACTAATTTGTGGAATAATCAGCGGTGCTAGCCGGGGTTTGAACCTGCGATCATCGGTTGAGATCGAAGTGTTCTAACCACTAGGCCATCTCGGCTCTTATTACCACGTATTGGTGACAAATGCGTTGGAAAAGGAATGAGGACTGAAGGGAAATAGGATATAAGGAGGAGGGCGTTAGGCTGCCGACTCTCTCATTTACCCCACGAAACGCAGATACTTTACGGCGATCTTCTGTGAAAGTGAGGTTGTGCCCCGGTTGAGCCAGCCTGTATACGATAAAGGCTGTATGGGTATTAAATATCAACAAATTTTATTCTTATTAGAACACTCGCGTTGAAATAGATTTTGTTATACCGGGTAACCGTTTAAAGTAATTTTTTTATCAAGATGATTGTGAGTTATAATGATTTTAACCACCGATTAAAAAGAGGTACATATTTACAATGATTGGTCGAGTTGAGACTATCCGCCTAACAAAGAAAGAAATAAATATACACACTTTCGATTTTATAATAATATTAGTAATAAATAAATAAATAAACGCATCACACTCAACGGCCCCCATTAAGACCTCGTGGTCTTGTGTCGGGGGTCCGGAAACACACACAACACTAACACAACCACCCAGACCACGACAATAATCCACACGGACAGTACAAAAGACGTTTGCCGTGAGCGGGGATCGAACCCGCGACCGTTAGCGCTTCAGTCAGTTGCAGTAACCACTGCGCCAACGTGCCTGTCAATATCTTTATATTAATATTTTTTCATAAAAATCTTTACTAATAGTTAGGCTATTAGTAAAGATTTTTATGAAAAAATATTACTTTATATTTAAACCAGTACGCAATAACAGTTATATTTCTTCACTGAGTGTAATAAAACGCTTAAACAAAATTTTAACGATAGTCTTTTCTTTTAATATTGAAGTGAAAATGTTTTTCCATTGTAAGTTTTTTTCATGTTTATTTATAAGTAAAATATTATTATTGCCATTTGTGAATTCCGAACGAAGAAATCTTCCTTCTTTTAATCATTTCAAATGATATAATTGTGTCTATGATTCTTAATTGTGTTTATGTAAAATAATGCGTTTTTTTTTTAAATTACTGAATTTTAGTCAGGATCAAAACACCTAGCCGCGTTCGTCGTGATCTTTTGTTCAATTTCAAATGAAAAATCAATTCGTACTGTGTGGAAACGTTGCGATTTGATTTTTAACGATGCACGTCGTAGATTTTAACGACGCGACGTCGAAACGTTTTACGACGCCGCTATGATGGGGCGAAATCGCATCGGGGTTATTTGTTTCAGCCTTTACGTTGTGTTAGAATTTCAGCGACGATATATTGATTACTAACTAAAGTAGGGTGATGCAGCTTCCATAGCCAAAAACAAGACTATATCACGTGTCATGGTGATATTTTATTTGATTTAACAGACAAAAGCAGCAAGCAGGTTTGATAAAATAAAAAAGTTACCACCATATTTGACATTTGTTATTGAATTTGAAAAATTCTCCTTTCTATACTAATGTATTATTAACATAGTTTTACAAATTCCAGCGAATTCAAATGTGCTCGCGTACATTGTTAAAGTTTGTGGCTACCACTACATAACTTGACATAAGTAATCTGTGAACACTTTATATTAATAAAGAAGCCTAGGAGATCTGTCATGCATACGTAGGACTTTGTATGTTGAAACTCCACCTCTTACATAGTCTTATATTATAAACTAGCTTTTGCCTGCGACTTCGTCCGCGTTTTCGTCGTTTTTCGAAAAAAAGTAGCGTATGTCCTTCCTCAGGGTTCAGTGATTTTGATGTGACAGACAGATTAACTATCGTAATTTAATAGGGAAATATAATATGTCAATCCACAATACTTGATTTCTATGATTTTTTTTTATTTTATAGGTAATAATGTTAACTTTTTATAAATTAGTGATGAGTGAGAGTATTATAAACGTAAGAGTAAACAAATATAATCAGAATTCTCCGAACTGCTAACCTATCAGGAGTTACACGTGTTATTGTGAGTCAACCATAAAAGATAGACATATGCTGTTGTGGGATATTTTTTAGGAAATTTTATGTAGAATATTTCCGTCATACACGATTTCTATGTAACTTTAACCATTAAGGCTGCATAGGCGACGGAAGCTTAAAAATTGGAGTAAAGTCTCCCGTTTTCCCTTTATTACTCTGCTCCTATTGATTGTAACGTGATGAAAAGTATACTATAACCTGCCCAGGAGCATGAAAAATAATTGTACTAAGTTTCGTTAAAATCCGTCCAGTAGTTTTTGTTTCTATAAGGAACATACATACAGACAGACAGACAGACAGACAGACAAAAATTTTACTGATTGCCTTTTTGGCATCAGTATCGATCACTAATCACCCCCTGATAGTTATTTTGAAAATATATTTCATGTACAGAATTGACCTCTCTACAGCTTTATTATAAGTATAGAAGAAGAAGATAGGTAAAGTTTCTTTGTAAGTTTGCGTGTAGAGGTAATCCCTAAAACTATTGTTCTGATTTGATAAAATATATTTACATTAGATGGCCCGTTAATTGAGGAAAGTTTTAGGCTATATTACGTCATCACACTAATCATAGGAGCGAAGTTAAATTGTAAGAGGCAACTAGTATTATATATTTTTTTAATTAAACCGTGCGTTAAAGCGTCCGAATACTTATACGAAAATACATGAAATAATATTTCCTATTAAAACATTATCAAATTTATGAATTTTTTGATAAATTTGCAATGATATTTTAAATTTTAAATGTGCGTGTATATTTTAAATCGTGTGAGATACGACATGCCAGATGGTTAACTCAGTTACCCGGATTAACGGGGTCGTTAAAGGCATCGTTAAAAGTTGGTCTGCAATTTGATGAACTTTTCCCAATGAGTTAGATCCGTTAACTTATCCTTTTTTTCTCGTTTCTTCCAAAGGAAAATTATTTATTCTTGCAGATGACTTTTGAATATAGCTAATATTTAACGAACTTTATATTTAAAAAAATGCTTGTTTTTTCTTATCTCATGGAGCTGCTATACGATAAAACTTTGTCGACTTATTGCTTGCACTTGCGACAAGATTATAGTAAGCCACATTATATAGTAGTATACATATTATGTATAGTAGTATATAATTAACTTCTATTAGGTCCAAGAAAAATACACTCTTCAAAAAATATAAATATAAGGAGTGGAATTACATTTGTAAGTTTTACTATTGTAATTGATGTAAAAAGACTTTGTAAACCGGTAACAGTAACCTTGGTAGGCTTACGAAAGACATGAATATCAAAAACTAGGATGACACATCCTTTGTAAGTCTTTATAAAAGTCTAAAAGCAAAACTTATAAGTGCAATTTACTTCGCAAACAATTTCGTTACTAATTGTTAGTAGTATAAAATAAAATACTCTATTTAAGTAGGCTCTCACGAGCACTTTTGAATCGTCAATACATGAAAAAACAAAAAAAATCTATAATGAAGCTACTACCGAGAAGAACCGGCAAAAAACTCGATAGTTACTCTTTTAAAACATTATTTATAATATGTTTTTTTAGCTAAAACGTTTGTAACAAACCTAACTTACTAACCTCATATTCCAGTATCATCGAGCCACGTGTTATTTTATCTTCTCTACATCTCTGTTATGGTTTCATCTCGAATGCAATTTCTTAGGTCAAAGTGAATACCGTTTGTTATTAGAGAACTATGACAAGGCAGAGAAGTACCCTAATTACTCACTATTAAGAATAGCATTAAGGATACATATGTATATTATTAATTAACTTTATAAAGAGGTAAAATTTGTTTCTAAGTTTGTATGTAGGGGATAATTTCAAATTACTAATACTTTATGTTACGCGAGCGAAGCAGTAACTATTAACCCAAGTGTAGTTCGGAGGGGCAGATAGTTTTGAAATAGAAATCGCGCACAAACCAGCAGACGGATCTTTTGCTGAAAAATGATCATCGTCGCTCATCAGCATATCCAGCACCAGATGATGTAAGGGCTTAGAAGCATCCGGTTCTCTCAACCGTACAAAAAGCTAGGCGTATTTATAGGCTAAGGTATATTAGCTAATTCACGCCGATCTGTACGGATCAGGGTTATGAAAGCACATAATTTAGGTACTTAGGTAAACTTGTGTAGCTTTCGGTCCTAATTGATATAACAATCACCTAATCATTATTCTTAGTAGGAAGATTATACTAGTTTACTGGCTTGGATTTTGAGGTTGCCGATTTCAGATAATGCTCTTCTGCTCTTGTAAAAATCAATAATTTATGTGACTGTATCCGCGTATAAACAAAAAAAAATACGAAGAAGAATATATTATATATATATTTTAATATATGTGATATTTATAATATGTATTTTGTTTTATAAAATGTTTTCATAAAATCCACACGAATGATTACAATTCAATCTCATGTCCTCAATCCAAGGTTGTCTGGAGATGGGTCTTTAAGTGACGAGACCGCTTTTTGTATATTTTTCTCTATTTTCTGTATGTTTTAGTTCTTTTTCGCTTTAATAACGTATATTTCTATCCAATGTATGAAAACCTCTATTAAAAATATAATAAGGAATTATTATAAATAAATTTGACTCTGTACTTTTTGTTTTGAAATATTATGAATTTCCATATAAACAAAAAAAAAAACAAATTATTGTCCTCGGTAACTGGAACTGGTAAATTATTGAACCTTGCCAAAACATTCTACGGTTAGTAACGAGTTTGTTCTGAATAATTTGGTAGTGTAATTTTAATTTGCAATTTTTATTTGTGACCCGTGTAGGGTGACTATCTGTAACCGTATGTGTGTCACACACACACGTGTTAATTTGAAGAAAATTATATTTATATAATGTTTATCTTTCCTACTTGAATCGAATATTGTTCACTATTACATTGGTTTCAATTTTGTTTTAGCATAAACCTTTTTTATTTATAAATTAAAAGTAGAAAAAAATATCTAAAATTGAGGTAGTCTAAGTCCTTATAGCATTAACTATCTTATAGTATCTTATGTATTAAACAGAGTGACAGACAGACAGACAAAAATAAAGTACCGTATATACTTTTATAAACATATAGTGAAAAGCTGTTTATTTGAAATTAAAAACAGACACAAATGTTCGACGTTATTCACATTTTGAAGTCGGTGCCATGAAATAAGTTTATCATGGCACCGATTTCAAAATGTGGAAAAAATATTTTATGCCTTTTACTTTATTTGTACTTATTAAATTCGTTTTTGAAGTCGGTTCGTTTTTATTTAAAAAAAATTGTGTTTAAAGATATCAAACCTCTTCTAAACAAATTTTGGTAATAACGTATGTATATATCCATCTTTCCTTTTCTATTTTGATAAAAAGTATAATAAATTAAAAGCAGATTGGTAAAATAAAAAGTTATATCTAATAATAATATTTTACAGATGTATGAGATTACTACGTATTGATATTAAGATACTTTTTTCCGTACTTATTCAATTTAAATGACTTAAAACTTTTTTGAATGTTAAATATGTATGTTATTACATTACATTATCAGAAGACATCAATATTTCCGAATTTGAATTTTTGTGGGTTCGTACATTATTGCTTATCAGCATCCATTTTATGTCGGAAAAGGGTAAAATATTTTAACGCCAAAAAGTATAAATGTAATATTTAATATCGTAGTTAAAAATTTTTATTGTATAAAGTATTTCAATTTACCTAACAATGTGACGTGTTTCGCACGAAGAGTCGGTCGAATGTGAATATACTCGTATCTATCATTAACGCCATTCTACGTGCAGAAATGCAATTCGCGTTTGTTCCACGTATTAATAGTCAATAAATCAAAAGCGCGCTAATGCCAGCTGAACGTATTCACTTTGTAGTGATTTACACTATGAACTTCCGTTTCAACTTGCCAAGCTTGGGTAAAATTTATTTCAGTTTGTAAAGAAACATTTTGGTTTTTTAGTAAAAAATAAAATGGTTATTAATTGGTGTATGTTTGTATTGAGTAAAGATACACGTAAATAAATAATATTTAGATAATTATATCAAAAATTAAAACACAGTGAGACTTGTCGTGCACTAGCATATATACATATTTTTATAATTCCATATTAAAATATAGGATGTTTCGATAACTTTAATTTTAATATCAAAAAACTATCTTTTTAATTGAAAAAAGTAACTAAAAACATAAAGATCATTTACGAGATTGCCATTATTATGTAAACTACAAAATGAAACTACTGGTAATCGGCGTCTTAAAACAGCTTGACACAGCGTTAGCTCCAAAACACATAACCACGATGCGCGGTCACGCCGTGATATTTTACGATGCACGTCTTAATTTTTAACGACGCCGTGCGCCACGACACGGCATCGTGATTATGGGTTTTATTCGTTAAATGTAAGTTACATATTGAATTAAATATTTTAAAGATGATTGATTTAAGCTAGGGTTTAATCTAATTATATAGTTGTTTCGCTTGTCGTTCCTTTTAATCTTAAAAGTATCTCAAAAGCCGAACGTGTCTTTCAAAGTTAATCTCAAACCTAAGCGGTCCCGAAGAAAACTTTAAAGCTCTTACGAAACTTTCAATTCGTATTTATATTACGAAATGGTATATAAAGGGCTCATATATTCTTTTGTTTGAAAATTTTCATTTCATATGGATTGGTATTGTTAAGTTAGTTCTATGTTCTAATGTTAATTTGAGTTTTAAAATCATCATATCACTTTTCGAACCTAAATAATACATAATATAAATTTAATTTTTTTTAGGCCTTATATCTTATCTTCGTGTCGCTCTTATCAACTTACATAATATATTGCCCATTTCAATGCATTATTTTTGAAAAATATTTTTATTTAATATTTAAATTCTTAAATTTACTATTCTAAAGCATAGAAACTGCAATAAACTTCTAGATTATTCCAATCGTGAAAACACAACGTTGTATAATGCAGTTACGTTGTCAGTGGAGATAAGCGTTTTTGTGACTGTTAATATTGGATGGTGTTTAAACCCAGACTAAAAACAGGCCACTGCTGTCTTTGTCCTTTTTGCTAGATATAGACTTCTGGTAAATATTTTAAAACATATTTAATATTTTTTTAATCTGTGAGCATTACGCTTTGGCTCGGAGTCCGACACAAACATGATATAAATTGTGAAATGTGCTTTGGGATTTTTTTGTTTAGTTTAAATATAAAATGAAAATATGGATCTGATATGAGTTGTGTCGGTGAGAATTCAGATCTAAAAGTACTATATTTGATTAAATTTTTTAATAACAAAATGTATACCAGGCTAAAAGCCTGCCGTATATAAGCTGTCGTAATGCTAGGTTTCAATAAAATCAATATTGGTTAGTGAGTAAACATGTCAATTGATTTTGAGTAATGTACAGAATGATGATTATTGTTAAAAAAAAAACTATTAAGCTTCTATTGATAACATATATCACTGATAATATATAAAAGAAAACAATACATACATCATAATACTCTGTTAGTTTTACTGAATTTTATAGAAAGTATGTTTAACTAATAGTTCTCCGCAGCTTCGCCCACGTGTACTTGGCAATTTTTTACCTATCAAATTTACAACCCACTCCTGAACCCATGAGGGAATTAATTTTCAAAAATTTTCTTAGCAACACTTACGTTATGTAAGAAACATTAATGCAAAATTTCATGTTTCTACACACAGCTGTTTCAGCTCTGCGTTGATCGATCACTCAGTGAATATGTCAGCCAGTCAGTTTTGATTTATATATATAGATTTTATATGTAATGTGAAGTAACAACAATAAAAATATTACATATGTAGTTAATTCTAAATGAAATACTTTAGGCGTATTGGTTGGTATTTAGCGGTGGTATTTAGTATTATTGAGCGGTATTTAACAGCGTATTCGCTTTACAACAATAACGCTAAAATACTGAAAATTTACGACGAATAATATCAGAAATTGGTCAACATTATAAATAAATAAAATGACAATCTCAGTATCATAAACCGACAATCAAAGAAATGGAGGTCTTATTGACGATAAAACGTTTACTGTGGTCCACTATGCCATCGTTTTATTGGATCACAAAGATAAAAAGATCATAATTCTCAGGTGGATTATACTCTTGCCCTAGTTTTGTTTATTTTGTTCCCGTTATTAAAAATACGACGTTAGAGAGATTGGATCGAGCTACTTACCTATAGTAATATAAAAACATTGTAAAGTTTGTTAATAAAATCTTTCTTTAATCTCAGAAACTAGTGATTCGAAAAAAAAATTTGAATTTAGACCGTTTATTAAGAAAGATTTAAATTAAAACGTTATTTTACGACTCATAGAAGCGGAGTACTTAGCTATCACAAACATCTTCCAATCTGGGGACTAATCATCTTTAACTATCATTATCAAATCATATTCTGACAGTTGATTATTGGGGGGGTTATTACGCGGAATTCAATCGTTATTGCAACACTATAAAATACATTTCGAACATTTATTGGTTTCGTTTTAGTAAAATAATCATAAATCAACTCATAAATAAGCTATCATTTGTCACTTGATTTTTATAAAATTAGCCCCCTCCTAAGTGTCTACATTTAATGCGGGTAAACTCGTGAAACCACTCTAGTTTCACATAAGTCATTAAAATAAAATAGAATCACGTATTATGAAAGACATTTTCTCTCGCGCCACTTGAGAAAATTGTATTACTCGTACTTTAATCTAAAAGTGACGGAGCTGTTGTGTTAAGAAAGAAATGAATTAAAGAATGGGACAATCTTTATATAGAAATAATATATAAAATTCTTTCCCACTAATAATAATATAATAATTTTCTGCGTCTAAATAAAATATATATTTAAAATAATCCGTAAAAACGTGAATAAATAAAAGAGATAAGAGCAATTAAAGTTAGCGCATTTTAGCGCGAAATGAATGTGGCTTTTCATTCGGCGTGACGTCACAGGTCTTGTACTAAAAATATTATAAAGAGGAACAAAAATTTAGTTTGGTGTACAGCTTATAGATATACATATCATGGGATAGCATGCAATCAATTTTTATTAAAAAATTAATCAAATAAAAATAAGACTTAAGTAATTGTAAAATGTTAAGTCTATAACAGGTCAGTAAAGGTTAGCCAATTTTGACAGTTTATGTTGATTTTTGCTGACGCAAAGCCTTTGACACTCCGGGTAGGAATACGAATCTAATGACACCTTACATTTCAAAAGTGGTAATGCCGTTTGGATTCATTCATATTTTCATTTGGTATATTATCTTGACGTTAAAATATTTTGATTTGTAATCACACAATGGAATCGATATTCTTATGTAGGTATCCACAAATGTATAGTGAAGTATATATTATATTGTACGTACCATACGCTCGAAAAACATTACCATCATTCTAGGTCAGTCCCTTTAAACAAATTTATACGCCCTATATAAATCGCAAAAGTTGAAAGTGTATAAAAAGCGACTGTATATTGTAAGTTAAGTTTAAAAGCTTGTGACTTATTATCCTACTTTTGCTGCAACAATTGGTCTGAACAGAGTTGAATAATGAGTGTATCAACAGAGATATTATTTACTTCGTCGGAACCAGTTCCTCTGGCAACAAAATTCAGGCCATTTTAGGTTGTGGTTTCACTAGGATATTATCATTACTATAACTTATTTATTGCGTTCCGTAACTCTGTAGAAAAATTAGAAGTCCTTTTTGACGTACAATGAATATAGATTGAATGTTCTAAACACTTCATGTGCGTTCCAAATTTTGCAATTTATACAATAATTTCAAATATTTTAAGAATTGTCATTAGATAACACATTAAGTATATTAATCTCGTTTTAATTAATTATACCTTTTATCAAAAAATAAAAGAAAAGATGGATAAATACATCTTCAAACAAATTTATTAAGAATAGGTTTGACATCTTTAGACGACATTTTCTCAAAAAGAAGTTTGTGTAGCTTGACTCAGTGCTATTTATCAGCATTCAAATTTCCCAGAGAATATTTTTGTAGTATATTCAGATCACAGATTGAACCGCTGATATTCAATGACTCATCGTTTTTATTCGTACAAAATATTACATTGATTAATTAAATAGTTGATTAAAGACTTAGACGTTCTTTGTTAATAATAGATAGAGATAAATATACTTTATTGTATACTACATTCAGTGAATTTTGCTGATATAGAAACAAAAAGTAAAATCAACCAAAATATCGGTTTTATCGCTCAGAGGATCTAAGGTGAGTTTACAAACTGTATACTACATAATAATTACGGTAAGTTACCGCTAAAGCAGTATAATACATTTTGACAGTTGATTTCTGACATTTTTTTTTACTATGACGAAGTCAGGCTCCGTATAACACTTCAGTTAACAATAGCGTTTTAAAAAGTTAATATAGACATAATACAGCGTCATCTATTGCGAAACAGATGGCGCTGTGTTGTTCATACTAATGCCTAAATCTTAAAACGCAAACGGTACAATATACAGTTCGGAAACTCACTCTCACTCACAGAAGACCTCTGTAGTGATTTCAATTACACAATGTTAAACCAAAATCGTGTTAAATAATTCTATGTTAACAGTGTCATTTATTGAAATTTTTGTGTAAAATATTATGGTATAGCTGACAATATCTCAATTAAGAGGAAACTGGATCCTTATAATAGTTATGTTTGTTGAACTTCCACACCTGCCTTCACTGATAACGACGGACCGGCTAAAGAGATATTATATTTTATCAAAGCAACTGCCTTTCATAGTGAGCTTCGAATTTAAATTAAAATATACTTTATTTAAATAGCCTTTGGAAGCTGTTTTGAATCGTTAATTTACAAATCAGTCTTAAAGAATATCTTAAAGACTGATTTAGTTATAAACGGTACCATTGATCGGAATGTAGTTACTAACGAGTATAACTGACAAGAAACTCAATAGTGACTTTTTAAAATCGAAATAGTACCTACAAAGAGTTGAGAGTAAAAATATGAATGTCTCATCGTATATATGGAACGAGATAATTACGTATTTTTTATATTAAATCTGTATTTTAAATACGAAGTAGCATCTGTCGAGGTCAGCTCACAACCACGACGGATGCAACTTCTTCGAAACGTCGGACAATAATAAAGGTATTATCAGGATTAGTTATCGCGATAAGACTCGTTATTTATAATACGAACAGGTAATATGAATCGCGGAAGTTTTAAAAATTTATATGTAGTTCTTATTATAACTTGAAGTGATATTAGTATAGTATTATAACTTGAAGTGATATAAGTATAAAGACATTCACGATAATGAGGTATAATTCAACAGTGCGTTTTTATAAATGTGTATTTGTGTTTTAGATGGTTTTATTTAAGCCTGCGTTGCTTAAGTCTTTATACTTTATTTACAGAATATATTCTTTATCTGTTAAACTTATACCGAATAATATAATAGATATTGCACGCCTTTACACATGTAACGTACAAAATACAGCAACATTAATAACATATACATAACAATTTCTAAATAATGACTTTAATGAAATGCATATGAAAGTATACAAAAAAAATATTTACATCAAAAATACGATTTAAAAAATTTTTACTGTCTGTCTGTCTGTTTGTTCCAGCTAATCTCTAAAATGGTTGGACCGACGTATTATAAGGAGTAACTTAAGCTACTTTTGTTTGAATGAAATAATTTATTTTTGTTTATAAACAATAAAAGAGGATTACGGGAAAATAAAATTGAAATCAATGAAATTATAAACAGTATACGATTCAAGTAGCGAAAGTAAACACTGTATAAACACAACTTTTCCTCAAAATAACTCGGGTGATATCGCGAAACACAGCTAGTCTAATACATGGACGCTGATAAGCAATACTGTGTCAAGCCACACGGATTTCATTTTGAGAAAATCGCGTCTAAAGATGTCAAACCCATTTTTAACAAATTTATTTGAAGAAGTATATATCCATCTTTCCTTTTATTTTTTTGATAAAAGGTATAATGAATTAAATTCAGACTAATATATTTTATATATTATCTAATAAAAACTTTTTCAAATATTTGAGGTTATTGTAAAAATTGCAAAATATGGAACGCACTTGAAATTCGAAACAATTAATTAAGAAACTTTTTTTCCGTCCTTATTTGGTTTATATGACTTCAATTTTTTTAATAATGTTCAATAGGTGATGCAGTATCAAAATACATCAATATCTGCGAATTTGACTTTTTGTGGGTTGACAAATTATTGCTTATCAGCATCCATATAACAATCTATGTTTGTTTGTTCGTAACTTATACGCTGCCAGACCGTCGGTCCGATTCCGATAAATGTATTAAATGTACAGACATAATACAAGCTTTCATAGGTGGCGTGCTTGTCTTAAAGCCAGACAGAATAGAACTTGTAGCAAAGCCGCGAGCAAGTATTTTTAACAATATCAAAAACATTTTCATTTTGTTAGTGCTGCTTTGTCTAAATTTGTTTTTAAAGTCTAGCTTTATCGTAGAATTAAAAATGTAATCTAATCAAAATGAACGAAGAAATTTTTTCATAGGAATTCTTATAACGTTCCAGCTGGGCTCATTATAGAAGGAGATTAGATCGCCTACTGAGATTAAAAAGACATTGAATTGTACCCGTCTGACGGTACAATGCTATGTAGTATTACGAGACTGATATAGAATAACGAATGATAATTAGAATATATATTTTTTAATTATGCAACATCAGGAGCCGCAAATAAGAATATCGGAATAGGATTTAAGGGAAAGGATGCTAGAGTTGAACTTCTGTTTCTTTTATTACCGTACGTAAAAGTATACGTGGACGCTGATAAGCAATACTGTGTCAAGCCACGCGGACTTCATTTTGAGAAAATGGCGTTTAAAGATGTCACACCTATTCTTACCAATTTGTTTGAAGAAGTATATATCGACCTTCTCTTTTCTATTTGGTAATGTTTTAATGAGCCTAAGTATATATGTGGGTTTATATCTTTGCGGCATTATTTAGATCGTAATAAATGATACGTCGTTTGATTCGCCATCACGGCGCAAATGTCATAGAAAACATTAAAAAAAAATCGAAAAATCAAAATTGACGATTTTAGACGCCATAATGTGAAGAAGAAAAAAAAAATTGGTGAGCTATGTCAAGTGGGATATTGTTGAATAGGAAGAAAAATAAAGGCTAAAAATCATTTTTAGGTTTCTCATATCGTTTTTTAATCAGGATTACCGTTTATGATCAATAACGATTTAAAGTTGGTCAGTGACGATTATGGGCTTTAAGACAGAACTGATAATAATACGGTATAGCTGACTGAAGATGGTGTTACGCAGTCGAATTTTGAATTTATTTATCTTGTTTAATGTGTGGTCATCGGTTACTAGAACGGCTGAATCGATTTGGTTAATTATTCTTGTTTGAAAAGGTATTAATATACTCTCCGATTGGTCACATAGAATATTTATTTATTTTTTTTAATTTTTTTAATTTATTTAATTACAAAAAGAGTACGTGTAACATGGTTTTACATTTAAAGGTGTTAACATAAACTCATTCAAGTTTTTCCGAACACCAGTGTCGTTAATTTAACATTTTACAATTATATAACTAATGCATGACACTAAAATAACTGAAGAAACAAACAAGATAAAATAAAACATATACATCTAAAATACAAGAAAAAAAAAGAAAAAAGAATCTAACTACATAACATTTTATTTGTACAGTATTAAAACCGTTTAGTAGATTTCTTTTAAAATCAAAATAATTACAATAAGTTTGTCATTCAAATAAACGTAACTACGTATTTTGCTTTCGAAGCCTGTTCGCCTATTTTTAAAAGCCTTTTTATTTAGTATATATTTATTTTGGTTGTTGGTGCTATGTACGTATGAAAGAAATACATTTTGAACTATAATTTAAATGTGTGCATTTCGCATTCTATATTCAAAGTCATACACATCCTCCAGTGGCTGCCAAACCGCAGAACTGAAAGCGGGCCAAATTAGCGACAGCTTTTCAGTTGCGGAAGACGAAAAACATACGGTTTTGTAAAACTTTGTATAGTTTCACGTGCGTATTAAAATTTTCAAACATTATTTTGTTGAATGGTTTGTTATGGTATTTATATATTACTGGTATATCGTCGGGGATATTTCAAAACCGCGTATCTAACTTTTCCTATAAAGTTAAAATTTGAATCAAATACTAAATCATATTATTGATAAAAATAATTATGGGCGTTTTCCATTGCGCAAAAATGGACCTTATTGTGAAAGCTAGTAACGCGGTTTTACACTATCCCCGACGACATTTATGTTGTCCTTTTAAGAGAAACTTAAGTAAATATATAAGTTTATTTAAAAAAAAATATGCAGTAATAAATCTATATAATAACATACAATTATTGAAGAATATGTTCCGCGAAATACTTATAATAATAATGTCATTGGGATAAATTCTTTTTGTTGATTTTTATTTTATCAACAGCGTCAAGATTGTTAACAAATTTTAATAAATATTGAGATAGCCTGGAAGCGATCGCCTTATTCTCATAATGTGTCATCATCTTTAAAATCTTTAATATCACAATAATCTCTAACACACAACGTTTCTTTGCAATCTTCTTGAACTTTGCTAAAGACACATTTTAAATGTTTTATGGGATCTTGTTGTAAAATCATATACATCTTCCATCATAAGACTTACTAAATCGACATTGTTAAGTAGCAAACATAGGTATAGTTCGTTTTTTTATTCGTATTGAAATGATGAATATAACAATACTTATCGAAATATATCAATGTTTCTGTGACTGTGTGCATGCCTTTTAACACCAAAATCACTGAACCAATTGTGATGCCGCCGGAGTTGCCGGGGCCAATTAATAAGCAAAGTAGGTTATAAGGGTATAATTAAAAAATAGAATCAATCGCTATATATTAACTTTTTAGTAAAATGATCGTATGAATTTAATATTATGATCAATTGACGTACTTATATTAACTAATACATTTTTAATAATACTAAGATTCGAATTATGAAATTAAAAATATTCTTTATTCAAGTAGGCCTTTAATGCACTTTTAAATTGCAATTTACAATATTTCAAATATATAGTTACCACCGATTCTGACTATAGATTCTACCGAGAAGAATCGGTAAGAAACTCGAACGTTATTCTTTTAAAATCAATTTATACGAAGTGTATTTTCCATACAGCTTGTTTAACATCCTGCTTTTAACAAAGCAATTATTATTTTTAAAAATACTTAAAATGTTTACGTTAATATATTTTGAACCGTAAGAATACCTATATTCTTAAATTCATTCCGAAGTGAGATATGTACATAAGCGTTATCAATGTAGTTACCTTTATTTATTATTTTCGTGGACCATATATGGATGCTGATAAGCAATAATGTGTCAACCCACAAAAAGTCAAATTATGAGATATTGATGTATTCTGATAATGCGACATCTACTTAACATTATTCAAAAACATTTAAAGTCATATACACTATAGATAATATACATATACAGTAAAGAAAAAGGTTCTTAATTTAATGTTATGTTATGTATTATTTTACACAAAAAAGCTAATATATAGCGAGTAAAACCATGGACCAATGTAGCAGCCGTAGTCCATATATCATGTTTAGGATAACCGAACTGAAGCACTAGTAAATCCCGTGATAATGTCACCGTGCAGCGATATGTAGACGTCGACCGCACTGCACTCGCGAACTCAGCAGAACTTGACCCATTTGTTACTATCAGGGAAGCAGAAATTCATATTTATCTTGGTGGAGTTTCTAACATTTTATTTTTCTGGAAATTTCTAATTGAAGTTTTGATTTAATTTTTTTTCGTGAGTTTTTTGTTTGTATTAAAGGTCCTTTGTTGTCTTGTATTCATTCTGAGGTAGATATATTATATTTAGATATCTATTGTATTATTAATATTTATATTATTAAAAATGTGTATATTCAAATTTCGAATACCAGTTCCACGCGACTTCGTTTGCGTATATTTTGGAGTTTGATAGTGAATAAAATTTAAACGATTCAGAAAAGTGGTAAAATGCTATAATAATACATTATCAAAATTTCAGTGAAATAGATCTAACAGCGAAATTTTTTTCTTTCCAAAATTTAATCACCTCTAGCGCCTCTATAAAGGGTGATTTGGAATTTTACATACAGATGTTTAGTTAATGACCCGAAGGAATATTTATACTAAGTTTAAGGATAGTCGGCCGATAACTGACTAATTGACTGACTGATCAATCAAGTCAGAGCTTAAACCACTCAAGCTACAAACTTGAAATTTTGGTAGTACAGATAGATTTTATGTCCTAAATGGGTAAAATTAGTGATGAACCGTGAAAATCCGTCATATTTAAAGTAAGAACTAAGAAATTACATATTCTGGTTAGAAATAAGTGCACATCTACATACATACATCAGCGTTTTTCCCCTTTTTCAGCTGGTGTAAACACGGGCTGAGCTAGTACGAGTCCCTAGTACTATATATTTATAGATAAAATATTCATAATTATTATTAATTCAATAAACAATCACGTCACAGTACACGCGTAAACAAAGTTCTATTTTTATCACGTGAAAGGTTGGCTAAAAGCCAGAAAGTAATGTTTATGAATGTCCTGGTCAGCTATTATTTTGATATAAAAGGTTATTCAATAACCATTTGCTACGTGGTAAATAGAAATATTACAAAGTTTTTGTTTGGCGAACAATAATATGATTTAGTTAAAGTAATATTGAATATATTGCTGATTGTTTAAAAGTATATTTATTACTGTAACAGCCTATAAATGTTCTACTTTTCGTCAACAGCCTCTTCTCTTATTAAGGGGGTTAGGAATGTGCCATTGCTTCAATGAGGATTGCCGGATAAAATGTGTCATAATAAATTGATTCCAGAACGTGCAGATTTCCACGCGATGTTTTTCTTTACTGTCAAACATGAGACAGATTTAAACACAAATTTATCAAAACTCAGAGGAGTTAGCCTGGTCAATAATTGCTAACAATTCGAGGTTCGACAATTATTATAACAGCTCATTAGCTACACACAGATTTATTGATAGTAATAAACGTCATATTATCAATATCGATATCTATACAAATAAATAAAATTTAAGTGTCCGTTTGTAATTTTAAATTTATATGTTTTAAGTGTATATTGAAACCTAAACTAAATGTATATTGAAAGTATTAACGGCACTTACATCAAAAATACAATTTTTAAAATTTTTGTCTGTCTGTATGTTTTTTTTCTGCATAATCTCTAAAACTGCTGGTACGATTTAATTTTTTTTTTAATTTTTAATAAAAGAGAAAAGTTATGCTAGGTTAAGCAAAAACAATGTAACCAATGAAGTAATAAATGATATCAGATTCAAGTAAGGAAAAAATATACATATTTATATAATGTTTACCACTTTATATAAATATATTTTTTCCTTAAATTAATGCGGGTGAAACCGGGGCATAGGTAATAACTAAGTAAAAATAATTAAATCTCATCTAAACAATATAAACATGTTAATATTACTTTAAAGCTAGACGTATGTGGAATCGATTTTCAAGTCTAATGACTCGAAAGTTTCTCGATTGGCAAGATCACCAAACTCCAAAAGGGCGGAGTATAAAGTAATTTAGTAGAACCAAATGGGAATACGGTGAAATGAAAAAGTTGATTCGGCCTGATCTGAATAATAATAACGGTCCTGAGTTACTTTGCCTAGATTGATTGAATTTTTATCAAGTCTCGTAAGTAAAATGACCTTACTAAACATTTAGAGGTCTAGTAGTAGTGATGTTGTGTGACAGATTTATCGACAACGGTAGTATGATATTTTTCGAGATCGAATTTGGGATTTATCTTTAGTGACACTGCACTATCCAGTGAATAGAGACATTTTAATCCAAAGTTTTTAAGTGTAAAATTTTTATTTACATATTGTGTCGTATGTGGTAATATCATTGTGATAAAAATAGCATGTAAAAATTAACAACAAAAATACATTTCCACGGGTCCACAGCAAGCTTCATTGTTTGTTGGCTTAAAAGATATATATATAAATATGAAAATGTAAAACTATTTTTGATTTTTTCTATAAATACATAAATATTTGATCTTGTAGAATTGATTTTTCAAATTATTTTTCTTTATAAATTTATTAAATAAAGTGACTTGAATCATAAATGATTATGATAAATTGTAATACATGTTTTGTTTGCCGATGGAGCAGATATAAGTTTAAAATATTGCATACATATTTTACCTTGTTTATCTGGCGATGAGAATTTATGAATACATTAACCTAATTATTGTAGCGACAATATGTGACTTTTCCAGGTACTGGTTATGAAAAAAAATTTGCAAATGTTTACTTTATTTTAATTTAAACGTATATTAATATAAGTTATGTTCTATAATTTAAAATTTTAAAACAAACTCTTTAGTCTTTTAAGATATATTATTACGTAAATATATAAATCCTTGTCAAAATATATAAAAGATAGGTGCTTTTTGTTTACTTAATTAAAATTACTTGAAGATTAAAATATCAAAGAACAGCCAAATTTTCATTAGCGATTTAACAAGTACGGTAGAGCTTAAATGTGCTACAAATAGATGTTTCGTTCGTCCACCTGTTAAAATATACATTCAGGACTAAACATGTTCACTAATTTCGTCCTTCTGTCTAATTAAAACAAGGTAGTAAATTGTCTGCACTCCGTGAAAGAGAAATGTGATGAAGTGGACGAAGGTATACAAGCATCATTCCATTAACAATAGCAGTGCGAAAATGAGAAATGACTGTTTCAGCAAACGATTTATCTTTTGAACTCATAATTGATTCACAACGCATGCAACTAACATTACAATTCTTTGTAATATTTTCAAAGAAATTTTGTTAATAATTAATTAAATTGTATTTTATTATTAATAATTGAATTAAAATTATGTGTTCTTTGATTTTGTTTTCTTAACTCTTAAATTGTCTTTTTAACAAAAATACTCTAAACCATTAAATGCGATTACAATATATGATACTATGTCTAGTGGTTAGAACTCGTCGATCTCAACCGATGATCGGGGGTTCCACGAACACCGCTGTGTTTTCAAGTGCTAAATTTGTGTTTGAATTCATCTCGAGCTCGGCGGTGAAGGAAAACATCGTGAGGAAACCTGTACGTGCCGGTAGAAATTCTGACACATGTATATCCGCCAACCCGCAGTGAAGCAGCGTGGTGGACTATGCTCTATAATGTTCTCCTTAATGGGAGAGGAAGCAGTGGGACATTTACAGGCTGTTATTTTACTTTTTACTATTAACCAAAGTCGTAAGCCTAACCCCCTTCTCCATTTCTTCCCTTAAGTCATTTTCATACCTCATTTCTTTATAAACTGGCAACGAATTTTTAAATCTGTCTGTTGTTGCAAATGTCCATGGACGATGATCACTTAACATCAGGTGTTCCGCCTGCTCGTTTGCCAGCTATTTTTATACAAAAAAAAAATTATTATTTTTTTTTTGTATAAAAATTATCAAGGAAAATTAAATATGCATAGATTACTTAAAAATGTGATTGCATTTGCGTGTAGGGTTTTTTTGTAGTTAAATAGCTACTATTTATTTTCATTTTGAAACAGATTGTATGAAAACGAAGAGAAGATAAACAGCGCAGGTGTTTCAGCACTCGCAGGGGAACCGTTCACCCTTATCGCTCAGATCATTACGAGATAATACTGAACAATTACGATCGATATTTTCTTTGAAATGCTGTAAAAACGAACGATTTCAATTAGCTAGATTATTGTTAACACAAATATTGTAATTTGCTATACACAATAATATTGAAGATTTATAATGCCTTTTATTTTTTTGTTATTTTGATTTCGTTTCATATAAATTAGGTACATGTAAAGAAGGTGCTAAACCAACTTCTAATAGCACTGTATATTAAATATGAATAAACGTGTATACATTTTGTAATCATTAATTATTGTATATATACATTGCAGATTGTATGATTGAAATATTTAAAATATATTTAAGAACTACCTAAAAGTAAAACCAATAAAGTAGCACATGCTTAAATTAAATAATTATTTTAATTAGTAAATAAAAAAATAAATAAAAAAATTACGCGAAAACAAAATTTAAACCAATGAATTTTGAACAATATCCGATTCATGTAGGGGAGGTAAACACTATATACATATAATTTTTCGTTAAATGAACGCAGCTGAAACAGCGAAGCACAGCTAGTAAACAATAAGTTTAAAAATGACTGAAATAGAAATGAAAAATGTAATAAAATATTGTGAAGAAGTCATAAAAAATGCTCCATAAAATTATCTCCACTTAATTCTGAAATTACGGGCGCAAAGCCGGCAACCGTGCAGTTAAAAGAAATAGTTTTAGTTGAGACACCATTTTAAAAACCGCACGATTGTAATTGTGGTCGTCTCATCTCTCTGCTCAATTGAAACTGTCTCAAGTATTCTGAAATTTAATTCCATTAAAAATGTTAATGTTTTAACATGTTCGTATTTTTAACACGCTTTTGTTAAATGCTACAAAATGTATAAAGGGTGATTTATTCGGATGGGTCTGTAGTGAAAAATCTGAGACTTCAAAAATGAATTTAATAGGTTTAAGTAAACTGAAAAGTAAAAAAGATATTTACTACATAATTTTAAAATCGATACCTTTTTTAGTCGACTTAGAAACTTTCGAACAAAAAAAAATTCAAAGTGGGAACGAATTGAGAACTTCCTCCTTTTTTTTGGAAGTCAGATAAGAAAACTGCATTCAAACATTTGCGGAAAAAGTCTACACGGCTAGAAAACTAAACCTGATACTTAAAAAAAAGCTTCTTTTGTTACTTTTATTGCGGATATATTTACTCCAATTTAAGAGAAAAAGTTGAAATTTAATTTTAACTGTAACAAATTTTCGAAAAACCATTTTCACGACGACACGAATACACCAATCTTTTTTTCTTGTTAATGATTTGATATTGAAAGTCAAAAGCTTGAAACATTCAATTTTCAACCATTGGAAGTCGAAATTTGATAATAACGTACGTATTATGAAAATTAATGATAACATTTTTTTTAAATCATTACAAAGACATTATTTGATGCATTTATGTACTATAAATAATGAAAAGTAATAAAATAATAATTAAAGTAAATTTATATCGAGCACGCAACGCTTCTTGCCCGACTACTTTATAAGGCTGTATTTAAAATATTTTAAAATAATTTTTAATATTTGAAGCATATAACGTGCGAACTATATTTAACTTTTGAACTTAAGTTTTTTTTGTTATCTGTTTACAAAAAAAAATCTAAACAGATTACATTTAATAATAAAAGTTAAACAGAAACGCTTTGCAAACGACATTTTCAATTTATGAAAGATGGAAGACAGACTCGTCTGTTTCACCCTCAACTCTTGCGGGAACTTGGAATGAAATTGGATTGTCGCTTAGCGGCGAGACAGACAGACACGTCACCACCTGCCCTCTACTTCCCGCTGTAGTCTTAATAAAACTGCAGGTTTTTTTATTAAGAAGATTGTTCCGTGCAAATGTTGTTCATTTTTGTTACTTTTATATAAGCCTATTTTTATATAGATATTGATTTAGTATTTGCCTACACTTTGCTAGATTAGTAGAAATTTTTACTGTTACTGATTCATTCATTGCCTTGAATCGATGCGTGATATTAGGTAAATATAGAATAAAAGTTTCTTGCAAAAAAGGAGGATCAAACTCAAGATTTATTTTGTCTAAACTATAGTTCCCGAGATTAGCGTATTGAAATAAACAAATAATAATCTAATCAATTTATAATTTTAGTTTTACTAACTGTGTTTATCATGACCCTGCATGATAAAATTAGGCTATACTTAGGTTAAGTGTCATAATGTGACATGTTTTGATAGCGATAGTTTACCATAATTAGTCCCCTAGGCAATTATTACAAGGTAGCTTAAATTTAGAGTCAAGGTACACACATTGACACGAATAATTAAATTTAACTATTATATAGTACGCAAATATTGCAAACGAACGAACGACGAACGCATCTTTAATTTATTAAATTGTTGTTACAATTCTTGTGAAAGTTACAAATTTAGTTACTGTTTGCATATGCTAAGTTACGCGTAAAATTAATCTTCAATTTCAGTCCAACAATGAATTATCCTTAATACTACCTACATACACTCTGTTACAGTACAGTTACTTTTGAGAAATTTTGTATGAAATTATATAGTGATTTTAGAAAGTATATATAATATTAATTTTTGTAATTGGTATAATTTTTAGATAAATAATAAAGAAAACATATCAGCTGTGATTCATCAATGTTACTAGTTTTAGTCGTAAAGACGTCTAGACACTCATATCTCTGTGCATGTTTTATTAAACTTATCACCGACAACTTTTAAGACATTGCTATATATTGAAGTAATTAATATCAAACATTACCGATGTTTTATGTTTTTTATTGTTATTGGATAAATTATTTTATTATGGAAGCAGCCGGGCCGTACTATTCTGTTTTCAAAACAGTTTATGTCATTTTCTACCCTATATAACGTTGTTGTGAATAAAATTAGAAGCCTGAATTTTTAGTACCTAAGCATGTAACAACTTTTTACGGTAGAAAAACTAAGTTGCGAGACTTGGTTTTTTACAAGTTGTGTTTTTTATAATGCTATCATTATAATTTTCTTTAACATACTTTGTTTCAATTAAGAATATGGAACATTGATTGTCTAGGATAAATTTACAGGAACATAATTATCACAAAGAATAATTCTTAACTTAAATTAGAATCTCTCCGTCGAAAACTTTCGTAATGTAAACGGTATAAATAATCTTTATCAGAAATAGGATTGTCAAAGGAAAAACATTATTTATAGAGGCAACCTATTTTCTTTTCCTTTACTGTTTATTTAAAAGAAAAGTTTTGCGAAGAAAATCTTTATTTGATTTTGCGATCTTGAAAACTGTTCATAAAGAGGTTGGAGGAACAAAATCTTGAGATCTAGAATATTTTACTCTTTGATATAAATGATATCGTTTGTCCATTTCTCGCAGCGGAATATTATTGACAATTTAGTTACAGACTTTACTATCTGAATTTATTGAAATGTTAAAAAATGTAATATTTTTATTTGATAAAAATTGATGTTTATTGTTTTTTTAATAACCGACCAAAGAACAAGTATTTTAAAAGTTTGACGTCTAATTCTCCTTAATGAATGGATCGATTTTGATGTGGTTTTTTGCTTGAAAGCTGACTTAATCGCGATCGTTCTTAGCTATAATTTATGAATATCTGTTCAATAATTTGAAAGTTATTAGTTCCTTTACGATTATTGAAAGGACTTTTTTCGAGCTATTTCTACTGCTCTGATCAAATCGAAATCTATATCCTGACTTCAATGATACTGAAATAAAATAAAATTATGTAACCTTGACCTGAAGCAAAAGTATCGTCTTGTGGCTTGTCGAAGTGATGCTAATTAATGAATTGTCGGGCTTTCCTTCTAATTATCAATTTTAGTCAATCATTGCAAATATGATATTTAGAATATGAAAATACTAAATAATATTGTTCACTAGTTGCGTTTTGGGGTTTTATGAGCGTGTTTTCGGTCAATTACATCTATCTGATTTTCCAAATCTTATAGGCAGTTCCTGATATTAACGCATTCAAACATACTTTTTAGTATTATATATTAATAAAGGCAGATTAGTCATTATTTTTCCTCATAAAATTCTTCTGTACATTGTGGGCAAATTTTTATAAGTAAGAACTAAAACAAGAAGTTACATAATAATTCTGTGAATATTGCTAAGAATTATTATGTAACTTGTGGATTATAAAAAGCCTGATATCACTCATATCAGGCTTTTTAAGTCCTGTTAGACTTATCTGTCTCCAAGACGCGATATAGCTTAGATCCTTAGTTTTCAGTCTAATTCAATTGCCTGTCTCAAATTGTCGTACCATCTGGTTGGAGAAGAGGTACCCCACTCAATGCTCAGTCTTTATTCAAGGACTCGTCTGCTGCTAATTTATGGTACTAATCCTGTTAGCTATCGGTATCTCGAGTTCTCTTTTGGATGATCCCACTAGGTACAACAATAATATTATACAGAGGAAAGATATGATTGTTTGTTTGTTTGCACTAACTTCGAAACTATAGGAACCTTTTGAAACATCTTTTTGTGTTGGTCCGCTTATTGAGAAGGAGGTCTATCTTACAACACGCTACGACTAATAGAAGCGAAAGAGTAAATATAAATGCGAGTAAAACCCCAAGGGGAAGCTAGTGCCATATAAAGAAAGAATAATTTACCAATGATGTTTAAACAAAGAGAACTATTTTAATGGACCGTGGATAAATCAAACGTATGCACTAACCAAACTCATGGGTTTATATTTGAATAAGCTCCTGAGAGATTTTATGTTACATTTGTGTTTACAATTAATCAAGGTATTTGGTATTTTGATAAAATTGTTGATATACCTATTGTATGTTTCCAAGATCAATACATATATAATCCACTAGCTCTCCCTTGCGGTATCGCTTGCGTTTATAGTTTCCGCTTCGCTCCTATGAGTCGTAGCGTGATGTAATATAGCATATGGCCTTCCTCAATAAACAAACTATGTAACACAAAAAATAATTTTTCAATTTGAACCACTAGATCTTAAGATTAGCGCGTTCAAACAAACAAACTTTTTAGCTTTATAATATTAGTATAGATTGTCCATAATAAAACACAGGTTTATATGGTACTCTCCAAAATTGATAGAATTTGTCTAGTACAAATTCTCCATATCACTTTTTTAGTATTGAAAGCGTTGTGTAAAACTTTTCTATCGATATCGCCCAGGAAGGTTATTGGACGCTTGAACGCGTAAATTTTAGAAGCTACCCGTCCGGTTTGAAATTTTGTTTTTGCGTTAGTTTTATCTCATAACATTACATTTACTGAAATATGTATATTACTAATGATAAGAAATACTTGGTACATATTTTATAAAAATTTAGTACCATTTGCACGGTGCAAAATTCTAGATGGACATAGGTTATATTTTATTTACACGTATTATTTTAAAACAAAATCTTTACTAGGTCGCGAGCAAGAGTCAGTACAACATAAAAATAATAATAGAAAGTACCTGTTAATTAAATGTTCTGGCATATTTTCCACTACCTTGACAGACGCGTTGGCGCAGTGGTCACTGCTACGGACTAAAGCGCTAACGGTCGCGGGTTCGATCCCCGCTCACGGTCACGGCCATTCAGATGTTTGTCGTGACACAAGGTCATGAAATCTTAATGGAGGCCGTAGAGTGTGATGCGTTATTTATTTATTTTCCTGTCCTTTGCGATTTCACTAGCGTTTATTGTTACTGCTTCGATCCTATGAGTTGTAGCGTGATGTAAAATAGCTTATAGCCTTGCTCGTAAATAAATTCTAACACAATAGAATTTAAACGAACAAACAAACTCTTAAGCTTTTTAATATTAATATAGATAAATACTTATTTCGTATTTATCTTATTAAATCAAGCCATTAATAGTTTAAAGCTAAATAATGGAGGTCCTAAACCAAGCATTGCATGCTATATGCGACTTCGTTCATTGAGTTGAATATCATGATCTTCCGCATTAAATAGTATTTCATTAACACTATTCAAATCTATTTTTGGTGTTATTTTATATGAATAATTCCAACGAATTAATTTTTTTTTACCTGTCCATCGCCGTTTCACTCGGGTTTATGGTACCTGCTTTGTTCCTGTGAGTAGCGTGATGTAATATTGCCTATAACTTTCCTCATTTAACGGGCTATCCAACGCAAAAAAAAATCAAATTGGATCGGTAGTTTCAGAGATTATCCCTTACATGCAAACTTACAAACAAATTTTACCTCTATATGATATCATATAGGCTATCTTTTTTGTTTATTTGTTGGTGGCAGTCCTGCCACCGCAGCGCTATGTATAATTAAAATGGTATTATCAGTTTTCATATCGAATGTTAATTAATTGGAGCCTTTTTTAAAGAGAATATTGTGGCTTTTTAAATTAGTAATATATACTGTAATATTTTAAAATACTGAAACCGATTTAATTATCTATGTTTTAGTGTAGTAACTCCTGATAGTCGTGATACATAAATAAATAATATCTATGACGATTTACGACGTCGTAAGATGACAGGCCATGATTTTGTAACGTGTGTTTTGGCCGTAAGAGTTACACTTGCACTGTGCACTTATGGTGTTCGCAGAGTGGGAACGACACGGCAAAGTATTTATTTCTTATATCCAACCCAAATTCATATGTAACTATTGGAAACAGGATTCACGAGGAGGAATGTTTTAAAAAACGAACCCACGGCATTAAATATCATCAAATCATTGGGTAGTTTTAAGGATATCAACTGTTAAAAAAAATGTCCAGATTTCTACCACAGCTTGTAGTGATTTTGACAAAACCACTAAATTTCATCACTAATTTAAATACTTTATTTCTATACAATTTCCTGCTGTTTTCTGTCATATAAACATAATCACTAAATCGAAACAACAGCTGAGTAATTTCAAGGAATCTGTCATATAATTAAACTACAATTACGAACTCAGTAACACAATTAGTGTTGAGCCTCGAACACGAGAGCGAACGCATATAGTTCAGCAAACGTGGAGCGATGGAACTCGCTGCGAAACAATTCCCCGCTGAACCTGCTTTAGAATTACAAGGATTGTACGCGGTATTCATATTTACAGTGGTGGAATTTAAAAACTTTATATTGTACATGATATTTCATCCCCAGACACATTTAGGAAATTTTCGTACAATGTGAGCTCTACGCTTGCGTTATAAAATAAATGCTACTAGCAATTTTTGTTCATCAATCATGGTCAGATTACCAAAGGAAACTTAATCTGTTGAGTTCTCATATTATATTATTTATTAGCAATATAAAATTGGGACTTTTAAAGTTTATGAGATTAACAGAAGAGATGATGTTAAGATTAGGATAGTGGATAGAATATCTTAATCCTAATAATGGTCATAGGTTTAAATAGGACTAGGACGAAAATATTTTCAGGTGTTGTCGTATTACACTGTGCTCACTACACGTCATCTATCGAATGCCCTATAAACCAAATTTGCAAAAAAAAAAAATGTTAAAAGAAATGTTTCTTAATGAATGCATTTTAAACTTTGTTGTTTTGTTTATTACTATTTTAGCAAAAACGAAGTTAAACACATACTTTAATATTTTATTTTTTACATATTTTTTTACTTCAATAAATTTGTCATAGAAATGTTTGTTATAACTTTTATGTATGTATAAACCAGCGTTCGTTATAGAAGCGCCGGGAGACACGATTTTCTATTCGACTACGTTGACATTATCAAGTGTATCACATAATGTACATACATGTATAAGATCATGCTATATCATTTTTATTTTAACAAAAGTATCATATGTATATATTATAATTCACTACTAGCTTTTGCTCGCGGCTTCGCTTTCATTAATGTCGATTTTGTTTTAAAATTACACGCATATACAGATAAAATATGTCTAATGTACGTCTACAATATGGATTTCTAACCAGTGAGCGCGTCCCACTTGGGGAGCATTGGGTGATCAAAGGAGAGGGAGGTTTCGGTGGTAAAGTGATATTTTTAAAGGTTTTTAATTTTTTTTTGTCAACGCGGCGTATAGCGTTGCTGCCGATGTCGTGTTGCGGTATTCAACAATTGATCAATTAAGTAGAGCCAGTCCTCTTATTAATTGTATTATTTACTTTAATTTGTTGTCTGTTATTTGATTACCAACTTGTCATATGAATAAAAATAAACACGTTCACTTATATTTTCATGGTTCGTTTTATTTTCTTATTTCGACTCCTAGTCGTGTTTAATGTTAGGTTAGGCGCATGATGAAGAAGGTTGGGAATCCCCGGTCTAGAATGCACATCTCCTTCTAGAAGGATAGCATGATTCTCAAAATAAGTTTAGTGTTTCCGAAGTTTACTTTGCACATACAAAATTCGCTCTCTCTTATATTATATTAGTATAGATTTCTCAAAGGTGTTTTGTTCTCGGTAAATATCTGCTTTGTATGCTGCATCAAATTTCAAAGTGAAGCCAAATGCAAAATAATATTAGTAGTGTAGCTTAAAATGATTACGTAACTAATCCTTACTTCTTTTACTTATATTATAAATGCGAAAGTAACTCTGCCTGTTGTTACGCAATCACGCCTAAACTACTGAACTTACTTAAATGAAATTTAGTACAGAGATAGTCTAAAGCCTGAGAAAGAATAAAGGTTACATTTTAATGCGACAAAGTGTTGTAAGGGGTTGAAATAAGAGATGAAAGTTTTAATGGAAATAATAGTAGAAGCTTGAAATTTTCGACGCTATCAATTAGGTATAATTTGACAGACGCGTTGGCGCAATGGTCACTGCAACTGACTAAAGCGCTAACGGTCGCGGGTTCGATCCCCGCTCACGACAAACGTGTGTATTGGCCATACAGAATTTTGTCGTGATCTGGGTGTTTGTGTTAGTGTTGTGAGTGTTTCCGGACCCCCGACACAAGGTCATGAGATCTTAATGGGTTCCGTTGAGTGTGATGCGTTATTTATTTATTTATTTATAATAAAAAAAATATTAATTCCAAGTATGTGAACATTTTACCCTAAATAAATCATTTCGTCAATTTCTACACTTTAGGCGGGCGAAGCCGTGAGGCGCTGCTAGTAAATAATATTGCGAAGCATTTGAACGGTTCACGGGATTTTTGAAGATCCATTTATTGAAATCTCCAAAGCATCTTTAAGCTTTATGATGGTATTATACAGTATTAGATGGTATCTCAAGTTTAAAGTGAAATAAAGGATTTAGAAATACTTTCTAGAAACGTCACGATAACTGGGACTTAAAAAAAAAGAAATCAAATATACTTAATCGAGTTTACTTGGACGATGCACTTATATTACTTATTTCGATTTTTACAACAAATAATGGAACCGATTTCGCTGAATATCTATGAAGCAATACGTTCAAACAGAAAAAGAATTTTCAAAATCGGTTAATATATACCTTAAATGTTGTTTTAAAGGGTATATCCTTTTAACCTTTTACCTTTAAATGACTAAACAGATTACGAACCATCCAGCTTTCAAACAAAAACTCGCATCAAAATTGGTCCATTTATTAGGGGGCTACGATGCCATAGACAAACACACAGATACACACGTAAAACTTATAACCCCTCTTTTTAATCGTAGGCTAAATATATTCACAAATTTTAAATCTTTCTAACTAAAGCGTCGCAGTCGCTATATCTATCTGCAATGTAAGGGGTATCAAACATATATACATTCGATGCATTGGAGAACGAAATGCTAGTGTGGTTCAGCATAATGTTCCCGCTTAGCTAAGCGCGTAACTCCCTTTGTTGGGAGCGAAGTTGAACATTTCGCTTGAGAAATCATTTTACTTGTCCGACAAACTGTCTCTATATAATCTTCAAGCGAAGATTCTCGATTTACGTCGGGAGATTCAGAGAAATATGATGTATTGAAGACAAATCGTTGGGGATAGTGCAAAACCGCGTAACTAACTCTGGCAATAAGGTCCATCTTTGCATCAAAAGTCAAACTTTATTATTGATAAAAACATGGTAGTTGAAAATTATAAAATCGATATTGTTAAAATTAATACTTAATATGAATAATTTTTGACACTACAAATACAATATACCGCACTATGGAAAATGTCCATAAGGCCTTATTTTTATCAATAATATTGGTTCAAATTTAGAGATTAGACGAAAAGCTAGATACGTGGTTATGCACTATCCCCGACGAATTGCATATTCGCGTGCTAAAGTATTTTAAATTGACATATGACATATTATTTTATATAAAACATGTTTATATAAACACAAATTCAATAAAGTTACAGTTTTAGTAAATACTTTCAAGTGTAAAGACAAGGCAATGACAAAGCACTTTTGTGAATCTTTATGAAAGTCTGAAAGCAAAACTAAAAGTGACTAACCTAAGACAAACATGCAAAAAAAAGTAAATGCATTCTTACTTGCTTCGTAGTTAAATAAAAAGCTCTCACGTCAGTCTGATGGGGGTAATATCGAGGGCCCTCTGTCGGGTTCCTCTTCAGCCTCTCGCCGCTGTGGACATTAAGCGTATGAGCCGTATTTTGTGCCGTCGATAAATTAATCGACCGATAATATCGTATAAATAGAGCAAGATGAGTGTGACATTAAAATGATATGGGTTAACTGATTAAGCGTTTTGAAGAAGTATTAAGTTATTTGGTTTATTAGACAATTAACTAATAAGGTTTTGTGCAATTTATGGGTTGTTGATTAAAATTGAGTTATTTGCAAAAACTAACAAATTATTGCAGAAACGACTTTATATTAAATTCAAATTTCGAAAGATTAGTATTATAAAGTATTTACCGAAAAATCAATAGTGCGTAGAAAGAACGTAATATACATTTTTGACAGGGGACTTCAAGATGTATTACAATTTTACGAATTTTCATATTAAAAAAAAGATGGAAAACCTAATAATTAGTCAGAAAAGTTCATAATCAAACTATCACTTTGAGATTTGATCAAATTACGCTGAGCAAAATGTAGCAATTATCATGCAATATTCATATATTGCATAAATTACTGTTTAATATGTTAGTTATCATAAAATCTCTAAATTTTTTGTTTAGGTAGAATGAACTTACCCAAAGTTAAATATTATGTGCCTTAACTTTATTTTCTTATAATATGGCGTGCCTTCCTTAAACGATGTATTGAAGTAAAATTGTAAACGTTGTATAAAAGTAACAATTAAATATTACTAGTAGTCGTTTGGTGATCGGAATTCGACTGTAGTTCATTATGTTTTCAACCGATTCCAAGATTGACCACAGATAATCTTTCCTCAATTTTACCACAACCTTAACAATAAACAAAAGACGATATTATATGCGTGCGTGTGCCTGATACACGGTAGTGTAATGTTTTAATGATTAAATGTATTTTG
This sequence comes from Hypolimnas misippus, assembly GCA_037950945.1. Taxonomy (NCBI): domain Eukaryota; kingdom Metazoa; phylum Arthropoda; class Insecta; order Lepidoptera; family Nymphalidae; genus Hypolimnas; species Hypolimnas misippus. Next base: position 5,025,829 of record JBBEEQ010000029.1, on the reverse strand, counting down.
AAGGCATGATTATAAAAATATATATTACCATTCCTCGTTCCTTCTGTATTTAAACTATGAGTATGCGAAATTTAATACTCTCCCGTCTGCGCAATTTTCGGAAAAAGGGGCACATAGTTTTTGTTTAACGTATTAATATATAGATGATAATCACTCTGACAGAAAAGTAAATTTAAAAACCCTAAAAAGACGCCAGTTATAAAGGCAACGAACCGCGGCCACTTGGCGACTAAGGGGTCTTTAGCAGTACATTTTTGCTGTAAATGAGGATGTTAAAATAAGGTTTTAACTAAACATTTTACTTGAGCGATCTTCTTTAGTTTATTTACTTACAAAACCTTGTCATGATTATTTTTGCTGGGTTTACATTTTATAAAATTCAACTTTTATGTAAATGAACTCCGCTTGCGGTTCAACTAATTTTAGTGAAATTCTTACTACAAAATTAAATAAATTTGCTCTAAGATTGAAAAAATGCACTATCTATACTATTATAACGAAGGGAGAGCGAATTTTGTATGTGTTAAGTTCGGACAAACGGAACCTATTTTTAAAATTATGGTACCTTTAAAATGTTTATTCTAGACGGTCATAGGCTATATTTTATTCGTATATATGTATTATTTTAAAACAAAACCTAGAGAGCGAAGCTATGAGTGAAAAGCTAGTATCAAATAATAAGATTTTTTCAAAAACAGTAACTAAGTTAACAAGTAAAAGCACGTTATTTCGTTAATTCGGATTTTAGAAACAAACTTATAATAATAAACCGATTTTGATAAAAACTTTATGGGAATAATCTGAGCATAAAATATAACCCTAAAACTATTAAATATACCCTTTCAAATAGAAAATAATAATTTTCAAAATCGATTAAGTAATGACGGAGTTACTGCAGTAACAAACATTTAAAAATATGCTACAAATTGACACCCTCATCTCTTTGAAGTCGGTTTAAAAAATATAAATTCAATAATAGATATTTTTTATAATAACGTGAGCTTGTAACGTCAAAAACCTTTAATACGTTTAAAAATTGCGACCAAAATTATATGATACTAACTGTCCCTTGCAGTTTCACTCGCGTTCATGGTTGCTGATTCGCTCCTATGAGTCGCAGCGTGATATAATATAGCCTATAGCCTTCCTCGATAAAAAAAAAACACAAAAATAATTTTTCAATTCGAACCAGTAGTTCCTGAGATTAACGCGTTCAAACAAACAAACAAACTCTTCAGCTTTATTATATTAGTATAGACTTCAATAAGATTTAAAAATCCCTCACATATCCGTTACATATCTGGTTTAGCCTGACGTCCCTATACAGGATAGCATGAGGGAGAAGGATTAAAGTTGAAATATCGGTGACTGAGATAAATGGAATCTTTGGGATTAGTCATCTCCTATCGCGCCATGTATCCATGTTACTACGTTAGAATCTTCTTTTACGTATTTGCGAGAATTTTAGGCAAGAAACTTTATTTTTTGTTTACTTATTTAAAACAAAAAAAAAATCGAAACAATTCTAGTTTTACCGTGCACCAGTGTCGTAGACTTTAAGAGAACATTAACAAATACAGTATTACTCTTATTAATTATTACACTTCTTTCATTATGTTACAATGTTTGAAAATGAAGGTACATCTAATAAAATAAGTAAGTAAAAAATACCTTATTGTGACTCCATAAACACGTTCTTATTAACTTAATTTTTGTTCAATTTTATACGAAAGAAATGGTATTTTATAATTCATTTTCTATTATTTTGGAGTCGCTCAAATAGTTTGAAACTGTACTTACTAAGTTGATGAGTAAACAAGTAACAAATGTTTCAAGACTTAAATATAACTAGTTGGTGCTCGCGACTTCGTCTGCGATATCTACGTCATGGGAGCTATATGAGTGCAAAGTCTCAGCCCGATCGGTTTAAAATTGACAAAGTTTCATACAAACTTTCATTTCATTTCCTATTTTATCCCCTTGGGGGTAGAATTAATCAAAATCCTTTTTTAGTGGATGCCTACGTCATAATATCTACCTGCATGTCGAATTTCAGCCCGATCCGTCTAGTGGTTTGGGCTGTGCGTTGATAGATCTCTATGTCAGTCAGTCCTTTGAGTTATATATATTTAGATAGAGTGTGCCGCGACTTCGTTCGCGTGGACTACAGGATGGCATTTCTTTCTTTTTTATAAAGTGGCACCTCTCCAGTAAGAAGCATTTTACGTGCATTTTGTAAAATGAAATGCCTTTTGCGTTACTCTGTCGTAAAGTATTACTTCTCAGAAGTTGATCCTCATACCTGACACTATTAGATTGTACAATAATACTGAATGTGTTTTTTTTTGTAAATGACCGATTCTGATTCCTCTCTAGGAAAATAAAAGTAGCCTAAATTACTCCTTATAATATTAGCTATCTGCTAGTCAAAGTCTTTTCAAAATCGGCGCAGCCGTTCCAGAGTTTAGCCGGAACAAACAGACAAACAGACAAAAATTTTAAAATTTGTGTTTTTGATGTAAGTACCGTATATATTTTCATATGCATTTAATTAATAGCTGTTAATTTGAAATTATAAACAGACACTTCAATTTCATTTATCTGTATAGATGTATGGATTAAAAGAATACACAAAAACACGTAGGACGAATTTAAAAATAAAACCGTACCTAGTAAAAAAAAAAGTTTTTTTTTTCATTAGCAAACAGCAACCCACGTTTTTTATTTAGCTTTCATGTTTTTTTTTATTTTTCATTATCTAACTCGTTGATCGTAAGCATTACACAAGCCGTTGAGGAGCCGCGACTTAATTCTTCGGTTCAGGAAATCTTCCGGATGAAGCGATATCTACGCAAACTTGTTCACTGAATTCTTATCGGAGCCGAGTCCTTAATTGCTGATAACCTTTAGGGGACGGAGAGGATTTTGAACATCAATGTAAAGATTTTCTAACGATTAATAATTTTCAGAAATTTGTAATTTTCCGAAGATAATTAAGAATTTTTTTGTTGTTTATAAATAGTAGCTTAACAGTTTTAGCCTCGTTAAAAAAGCGATTAAATGAGACTAATTTTCTGACGTTACAATTTATATCGTATTTAAGTTTATTTTTTAACCGGTTTCGAAAAAGGAGGTTTTACGTTCGGCCGACTAGTAAATAACACGTAAAAGGTTTTACTTGCCGCCGACTTCGGATGTTATACATGGCACCGATAATATATTTTTTTGCTTTTTAGTTTTCAAAGTCGGTTTTTTATGTTTTTATTACTTGGAGGTAAAGGAAAATATCGTGAAGAAGCCTACATGTGTGGGAACAAAATCTAACATAGGTGCATATATTCGCCAATCCGTATTGGAGCAGCGTGGTGGATTATTCTTCTTAGAAAAGGGCTTTTGACCAGTGGTGATAGATTGCAGTTTTTTTTACAGTTACATCAAAATTATTTGACTATAGATATGTTATATGGATGGATAAGCAATAGAGTGTTAACCCACAAAAAGTCAAATTCGGAGATATTGATGTATTTTGATACTACATAACCTATTTAACATTATAAAAAAAATCAAGTCATATAAACGAAATAAGTACCGAAAACAGTTTCTTAATTAATTGTTTCGATTTTCAAGTGCATTCCATATTTTGCAGTTTATACAATAATCTCAAATATAAAAAAAAATATTAGATATTTTTTATATATCTTAATCTGCTTTTAATTAATTATACCTTTTATTAAAAAAGGCAAGAAAAAGTGGATATATACTTGTTCAAAGAAATTTATTAAGAATAAGTTTGATAACTTTATACGCCATTTTCTCGAAATGATGTCCGTGTGGCTTGACATAGTATTGCTTATCAGCGTCCATTATAATTATGCGAGAGTATGTTTGGGCCAAGTCAAGTGATGAGCTAGCCATATATAGTCTATAAATATTTTTAACATTAAATAGTATGAACGTAATCTATACAAATAAATAAAATTGAAAGTTACACGGTAGAAAGTATACACGGTACTCACATCCAAAACACATTTTTTTAAATTTTGGTCTGTTTGTCTATCTGTTCGTTCCGGTTAATCTCTGAAACGGCTAGACCGATTTTGATGTGATTTTCACTCCGATATAGCTAATGTTATAAGGAAGCATTTAATTTTAAAATACTTATTCATTTTAATTAATAAATAAAAAAAAGTACGCGAAAACAAAATTGAAATCAATGAAATACTGAACAATATTCGATTTATAGATAGAGAATTATTTATATAATGTTTACCACATTATATAAATATAATTTTTTTAAATTAACGCGCGGGTGAAACTACGCGGCAACGCTAGTATATCAAAAGTCATAAAATGCCATTGGATGGCACACATCGGTCGCGTTGAACCAATGAAGTTAAAAAACATATTTGTCAGTATTTGACAAGCAATTTAGAAAGTGTCACGGGCACGCTAATTACGAAGATTGAGCAGGATATCGCGGATATTGGTTGTATGGGTTTTGGTGGTTTATTAGATTATCGGGCTAAAGATGTTATAGATACTAAATGAATTATTATATGGAAATATCCTGTGTTAGATTGGGACTCCGCTATATTTCGCGTTACGTTGATGTTTCTTAATAATAAATATTTTTTGGTACAATATATTTACATGTTTATTTTAATTGTAATTTATGATTGTGTTAGGTGTCATTGAAAATATTTTGTATTTATTCCCCAAACGATATTGTGATCGTAGTAAAAAGATGTCTTTGCAAATTGAAACCACTATCTGAAAAAAAACAAAACCTTTAAAATTGAACTTAAAATCATTTTTTTATTTTTTTTACCCAGCTAAAATAATTGCGGAAACCTCAGGCATATGCCAGTTTTTTCATTATTAAAATTGAATATTAATTCATATTCAATTAGGCTTTTAAAAACTTTTGATACGTTAATTAACAAAATGGCTTTTCAAAAATAATTTTCTTTTCATAATATTAATCAAATTAATGAGTTTTGGTATTAAAGATTACGTAATTAATTAATATTTTACACTGAGGTAGAGCTGTAGGCCGCTGATACAGGAGGGCTCGACCGGTAGGTACCTCACTCTCACAGAAGATCGGCGTAAAGTAGCTAGTATAGCTATCAAGCCCCAATCCCCTCCCTCATTACTAGGATTACTTTTACTCCCTTTTATCGCTTATAACCTTTAGAGCTGGAAACGACTTTGTGACTGTTCTGCTACTGCAAATGTCAATAGATGACGATGATCATCAGGCTATTTTTTTTTTATAAAAAAAATAGAAAAAATTATTTTTTTTGGAACATACAAAAATAAACTCTGATGAAATAAACTCACGAATAGTTCTCATAATTTATCAACACCGTCCCAAAAAGCAAGACATTTTTTGATAGACGTGTTTTAGAAATTCGGTAAAATTATCATTTGTTGAACATTTATATAAAAAAATATGAAAGAAGCATAATTACTTCACACTTAATTAATTTCAGCTATTATTTAATTTCCAATAAAATTAGGAGGTTCTTTTAATAAGTATTTGCATTGGATAGAGATTTTATGTGAGTTCGGTTTTATTGAATAAAATCGGATTGAGCTACAAAACATGTGTCAACATAAAATGTAATTTAAATCAAAAGTAAGTAGTATTAATATCAACTTTAAAGAAAATCACACCTATAACTTTCTACGCCTTTGTAAATATGTTAAGAATTAAATAAAATATGAAACACGTCTTCCATCAATTCTGTTAAAGAACGTTTATGCTAAATTTGATGTAAATCGAACCAAGGAATCACGTCGTTGAATACAAACTTTGTCCCCCTATTTCTGCCCTTTAGGCGTAGAGTTTCCGAAAATACTTCTGCATCTTCTTATCGGATGCCTACGTCATACAGAGAACACATCCTCCAAGTTTCAGGTCAAAGCCATTCCGTCAGTCAGTCATTCAGAACAAAGCATTTAATATACATTTACATATAAGTGTAAAAACATCAATGTTTTATGTTTGTTTTCTATCCGTTCCGAAACCATTGATTAGATTGTGATGAAACTCTGTTAGAGTGTCCTAAGGTCGCCCACGATGGTTCTTAGCCCAAAAATGCTATATACTTTATGTGCTAGCTAGTTATTATTAAAATTTGTTGAAAACTTCGCATTTTATTTTGGACTTGTCTTTACTTATTCAAAAAAGTATCATTTATTATTGATAACAGTAAAGGTCGTCAAATGTCACCAACGTGAAAACATAATTGTATGATATATAAAGAGCTAAAAGATGCTGAATTGATATTCATAAATATGATATAATAACATTATATTCGTGTATTTTGTCTTTGTCAAATGTATCCTGGGAAAACAGTCCAGTTGGTAATCTTACTTTATATAGACAGCTCTTATCCTATTTCAGTGTTATGCGTCGAGGATGTGAGAGTGTGCAATAGCCCTTTGTGTCATGGTTAATAACCTCGGCGCCAGATATTCGATAAAGTCTGATGAAGACCAGCTTTGTTATACAGATTGTAATACTAGGAACAAGGAATGTATTGAACGCGGACTAGATATAGTTTTGGAATTCATTTAGACGACAAAATCTATGTTGAAATGAACTATTCCGCTATTTGCTTTCATAAAATCTATTTCCATGAATACAAATAAGTTAATAGTTCTTATTAAAGTGTACTACGATAATAGTCTTAAAGTTGCAAAAAACAAGGATGAATGAATGAAAATAAGCGTTAAGATGCGTATCCAGACATGTAACTTTACAGTAAATTAAGCCAATCACAATTTTTTATTATCACTGGCTCTAATTTATACCAATAACTACTGTTTATTCGAATCTATACTAATAAATATAAAGAGGTGAAATTTGTTTGTAAGTTTCAAAGTTTGTATCTAGGGGGAAATGTTCGAAACTATTGATTCGGTTTGAATTTTTTTTTTTGAGTTGGACAGCTCGTTGACTGGTGAGGATTATAAGTTATGAGCTATAGGCTATAGTAACTATCGCTACGATTCAAGAACAAAGTTGTAGACATAAATACGAACGTAACCGCGAGGGGAGCTGGTTCAAAATAAATTTAGTTTTTTTTTGTGATACTAATTGATACTAATTGCTTAAAAATCCATTAAAAATAAGTCATTATTTTCATACTGTCAAAAAACCTATTCATTGATTCAATTTCCACTGTTTGCGATGGACTGTATGCAATTCAATGCAAGCTCAAGTGAGCTAAAGAGCAACAGATAGTAGACAGTGAGTTTAAATTCTGAATTCAGTACTGTAATACCATTCTAAGTCTGAGTATTACAACCGAACGCAATGCTCTTACTACAAATAGTTAGTACCTAGGCAATTTTAAACTTCAAAAAGATGGAGGTTCTCAATTTGTAGCATTTTTTTATGTTTGGTAACTTAGAAACTCGTAATTTTTTTTAGATCACTTTTAAGATTATATAAATCTTTATGAAAGTCTGAACAGTCCCCGCCTAGGAAAAGCTTAAAATTTTTACTTATAATATTATCCGCATTCATTCTTTCGTAGGAACTATTTCATAGAAATAATGAATCTCTTAGTGTTAGTCAAAGTATATTTCTTTAATTTTCATTATGGAAATTTAAAGAAACATATTTATTTTATTTCCTTTATTTCACCGACTTCGAAAAAGGAGGAGGTTCTATGTTCGTCTGTATGTATTTTTTTTACCTACTTTTTAGAGAAATATTTTTTTTTTTAATTTGGTTTTGTGTGTTTATTACGTAGTATGAGTACTTATAGTGGTTTTCAATGTCAAAAGGCCCCACATATGAAATAAGGGTCACATTTTAATAGTTTCAAACTTTTCCCGAGTGACCCATCTCATATCATCCGTCGTTAGCTCGGTATTAAGTAAATTGTTTAATGCGGTATAACATACATAATCTGTGACATATACCGTGGAAATTTTCCTTATAAAATGCTATTTACTCCTATACCTTTGTTAAGGACAAAAGGATGTTTGCGAAAACGTTAATATGATGAGAACGCTTATGTTGATTTTGTTGGGGAAATATGTTACTTTATAATACCTACTTCTTAAGAAAAGGCATGAGAACTTTGGAGTTATGCAACCCTAATATATAAAAATGTCACAGTGTTTGTGGTCGCACTTCTTCGGAACGGCCCGAGCGATTTGATTTTTTTTGTATATTTGTTAGATATGAGATTAAGTCGTAAAGTATTTTCACCCTCTTATACCCAACCTTCCATTTTTTTAGTTGTGATTTTAGTATTTTTTTTTTACAAAATTACCTATATAATTTAACCATCATAAATGACAGAGCAATGTTTGCTGGGTCAGCCACCCAAAAAATAATGATTAAATTAACTTTAATATAAGATTATAATTTTGATTAATTGTGAGATTGGTTAATTGAGAGACAGGCTAGCGCACTGAGGTTTCTGTAGAATCAAACAATAAGCCACCACTTTTTTTTTATTGTTTGTTAGGATATGCGCCTTAATAACACCGCAAAAATTATCCTCTAATGATGGGACGGACGACGGAAATTTCCTGAAACTAACTAACGGACAAATAATAATAAAAAGGAAAAACAAAGTTTATACAAAAAACCTAATGTATAACTAGGAATAGTAGATTTTGAAAGTAAATCTGTTTCACCCTTTCAGGTTTATTTTAGGTACATTTAAGTAAAGATAGCGAAGATAAGTGTTTACAAAACCTCTTAGGGCCGAGAATTCAGAACTATTGCTTAGCAAAATTAGTTATTTGTCTTATTATTTAGTACTACGTAATTTATCTTTTGATTTCGCAATAACTGTACAATATGATATTTACAAAATAAGACATTAGAATGTACTTATGACATTATTTGCTTTGAAAATTTCGATACCTTTTTCTAAAGCTGTTGTCGTGATGCTACTTGTACTATTATATAAACTTTAATTTATACATTTTATGCACTTCATAAATTTATTTGTGTGTTATTATTTTATGGATATATATGTGGACTCTTACTTTATTTTTCTTAAATAAACTGACATATACCAATACATTTTTTAAACCCTATCTGTCATACTACAAAAGACGCATTAAAACCAAGTTGAACACGTGACTAGCTAAACAGTGTTTAAAAATTAAACATTGCTTAAAATATTATCTAAATTGCTTAACAGTGAATAAACACATAAAAAACTTGACGTTACATTTGACAGCTAAAATAGGTTTTATAAGATCTATTAAACTCACTTAAACGTATATTAATTTATATCTAAAGCATGTTTAAATCAAAACTGTGCTTAGACGCGGTTTTATAGTACGGATTTTTTTAAACACGCGTTTAACGCCTGTTTAAATCTTTTTATAGTAAGTATGGTATAGGTACAACACCAACAGAATAGCAAAGAAAAAGTCACAAAACACAGTGTCATTAAAGTAATATACATATAAACGTTTAAAAAACGTATTTAGGATATTAAGACTTACCATATTAAAAAAAATTACTATATTAAAACATAGAATTGTATTAAAATTAGTACTAGATTAATAACTGAGAATACAGATGATAACGAGAAACGGTAATTCAGATAGAGCATAGAGGATTCGACTGAAATTTGTGTGACCAATTCAAATGTTTGCTATGAGGCAAAATTGAAACCAGCCAGAATTTTCAAGTTACGACGACTGCTCTACGATTATGGCTCGGTGAGGATTTGGCTACTGATTCTATGAAGCTTAAATGTTACGATATGTAGTACGCACAGAGAATTTACTAAAAAAATATTAGGAAATGCTAAATGTATGCATAAGCCTTTCGTTTGTAAAACAACCAACACGTGAAAATTATAATTTAGAATGAGAAATATCATTCCGGATTATTTTATATAGATGGAATTTGTGTTAGAACTATAAGTTTTAAAATAAAACACATTTATTAATTTTTGTTTGGACAATGTTATATAAAATTACTTGACATATAAAAACGAATAACAATGCGGTCTATTGCTAAGCGGTAGTCGTTATTCGATATGGTTATAATTATAGAATATAGCTGACAGTTGTTTCTGATTGTTGACAGTTGAAGGAGCTGTCTTCATACAAAATTCAGAAATGAACTGTCCGAATATCTATGAATATCCTCGTTATAGTTTAAGTCATAGCTATCAGCCGTATTTAAAAATATATAATCCCGCCTAAAAATATATTTCATGTTCTATTACATTAAAAAGTCCTTAGTAGCTTAAGCATATTATTCTGCTCAAGATTATATAGATGATAAAGATGCTTGGATTTAGTATAAGCTGGATTCACACAGTGTATTTAATATATTTGTAACAAATAAATGTATGTATGTACCTATTGTAAAACTTTTTAAAAGACTAACTATCGAGTTTCTTGCCGGTTCTTCTCGGTAGAATCTACATTCCGAACCGGTGTTATAGTAAATAATTAAGTAGTTTTTTTTTTCTTTTTTGTTTCTGTATTGACGATTCAAAAGTGCTTGTAAAAGGCTACTTGAATAAAGCATATTTTGATTTTGATTGCTCTACTTTTTTTTCTTCTCCTTACATAGTACAAGTTTTCGATAACGTAATCTTCTAGCGATTTTTCCATACACTGACTAGCCGCACCTATAGCAAAATTTTCATTGAAAGCGCTGCCAGTCAATGTAATCTAAAACAGTCAAAGAATACCGATCGACAATTATGTAGCTGAATATTATTACAGCTCTATATACAGAATATACAGAAGTCATGTCACTACATATTTTTGAAATAAGGGCCCACAGTTTACGAATTTATTCCAGTATTGCTTAGAATCGATAATCATTAATATGTAATTGGCAGACAGAATGAGGCACGAGACGTGAGAGACGATCTTTAGTATTAATGTTTACACACACATCAATAATTAATCTTCAATTTGAATTAATTAAGGGGATCTGATGGAGACTTATTCGTGATATTTATGTATGTTATGTACCTATACATTATTTAACAAATTATCAGAAGAATATTCAGAGAATTATCAGAGCGTGATTAGCTTATTTATACGAGACTTTTCGTTATTTATTTTTAGGGTCCTGATCCCAATACTGAATAAATGTCTGTATCTTTCCAAACGTATTATATAAGCACACAATAAATGTTATGAAAGTTATTATATTAAATAATGTAAGCCATCCGAGCGTTAGCCTGTTAGAATTCAAAACAAATACACAAGGTACGACGTCACGCCGTGAAAATCTACGATGTTAAAAATCACGATGAGAGATTTTTGGGATTATGATTCGCGTTTTGCCTGTTTATTAGATATTGTCTTTAAAATTGTAAAATACAAATATAAACTTTCAAAAAAGGCGGTTCTCTATTCATCGAGAATTATATCTTATTTATTTATTCGATTATTTAAAAATGGCTTGACCGATTTAGTTCTTCTTTGTTTATAAGAAAATAATCTCCTATATCCACATTGCCAGTAAAATCTTAAAAAAAGGCTTATAAAATATTTTGTGACATTAGAATCGGCTCTTATATATATATATATATATATATATATATATATATATATATATATATATATATATATATATATATATATATGTATTTAACAGTCCTAAACCAATATAGCACGTTGGAATAGGAATTTCAATTTTAGTAGTGCTCGTATTTGATTGGAAATCCGGTATATCACAAACTCAGTCGGAACATTTAGGTATTGTCAATATACTTTTTGGTATTTGGGAATTGTCAGTTTTGTTTTCAATATCCAGTAACATGACACAGAAATGAAGATGGATTATATCATGTACACTGAGGAGTCAAATATTTTGTAGGTTCTGTAAAACCACATTACATGGATGTCATGATTTGGGTCGGCAAGACTATAACTTTATTACTAATAACATGTGCTTAATCGGCACAACTAAAAGCCATAATCCAAAAAATTGAATTGAATTGAACTTTATAACTTTTTATATTATTTTCTAATGATGTCTAATGAAGGTTGTATTTTGTTAATAACAGCTACTTATAGTTACTTATAATTTTTTCATATTTATGTATTTTTGTGAAATATAGTGAAACGGCACGTGTAAATTTATTTTTACACGAATATCTATCACGGTTCCACACGCGTGGGTTCATAACTCGACGTCGCAACGGTCCCAATAATATAATTATTTATATATATTTATTATAAATATTTAAAAATAAATTGGCGTGTAGTCGCTAATTTGGTCGCGTTCCGTACGGTGCTAGAGTCAAAATCAAAATAATCAAAATATTTTATTTAAATTTGCTCAATCAAATGAATCCATCATGATTTTAGAAAATTCAGCGGGACTTTTTTTTGTTGATTTTTTTTCAGCAACGTCCAGATTGAAAGTACATTCTAATATGTATAGAGTTGGCTTGTAAATGATCACCTTAATAGCGTGGCCATCGTGAGTTTTTTACTCATACTAACATTTTGTAAAAGAATTGCTTTTTCCTTTATTTTGCTATTTACTATTTTTTCCTAAAAATTGATACTTATATGTGACACTATTAGATGGCGCAATAATACAAAATGTGTTTTTTTTAATTAGCGGGTTCAATTCTTGGCTAAAAAAAAATTCTAAAAGAAAAGTAGCCTAAGGTACTTCTCCTAACATTAGCTATTTGCTAGTCCCGTCAAAATTGGTCCAGCCGTTCCAAAGATTAGCCAGAATACACAGACAAAAATTATGCTTTTATAAGATTTTAGTTTAAAGTTCTTAATTTGAAATGCAAATAGACACTTAAATTTTATTTATCTGTATGGATTAGTGTAAATGTAGATAACATTATAATTATGTTTGTATCTCATAAAAGAAGTAAAATCTTGTAGCGGCAATATAAGAGGCAGTACAATAAAACAAAGAGAAAACAAAAGTAATACGGAACGTCATAAAACCTTTACATTTATTTTTCCCATTTCCTAAATAGATACAGGATATTATTTATCGCGGTCAGGCCGTTTGTCTTTAGCCTTTCTGCCCATTAACCTTCGTGTGAATGTTACTTTATATGTAGATTCTACATATTGGTATCTAGAGTGTATGTAAGTTTAGCTGGTATATAAAAAATAAATTTTATTCATATTTTATTCGTTTATTCGTTTGACGCATTGCGATAAAACTGTGTAAACTTAATGTTTGCTCTTACGAGAATGTTAAAGGAACGAGTTAATTAACTTCAAGTAGATGGCGCGTGTCGTACCGGTCAGGTAGAAAAATAGGTTGTAAACGGTCGTCCGGTCTAACAAAATTTACAAAAACAAAGCCACAAAACAAAAGCTAGTTTGAATTAAATAATGTGCATCTAGAATTACGAATATAGAAACACGCTGGATGATATATTTTTTAAAGATAAGTTTTTCAAATGTACTAGTTAGACAAACAGATAAGAATACGTCATATAAAATCCGTTTTTAGAACGGACAGGTTTCGACGGATATATTTCATCCTTATTCATCATAGAAAAATATTTCATCCTTTTTCTATTTGTCACATGAATTGTATGAATGGCCTAAGCTCTAAAGGACTTGTATTCAGACCCGTTACATAAATAGAAAATGGCCTAATGCATCAACTGGCCAATTAATTAAATATAGTAATAGATGCTACGGCTGCATTTCATTTGTACGCAGCCATATAGTAAAGAGGCTCGTCTCTTTACTAGATGGCTTATTAATTGTTGAAATAATTGTAAAAAATAAAAAAAATCGTTTTATTATGATTTGATGCCTCATCGGTTTTCATTTGGATTTGCACTTATGATTCTCATATATGTTTACAAATTTTGTCATGTGGGACTAGATTTTTTGTATTCATCAAAAAATTATGGGCAACATTCCATAGATCTTTTGACGGAATGCCGATGACGCATCAAAGCCCTTCGGATTTCCAATCCTTATATGAACAGTTCAGGAATGTCGGTTCGGGTCACATATTATTTGAGGTTCTTCAAGGAGAATAGTACATAGGCTTCTTCTAGAAAAGCCATTGACCCCAAAGCTTCCATCGGTGTCAATCTGGTTTCAGATACAAATGTATTGTTACTATACACAGTGTCAACTGGGTATGTTTTTGATATTTTATCAGCGTTACCAGAATTGATATTTAAAAGTAAAAGATTTTTTTTTCATTATATTTCATAAATTATACTCATACTATACGTACCTACAAAATCCAACGTTTCAATAAAAATAAAAATAAGTCTTTTTTTTAATAAAAAACATTATTCCATTTTTTTACCTTTTAATATCGATTCTGCTAACGCTGATAAAAATATGTCTAATACATCCCTAGTTGACTCCTATTTATGAAAGAATAATTTCTATAAAACTAAAAAAATATTTTCAGAAAATCTTTTCATCTATCTTACTATAAGAATGTCACACTTGTTAACCATAAACTATCATCTTTTGTTGAATCCCTACTTCGTATACCTTAACGTGAAAATGTTTTAATTGTTAGAAAGATGTGAAATAAATCACATTACTAGCTTTTCTTTGTTTCTGCGGTAAACTGCAACTGAATACAAAGTTACCCCAACGAGCAATATACAGCTTGCGTCTAATTTAAGGTTATAGTTTCTGGGAGCTAATTGAATAAGTTCCTTTGTTTTAGAAAGAGGATGTTTTATATTTAAGTATATAAAGTGTACCAAAACACAAGACGTATTTGTTTTAATTATGTTACATTTTACTACGCTCTTAAGACTTAATAATTCTATTATAGACTACAAAATAATTCAACATAATTCGGTTTTCTGTTTTAAAGAGTATAATTGGTCGCTGATAAGCAATACTATATCAAGTCACACGGACTTCGTTTTGAGAAAACGGCATCTAGGGATATCAAAACTTTTCTTAATAAATTTGTTTGAAGAATTATATATCTGCCTTTTCTTTACATTTTACAAAATATGACATGATTGTAAATTAGAAAATATCATATCAATATACACACTTCAATACTTGATACATTCAATAAAAAAATTCTCTCTACTTATTTAATTTAGATGACTTTAAATTTTATTGAATAATGTTAAATATAAAACTCATAATCGGAATACATCAATATATAATATGAATTTCACTTTTTGTAGCTTGACACATTATTGCTTATCAGCATTCAAATATCGATAATCAGTTTTTTTCGAGGTTCTATGCTCTCAATTTTAAATTTTGGTCGATTTCGATTTTTTCTATTAAGATTTCCATTTTAACAGACTGAATGAGAAATGATGAATCGTTTTAATATCTACACTAATATTGTAAAGCTGAAGAGTTTGTTTGTTTGAACGCGTTAACCTCAGGAACTACTAGTTCGAATTGAACAATTATTTTTGTGATAGATAGTTTATCTATTGAAGAAGGCTACAGGCTATATTACATCACGCTACGACTCATAGGAGCGATAACCATAAACGCGAGTGAAACAGCAAGGAACAACTAGTCTCGAATAAAATCCTGTGCAGTTATCATAATTACAATATATAAATAATGTATCATTGTTAAGAGGAAAAATACCGGGACGTTGAATAACAAATTTAAATTTAGTATTAAACTTGTATGTAAGCATTAAAGTTTTTCTTAGTCCGCTTAGATTTAAAGTATCTTTGGCGACGTCTCAGCTTTTAAAATACTTCTTACATTCAACTGAACTCTTGAAGAAAAACGAGGACGCTGTCGTTTAAAAGTTGCTTTTCGTAAGGTAAGGAACGAGCTAGCGATGTTGAGAGCAGTTTCGATTATGTTGTATTTAACTGCGGTGAACTGCGGAAGTCGTTTTCTTAATCGCATCATTTTAAAGCCTTCAAGGAGCAGGAGGTACTCAATTTGTATTGAATTCTTTTATGTTTGCTATTTCACAACTCCATTATTATTTAATTGATTTATAAAAATTATTTTTGTTTGAAATGGTTAATCTCATAGACATTTCACTGGTTTAATAATAAGATTTTAAAATCAAAATAACTAATAAAAATGTGTCGTCTAAGGAAACGAAATTGCGTCTTTGGCTTTTGAAGATAAATAAAATACTAACAAACAAATAGACAAATACACACACAACAACAGAAATCACAGTGTCATATATTATATACGTGTTATTCTTTTCTAGAATGATCGATTTTTTCAATTTTGCTTTTACGTTAAACAGTATTCGGAGTTAGTTGTTTTATTTTGGTTTGAGTGAAACATAAAAGAAAATATAGTCTTCAGCAATATTTGGTTTATGATTTTCGTCAAACCAGCCAAAAAGCTACACATATAGGCAAAGAAGATCAAGATTTGTTATACATATTTCAGCACATCGAGGTTTTATTCATATTGTTATAGAAGAAGAATAAAAAACCAAATAAGAAAGCGAATTCTTAAGAAAAACAGAGTATATTTTGCGTTCAATATCCGAAAACTCATTAAGTCCGGATCATATATCGCAGTGTGCTCTGATATAGAAATTAAGTTGACATCCGGATGTATCGATGTTTGCTCTCGTTCTACGATTTATTGCTTGCTAATGCGCATTTGGAATACGATTTGTTCGCTATATGACGTGACCGGCGGAAAATGGACGAGTACGGCATTCGAATGCATATATGCAAACTCTAAGCTTGAAATGTGTTGTATAAATGTAAGGTAATGATTTATTATGGATTTAAAATAGATTTATATTGTTCATGTTTTATATAACGGGTCTTATCGCGATAACTAATCGTAGTATTTATTACCTTTTTATTGCGCGACGTTTCGACTAAGTTGCAGCAGTCGTGGTCACGAGCTGACTTAACTGTCAAGTTGCGATAAGACCATAGCGTTATTTAAAATATATATTATTATTATAACATATATATTCATTGATATTCAATTCAATTCAAGTCTTTGGTTTATGGCTTTTAGTTGTGCCAGTTAGGCACATGTTATTTCGCCAATGTCACGTGGAATGGAGAAAACACGATGGAGATTGATCGGTGGGGTCGAAAATCCAACCTTGACTAAATTTTGAAAACACCCTAAAATAGTGTGAATTTCATTGTTAGTCCTTTCATTGATATTAAATAATCATATTTTAAATACAATAAAAAGTCAATGTCATGTCAAAATGGTCTAACATTAATTTTATAATATATATTTTTTTAGATTGTGTTATTATTACATTTTTTTACTAAATATATGAAACTAGCGGTCCCTTGCGGTTTCAATCGCACTTATGGTTTTTGCTTCGCTCCTATGAGTCGTAGCGTGATGTTATATAGCCTATATCCTTAACAAAACAAACCCTTCAGGTTTATTATATTGGCATACATTGGCTTTACGAATGCCGGCGGAATATCGGCGAGTACACGAACGCATATATATGTAATGCTTAAGCTTGATACTTGTTATTAAAATGTCAGGTATTAATTTATCACGGATTAAAAATAGTTATAAATAAATAAATAGATGACTAGATTAAAACATGTATTTTCGTAATATACATTTGTTGCTCTCGCGGGGTCACGCTTATCGCTTCGCTCCTATGAGTCGTAGCGTGATATAATATAGCCTTTAACCTTCATCAATAACCCGTTTGTTATATTTAATGCAAATTATTTTTTTAATTAATTTATTAATTTTAATTGATTACTTCCTACATGCAAATTTACTAACAAACAAATTTTACCTCTTCATAATATTAGTAGGTATTGAAGAATTCCTGGGATACAAATAGTTCTAACGCATTCGATCAAAAAAGAAATGTACGTAATCATTTTTAAAAGATCTAAATAAAAAAAAATCAATATTGTTTTTGAGTACATATAAGATATTTATTTATGAAATTAAGCCATTGGAGTTCATGATGAAAATAGTCAAATTCGGTTCTGGTGTGATAAAAATAAATTAAATAGTGCAATCTGAAAGCCAACATTTTATACGATTATGAATTATTATAGTAATTTTTTTATATTATTTTAAATTATTAAGAAACATGCCACTCGCGTTAACGCTTACTAATTCACTCCTATGAGTTGAAGCGTGATATAATATAGCCTATAACCTTCCTCAAAAACAGGATATCCAATGCTAAAATATTCTCAAATCGAATCCTTAGTTTTAGAGATCATGCTGTATATAATAACTTAGAAACAAATTTTATCTCTTAACAATATTCGTATAGAAACTTTTCATAAACCTTTAGTTGTGTTTTATTATTAAAATCTAATTATTATTATTATTTATTAAACATAAAACCTTTCAGTACAGTTAACATTCATTATAAGTTCGATTGTTACGAAAGTATTCGATTGGATCGAGAAATGTTTTCCAATATCGTGCCTTTTCGAAATCCCTTTATGACTGGTTTCGAGTGTTTGGTACTTGAGACTATATGGATGAGAAAATCGTTCGCTGAGTCGTCTGTCCAATGAAAGAAAATAAGTTCATATTTTTGGGACAAATGACGTTTACGCGTAAGTTATGTGATAATTTTGTTTATCATTTAAGTATTACTAACTGTGCCTGGTAGATTAAAATAAAAAGATATTTAACCAACGTCGAAACTGAGGAGATAATAATTATATATATAGAGTTATATAAATAAACTTAACGAGAAGTAAATTTCTATATTAACCTGTAAAAATATTCATGTATGCGTGAACTCTTGAAATTATTCTAAATAATGGTTCTGTCTCTATCTATCTGTCTTGAATGAAGAAACGCGGGGACTCCTAGCACAAGTTAATATCGTTATTTAAAAGGACCTCATTGAGTTTCTATCTAATTCGATGTTGTAGTTTCATTTTAAAATCTGAAATAAATATATGACATATTTTTTACAACCCAGTAAACGAAATTACTATTTTGCTGTTGGTGAGTTGTTTTTTTAGTCTTAATATTATAAACTGATTTAACCCTTAAATGCATGGTTTTTTATTACGGCTTGGAAAAAATGTTTCCTGGCAGGTATTTAGGTATTTACCTAATAATAGTTGAAAAGATATATTTTTTATAAGAAATAGCACTCTTATATTAAGGAATACAAAATTACGGAGACGCTTCTTAGTCGACCGCCAAATAGAAATGTAAAATGATTGATTTGCCGCCGAAATTTGCGTAATTTCTTTTTTGACACTCAATATATTTATTATCTATGTGTCGTCAAAGTGCGCTCGGAAACACATACCACATGACTTCAATAAAATAACGTGAAATGTGGTATGTATACATTTGGCAACAAGATGCATTTAAGGGTTAAATCGCGTATAATAACTTTATAACTTGGAAACAGTTACCTAGATAATGATAGAGCCGTGAATGTTAAAAAAGGCACTGTCAGTAATTTCTTTGATGTGTAAAAGCAATGTTTATTATCAATTTATGTAAATCTTACTAGAGTAATTCTTGCCTTATGCCTTAAATCGTTACGTTATTAGTCTATAACCGTCTTAATCTTTTTATTTAATTTTTTAAACCGATAATAAGTAAATCAGAGATTAGCGAGTTTAAACAAATAAACAAACAATTTCATTAGCTTATCAATTAGTATAGATTGATATATAACAAATCCTGATAAAATATACCTATGTCAATTATGAACGTTCTAAATTAGTTCGTATTTACATATAATAATGTTGGTAATATATATATATTTTAGATTCAAACTCTTTTTGTTAATAAATGCCTTCTATACTGTCTTGAGTTACTGATTTTATATAATTTTATATAGTAGAGGGCAAACGAGTAAGCGTGGCACTTGATGTTAAGTGTTTACCGCTTTCCAAGGACATTTACTGCACCAGAGGAGTAACAAATACGTTCCCAGGACTTAGGGATGAAAGTGACGCAAGGGTGTTCTGTGAGAGTGAGGTACTGCCCCGGTCGAGCCCGCCTAGATACGTGCTGTAGTCAATAGGATACAGCTAGACTCTACGTCAATAAAATACTTTACCTTACTAGTCGTATTTTACTTTAAATTCGCAGCTAAATTTCACAATTTTAATTAATGTCGTTGCCACTGCTGAAAGGAAGTTTACTTTTGAAAGAGAGTGAGCTATTTGCACACTATGAAAGTATGAAAAGTTAATTTAATATTTTTGCTTCAAATATTTCAGAATTCTGCCATCTGGTGAACAGTGGTTCTTGTTTAACTTTTTAGGTTATAAAAATAAGTAAAAAATATTAAGCGTCTTATCGCGCAGTCGGGTAAAAAAGCTTGTTTTCATAGTTTGTAAATAAAAATAGAACAACGAAAGAGGGTCTTACGTCCTGACAGTTATTATGGCGTGCTATCGCTATCGCTTTCGTACTGCGATATGTTTTGACAGTTGTTTTGATTCCTTTTAGCATATAATCTAAAATAAAAAAAGACAACAATCTATTCATTGAGACCATTACAATGAGTCCCAATATACTATACTGCTGTAAGTGGCTAAGGAGTTGTTTACTTGTAATAAAACCGCATCAAAGTAGATCCATTCGTTTGGGGGCTAAGATATAGAAAATCATATATATACACAGATACACTCGTCATATTGACAATATTATAAAACCCTTATTTTGAGTTGAGTTAAAACATACGAGATTAATAAAATTTGTCCCGACATTCATGTCACAGTGTATAGAGTATAAATTAAACGTAATGATAAAACCTCATATTGATTATTAAAATTGATTAATAGCTCATCTAAGCAATATAAATTACTTATTATATTTAATTATAATATCGTCACAAATTGTATCCGAATAATGTATGAATAAATGAATAATAAAAGAATTCTCTTCACTCGTTCTAATTACTCGCTTTATAACTAAGAATTAAGGTGATGACGGGCTTGCGTCGTTTGAAAGGATTTCGCCTCACGACGTGCAATAGAACATTACTGTTATGTCACTTGCTACGGGTATACTGTTAACGAGTTTCCAAGAGAATAATAATAAGGATCTTAGGCTCATTGTGCATGTCTCTTTTTTAATTAATTTAAAAAACGATGGAGTTTCTTAATCCGTGTGTGTTTCTTAACAGATTAAAAAAAATACTTATTTTTTGTATTTAAAAGGGTTTTCAGATTGGTCTAATAAATTTTTTATCAAAATCAGTAGTTTGGTTTGTAATTACAAATAACTTGAATTAGTATGTCACCCAATTAACAAAACTGCATATTTCAATTTTGTAGTTTTAATCGAACCTATACAATCTATACAAATATTATAAAGATGAAGAGATTGTTTGTTTGTTTGAATGCGCTAATCTCAAGAACTACTGGTTTCCAATTTAAAAATTATTTTCGTGTTTATTTATTAAGGAAGGCTATATTACATCACGCTACAACTCATAGAAGCGAAGCAGTAACCATTAACGCGAGTGATACCGCAAGGGACAGCTAGTTTAGTAATAATAAAAAAAAATTTAAAGGTGGCTTTTACTTTTTCAAAAATGTACAAGTTGTTACTTGACTTCTGATTTTCTAATAAGAAATTTATCAGAAGGCTATTTCGAGCTAGAATATTTCATACTAAATTAATCATTGCTTAAAAAGAATTTCATGCAATTTTAAAACTAACACTAATTATGTTAAAACTTCAAAACGAAATTCTTGAATAGATGGCAAATGGAAAGAATTCTTTTTGACACCAACACAAAAGGTATTATAAAATTGCAGATAGAAGTTTTAACGACGCTTTTAACGATCGCACGGAAACTGGAAAACTGAATTGCGTCTATAAAATTAAGAGTCATTCCACTTTATACTGTCCTCTCTGACACGATTAATGTGTCTGATAATCTGTTAATATACATTTTTCGATATTTATTATTATTTTTTAATACTTTCTACGGAAAGTGTTTGGTAAATAGTTGTCATAGGTAATAGGCGAATAAGCGAATTTTGGAAATTATTGACCGAAAAACCTCTTAATACGAAAAAAACGGTTTTCGAGATCTTATTGTTTTGTTTTCATTTTACGAATATTAATATTCAAACCTTAACATCTTATTGTACAAGTTTTTAAGAGCTCATATTCATCTAAATTCGTCTGTATAATATGGTCAATGAAAAAATTATAAAATTTGTTATTGAGATTGAGCAAAATTGAGCAAATTTGTTAAGAGCTCATAAAGGTTTAGAAATGGTCGTAACAGAGTTTAAAGTTCAACTTTATAGAGCATGTGCTACTTACACGTCTTAGATAAAGACATTCATAATGTTTTTAAAAATAATATATTTCTATTTAGGGTTCTTTAAAATAGTATTTAATATGTGTAACAACGTTTTAATTTTATTGATTTCGTGAACTTTTTCAAAAACAACGGGGAACGGATGCGTATGCAAAAGCGAGTCGATGGCCTCTCAATTTCAGTGCTGATGACGGCCAGCACAGAAGTGTCAGTGAGTACAACCTCCACATAACTCGATATCGCATCAGACATCGGGTATCTTACAAAGGTTACATCTGTGAAGGAAAGGTAATTTAGCCTTCAAAATTTGTTTTGAGCGGTTTTTTCCGATGACGAAGTTGTTTCCATATTCAACTAAAATTTGGACTCACAAAATCAACGGAATAAAATGAATAGTGAATGAACGGAACATTTTTTCAACATTTAATTCTATTTGAGTTTAATCAACATGAAACGATAATCAAGAGCGTATTGTTACAGAAATTAGAAGGTATTTTAAAAGTTTATGCCAATAATCTTATAATCACTAGCTTGTTTTTTGTCTTCTTTCACACAATTTTCAAAGAGTTGAGCTTTTTGCTTTTTTAAGCTGTTTTCCGCATGTATATTTATCTATTCCTTGGGCATGTTTTGTTGTCTTAATGCCTTAAAATATTTTAAGATTCATCTTGCAGCATTTATATTTTTATGCAGTCAAGATTTAATTTTAATGACTTCTTTCGAATATTATGAGCGTATATGTTTTTGTGATTCTTTGTAATAATGTGGCTACAATGGCATTTGCTCATTTGCTTGCTCTATTAATAAAAAAAAAATGTTAGCGTCAGTCTGAAACTAATGGAAATAGGAGGGAAAACTCCACCTCTATATTTCTTTAAACGATAAAACGTGTGTTCCAATTGAAGGCAAAGAGAATGTTTGTCACGCATTCAATATTTACATGGAAACAATTTTCCGAAAATCCTTTGAAACTACAAAGGATACGCTTAACAGGACAAAACATCGTCTTCTTAGAAGTAAATAATAATTATATTTATTGGCGAAAAATTTGTCTTTTGATAAATATATATTTACCTGCTTAAAATGAAATAGATATAATTTTGTTCAACGTATGTTTAACGTATTATTAACGAAAATATCGACATCGTGATCTCCTAGAAAACCACATGGTTTTTGCCTGAATTGCTATTCGTCACACTGTGGGCACAATATGATGGACCTCTCAGAAACTGATTTCAATACATCAAAAAATGTCATACTGTTTCTATACTCGTCAGTGCTTCACATTGGATGACGGTGAAGAAAGCGCGTGATGGTTGCACATGGCTCGCTGCGTGTGCGCCACGAAGCTTGAGCCACTCAGCCGATCGATACGACGAGAAGTTTGAGTGATATCACTTAAAATCATAAACTAGTGGCTAAATAATGGGCAAAGTCATTCTAGGAAACTACGTCAACTTCACACTATCAGTATTTTCTGTTATTGAAACAAAACCAATACTGACCTCCTCTGAGGTTTATTAAATGTATTCCTATGTACATTTTTTGTGTATTTGAAAAATAATAAAAATAATTATGGCTATCAAAAATATTCGACTCTGTGATTTTATATATCTTCTGTATAATCTTCGTAGAAATTTCTGATTTGAACGTAAGTAACGTAACCCTTGAAGAATGATCTTAAAAGGAATTTCTTTCAGTGTGCGACGAGGTTTAAAATAACAAATGAATCTGCGAAGTAACTTTTATTTATTTTCAAACGTCAAAATAAACATTCATAACAACTAAGTCGTGACATATCCAATTTATCATTTATCTATTTAATAACGCAGTACAAAGTTAGCTTCTTGTTATTTGTTCTTAATAAAATATAGAACTAAACCAAAGGATTTTTAAAATTTTGTTTGTATATACTAAATATAATTCAATAAAGTTAATTATCATATGAAATAATCAACAACTTCAAAATCTAAATACGCAATTTCGTTACTTTGAATTACATACTAATTCCAGATATTTTGATTAAAAACCAAACTTCTGAACTGATTTTAATAATAATTCTATGGGTCCAATCTTAAAGTATAGAAAAGAATTTTAACGCTGTCAAGAATCTTCAAAATCGATAAAGAAATAACGGAGTTATGAGGTTACAAACAAAGAACACACACAATACAAATTGATAATTTCCTTCTTGGCTTAAAATAACATTGTTTCAACACTTAAAATCAGCTATTAACCAAAGAATTGAATTGAAAAGTTAAATCCCATGTTTTTATATTTACGATGTAAACCGAATGTGGGGTAAAGAGAGAAAGAGTGGAAAGGAATACCTGGTTTTCCCGCGATCAGATGTAAAGTCAAGCATCTGACTCCAACATTTGATGATTTGCCGATAATTGGATGCACTATCACCTATTTTGTTCGAATTGATGATTCCCTTCGCACTAATCACTAATCGAAGGGAACGCAGTTCGCGACGCTTTGCGTGGCGGTTGATGATGCAGAATCAATAATGTGTTTACCCTCCACTTTGAGGACTGGAGTGACAGGAAGTGGGTTTATGGATGCGTTCAGGATATGTACCCCTAACACAGACACAAGTCAACCTGGACCGCGGAAACAAGAACGCGGAAAAATATCTGCGTCAAGAACGCGGAAAAATATCTTCTTAATTCTAGCTAGATATGGCAATATGCATTGGCCGGCAAGTTTGCCCGATTTTACCGTTTCAAGCTTCCCTTTGTAGGGCTTTTTGATGTCACGAATTTATGTCAAATAACCTTAAACTTTTTAAGTTCTCCGGAAGTCGGAAGTTCTGTCAAGAGTTATGAATAATGTCATCAATCAGCCCTGTGTTAGCGGCGGTTACGTGACTGATATTTTTTGTTTCTAAATTTAATTTGAAAAAATATGACTTCAAAATAACGCATCTAAAAGCAGAACCAAAATTGGTCATTCATATAAATAAATACAGCCCAAGAACATTAGGTGACAACGTTGCGTCATATTGTATAAACGCAATGCACATGAAAATATCCACGGCTCATTTACATATGACTTTTACGGAAAAAGTTGCATACAAATAAAACTATAACAAGCAATCAACTCAGCGTCGCCGAGAGTATTCGAATTGCCACCAACAATACCGTATCCTGTGTACGAAATCTGCACTCGACGTCATATGCATATGCCAAAATACAAATATACGAAAAATGTTATTTCGAACTCGTATTCTGAGCTCGCCAGATGCAATACGAAGTGTTGAATGGAAGCTATTCCTACCAGGCTTATGCCCTTACAAGGCTGTGCAAACTCGTAATAAATTCTATGTATTGGAGCAATACCATTAGGCTCTAGCCAAGCTGCAGCATATAGATTATAACTCGTATACAGTCTTGCTCGACCGAGGTAGAACCACATTCTCACGTAAAATCGCCGTGAAGCAACTAGACCCGCAAACCTTTTCCCTATTTCTGATTTTACTACCTATTTCACTCCATCCCTTTTGGTTTTTTTTTAAGCTGGTAACGCATTTGTGGCTCCTCTTGTGCTTAAATTGTCCGTGGATCACTTAATATTAGGTGAGTCGTCGCTCACTTGCTTGGTATTTTTATTAACACAAAAAAAAGAATATTATCTG